>WNWU01000007.1:27317920-27472610 GCA_012654045.1 Ptyas mucosa
ATTCTATTCTATTCTATTCTATTCTATTCTATTCTATTCTATTCTATTCTATTCTATTCTATTCTATTCTATTCTATTCTACTCTACTCTACTCTACTCTATTCTACTCTATTCAGATACTATTTTGATAATTAACATTAAACAATCAAGACATTCATTGAAGAAATTGTAACACATATAGAAAATAGAAGGAAATGTAACTATTGAATATACTAAATATAAATAATATTGTTGTCTCCCTCTCTCTGTTTATTTTCTCCCTTAGATCCCAGAACTGTACTCACACTTTTGATGCCAGGTCCTTTCAATGTTATATGCGTCTGACTCCAACCATGACCTCTGTTCCTTCCCCAGATTGCTGGCCCATGAATACCAGTCTTCCTTAGAAAGACTTGAAGCAAACCGGAGTGTAATCCAGACACTTTATGCCTAAAGGATAAGCACAGATCTTCCGAACGAGCTAAATGGCCAAGTGGGAGAACCAAGCGGGCAAATCGGCCTGCCTTCCCTTTGGGTTGAGAAATAGATAAATATTGTCCACCTGTTTAAAACAGAGTAGGAGGCGAACACAAATTATTTCAACATGCCCTTGAAAAAAAGGAACATGATAACAAGAAATTGAATTTGTGGCTGCAACAAAAGGCTAATACTGACCACCCAGCTGTAACACTGTTAAGTAATAAGAATGCAGCACGGATTTGATTGATTGATTTCAAATTATTTATACATTTCCAGGATATGTTCTACCCTAAGCTGTATGTGTATGTATATATATATACTCCTTTGGGTATATATAGATATAGATATATATACAAACATACAAAATATATACACATACATACATAGCAGGGGGTGAAATCCAGCAGGTTCTAACAGGTTCTGGAGAACCTGGTAGCGGAAATTTTGAATAGTTCAGAGAACCGGCAAATACCACCTCTGGCTGGCCCCAGAGTGGGGTGGGAATGGAGATTTTGCAATATCCTTCCCCTGCCACGCCCACCAAGCCACACCCACAGAACTAGGAAAAAAGTTTGAATTTCACCCGATACATACATACATACATACATACATACATACATACATACCAGAGGTGGGTTTCAGCAGGTTCTGACCAGTTCTGGAGAATCGGTAGAGGAAATTTTGAGTAGTTCGGAGAACCAGTAGTAAAAATTCTGACTGGCCCCGCCCCCATCTATTCTCTGCCTCCCAAGTCCCAGCTGATCAGGAGGAAATGGGGATTTTGCAGTAACCTTCCCCTGGAGTGAGGTGGGAATGGGAATTTTACTACCGGTTCTCCCGGTTCTCCGAACTACTCAAAATTTCCGCTACCGGTTCTCCAGAACTGGTCAGAACCAGCTGAAACCCACCTCTGCTTTAAACGTGTCCATTTATGTAAACATCATACCACTTCCTGTAAACATAATATCTAGAGCCATAATTCCAGAAATATACCTAACATTTGCCATTAGTTTCTCATCCGTGTACTTCTTCATGCCAGGATAAATAATACGTTGTGCAAAAAGTATCAACTGTTAGAAGAGAACTGGAAGACTGGAATGAGTCAAAAAGGTAGTAATTTATTTCACTGTCTTTTGAGAATTCAAAAGTCTATTAAAGTTGCCATGCCACATAAATATACTATCAATATAATAAATGCATATATATTTTGAATTTATTTTTAATATTTCAAGTTAGAAAAGTTCTCTAAAGAATGTATATTTTTATACAAATGTGATACTAACAAAACAAAGGCATAGCATTAAAAGCCATAACATCTTAACTAGCCTTCCATACAGTATATACTGTACATACTGTATTTGTAGTGTGGCTATTTATTTAGTTGAAATGACCAAAGTGATTCTTTTCCAAGCCCTATTCAAGTGATTTGAGATGTCTCAGTGCAACTAATTATATAAATCTGTTGTCAGAATCACAAATTATTAGTAAGTAGTTTTCCAAAGCTTCAGCTTCATAAGTGTTGTGGCCCGCCAGCGGCCTGTGCGGATCATGGCTGATCCCAACGACGAGGAGGCTGGTGTGGGGTTGTGCCAGCAGCCTGCGCAGCCAGCGCTCATGTCAGACAGCGAGGAGGCTGAAGAGGATGTGGTGCCAGAGGCAGAGACTCAGCCTGGGCCTTCAGAATCTCCAGAGGCTCCTTCAAGTGGAGAGAGCGAAGTGGAGGAGCCTCTCCTCAATGCTCGAGCACGCAGGGCTGCCAAAAGGCAAGAGTGGCTACTCAGGAGGAGGAGGTCTCCTCGAGAGTAAGGTTTGAGGATAATTGCCCACTCCTTTAGCCTATTTAAGTCGCACGCGGTTAATAATTTCTTGCTGGAAACGACATGTAATTATTACAG
Organism: Ptyas mucosa; assembly: GCA_012654045.1. Classification (NCBI taxonomy): domain Eukaryota; kingdom Metazoa; phylum Chordata; class Lepidosauria; order Squamata; family Colubridae; genus Ptyas; species Ptyas mucosa. Next base: position 27,320,275 of record WNWU01000007.1, read on the forward strand.
AGCATTTCAGAGAGTGAGTGTCTTATCGTATCTTGTTTTCTGGGCTGGTTGCCAACCTTTGCCGGACTTTGTTTATTCTTGGTACGTTATATCTTTGATAAGGACCGTTGGTGTGTGTCACAATCCTTGGAAATCCGGAGCTGGGGCAGAACAATAATAGGCCATACATACAGTATTTAGATTTAGATATATAGCCCTCATCAAACACTGACAATTACAAAGAAAAGAAGTAAATGTTAATATGATTTAGGAACAAAAATATAAATGAATATGCAAGAAAATTGCCTTAAGAGCAGTGCTGAAATTCAATTTTTTTTTACTACCGGTTCTGTGGGCATGGCTTGGTGGGCGTGGTAGGGGAAGGATACTGCAAAATCTCCATTCCCACCCCACGCTGGGGCCAGCCAGAGGTGGTATTTGCCGGTTCTCCAAACTACTCAAAATTTCCGCTACCAGATCTGCAGAACCTGTCAGAACCTGCTGAATAGCACCCCTGCTTAAGAGGTATTACCATGTTCACACACTGCTTTTCAATTTTTTTCCATTCAGGGACCAGTCCAAAGAAAATGGCCCTTGAAAATTTACATACACAGGAAAGCTAAAACAAAACTTTACATTCTAACAGAAACACTCGTCAAATCCAAATAAATAACTATTGCCAGAAACTATATGCTAAGATTTTTTTTCTTATCTCTGATTCTTTGCTTATCATATAGCACTATCTTAAATGGAAGGAAATCGAGCAATACCTGAGGAGTCTTTAACAGGTTCCCAGTGTAAATCATCATTTCTTTCCTTGATCCATCCACACAAACCACCATCAAAGTTGCAACTATTTATCAGAACACCTACAGAGATTAAAAAAAAGGGGGGGGGGGGCTTCAGACTTGAGACAGGTGAAGTCACTCCTCTGTAAATATGCTGGGATTTTCATTCCAATACTTTGAAGGTCCTAGATTGGTAGAGGCTAAGCTAAGTGTGAGGTTATTTTTGTGTAGTCACTTTTCACACAAGTACAAATGTAAAAATATATCGATCACATTTGCAAAAAGGAGAAGCTTTTATTAATCCATCAGTTGATGAAGACAAAGGAATTCTATATACAAGATCGCCTTCTGCCACCGATAGCCTCCCACCGGCCAATACGCTCCCACAGAGAGGGGCTCCTCAGGGTGCCATCGGCCAAACAATGTTGACTGGCAACACCCCGGGGGAGAGCCTTCTCTGTGGGGGCACCAGCCCTCTGGAATGAGCTGCCCCTAGGGGTTCGTATGATCCCTGACCTGTGTACCTTTCGCCGCGCCCTTGAGACTCTTTTGTTCCAACAGGCTGGGCTGGCTTAATATGAATTTTAAATGGGGTGTTTGTTAGCTTTTAACTTTGTGGGCCAAATTCTATATATTTGTTTTAAATTGTTTTTACATTTTGTGAGTTTATATGTGTTTTAATATGGCTGTACAACGCCCTGAGTCCTTTGGGAAAAGGGCGGTATAGAAGTTTAATAAAATAAAATCAAAATCAAATTCTAAGCCATTTTCCTGCTGTGCTCTACTTTTCATTTCTGCTTTTAGAAAAGTATGGGATACCCAATTTAGTTAAAATTTGTCATATTATAAAGTTGTGTAGATTTCACTAGATTTATCTTACTACTTTCATTCTATCATACCACAAATATCCATCCCACCCAAATTTTGTGCACAAAGGGGAAATGTTCTAGATTTTAAAATTACAACTTCTTGCAATTGAAGTGAGGAACTTCAATTAGTGGACCAGAGGAATGCTGTCGATATAATTTACTTGGATTTCAGTAAAGCATTTGATAAAGTAGACCATAGCCTACTACTAGATAAAGTAGAAAAATGTGGGTTAGACAACATCACCATCAGATGGATTCATAACTGGCTGATCAACCGCACTTAACGTGTAGTCCTCAATGGAACTGCATCTACATGGAGGGAAGTATGCAGTGGAGTACCCAGGGCTCTGTTTTAGGCCCAGTGCTCTTCAACATCTTCACCAATGACTTGGATGAGGGGATAGAAGGGGAACTCATCAAATTTGCAGATGACACCAAGATGGCAGGAATAGCCAACACTCCAGAAGATAGGCTCAAGATACAGAAGGATCTTGACAGACTTGAACATTGGGCGCTATCTAACAAAATGAAATTCAACAGTGAAAAAAGCAAGATTCTACATTTAGGGAAGAAAAACAAAATGCACAGGTACCGTATCTGTGATACCTTGCTCAATAGTAGTAACTGTGAGAGGGATCTTTGGAGTCCAATGAACAACCATTTAGATATGAGCCAGCAGTGTGCAGCAGCTGCCAAAAAAGCCAACACAGTTCTGGGCTGTATAAACAGAGGGATATAATCAAGATCACGTGAAGTGTTAATACCGCTTTATAATGCCTTGGTAGGGCCACACTTGGAATATTGCATTCAGTTTTTGTCGCCACGATGTAAAAAAGATGTGGAGACTCTAGAAAGAGTGCAGAGAAGAGCAACAAAAATGATTAGGGGACTGGGGGCTAAAACATATGAAGAATGGTTGCAGGAACTGGGTATGTCTAGTTTAATGAAAAGAAGAACTAGGGGAGACATGATAGCAGTGTTCCAATATCTCAGGGGTTGCCACAAAGAAGAGGGATCAAACTATTCTTCAAAGCACCTGAGGGTAGAACAAGAAGCAATGGGTGGAAACTAATCAAGGAGAGAAGCAATTTAGAACTAAGGAGAAATTTCGTGGCAGTGAGAACAATTAATAAGTGGAACAACTTGCCTGCAGAAGTTGTGAATGGTCCAACACTGGAAATTTTTGAGAAGATGTTGGACAACCATTTGTCTGAAGTGGTGTACAGTTTCCCGCCTGGGCAGGGGGTTGGACTAGAAGATCTCCAAGGTCCCTTCCAACTCTGTTATTATATTCTATTCTAACTGCAATTTAAGTAGTGCTTTCAAATCTAATCAATAGCTGAAGAAAAATGGTTATTGTGGAAAGATCAACATTTTGAGGAATCTGGGGAATACGTTTTATATGTTTCTTTTGCTACTTTCCTCAGAATTCAAGGAATGGCTTTCAGTAAGTAGAGTTCTCGTTTTATACTGCAAGCACAACTGGTTTGTACACATTATTAAAGTACACATATGCTCGATGGCGCACATATTCTTAGGAATGTGGTACATAACAAACAGTAATGTTTTCCTCTTAACAGTGCTTTCTAGAATGCTAGCTAGATCCAAAGTGACAAAATGCTTACCTGGATCATCATTTGCTTCATCCTCATTAGCACTTATCCCTTGTTCAATTTCAAATGTTTCTAAAAGATGATTATTCACTCCAGGCTGACGGGGAACTGGAAGATGAAACCATCAAGACATTAAAAAAGAAACAATAAAACAGAGAAGGAAGTCAACCGCAGATTATTACATAGATTACCTACTAGCCTATTGTCAAGCTTTACTGCAAAAGCCATTTGGGTGAGCTTGTAAGAAATACTATGATTTCAGCTAAGTAATAATTACAGAGGCCACAACCAACTGCTATGACTCATGAAGAAGACTATAGAGCCGTGATGGCGAACCTATGGCACGGGTGTCACAGGTGGCACACGGAACCATATTGGTGGGCACGCAAGTGTTACCCTAGCTCAGCTCCAGTGTGCATTTGCGCACTGGCCAACTGATTTTCAGGCCTTCCAGTCCCACTGGAACTCGGGAAACTGGCTGTTTCTGGTCTCCGGAAGGCCTCTGGGGGGATGGAGAAGGCTGTTTTTGCCCTCCCCAGGCTCCTAGAAAGCCTCTGGAGCCTGGGGAGGGGGAAAAACGGACCTACCGGGCCCATCGGGTCATCGCGTGCCAAAAGCAGGGGGAAGTGTGGGGGGTCACGTGCGCATGCGCGGGAGGGCGGGGTGCATTGAATTATGGATGTGGACACCCGTACCCGCAACCCCCCTGCTCCCCCCGCTTTTGGCACGTGACAGCAAAAAGGTTAGCCATCACTGCTATAGAGTATGGGTGTCAAGCTCGCGGCGTCACGTTGCCATCACGTGATGTATCGTGACTTTTCCCCCTTCACGGAACTGGGGTGGGCGTGGTCTGCATGTGACACTTCCGGCCTGTGAGCCGCCAGTTTGACACCCCTGCTATAGAAGAGAACCATATTCAGGTCCTCTTGCATTTCCTTCCTAATAGCTTTTGAACAGGCTAGTTTGCTTCAATCTTTGTTTCTGCTTTCATTGTCTGCTCCGTTTTCATTTTTTTTTCTTAATATCCAACCACATTACAGATAATCAGCCATATTGCTAGAAATATTTTTAGACAAGTGTGATGCGTCTTCTGATCTGTTTGATGGTTCAACAACTAAGATGACCTTTTCTCACTCTGAAAGAGAAGCGATGATATGAACTCCCAATTTAAACAACACAATAGTAATGTTTTAATGAAATACTGAATATTGACGTAGACATTGCTTAAGAATTTTGAGCCTGTCAACACAAAGGAAGAAATTCTTGTACTTATGCCATTTTAATTTTCTGGAAAAACATAAATACTATAATTACAGTACAGCAATGATATTGAATTTATTTTTGGTGGCACAAAGCATTATTTATTTCTTAGATATATGTGCTGTCAGCACAACCCACAAGGTAGTTTGCAATAAATATAATTGATACTAAAACCAGAAGTAAATAATAAAATCAACCTCTGGTATTTAAAATGATGGAAGATGTGAATCGTTAAAAAAAAAAACCACCTGAATAAAATATCAGTAATTAGCCTGTCTTAAAAGCATTCTAAAAAATGTGTTTTTAAAGATCCTTTTTATTGGGGGAGAAAAAATCTGGAACATCTGCTGTTCTTACTGCTAAAAAGAAAAACTTGAATGATGCCAAGGCCCAGATAATTCATGGAAACTGTTCTTTCACTAAGATAGTTTTGGTTTTTAGTTGTAACTGTTCAGACACAGGCCTGATTGACAGCAGCCTGCATGAACATCTAATATGTAATAGGCTTTTATTTGGTATCTGGGTCAGGGGTGAAATCCAGCAGGTTCTGACAGGTTCTGGAGAACTGGTAGCGGAAATTTTGAGCAGTTCGGAGAACCGATAGTGGAAATTTAGAGCAGTTCGGAGAACCGGTAGCGGAAATTTTGAGCAGTTCAGAGAACCGGCAAATACCACATCTGGCTGGCTCCCGAGCAGGGTGGGAATGGAGATTTTGCAATATCCTTCCCCCAGGAGTGGGGTGGGAATGGAGATTTTGCAGTATCCTTCCCCTGCCACACCCCAAGCCACGTCCATAGAACCGGTAATAAAAAAATATGGATTTCACCACTGATCTGGGTATGAATTTTGCCCTTCAGTATCCCCCACTGTGATGTGATATGAGGCACAATAGTTTTATTTTCCATTATTTTGTATAGCATGCATTTATGTTTTAAAATTAAGACATGAAAGACAAAATGCACATCCTATGAACCATTTTAAATGGCAAACTTGTTCTAGCAAAGGCTATCTGGTGAGCCACCACTGAATCGGTTGCCTTCCAGGCCAATCCCTCCTCTCTAATGTTCCTTTCCAATTTTCAGGAAAAGGAGAGGGACTGTCACTGTTCCTACTCTACTCCATATGCAGGAATTATCAAATCCCAATCCTGCAGTATTCCTCAGAATTTCTCCTTAGTTTCTCCAGTAACAATTAACAAATGGATTTTCTACAGGGAAAAGGAGAATGGGAGGCTAGCTACAGTGACCACTGCTACTTTTCTCTTTTGCCAGTAATGTCTTGAACCTTCTCTAGAGTAAAACTGTAGCTGGAGTTGGCAACCAGACATTTTGGAATTCAATTTATATCAGCTAGTACAAGTATCCTTGTCTTACAACCATTTGTTTAGATCCCTGGTAGTACAGTGGTTAGAATGTGGTATTGAAGGCTGACTCTGCCCACAGTCTGGACTTCAATCCGGATGGGGCTCAAGGTTGACTCATCCTTCCAATAAAATGAGGATCTAGATTGTTGGGGACAATATGTTGATACTATAAATCCCTCAAAGAGTGCTGTAAAGCACTATGGAGTAGTATATAAGTCTATGTGCTATTGCTACTTGTTTAGCAACCGTTCAAAGTTATGACACAGTTGAAAAAAATAATTTACAACCGATCCTCACACTTAATTATTGTTGCAGTGTTCCTGTAATCATGTAATCAAAATTTGGCTGCCTGGCAACCAGCATGTATTTACAATGGTTTCAGCATTCTGGGTTCATGTGATTGTCATTGGAAACCTTTCTAATCAGTTTCTGACAAAGCCTTGCTTCTGATTCAAGGCTAAGTTAATGGAGGAAGCCAGTGTGCTCCATCACTGGTGCTCCATCACTGGAAGTTTTTAAGAAGAGCTTGGATGACCATTTGTAAAGGGCAGTGATGGTTAACCTTTTTGGTGCCAAGTGCCCAAAGCCTCCTGCACCAACCTGGAAGCCAAAATGGGACATGTGCCCCATTTTGGGCCTGAAAAACCTCCTGCACCAACCTGCACCCCCCCCCCCCGTGCATGCATCCTGCCCCTCCACGCATGCACACACACATCCCTGATGTGCCCTATCCCACACGCTGCACAGATCCGAAGACCAGCTGGTCAGGCGTATGCACAGTGGAACTGGGCTGGGGCAACAGCTGGTGTGCCCACAGAGAGGGCTCTGTGTGCCATAGGTTCACCATCACAGGTATAGGGTCTCCTGCCTGAGCAGGGGGTTGGACTAGAAGATCCCCCAAGCTCCCTTCCAACTCTGTTATTATGTTATTTGCTTAACAATTGTGTGATTCGTTTAACAACCAGGGCAGAAAGGTAACAAAAACTAGCGTGACCCACTTAATGTCTGTCTTGCTTAAAGACAGGAGTTCTGGTCCCAATTGTGGTTTTAAGCCAAGAATTACCTGTATAGTAAACCTAACCCTAACTGTATGTAACATATACCCTTATACATGGTCAGCATAAAGTTTGTGACTTTGTTAGGAATCAAGATCTGTGTATGTACAAAGTATGCTTCCTAAGGCTAAATTCTTGTTGACAATACTATAGAAGAGGCAAACAATATGCATGCTAGAGGTAAGTAGAGAACATCTTTCCCAATTAAATCATTATGACATTCTCTTTGGGGGAAAAAAATCTAATTCTTTGTAACAATAATAACATCAACACACTTAAATTTAAAATTACCTTTTCAATGTCCACAACTTTTATCTCAAAGTCCCTCCTAATTTGGAGCTAGGCCTACAAAAGGATCCAAATCTTTTGAAATAATAACGCCTTAGGCCCTCTGCCACATGAAAGCTTGACAAATTGATGTAATCCAAAACACGAAAGGAATTTCACGTGCAAACTGAAGACCTGGGCCTTTGATTTCATGTATAACAACTAAAGAATAACATGCAATTATTATAGCTTTAGACTACTCATATCAATATCTTTAAATGCCAAACTATTTGTGCTGTGTAACTAATATTTCCCAGACAAACCAGCAAAAACATGAGTGTTGAGCCCTTGATATTAAGGTTGTAATTCTTTCAGATTTACAGTCTGGATTTTTTAAACTTCTGAGCAGACATGCCTAGGATCTTACAGGATAGGGACAATAAGCCTATGTGATATGTATATATAATGAAACCTTTACAAAAAACCCCCAAACCTTTTCCTTTGGCTATAAAGGTAAAGGTTTCCCCACACATGCATGCTAGTTGTTTCCAGCTCTAGGGGGCGGTGTTCATCTCCATTTCAAAGCCTAAGAGCCATTTCAAAGCTGTCCAAAGATGTCTCCGTGGTCATGTGGCCGGCATGACTAAACAGCAAAAGCGCATGGAACGCTGTTACCTTCCCACCAAAGGTGGTCCCTATTTTTCTACTTGCATGTGCTTTCTACTTTTGCTATTTTTCTAGTTTTTATGTGCTTTCGAACTGCTAGGTTGGTAGAAGCTGGGACAAGTAACGGGAGCTCACCCCGTTAAGCGACACTAGGGATTTGAACCGCTGAACTGCCGACCTTCTGATCAACAAGTTCAGCGTCTTAGCCACTGAGGAATTCACTATTCTATACTAAAAACCACAGTAGGTAAAGAGCACCTAGCTATATATAAAAAGGAGAAGACTGCAGAGTGAACTAATTTGAGTGATTTATTAGCTAACGTTCTGTGGATTCATTAAAAGGGTTTCCTCAATTAATTAAGCATCCTTGCATCTCTAAGAAACTTAATGGATTTCTAAGTAGCAGGTCATCTCTTCCCCCCCTCTCCCATTCCTCAAGCTCTGTTATTTCACCTCATTCTGGTAGTCAAGTTTCTGGGGGTATGAATGAAAAACACAAGGAGTATATACCAAAAATAAAAGCTGGTATGAGAATTCACCTACAGTATAAAAGTCATCCCAGCTGCCTAGCTAAAGCAAGCAGGCACCCATATTAGACAGTAGCAATATGGGAAGACGAAGGAGGTATATGATCTTTTTAGAGACAACAGCAAATCTATTATTTGAATTGGTATGCTAAGGATCACAAGGTGCATGATTCAGAGAGGAAGAAAAAAACCAGGATGGAAGCATGGTGAAATTCTGTATAGTAGAGATGTCAACATCCAAGATACTTTAGAAGATATTCCCTATTCACAAGAACCTGTACAAAATGAAAAATGAAATTTGACCGGCATTTTTATTATTACAAAGTTGATGACAAGAAAGAACAGGATGATCAACAACAAGGTACATGGATATAATTACAGCAGTGATAGGTATACTGTGAGGAAACCTGAAAATTTAGGATGGGAACAGATTATCTTGGTGGATGTCTACATGTGTGGTTATTAAGATTAGATGCTGACTTGAGGATGCATAATCAATTGATAAGTCAAAGCATTTCCAGTTCTTCCAAGCTCATCCTAGTCTGCCTGGTTAAACAGAAAGTGACGAACCTTAATATTTACCCATTATGAAGCAGGATCATCTACACACATGGAATTGGAAAGATAAACCACTGTCAGTTGTAAGCACTTTCAAAAGCCAGAGTATAGTTAATTTCACTGCCCTTCATTTTGAAGGAAAACATTTTCTTAGATTCATAAAAGTAGTAAGAAACTTAAATTGTGAGTTCCAAACCTGTTCCAACTTGATATGTTCTCAAAAACCTTTCCACAGGCTATAATATATATTATATTGAGGCAAAATGTGTGTGTGAATTGTTTTTAACCCAATATAGTACATGTACCTTCCTTTTTTTCCTGTTCACTTATGTCCAAATCTCGGAGACCACCTGGATACACCCCTGCAGTTTTCTTGGCAAGGTTTTTCAGAAGTAGTTTGCCATTCCCTCCTTTCTAGGGTTGAGGCAAATTGACTGGCTCAAGGTCACCCAACTGGTACTGGGTCTAAGGCAGGACTAGAACTCATGGTCTCCCAGTTTCTAGCCTGATGTCTTAACCACTACACCAAACTGGCTCTCTGACATGTACCTATCCTGCCCAAAAAACATGATTTACAAACCAGTGGATATCTATATACAGCATGGTAAACAGAAAATATATATATTGCAAACTCAGTCCTTGATTTTAATACAGCACTTTATCATTTGAAGATAAGAAGCTATATATTAAATTCTGGAAAACTGAATGAATGAATGATTGCAAGATATGCACATGATGAAAGATTAGAGCAAGTAAATGAAATTGTGTACCTAGGTGGGATGCTTATTAAAAACAGAGAAATGGTTAGAGAAATTTTTTAAGATGTGTCAATATTGATAGAAATGAATGGGTAGCAACAACAACTTATTTGATTTATTATTTATGTATCGTCCAAATTCAATATTGGACTAAAATGGGGTAGTATTATTAGCATGTACTGTATGTATGCAAGTATAATTAAAGAGAAGGAGGAGAGGAGAAATATTGTGATGCTGTTGCATCAAATGATGTCTTCAGCTGAGAAAATGTTTTATAGTCTCTAGATTTTAGCTTTACCGATAGATTTATGTCTACCCGTCCATCCATCCGTCCGTCCATCCATCCATCCTTCCATCCATCCATCCATCCATCCATCCATCCATCCATCGTTAACCATCCATCTCACAAGCAAGTGAACACAACAAAACTAAAAAAAAATCTAAAAACAATTTAAAAATATTAAAACCATTAAAGAACTGTAAAAAAGAGTAAAAACAAGACTGATAGATGCAGGGATGTTAATAGTAATCGAGGTACCTCATTAGTTCACTTGTCTCCTGAGGCCGCAGGCCTCCTGGCATAACCAGATTTTGAGGGACCTTCAGAATCTTAGATGTGATGAAGCCATCCTCACCTCAGGAGGGAGGGAGACAGTGTAGGGATTGTAAATATTCTAACAGATTTTTCTGAACATTAGCTATTTTGTGAATGTGCCATATTGCCAATCATAGTTCAGATTTTTTCTGTCATAAATACAAAATAAGCACCCACTCGCATTGCATATTAGACAATATGAGCAATGCAGAACGAAACAATGATACCTATGCAATTTACATATTATTCACTTTTTCATTCTCTGGATTTATGTACAGTATTTATTTATTTATAAAATTTATTTGCTGCCCATCTTACATCCAACAACTCTGGGTGGCAGAGTCCTATCCTGAATGTTTGGTAACAATGTTTGCAAAATAATTTCTAAAGAACCTTTAATAATTCTTACAGAGGATTATGATGTAATACATCTTTTTTTCCTGAAAACACTGGGTATTCTTAGATAATGCCTTCATCTTCCTCAAGCGGAACTGCTGCGTTTTCTGCCCCTAATTTATGAGGACTTTATACCTACAATATATATTAAAGGTGGGAGATTCAAACAAACTGCTTTTGGGGGGAGGAAGAAAACTGTCTTAAGAAAGTATTTACTAGGAGTTACTGAAATCTAGCCAAAATCACTCCCAAAGTTATTCAGGAATGCACTTGTCCATGCAAGATAACAAAATTCATATTCTATTAGCTATGCAATGTAACTGTTCTGGGCACCAAAGACTTTTCGAAATATACTACAAACTCTATAATTAACATCAGTTGTGATGCTAAAGATGAAACAGAGCACTGGAGTATTTCTTGGCATGCATTCCAAAACATGCAAGTCATCAAATGTAATTTGTGGCACGAACCTGGCTTGGCATGAAAGTACTGTAATATTTGTAAGACATCTCTCTAAAATGATGCTCCCTAATGAAGGAGTACCTTTGGAACCACGAAGCCTAAATGTCTCCCATTTGATGAGCAGATTCCATAAAGCAGAAATCAACAATTACCGGTAGATTTAACTTGACTTTTCATTTGGTTCTTGAGCAAGTAGCCACAAGATGGCTTTGAAAATTGTCATGAAACAACACATCTTTCAAAAACTAAATTAAACTTGGGTCCAAAATGTTAACCCATTACATACTTGGTATTGATTTTTTTTATTTAGTTCATAGCCAAATTTCCCATATCAAAGTATTCCATTCAATTTTCAAATGTCCATCTCTTATGATTGGACATGTTGATCTAGAGTTTCCTAGAACAGACCACAAGCTACAAGTCCAGCATTCTATTCCCACAACGAACAAATGCCCAATGTCGGAAGGAAGTCAACATACAAACAAAACATAATGAAAGTAACAGCATCCCCCAAGACGTGTTCCTTACCACATTATAGTCACATTGCCTCTGATAGTAGAAGTATGTAACTATCATGATTAGCTGCAATAGATTCTCTTATTCTCCATAAATGTGTCTACACTGTAACAGTATGGGAAATCTTATTTTGAGCATCAGGAGAACACCGAGTTATACAAGATCTTGTGATACAATATTGCAAATAGTAATTGTGTGTTTTTAAAACCATCCTTCAGTGCATAATCCTGGTTTGTATGAAGAGGGGTAGAGAGAAAAGGTTTTTGCCACACTGGACATAAATGTATTCATTTTTATTATTCCTTTCTTATTCATTCTTTAAAAGTGATAGTATAAAAATACCCTGAGACATAATTTAGAATTTTAGATTCTAAAATGCCACCTTGTGGATCAATATTAAAAACATGTTGTTTAACCCCCACAAATAGTTTTGTCCTAACCCATCACTTTCTCCCTCTCTTCTCCTATTCCTGCTCCCTGATGAATTTAGTCTAGTTAATTAACAAGATTTCACATGAACACATAAGAAAATCTAGCCTTACTTACTAAATACATCTCCTCGGGGTTTCTGTGGCTCAATTGGGATCCAATTGTCAACCGTAAGTCCTGGTTGTGCTGTAGTTTCACTAGGAAAAGGCAGAGGCTCCTCAGTTACTACTTGTGGCATTGTTGTTGTTGTTACAGGCTTAAATGGTACTGTGGGTTGTTGGGGAGAACTTGTCACTGGTGGAGATCTTGTCACTGGCCTGAAAGCTGGTCTTGTCGTGGCAGGTTGTGTTGCCAATCTGGTATATGGTTTGTATGTTGGTTTCACAGTTGGTCTTGCTGTTGTCTTCACATAAGGCTTTGGTGTAATTACATATGGTATATATGGCAAATGGATGGGATACTTTGTACCACCAGATTCAGGTATTCTGTTGGTCATGCCAGTGCTTCCTTTCAGAAAAGTTGAATTGCTTTTAAATACACTATAGGGGTTAGATGGATCAATCATAACTTTAGGAATCCCTGCAAAGAAAGAACCGAAAAATGTGCTAAGTTAAGAAATGATGCAGTGTTAACTCTAACAAAAGCAACCACAGAACAAAACAAGAAACAGGATTTCTAGATTAATATCAATATTATGATGCTTGCTTATAGCTCTGTGGATATTATTTTCTATCTTTAATTCATGAGTACAATTTCCATATTTATACGGGATTATCAAATATTCAAAGGAATGCATTTTTCCCCATAAGTTGGATATGTAGTCTTCAAAATAAATAGGACATCTGTAGTTCCAACAAAACTAGATAGTACCAGTGCGTAGAATTTTCTTGAAAACTACTGCATTTTAATAGTAACAGAAATTATTCAGGTGTAAACATAAGGGAGGCTTCACAGTTTTAAATTTGTAAAATGTATAAGCAAATACACATGGACTTAAATCAGTGGTGGGTTGCACCCGGTTCACAAGAACCGGTAGTAAAACTGGTGGGAGGCTCCACCCACTGACCCAGACTTCATCATAGGTGATCTGCACATGCGCAGAAGCTTCTGCACATGCGCAGATGAGCACGTTCAGGCGCCATGCAAACCGGTAGTAAAGGTAAATATAACCCACCCCTGGCTTAAATATTCTGAAATATTAAATATTAAATTGTTGAGTTATTGGTTTAATAGAAGAAAGCACATTCTTCTTGGCACATACATTGCTCAAATTACCTGATCACAAAACCTTAGTATTCCAGCCACTACAAATACCCTACCAACTTTGAAAAATATATTTTTATACCAGCCTTTTAATATGGCTACCAAAATGGTACAGATGTCTAGGTGGCCATCAGATAGTGGCAAAGATTTGGGAGTTTACAGTGTTTTTCTATGACCACCCAGTGGTTATCTGGATTTAAGTAGTCCAAATGTCATAGCCCTAATATTAAAGCTCTTAAAACTTTCAAAATACTCTTCTTTTCTTTACCAGTATTAGTGAAACTGAGATAACCACAAATGGATCTAAAAATTAGCTTCACAAAGAGGTCATGTCTAATTTGGATTCAGAATACAAGATTAAAAGGATCATTACATACTTATGCAGTTTAATCCATCACCTCTGTACCCTTCTTTGCATTTACATTTGTAAGACCCTAGTGTATTGTAACACTGGGAATAACCTCCACACTGATATTGGCCAAGAGAGCATTCATCTATGTCTGTAACAGGGAAAAAAAGAGATAAATACCATTTTAATGATAACAATCACGCATTTGCATTTTCAAATTAACATTCTTTCTTGTAAAAAAAATTGAAATAAATCCTATTGCTGTATTAATATGCTGAAATGCTAACGGTGAAAATTAAGATAGTAGGCAAATTATTTGAAGAGCCTTGAATGAATCTGAAATTTTAAGGAGGTCTCAGGGGACTTATACAAGCAACAAAATAATAAGGTCAGAAGTTTTAGATAGTTGAGTTTTGACTTCTAAACTTTTCGGTGATAATAGAATACTACAGGCTACAAAAAAGAACCACATATTACTGGATGGATTCACATTGCTTGAACTTAATGGCCATGCTTTCTGGTGATCTTAAAAGTTGAATCCTAAATGTCTAGATCGCTGGGAAAAATTCTATGAACTATGGTTTAGTAAGCATAGTGCCTGGGTTTTCAGTTGATGCTATGCAAAATCAAATATAACCACGCTTTATCTTTTTGAGATATTTGAATCCAGCCAAAATTGGCTCATCCCCATCAGCCTGGTTCTAATAGGACTAGTTTTTAAGTTCCTCTTCACTTTCTCCATAATTCAGGTCTGTGAGATCTGGGCAGAAAAAGCCCATATAATCAGTAAAAGGTAATGGTAAAGGTTCTCCTCGCATATATGTGCTAGTCGTTCCCAACTCTAGGGGACAGTGCTCATCTCCGTTTCAAAGTTGAAGAGCCAGCGCTATCCAAAGATGTCTCCGTGGTCATGTGGTCGGCATGACTAAACGCCAAGGATGCACGGAACGCTGTTACCTTCCCACCAAAGGTGGTTCCTATTTTTCTACTTGCATTTTTTATGTGTTTTTGAACTGCTAGATTGGCAGAAGCTGGGACAAATAATTGGTGGGATTCATATAATCAGTAGATGATGGTAATGAATTTAAGTCTTCCATAGCCCAAATGGGTTTCATGAATTTTACAGAAGATAAGGAAGTTGCCTCCTACAGCTCTCAATTTAGTTCTGGCATAGATAAATGTGAGTTCACTTTGGTAATTCAAAAGACTGGCTATAGTAGAAATCCAGAGAGCATAGATTCAGAATTCTACAGTTCCTGAAATGTGAAGTGAAGTTGCAAATGCATTTCACTAAACATGATTTCTGAATTTTTGTAGTAGAGATCTCCCTGATTATACAAAATAGGATGACAACATTCAGGCAAATACAGGTGCCAAATCCCTTCAGAGCTTCTCTGTTGCCCATGGCAGTTGAAGAAAGAGAGAGCAGAGCAATCTTGCTTCTCTTTCAGACCTATGTTTTTCAAATGTGTGAAGTTGACTTTGGTGCAACAAATGTTTATAAACGGTTTTCTTTTATGAATGATTTTCATTACCATGGCATTGGTATCTGCCTCCAATGTACATCAAATCAAAGCCTTTATGACACTTGCAAATATAACTTCCAAAAGTGTTGACACATTTCCTGAATCGGGGACAGGTAACGCTCCCAGTGATGCATTCATCCACATCTACAAACAGAAGTCCATTAATAATCTGTAGCAATGAGTTTGATGTATTCAAATTCAAAAACATATTTATCTTGGATAATCTGAAAGGCTAATAGTCTTCTGGGACATTACTTTTTATGTATTATTAGTACTGTGCAAAAATTACAGTTAAATTGTAAGATGAATATATGGATAACTCTACTTTTCCTCCATAAAACCCATCTTTTCAAATGGAATCTCTCACCCCTAATGTGGCATAACTTTAGAAAAAGCAGGTTTAAATCTGTGAGGAACAATGGTGTGCAAAACATTCTGAATGTTAGAAAAGGAGTGGTAAAGGAGGAAAATAGAACACTGAAATGTTTAATTTAGGAAGAGGTAACTAAAATCTAGTATCCTTCAAAAGCACAATTTCTTCTGATTTATTATAATTTATCCTGTTGCACAAGTGAACTTTATTGGCAGGTCTCCATGCTGAAAATAAAGTTCAGCCAAGGACACTAAATGGCTATTGAAAAGAATTGGTTCAATCCAATCATTGGGAGGTTTCATACCCAAACTATAATGCTTGTCAAAATTTTTATTAATTGTTTCTGGAAACTATTACAAAATGGAACTATGTATTCACATAATGATTTATAGAGAACATTTCCAAGACTCCATGCATACCAGATTCTAGGGATCAACACCAATATATGAAAAAGTTACATTCATGATATATATATATATATATTCACAACACTGAAAGCAGGGATTTTGGCTACTGAATTCAATTCCCTGCCTTATTATGAATCCAACTGAAAATATCTGTGATAGATCTTTATCCAGTTTCTATTAACCCCATCAAGTGACAACATCTGACCATAAATCAGCTGTGGTGGTCCCCGTGACTTTTGGCACACTGGTTGCTATAATAAATAATCCTAGATAGCACTTAGAAAATCAGCGTATTGACAAAATTTCCACCTGTCAATTACAAAAGGCCAAACTCCTTGGATCCATACATACAGTATACTGCCCCGATGCATTATGATATCCTAGGTTCTTGGAAAGAACTTGATAAGTATGAAAACCAATACCAATTAATAACTGGCAACTCTGATTTCACATTGCTGTGTATATAATATAATTTGGCTAACAGTGCGACCAACCACAATAATTTAACTTGTATGCCATCTGACTCTAAATGACTCTGGGCTGCTCACAACAGTCACACAAAGGAATTACAATAAAATCAATAAAAAATAAAGATTTTTATTTTTTAGAAGGCTAGAGCGATGAAGTGAGGGGTCTCACTTTTCCTCACCAAAGAGTCCTCCACTCCTCTGCTCACAACAGAATACCTTATGTCATCGGGCTTGAAATGTTGGGCTTAGACAACTTAGAACTACGCCGCCTTAGGTCTGACCTAAGCCAGTGGTGGGATTCAGCCAGTTCGCACCACTTCGGGAAAACCGGTTGTTAACTTTCTGAGCAGTTTGGCAAACTGGTTGTTAGAAGAAATCATTAGGGCAGAGAACCGGTTATTAAATTACTTGAATCCCACCACTGACTTAAGCGTAGTACACAAAATTATCCGCTACAACATCCTACCTGTCAATGACTACTTCAGCTTCAACCACAATAATACACAAGCAAACAATAGATACAAACTTATGGTAAACCGTTCCAAACTCGATTGCAGAAAATACGACTTCAGCAACAGAGTGGTCAATGCCTGGAATGCACTATCTGACTCTGTGGTTACTTCCCCAAACCCACAAAACTTTAACCTTAGACTGTCTACTGTTGACCTCACCCTATTCCTAAGAGGTCTGTAAGGGACATGCATAAGTGCACCAACATGCCTACCGTCCCTGTCCTACTGTTCCCATTTATTCATATCCATTTCCTGTACTCATAATCATATTTATACTTATATCTGTTATCTTATACATGCTTGACAAATTAAAAAAAAATAAAAAAAAATAAAGAGTCACGTCTTCATGTCTCTATTAATCAAGAGCAGGTGGGGGTATCTGGTTCTTTGGAGGAACCTCATTCCAGAAAGCAGGGGAGCTACAAAGAAGGCACACTTCCAGGATTCTAAGAGATGATATCATTTAATTGAGGAACCCACTGAATGGTTACTTCAAAACTGGTCCATTATCAAACTGCCCTTAACATCAAGTTTTCCCCAATTTTCAGTCAGAATCTGCCTTTTTGAAGTTTAAGTTCACACTGTAATTGTAAGTGGCCATAGGAGGAAGCAACAAGGAGGAAGGCATAAGATGAACCATACAAGCCCAAAGCAAACTCTGCTTCTTGCATACTACATTACAACACAAGTATAAAAAGGCAGAGATTTCGTCTTGATGACCCAACACATTTCATCATTTTGGTATCATCATAGGAACAGATACCTATTTCTGTAATAGTTTCTCAAAACAGTTAATTTTTACTTCCGATAAATATTGTGATATGGAGAAAGTACTTAAAACAATGTGATGATTTCCTACAGTATATAAGTGAACAAATTCATTTCACTGGTCATGAGATGTTTTCCTTTACTTTAGTATATTCTTTCAATTGTATAATGCTCTTTATTTCCAAAATCTATTTCTGAATGAGCTGTGAAAATCCATGAAGATTCTTTACTTCTTAAAAATCATTCAGGTAATTTAACATTTTCAAGAACCAGAATGACTTTTTGCTTCTCTCTTTTTCTGCCCCACATCAATTATGAATGATTCATTAATGCATTTAAAACAAAAATGGCACTTTTCCAATCTTTTTTTCACTACAGATAACACTAACTCTAAGAATGTTAGTATGGTTTTTCCCCACAATTTTATTCTTCTACACTGCTTTAAAAGTTCAACATGCATAATAATTAACAGAATTCAAACGACCAAGAATATTAAAAAAAATCTCACTATTATATCAGGAATAGAGAACTGCTGTTTCTAAGAATTTGACTTTGCTTGAATATTATTTTGACACAAGTGTGATATGTGCTCAACGTTTCCTAGTAAATATATTATTATAAAGGAGGGATATCCAACCTTGGCCACTTTAAGGTGTGTGAACTTCAACTCCCAAAATTCCCCAGCCGTCATGTCTTATAGTAGCCAAGCTTAGATACCACTGTTATAAAGGCTTCTTTAGTTTCTAAAATTCCCTCCTTCAAACAAAATTTATACTAAACCCTGATCAGAATTCCCACATCTTGTGGAAGAGAGAGAGAGAAAAAAATTTTTTTGACTCACCAATGCATGTTCTGCCATCTGGTGCTAGCTGTAACCCTGGTGAAGGACAGCGACAATGTATTTCCCCCTTAACCACATCACAGCCATACTGACAGTTTGCCATTGAACATGTGAGAGCATCTGTGGAGAAATTAATATGCTAATCAAATGCTATTTTTAAAACAGCATTGCCATATACTTTAGCAACAGAAAAAGCCAATGGAAACATTGCTGTTATTTCTCCCATTCCTGATGTACTAAAATATAGTAGTCAAATTTATTTTACTAATAGAAAGGTGGAACTTCCTTTCTACTATTAAGACTTGTAATGGTGCAGTGGTTAGAATGCAGTATTGCAGGCTAACTCTGCATTCCCACTTCCTGAACAGCTCAAGGTTGACTCAGCCTTCCATTTTTCTGAAGTCGGTAAAATGAGGATCCAGATTGTTGGGGAAAATATACCAGGACAAAATTTTCATGTCATAATGCATTGAGTACCAAATTTGATGAGTTTCAAAGCAGTTGAGTAACAGGTACCAATGTAATCTGGGAGAAAAGAAAAATTAGGGTAGTATGTTATTTTAAACACTCAGCACAGGTGGGGAAAGCCTGAATATTTGGAAAGGCTACAAGGACACAGAACATTCTTGGCAGAAAGTAGAAATCAGCTCTTTTGGTAGATCTGTTTCTGATATTCTCTCAAGTCAAAATTACCTAATTGGTTGAGCTTTAAAGTTTTTAAACCTGATTTTGACTCTGATCAGGGTGAATAAAGATTGAGAAGAAGCAGGAAAAGAGAAATAATTACAGAGAGAAATACAGGGAATGTTTCACCTGAGACTGAAAGTCAAATTACTGAAATGTGTGCAGTGGGAAGGAGAAAAATAGAGATGGAAGAAAGGGACAAAGGAAAATAGAGATGGAAGAAGGGGACAATCCCTCACAGCCAGAAAGAGGGACAGGGCGAGTATTTTGTGAGTCATATGGTGGTGGTGGGGAAGTCAGAGATAGAGAATAGATTTGAGGGTAGAGAGTAGTTAGCGGTTTACTTGCCAAATATGTCAGTCATATAATAGAATTCCTTGGGTTCAAGGCTACGAGCACTACATTAAGAGCCTATTAATTCTTGGGTTGGGCAGGAAGAAAAAATAAATTTATATTATTGAATGTATATACATAATTTGTGTAGTCTGACCAACAATGATTAACTATTTTGTATGGTTTCATTACTGTCTGCAATAAATATTTATACCTAGCGAAAATGTGTATCTACTGCCAAGATAAGCTAAGAAGCCAATCTGTGTCAGAAGATTAATCAATTTACTGTCATGACCTGGCCATGGAATTCTGACAGCAATATTGCAACTTAACAAACATCATTAATTCTTGCTATGTTATTGCATTCCAAATATGGCAATTGTGAGTCACATCAAAAGTGACTCTTGTATCTTGTGAAAATAAAACAAATGGAATGTTATTTCTTCTTTTTTGTTTTGTTTTATGGTCTCATTACTAGATCCTTTGCTTAAGGCAAATTAACTCCTGCTTCCAAGGAATTCCATTGTAAAAAAAAATTGAAACAATGAGAAGTTAACCTACTAGAACAGGATCCGTCAGGCATAAGCATGTACCCATTCAGACAATAACATTTGTAGCTTCCATAGGTATTCATACATCGATGTTTGCAAGGCCTTGGTTTCAATCCACATTCATTGAGATCTAAATAGGATATAAGGAGGGTGAGGAGGAAGAAATAAAAACAAAGCAAGCATTAAATGCTAGCATTTTGAAGTTTCAGGAGTTTCAAAGTCAGTTCTTTTAGAAAAATGAGCCTGCATTACATAGAAGCTGAGATTTGTTTGTTTTTTTATGTATTTATAGTTTGTTGAATGGACCACAGTGGGCTAGCTTGTACAGGATCTTAAGCAGTAAATGTTGGCTTGTTTAATACACTAAATTCTAATTTTATTTTTTATATATTGTTTTTATATTTTGAAGTTTTATTGTACACCGCCCAGAGTCCCACTTTGAAGGAGATGGGCAGGTCAAAAATATGAAACATACTTACATACATACATTCATACATACATACATAAACCAAGCAAGTCACATAGTAGCTTAGAATGACATCATTTGACCTAAGGCAGTGAATAGTTTTAAGCTTGCTACCTTTGTCTAATATTCCCAATAACAAATGCTAATAAAATGTCTTTTATGGAAGTTCTGTTACTTATTGTTAGAACCAAGCATACATTTTGATTTCCATGACTATGTCTAGTTAAACTGATGTAGTATGTTCTTTTTAGAAAAAAACTTCACTTTGGTTAAGTGGTTGTCATGAGGAATTCAATCATTACTGGACAACATAACCCAAATTTAGTAAATAGATATCAATATATACAATATATTGTAGGAAAAATGCAATAGTTTATTGAAACTTTTACACTTTTCAGATTCAGAAAGTGTAGATTATGACAGTTTGCTACACATGATTTGGTACACAAATGTAATGATTTTGGCAGTTTTAGGGCACAATGTTAAAATAAATCTTAATAGGGGAAATATATTAACATTGTTTCACTAAGCTTTTTACTGCTTGCTTAATTTTAATTAAACATTAATTGTATATTTTTGCTGACTTTGTTCAGTAACTTTGAGAAGAAGTCGAAACTTTGGATTTTATTGTTTTAAGGTTCAAATCTTGCAGACTGCACTGGAAATAGGACGTTCCACATCAGCTTCATTGTTTCTGAACTGGTATTCCATTCAAAGGCTAGAAGTGTTGAATTAGGGTTCTCAATATAACTTCATTAAAGGGAGTGGTGTGGTGGCCTAGAGGTGGAGCTCTTGCCTCACAATCAGAAGGCTGTGAGTTTGATCTTAGGTAGCGGCAGATATTTCTCTCTCTGGGCACAATGAGTAATTGTCTGCTGTGAACTCCACATAGGCGTCAGGAAAGGCATCTGGCCAGTAAATGCTCGAGCTGTGTTTAGTCGTCCCTACTCCACCCAATTCAAGAGATTAAAGGGTCATTAAAAGAAAAAATCAATCACAGAGGCTGTGAGTTCGATCCTGGTAGAGGCAGATATTTCTTTCTCTGGACAGAATGAGAATATATCTGCACATTGGCGTCAGGAAGGGCATCCGGCCAGTAAACACTCTGCTAGCTCCATTCAGTTGCCCCGACTCCACCCCGCAAGAGAGTATGAGGTTGTTAAAAGAATATAATTTCATTAAAGAAAAAAAATCCTTTTTTAAAAAAATGCAAATGTTTTACTGTAACAACATCTCTAATAAACTGTCTTTCTGTTTACATTCTGTAACAGCTTTCTTAGATTGGATATATACAACAATATTTTTATCAGCAATATGGTATGATAATAATATGAATATCAAATGCTCCACTGCAAGGGATTTCCCAAGTAGAAACAATTGTCTATAAATGGGGCATAGACTTCTTTTGAGCATTCGGAATATAATTTAAAGCCATTAAGGCAGGCATAAGGTCGCAAAGGGTTTTATACAATAACCAGAGGGCAACCTTTACACTGAGTTGTATTTATTTCAGTGACCTCAGTAGCTTTGATAATTTACGTCAGAGGTCTTCAAACTTGGCAGCTTTAAGATTTGTGGACATCAACTCCCAGAATTCTACAGCCAGCATAGCTGGCTGGCTGGAGAATTCTGGGAGTTGATGTCCACAAGTCTTAAAGCTGCCAAGTTTGGGGATCTCTGATTTACGTGAACCATGCAGACAAAGCAACAGGAATGCACACATCTCCACCTGCCTTACAAATACACTGAATACACATTTTAGAAACACACAATCCTGTGCAGCGTTCCAGTTTACAAGCCAGCCACTCTCAGAACTAATTTTGAAGCCTGTTCAATCTACACTAGTTGTAGTTGTTATCTACACCATATAACCCTGTTTTGTTTTGTTTTTAAACTCTATTCATGCACAAAACTGTAAGATATATCACATTCTTCTTCAATTCCAAGGTTTGCCTAAGATTGAAATAAGAATGATTAGGGCAAGATTAAAGATTAATTAGATTAGGGCATGATCAGGGCCAGGGTATCTTCGAGACCGCCTTCTACTGCATAACTCCCAACGACTGGTAAAATCCCCAGGGTTGGTCTCCTCCGGGTCCCGTCAGCTAAACAATGCTGGCTGGCGGGCCCTTGGGGGAGGGCCTTCTCTGTGGCTGCCCCAGCTCTCTGGAACCAGTTACCTCCTGAGGTCCGGACCATCCCCACCCTATTGGCCTTCCGAAAAGCGGTGAAGACCTGGCTTTTCCGGCAGGCCTGGGGCCATTGATCTCACTCTCATGATCTGGCGAGATCCGGCCATGAATGGTGTGAATGAGTTTTAATGTTTTTAATGTTTTTAATTCTTAAATGTTTTTTATAATGATTTTAAATGCATAATGAGCCGCCCTGAGTCTTCGGAGAGGGGTGACATACAAATTGAATTAATAATAAATAAATAAATAAATAAATAAACATTTTTATGATAGAGTTTCATTTTCTTCTCCCCAAAGTTTCCAATTTTAGCTCACTGTTTTAACCAGTGATGTTATACCAGTATAGTGGAAACTATATAAAGGGAAGGTCTAGTTAGAGCTAAACACGTCAGTAATTAGTTTAGCCAAAAAAGCGTTAGTATTTTAATAAACTGGCATACAGGTTGCATTTTTCAAAACGATCAGAAAATGTGTTCCATAAACATATTGCTCAGAATACGCTATGAACTAAAAAGGGTAAATCTAGCAAGTTGGATCGAATGTTAACAAAAAGTTACAAAAACATTAATTATCAAAACCTTTTTTTAAAAAAATCCACTTCAGTCTTCCATGTTTCTTTGCACTTTGAAAACAATTTAATGAGAAGTGCTTTAGCTAGCTTTGTTTTTGTTGGTCGCTGAGATTTTTCTTCATAAGCAAAGGCTACAGATACACACAAAAAGGGCACCACTAAAATAATAACATAGGAATATTGTCATCATTACAACTATACATAGAGAAAGCTAGGGATTGAAGCAGCCCTTTAAAAAAGCCAGTCTCAAAAGCGCAGGCTGCCAAGCTTAGCTACTGCATTATAGGAAAAGGAAATGGTTAATGCTTTTCTTACAAAGCAAAGGACTTATGTGTGCTACCATTGCAGAGCAGTTCCTAGCTAAAACATACAATGAAGACTTAACAGTTGCATCTAACAATGAGATATAACAATTGCCTCTAACAATATAAATCTGCTTTTCAGATTTCATAAAATCAAAACTTTTAATCACTTTCAGCTAGATGAAGTGAAACTGTGGTTCTAGGATGAGGCTTGGAGGCATCGTCAGTGCTGAGATCCACCCACAGAGGTGTAGAAGGACATGGCAACTCTGCAATATTTAAATCCTTTTCAACTTCTCTTTGTTCTTGCCTGCCAATATTTCTGCACATGCTCCAAACAAAAGTTCAGCTAGGGACAAGACAGCCATCTTCCCAACCATCAAAGGGATCTAACTGTAGGGACCATTCTCCCCCTGATAATTACAGACTGCAAGTGCACCAGCAGAAAACAAAGGAGTTATTACCCTCAGTTCAGCAGGTAACAATAAAAATGTTTAAAGAACCTTAAGGACAATTTCGTGCACCGGAAGATGTGGTAAAATATTGATCCCGGGTTAATTATTTATAATTAATAACTTACATGGGTTATAACCTGAATCTTGTGAGAGTGATAGTTCCACTCAATATAATAACCCTTAACAAGCCACACTGTCTGATAGTTTTCCTGTTGCAAAAGTCACATTTTCTGAATAAACTCTATCAAACATGCAGCATTATTCTAAATGAACTTGCTATTCTCAAGATATGATGGGACTCCAGAAAGCCCTACTGGATGGGATTTCTAGAAGTATAATCCTAACATCTATAGTAAGGTAAAGGTAAAGGTTCCCCTCGCACATATGTGCTAGTCGTTCATGACTCTAGGGGGCGGTGCTAATCTCAGTTTCAAAGCCAAGAAGCCAGTGCTGTCCGAAGATGTCTCCGTGGTCATGTCGCCGGCATGACTAAATGCCAAGGTGCATGGAACGCTGTTACCTTCCCACCAAAGGTAGTCCCTATTTTTCTACTTGCATTTTTTACATGCTTTCGAACTGCTAGGTTGGCAGAAGCTGGGACAAGTGATGTCCCAGTGCCTGGAAGCCGTGCGGATCTGGATGGGGAGAAACAAACTCAAGCTCAACCCGTCCAAGACGGAGTGGCTGTAGTTCCCGGCATCCCGATATAGTCAGTTGACTCCATCACTGACTATCGGGGGCGAGTCTTTGGCCCCTGCGGAAAGGGCTCGCAATCTGGGAGTCCTCCTGGATAGGCAGCTGTCTTTGGAGGAACATCTGACGGCTGTAGCCAGGGGGACCTTTTGTCAGGTTCGCCTGATTTGCCAGTTGCGGCCCTTTCTTGATCGGGATTCCCTGTGCACAGTCACTCACGCCCTTGTCACCTCTCGCCTAGACTACTGTAATGCTCTCTACATGGGGCTCCCCTTGAAGAGCACCCGGAGGCTCCAACTGGTCCAGAATGCGGCTGCGCGGGTAGTGACGGGAGCAGCGTGGCGCTCCCACATAACACCGCTCCTGCGCGAGCTGCACTGGCTTCCGGTGGTCTTCCGGGTGTGCTTCAAGGTGTTGGTGATCACCTTTAAAGCGCTCCATGGCATAGGGCCTAGTTATCTCCGAGACCGCCTGCTGTCACTGATGACCTCCCATCGACCCGTGCGCTCCCACAGAGAGGGCCTCCTCAGGGTGCCATCACCCAAACAATGTAGGCTGGTGACCCCCAGGGGGAGAGCCTTCTCTGTGGGGGCACCCACCCTCTGGAACCAGTTGCCCCCGGAGATTAGGAGAATTCATGACCTCAGTGCCTTCCGCCGTGCCCTAAAAACACATTTTTTCCAACAAGCCGGGCTGGCTTAAGAAGAAATTTTAAATATTTTTAATATTTTAATTGGTCTGTGAGTTTTAAATTTTGTAGCCAAATTATATATATTTTAAATGTCTTAATATTTATATTTCATGTTTTTTATGTCTGGCTGTACACCGCCCTGAGTCCTCAGGGAGAAGGGCGGTATAGAAATTGGAAATAAAATAAAATAAAATAAAAAGTAATGGGAGCTCATCCCGTTATGCGGCACTAAGGATTTGAACCGCTGAACTGCCGACCTTTCGATCAACAAGCTCAGCATCTTAGCCACTGAACCACCGCGTCCCTAACATCTATAGTACTTCAGGCCTATAAGCATTCAGCCTCTGATTACTATTGTCCCATGTACATTGTGCTATCTGAAAAAAAATGCACCAAGGACCTGCTCAATTGTTACAGCTAGCAGACTTCTGGGAATAATCTAATTAACTTCTTGAATAATATATTGCAAAGCGCTAAGAAGTCTGCTGTACCTCTTAATCAAATATATCAAAGATCAGATCTATCCATTCTTCCAGCTCAAGTTTTCCTATTCTGCAACATCTTAGATACAATAGTTGTCTTTCTTATCTTTTGATATTTACTAGGTCTGACATTATCCAGGTGCAGCACTTTCTACTTACAGTATGTTCTTCTCAATCTCTAGATGGAGCATCAAATCCTGGATTTTCTGCCAATCATAAGCCTTTTTCTTAAATGTGTCAAGAGATGTTTACAGTAAACTTTAAAGCTTCAGGATTGCCTGTAAGTTATATTATTATTATTATTGCCACTGCTCATATTATACTGTGCATGCATTTTACATGCTAATACTAGCACTACTGTTCCTGGAAGAGAGGCTGCCAGAAACATTAACAATTATTACAATTATGATGTTTACTTAACATTATATAAGCAAGCAGCATTTTATCAATTAAAAGAGTGTAGAAAAAGTAGCATACATCTCAAAAGCTCTGAGCAGGAGAACTACCACAGGAAGAAAGTTGCGGAAGAGAATTGTTTGGAAGGTAGGGTAACCGTCTTAAGGAAGTGTCAATGCTCAGTCTAATTGCATGCTGCCTATATTGCAGGCTTCCTTGTGGCAGCCAGGAGTTTGTTATCCTTTCAGCCTTTTGCAAAAGAGGTTTCCATTGGTATTGAAGCCGTGCAGGTGGACCACCTGAAATAAAAGGATTGTCCTCACCCCTCCAAGGCAAATAGGTGGCATGATCTTCCGCAGTGGTGAAAAAAGGTGATTCACTGGACCAGTGTGCAGAGGTTGCAAACAGGTGTGCAGCTTCACAATGGAGAAGGCATAATAGAAGTCAAATGACATGGCACTTTATTAGATGAAATACCATTTTTGCATGTTACATTCAACTATCTCGGCAGCAGCAGTTTAGATTCAGGGGAAGAGATAATCTAGCTGAATTTGCAGCATTTGCCTGAAAAAGCTGAACGTTCAACTGAGATATAGAGAACTCGCTGCTATACAAACCTTGAGAAGGTGTATCTTCTTGTAAATCCAAAGTCAGAAATTATTTGAACAGATGAGCACATCTTCTACTACTGGAGCACCCACCAATGATACACAGTGCAACAATTCAGATTTAAATGAAGTGAAAGCTTAAATTTAGAGAGAAATACAAGCTGAAGTGATAGAGGGTACCTGCTACAGAAACAGTTTTGAGATAGGCCCCATTGCATGCACTCAGAATTTCCAAAGTTCTGGGAATTCCTTTAGCCCCAAACTTTTGGCAATTCTTGCTTAGATTAGAAAGAAGGCTACAGTATAACATTAGTCATACTACCAAAAGTAGAAGGAAGTATGACAATTTGATGTATTATGGGAAAGGGAAGGAGGGGGAGGGGATAAGGCAGGGAAGAGGCTAGGACCGTGATGGCGAACCTATGGCACGCATGCCATAGGTGGCACGCAGCGCCCTCTCTGATGGCACATGAGCCGTTGCCCCAGTTCAGTTGGTCACCTGGTCTTCGGGTCTCTGCTGTGCATGCATGGGGGGGGCAGGGCGTGTGTAGAGGGGCCACACGTGCATGCACGGGGGGCTGGGGCACATCCAGAAGTTGTGCGTGTATGTGGGGGGGTGGGGACATGCATGCATGCAGGGAGAGCAGGGTGCATGTAGGGGGCCACGCACACATTGCATTTTGGGGGTTTGGACATGCGTACACGTGCACTTTCGGCACTCGGTCCAGAAAAAGTTAGCCATCACTGGGCTAGGACAAAATGTGAGATCTCACAAGAATCTTTCAGGCAAAGTTTAATATATCTGAACAAGTAAGTTTTAAAAAACATTTAGAATTCACTAAGCTATGGAAAGTGGGAAACAATTCCCAGGAAACACATTTCCCGTTTCACCAACTTTCTCAAGTTGTCAGATATTCTAAAATGTTAATTTGATTTTCCATCAGAATCTTCAGAAAGCTTTATTAGAATTCGTGAGTGCAGCTACACCTTTAAGCACTAGAAAACAGAGAATAAACAGGCATACGTGTCACTTGGTTGGACTTTTCTTCATTTGATGGAATGAATTTTATTTCTATTTAAATTATTTTAGCATATGGATTTCTTTCCTTATTTTTTGAGAAAGGAGTCCTGATAATAGCAATTTGTGTTAAGTTCCCACAGCTTGCTTAAACTCTAAATATTTGTGAAGGGTTGTGCTTGGCTGAGCTCAGCAACAAAAATTTGAACAAATTTTTCTAAGAGATAATACAATTTCTCACTCAGTTCAAATTGGCTAAGGGGGAAAATAGTGTGGCCCATAAGCCACATATATCCTGCCAAAATCCCCCCTTTTCTGTCCCAAGATTACCAAAAAGTGGGTAATTTCCCTTTAAAAAAATACTCCCTTTTTTATTTGGGGTAATCAGGATATTTTAAGTGGGAAAAATAAAAATTTTCTATTCTCAAGCTTACTTTGGGAGTGAAGATTTTGATGTGTCCTTAAACCAATGGAAATAAGGAAAAGATATCAAAGATTCCATAATTGTTTACTTTCATTTGATAAAACATACTATTGATCTTGACTATCATTAAATCAAGTGGCTAATATCTTAGTCCCAGAGAATGAATGAAGCTGTACCTCTGCAGTATAAATTACTTTTCCTTTATAATTCTGATAAGGACCAGGCAATAGCTATTAGCTACAATATTGCTTAACACATTGTAAGCCGCCCTGAGTCTCCAGAGAAGGGCGGCATATAAATCATTTTTTTTAAAAAAGGCAATTAACTGAAGTTTCATAAAGAAGTTTGAGTTTTATTTGTTTTTCTTTCCGTTTTTTTGTTTCCTTACCTTGGTTGCATATTTTCCCAGTGTATCCTGGATGACATTTGCATTTGTTTGGACCAATACATTCTCCATGCTTACATCCAGGTTGACAAACAGCTGTGAATACCCAAAAAGAAAGCTATTATTTTTCTTTCAAATCAAAATACACACAAAATTAAAAATAGTAAATAAATTTTCACGGGCCTTTGTTAGCTGTTGTATTTTGTTACCTGCTTTTATTGTTCTTGTTGTTGTTTTAAGTTTATATTATTTTGAGAAGTTAAAAAATTGAACAGCAAGGTCTTCACTAATTGTTATAAAAATATTTTCAATAGTAGCCTTTATGAGAGTTAGAGCAGTGAAGTAGTACAGCCTTCCAGTACTGTATGTTTCTACGACAAAACTCCACCGCTAGACACATTTTCCCAAAGAAAAAAAATAAATAAAGCTGAGTTATTTATAAAACAAAAAATCATAAACAAAACTGGTCTCTTGCCAAAAAATGTTATCTTTCTGCCACAAAAAGGAAGCATCTTTCTTTGGTATACGTATTTAAAAATGAAATCTTAGCTATATTTTGCCATGTAAAGAAATAAAAAAATTGTAACAAATGCAAGTTGATAATCAAGGGTGTCAGAATTGAGACTCCTTGAGTTGGGTGGGTGGGTGGGTGGGGGAAGGGCAGGGGCTGCTCCCAAGAAAATTACTATAAGGTTGCAGCCTTTAGTGCATAACTAATCCTTCTGCCATGGTGAATAAACAGAAACTGCAAGGAGACTGCTTTTAATTAAATGCAAAGTAAGCTTATCCTTCAACAGCACTTTGTTAGGCTCGCATTTTACAAGGTGGCAAGTTCTGTCAAAAACATCCCAATATATATGATACGAACAACAGAAAAAATTAGAATGCTGTGTAAATATGACTGTATGAAGAATCATACCTCCAGATTAAAGGATTACTGTAGTGTAGGAGCAATTTAAAGCAAGGACTGACCTCTGAAAACTAAATGTTCTTTCTAATTATGGAGCTACCTGATAATCTTTGCTTGCTGACAAGAAATACTAATATAACTAATAATAATTTGTTTTACTGATTACCGGTACATTTTAAATGGAATGTATGACCTTATCAGGGGTATTCTTTATTCTAGATAAGTTTATTATCCCAAAATCACAATGGCTGGAAGTGCACGTTTACAGTTTGTTAACATGCTTTCAGAAATCTTTACTGTAGGCAGGTGGTTTTTAATCTTTGAGCAGTTCAATATGCAATCTTTTCTTCTATCATCTTGGAATGACAGTGCCAAATGCAGGGAAAATAATATTCTGCCTATTTTAAATATAGCAGACATTAGAATTCCAGAGAGATTTTCAACTGGTTAAATCACTGCCACTTTAGATTAGAATTGTGTATGAACCAGTCACTGCAAATAATGCACTGCTTTACATTTTGAAAGTGTTATTTTCATTGCACTCATGGACAAAAATATCTCCAATGCCCAGAAGTTAAGCTACTTGGATTTTTCATGTAATAGTACATCTATGCTGTAAATCAAGATAATATATGATGAACATTCCTTAGTGTAGTACATAATATTGGAATGCCTCCAGAAAGTTCAGTGGAATTATTCAGACAGTAATGTCTGAAGCAGATTCCCAAATACTATGGCAAGCAAACAAGTTGCCACAAGGGAGGTTGACACTGATTTGGAAACAAAGCCACCCATAATTTTGGCCTAAGAATTGGAAATATCCAGATAACTTAAAACCTAATTTTCTCTTGAAATATCTGGGCATGGACTTCAGCCCAGATAAGCCCTGGGCTGAAGTCCATTCTAGGATTCCTTGCTCTATTTTCTGCAACAACTAAAAGATTGGGAGAAATCTCAAAATTATCAACATAACCCATAAAGGAACAACATTGTCCCTGTAGAGAATCCTCATTTAAACTTCTTTATTACGGTAAATATCAATGTAATTTTTTAAAGAATGATTATTATAGTAGGAATATATATAGGTGGAAGTGTAGGAACTGGCATTCCACTCATAGGCAGTCTCCTGCCCCAGAAAATACTGGGTATTTTGCATTCAGTCCAAACGGCACCCTTTGTGGTAGCAATCCTATTCTATGCATAATTGTATGCTTGTAAACCAAATTCCAATATTTACTTGGATGTATCAAAAGAATAGTATAAAGAATCTTTCACAGGAATATAACCCAGATATCAAATCTGTTGGACACCTTAATCTGAAGCAAACTTGTTGAGAAGTAATTCTTTAGTGAGGTAAATGCCTAGATAGGTATTGCTCAGGAACTCTTAAAGTGCTATTGTAATTACAAATATTCTGAACCCTTGTCAATTAGTTCTAATTGAATTAGTAAACGTATTTCAGATTCTATAGCAGAGGGTCTTGTCTTGAGTTATATACCTGTATTACATAAATCAAGGCACAGTGCAGCTAGATTAATTTTACGTGCACTGCGTTTTCTCACTGTGGCTCTTTCTAGGTGTGTTGGAACTGCTAGAAATTCAATCCTAACAGATCTGGAAAGCCACTGGTTGAGCATAGCTATTGTATGTTGCTGGGCAGTTGCAGATGTCAAGGGGAATCAAAAACTATTCGCTTGATGGCAGTGTGACTGCCACTGAAGGCCAACTGCGGACAGATAGTGGGCTTTCCCATGTAGTTGGTTGGCAAGTGTGAGAAGAGCCTGCTGTACTAGATGGGCCAACGGTACAATCCAGCAGGATACCTCATACGCTATGTTCTCCTCTGGATTTTGGACACCTAGATAGGACCTAGCCAGATACAATAAAAAATATTTATAAGGAAACATACATAGAGGTACAGTGCAATCCTAACAAGATTTGCCCATAAGGAAGTCTCACAGTATTCCCAGGTAAGCATATACAACAGG
Source organism: Ptyas mucosa (assembly GCA_012654045.1). Lineage (NCBI taxonomy): Eukaryota > Metazoa > Chordata > Lepidosauria > Squamata > Colubridae > Ptyas > Ptyas mucosa. The sequence goes on from WNWU01000007.1 coordinate 27,352,034, forward strand.
GGTGTCAAACTCAAGATCTGGGGTCCAGATTTGGCTCGCGGGGTGCTTAGAACTGGTCTGTGGGGCGACCCTGGAAACAGCAAAGGACTCACCAACGGGGCCTCTGCCAGTGAAAATGGATTTTGAGAGGGCCCTCCCGAGCTCTGTTTTCACTGGCAGAAGGTTACAGGAGGCCGTTGCAACTAAAAATGGTCCTCAGGAGCCTGTTTTTGCTGGCAGACCGCTCAGGCCAGCACCTGCACCCCCGACATGAGTGATGTCAAGCTGGCCATGCCCACCCCGGCCTCCTGAGGTCAAACACAACCTTGATGTGGCCCTCAATGAAATCAAGTTTGACACCCTTGATATACAACATTCCTAGTTTAGTCATTATTTCTGGCAGTGATTCATATAGACATTTGCGTACAATAACACTGAAATAAATGACCATGTTACAGTATAGCATTGTTTAAAATTATAAATTGATAAACAATGCAAAACAGACTTTCCCGATATCTTATCTATAAAACTGAAAATGATGCCGCAATTGATTCATATTAATTAGGAAATCCTCCACTGTATGGGAATGCTTCAAAAAAAAAAGTGTTTCATTGCCTTGAAATAATAAATAAAATAAATACATATTTCTCCTGAGTTTACATAAAACGTTATTTCCCCAAATTATCAGTTACAGCTTCAAAACACCGTTGTGCCAAAATTATTTTAAGAAATATGTTCCGCTAACCTTTGGGTTGGCACCTTATCCTGGCTATTCTCTGCCTTAAGATGTAGAAAGCTGCAAAACAAATTTCCATAAAAAGCAATTCAAGCTGTTTTTAAAAATTATTCCTGAAAGGAGGGTGAACTTGGATGGGATTTTATCAACTTGCTACATTCCTACAGACTTACACACACACTGAACATTCTTTTTTTTTTCTGAAACAAAAAAATAAACAAACTGGGACACATGTAAAAAGAGAATACCTTATAAGTCATTAACTTGCTATGAGGTTTTGCAATGAGATACATCCTGTATAAAAATTAACAAAAATAAATTGTGTCATGTGGTTCCTTTTTGACCTACCATGTTTCCCCGAAACTAAGACCTTGTCTTATATTTTTTTTGAACCCCGAAATAAAGTGCTTGGCCTTATTTTTGGGGATGTCTTATTACTTTGGGGCATGTAGAACAAGATCTTGTTCTTGCCATCTTATCTGATTTCCAGATCTGTCTCCCTAACTCTAACCAGAGGAAATGGCGGGGACCAGCTGCACATGCTTAAATATTTTCGGTGAGGGCTTATTTTCAGTGGAGGAGCTTACTTTTAGCGTATGTGCCCAAAAGCCCGATTGGGCTTATTATCAGGGGATGTCTTATTTCAGGGGAAACAGGGTAATAAACTCCAAGGGTAGTGAAATAGACTTCCTAATCTCACCACACAATACACTGTGGTAAAACAGTCTATTCCAAAATCCCAGTTCAAATGCAATTGAAATGTTCAGAATATTTTTTCTTTTAAAGAAACAGTATCCTTTTCTATCCAACTATAGCATCAATTTTTGGCCCAACTTACAAATTTAACAAAAATAATAAAGAACTTTTGGGCATCTTAGAGACTACAAGTGCACAAAAGGTCAAGACAACAAACTTAGTTACTACTAAGATGCCATAAACCCCTTGACAGTTTCTGCTGTAGAAGATTAACACAGCCATTCATTTAGGAATTTTGGTAGAATATTTTATCAATTGTGAGACAATTGATAATTAAACTCATTACATTTTTAATACATTGGATTACAGCAGTTTATGGATTAGTTTTTTGTTTGTTTGTTTGGTGTTGGCTTGTGTGATATGTGAACTTAACCACTGTTGATTGTAAACTATGATTTATGCTTTAGTATTTTTCCTGAACTAGTCTATTATGGCTTATTCAACAATTCATAACTTTGTCATAATTAAAAAGCTAAGAGTTAAGATGTTTGTCTAGAATTGGGAAGGTCCAGTATCAATTGATGCTAAGATGCCTATGAAAATTCACCTTGAGCTCCTAGAGATAAAGTGGGACAAAAATCAAAACAATGTTAACAGTAATGATAATAAGGCACTCCAAGGTCAAGGGGGTATGCAACCCAAAGTAGTTTAAAAGGCTGCAATAACTAATTTGCTGTAGTTGTAGCATTGCGTGATTTTAGCCTTTCAAGCCATGATGTCCCAAAATTGAAATTAAACTGAAATGCTAGAGAAGAAACATAATAGCAACAGCACTTGGACTTATATACCACTCCATAATGCTTTACAGCACTCTCTAAGCAATTACAGAATCAACATATTGCCCCCAACAATCTGGGTCCTCATTTTACCCACCTCGGAAGGATGGGAGGCCGAGTCAACCTTGAGCTGTGACAATCAAACTGCTGGCAGTCAGCAGAATGCAATATTGCATTCTAACCACTGCACCACCACAGCTCTGTAGCATTTCAGTTTAATTTAAATTTCAGTTACTAAAAATAATGTAATTCAAGATCTAAGGGAAAAAAGAATAAGTTCTGACCTAGATCTTATTTAGGCAGAATAGCAAACCATGGTCCAATGTTATGTGAACCAGCAACGAAGAAAAAGCAGTTGCCTGCTCTCCTTCCCTCTCATGCATGAAGAGAGTTTGCTTGCTCTTTTTGTTTACTTGTGCATCATGAAAGTAAAACAGAAAAGCAAAATTCCTAAGGAGAACAAATCTTGTCACAATGGATACTGTTTCCTTAAAAATGCAATGCAAATTCCCTTTGAAATTTTGCCAAAGTACATCAGACTTTTTCAAAATATCATTACAGAGGAGGAAAAAAGAATAACAGAATCTCATTCTTTTCCATGAAAACAAAATAATGCAGTTCTGTATTAGTTCAGCATATAATATTTCAGATTCAGATTCATAAACAGATTTGTTCAGATTCATAAACTAAAACTTAAAAGAGTGAAAATAACCATCCCATATTGTACTTCTTCTCTTTTTTGAAATGGAAAAGTTTCATACTCTGGAACAGAGCATGAACAGAGCCAAAAAAACCCTGATTCTCAGAATAAACTACCTTAAATTAATATACAGAATTGCATTAAAAACCATAATAATTCTTCTCCCCAGCAAACAATATTTTCCCCTTCCGTGATATCTTTTGGCAACACTCAAAAACAAATTCCACAGTTAACAATAAACATGCATTAAAGGAAACATTAATATTTCGAAAGGGCAGAATTTAGCAAGTAGTTTTAGCCCCAAAGCATAAAAAAGAAACAGTATTTTCTCAAGCATTGTTTTTTTTTTCTGCAGCTGCAGCGAAAGGGCAGAAGCATGCAAAGGGTTAAGTTGTAATGTTTCCTGGGCTCTTTTTGATGAAGCTCCCTATAAAGTTTGTCTGCGTTTTAGTGAAGTAGTTAAGCAAAGTCAGTGTTTTGGAAGCATTTTCATGATCAAAGGGGTTTTCATGATGTTGGCTTAGAAAGTAATTTTAGGAACAGAAGTGGAAAATGAGCATTCTTTGAAGCTGAAAGAAGCTTTCTGACTGTGGCAAACTACTGTAGTCCTGCTATATATTGCCTTATATTTCTGGGCTGGCAATGAAGTCTTTAAATATGATCACAGGTAGTCTTCGCTTACCATCCACAAGAGAGGCCGGCAACTCTATTATTAAGTAGCATAGTCATCAAGTGTGATATCACGTGACCGTGACTTGCAACTTTCTACTAGCTCCCCCATCAAATTTGCTTGTTGCAAAGTGGCTGTGAACCAGAGGTTGTATTCAGCCAGTTCAGACCAATTCGGGCAAACCAGTAGTGCCGCTCAGCTGGCCCCACCCACCTATCCTGTCCTTCTTTCTGGCTCAGCTGATTCGCACGGCACAGCTGGTTTCTGTGCCTCGGCTGTTCTACTTACCAGGGCTGCCTTAGAACGTAAGCAGCTGAGCTTCAAATTGCTGCATTTTGAACTCTGCGCGCAAGTGCGTTAGGCACGCTCACTGAACCGGTTGTTAAACCTGTTGCATCCCACCACTGCTGTGAACATTGCAAATGGCGATCACATGACCACAAGATTCTACATGCATATTGTTGACAAGCATCTAAATCAGGGGTGTCAAACTCACGGCCCGTGGGCCGGATGCATCCCACACTGGCCACTCCCACCCCCAGTTTAACAAGGGGAGGGGGGAAGTTGTGATACGTCATGTGACGACGTGTCGTCACAAGTTTGACAGCCCTGATTTAAATCATGATCACTGTAACAGCCACAAGATCTTCTTTTAAGCACCGTCATAATTTCAAATGGTCACTGAAATTATGGTTGGTAAAGCAAGGACTATCTGCAATGTCTGTGGACCTTAAAACATAAGAAATGTTCTTAGGATACTTGTATTAAGGTGAAATATGCTTGAAAAGCCAGAGAGTGTTTTTTGTGCTTTTATTACAAAGTGTGCATCATTAACCATGCAATCATAAACAGATTTGTTCAAAAGGAAGTTTTAACAATTAGATTCGCTTATCTTGTTTAGACTTGGTTTGTTAAGCTACGATTTGTTAAATAAGCCACAATTTGCTGAGTAGAGTATATACAACGTGTTAAAGTTAACCACATGGGTTATAACTTTTAATAGTTGGATTCATGCAACACAGCAAGTCAAACCAATCAAACTAATGAACCATATTTGTGTTAGCACACTTTACTTCTTTATAATTCACATTTCAATAAGATACATGCTTCACCAAAACAAATAAACCATATTCGGGCTTGGAATGTTCTATAACTCCACTCCTCTGCTCATAACAAAATATCCTATGCCACCAGATTTGAAATTCTGGGTTTAGAAAATTTAGAACTACGTCGCCTTTGGTATGACCTAAGCATAGCTCATAAAATCATCTGCTACAATGTCCTACCTGTCAATGACTACTTCAGCTTCAACTACAACAATACACCAGCACACAATAGATACAAAGTTAAAATGAACCGCTCCAAACTCGATTGTAGAAAATACGACTTCAGTAACAGAGTTGTTAATGCCTGGAATGCACTACCAGACTCTGTGGTCTCATCCCCAAACCCCCAAAACTTTAACCTAAGACTGTCTACTGTTGACCTCACCCCATTCCTAAGAGGTCTGTAAGGGGCGTGCATAAGAGCACCAGCATGCCTACCGTCCCTGTCCTAATGTTCCCTTTAATTGTACTCATTTTATGTATTCAATTCATGCTTATACTTATATAATTATCTAATATGTACTCAACAAAAACAAACAAACAAACAAACAAATAAATAAATACAATAACTGAAGCCACTTGGTCCTTGTAGCTTCTTCTCTAAGTGTTTAGCTAGATGTAAAAAAAATATGTAATTTTATTCTGCAGAAATGTAGATATTGCCAATAAGTGGGGTTTTGTTCTAAAAAAGAAAAATATCAATAGAAGAAAAAGTTAAAAAATCAGAAACTAAACTCTGACTATTTCCTGTACATATTTGCTTTCCACAAATTATTTTAGCCAACTCACAGTTAGTTTTAAATCAGGCAGAGAATCACACTAAAGGTAGGATTGGTTGATTGACAAGTGTGGAAAGTATACTGGAAAGCAATTCAGGATTTTATAATAAAGCGAGCAAAACTACATCCTATGATAACTCTTCATAGGAGGGGCTAGAATGGGTCAGAGCTTATTAGGGAGCCATGGTGACGTAGTGGTTAGAATGCAGTATTGCAGGCTAACTCTACCCACTGCCAGCAGTTTGATTCTCACCAGCTCAAGGTTGACTCGGACTTCTATCCTTCTGAAGTTGGTAAAATGAGGACCCAGATTGTTGGGGGCAATATGCTGACTCTATAAACAGGTTAGAGAGGGCTGCACTATGAAGCAGTATATATGTCCTAGTGCTATTTCACTCTTTCTAAATTTTTGTAACCTTCTTGCTTATCTGAATGGAGTTGTACTTTAAAATTATCACCTCTGCAAACTGAATAATCTGTCATGCATCATAAAAGCCAAGTCCTGCCAGTGTAATTTATTTATTTATTTTCATCCTGAGCTGGCTTTCATAATTGTGAATCCTTGTCTAGAGTTTCTAATTTCCTTTCAAACCAATCAATGGTCTTTGACCAAGTTAACAAACATCACGGAGATCTTTGCACACATTCATAGACACAAACTTGCTGCAAAAATAAACAATCTGCATGTAGCTGAATAACCCAGAAGGTAAGTTTGAAAAACGCACTCCCAGCCATAAAAAAGACTTTTCCAGAGGTTATAATCACAGCCAACTACAAAGAACAGATGATACGGTAATTATCTTTAGATAAATTAGCCCCCAAACATAACTTAGATATTGTTTTCAGCCCCTTTGATCTTTTTGAAGTAATTTAAGCAAAGCTATCTTGTATTTTAAAATAACTGATTATGTATTTTAAAATTCCTATGTCAGAAGACTACCCTATTATGCTGAAGTTTTAAAAAGAAGCATTTTACATCTCTGTTATTGCTGTACTTTCAGAGTACGTAGAGAAGATCGCATGTAATGCAGCTTTACATTTGTTTAAGATGGTATACATAAAAGAGCAGCAATCAAGTTTAATAAGAATATGTTAAGTGATACCCTGTTTTCCCGAAAATAAGACCCCACCGGAAAATAAGCCCTACCATGATTTTTCAGGATTTATTTATTTATTTATTTATTTATTTATTTTATAAAATTTGTATGCTGCCCTATCTCCAAGGACTCAGGGCGGCTCACAATGACAATCGACAAGCGACTGTTAAAAACAACAAATACACATAAAAATCTAAAACATATTTTTAAAAATTAAAATATACTACCCCATCAGTCCAGGCCGGGGGACATAAATAACTAGGTTTTCAATTCACAGCGGAAGGTACAGAGGTCAGGGGCCAACTGGAGCCCCAAGGGAAGTTGATTCCAAAGGGTAGGGGTGCTCACAGAGAAGGCTCTACCCCTTCTCTGGGCCTTATATAACGAGGATGCTCGTTATATAAGCCCTACCCCCAAAATAAGCCCCAGTTAAGATTGTCAGCCAGACGGAGATGTTTAGTACTGTATTTCCCCCCAAATAAGACCTAACCAGAAAATAAGCCATAATATGTCTTTTGGAGCAAAAATTATTTATTTATTTATTTATTTATATTTATATGCCGCCCTTCTCCAGAGACTCAGGGCAGCTTACAATGCATTAAGCAATAGCCTTCATACTTTTGTATATTTATACAAAATCAGCTTATTGCCCCCACAAACCGGGTCTTTATTTTACCCACCTTAGAAAGGATGGAAGGCTGAGTCAACCTTGAGCCTGGTGAGATTAGAACTCGCAGTAATTGCAGACATCTGGATGTTAAATGCTGCCTTAATAGGAGGCATTAGCCTGCTACGCCACTCAGGTGCCACTCAGGTAAAATTAATATAAGATCCGATCTTATTTTGGGAAAAACACGGTACATCAAAAGCAAATATCTTTCTATGGATTGTGGAATAAAGAATGGTGGAGGTCATGTACTTGGGACATGTTCAAGTTATTTAATGACACACTGGGATTCTTTAAGAAAACATGGAGGGATACCAATACTTTGGGTCACATCTTTACATACGTAACATTGAAGCATAAAGGAAATTCATATTCATATCATATCATATTTAGGACACCTATTTACAGGTAATCCTCAACATACAACCACATTTGAGCTCAAAATTTCTGCTGCTAGGCGAAAATTGAGTCTTGCCCCATTTTGCAACCTTTCTTGCCACAGTGATTAAGTGAATCATTGCAGTTGTTAAGTTAGTAACATGGTTGTAAAGTGAATCTCGCTTCCCCGTTGACTTTCCTTGTCAGAAGGTCGCAAAAGTGGATCACATGACCCTGTGACACTGCAACTGTCGTAAATGAAAGCCAGTTGCCAAGCGTCTGAATTTTGATCACATGACCATGGGGATGCTGCAATGGTCTAAGTGTGAAAAAATGTCATAAATCACTTTTTTCAATGCGATTGTAACCTCAAACGTTCATCAAATGAATGGTTGTAAGTCAAGGACGACCTGTACTGATAAGTGATCCAGGGTATCTACCAGACGTGGTATTCAGCAGGTTCTGACCAGTTCTGGAGAACTGGTAGTGGAAATTTTGAGTAGTTTGGAGAACCGGTAAATACCACCTTTGACTGGCCCCGCCCCCATCTATTCTCTGCCTCCCGGGTCAGATCGGGAGGAAATAAGGATTTTGCAGCAACCTTCCCCTGGAGTGGGGAGGGAATGGAGATTTTATAGTATCTTCCCTTGCCACACCCACCAAGCCATGCCATGCCCACCAAGCCACGCCCACAGAACCGGTAGTAAAAAATTTTGAATCCTACCACTGGTCTCTACAATTCCCTAGTAATGATGTTTATCTAACCTACCTTATAATCGTTGATCTAACAATCAGCAGAAAGGTAAAAACTCAGAATAAGGTCGAAAAGTTGGAAAGGCATGAAGGGTACAGCAAAAGCAGTTGCTGTAATCTAAATTTCATTATATTTCTTTTCCTTTACTCAGTGTCTTTGATTTCTTCAATGCATTAGTCATTACTTCATATCTGCACTTTGTATAGTGTTGTCCATCCCAAAAGAGAATATTGTAGTGTGATATAAATGTATGTATACTATTTCCTGCAAAAACAATGAAGCTAAATTAAATGCTTTTATTTACAGCCACCCAGTTAATGGTCCTTATACCATTAACTTCAAGATGTATAATCCAAATTGCCAGCCTAACTATGTTAGGAAAAGATGGCTGCTCCTTAGGAGTGTTTTTGGCTGGGTTACCTCTACTTTAAGGAATCAAATTGATTCCAAAATGGCTTATGACCTAAATAACACCTGTTTATTACAGGAAACAACAACAATTTTGAAAAATATCCAGAAATGCAAGTTCACAAGTGGCCAGCCTTCTCCAACTTTCATAAAAGTCAAAACTTCAATTATATATTTAAAGATATAGAACTTCATCTTGCCAAGGTAAAGAATGGTATGTGCCTTTGGGCTTTTCATATTAACCACATCAAATTTGCTACTTGGATTTTCTTTCATTTTAATAGAACAGTGCTGGTTATTGTCAACTTTACTAGGTAGATCAGACAAGAGACACAACCTGATGAGCTAATTCTATTTTACTGTAAAGCTACATTAACAGAACTCTGTAAGTTTGAAAGTACAATCCCCCCATCTCCTTTTCAGACAAAGAAACTAGAGAGGGTCTCTTTTGAAACTCTTGCTCTAATCGCTATCTAGTTGCAGTCTATGCCAGGGGTCTGCAACCTTGGCAACTTTAAGCCTGGAGGACTTCAACTCCCAGAATTCCCCAGCCAGCAAAGCAAAGCTTAAAGTTACCAAGATTGGAGCCCCCTGGTCTATGCTGGGTCTTATCCGGGCATTCCCTAGGTCCGTGATGGCGAACCTACGGCACGCGTGCCACAGGTGGCACACGGAGCCATATCAGTGGGCACGCAAACGTTGCCCTAGCTCAGCTCCGGTGGGACTGGAAGTCGGAAAACCGGCTGTTTCCGGCCTCCGGAGGGCCTTCGGGGGGGGAGGCTGTTTTCGCCCTCCCTAGGCCCCCAGTAAGACTCTGGAGCCTGGGGAGGGCAAACAAAATGGGCTCACCATGCTATCATGTGCCAAAAGCTGCGGGAGTGCGAGAGGGTCATGCGTGCATGCATGGGGGGGGGGTCACATTGAATTATGGATATGGGCACATGCATGCACCACTTCCCCCACGCTCCCCCCACTTTTGGCATGCGACGGCAAAAAGGTTAGCCATCACTGCTCTAGGTAGTGTCTCCAGGCCTAATTTTGCAAGGTCTTTCCCATATTCTATTGGTTCCTTGCTTGCCACTGTTTTCAGTGAACTACTGCAGATGTTAAGTGAGTAACACAGCTGGTAAGTGAATCTGGCTTCCCCATTAACTTTGCTCGTCAGATCACAAAAGGTGATGTGATGACCCCCGGAACATTGCAACCATCATAAATACGAGTAAGTTGCCAAGCATCCAAATTTTAATCACATGACTGTGGGGATCATACAATGGTTGTAGTGTGAAAAATGGTCATCAGTCACTTTTTTTTAGTGCTGTTGTAACTTTGAAAGTTCACTAAACGAACTGTTTTAAGTCGAGGTCTGCCTGTAATACATACAGTTTGAACTGAAATATTGTCTGCAGGGTTTTTGAACAGTCCTATTTTTTTTCCCCTGATGTCTGTCTACCTGATAGACCTTATGTTTATCTACACCTCTATAGATTGCAACTCTCCTCTGTATGGAACTGGGATGAATTTTTCCCAAAGCTGCTTACAGATGTCATTTTGGGGGGGTTCAGAGTCCCTTCTAGGAATCTCTGGAATTAATTAACCCTGGAAAACAGACACATCCTGTTTCCGGTGTGCCTATATTACAGAGTTACTACATAAATGCAGTGTCATAAACCCAAATTAAGTCTCTAGGATACAGGCTCCCACCCTGCAGCTGGCAAGGTTATTTCTTGAACTTTAGTGAAGTTACTATCAAGCAAATCTTTCTAGCCATTCCAAAGAATATTTTTAAATCAGAACAGGCTAGGCTGATATGGTATAAATAAACCAACCAGCCAAATACTGCAAAGTATTTCTATAAGAAGTAACTAAGAGTTGGTTGCTCAGGCTGTGATCTTAATAGGGATCTTGCAAATAAGCAGAATGATCCCTCCTTCCTTATGTTACATATCCAATGTCTCTTTTCCAGAGTAATTTTCCTAGGCAGTTATATATGTACCAATAAAGGAGAATATTTGTAGATCAGGGTTGAAATGAAAGGGTCCTTGGTGTTCTCTGAGCTGGCTTGTTTTCTTGCAAACATTTCAATACCCTAACTAGGTACTATTGAGCACTGATGATGTTACCTAGTTAGGGTAATGAAATGTTTGCAAGAAAACAAGCCAACTCAGAGAGCACCAAGGAGCCCTGAGTTATATATGTACCTACACTCATACACAAAGAGCAATCCTCAGCATGCCAGTCATTAACCTCTTTACCTCAAGGATGATATGCTCCCGGTTCGGACCGGATCGGGCAATCCGGTAGAGATTGTGGCAGGTGGTTCTGAGAACCGGTAGCGATGGTGGCGCGAGGATCCGCCCACCTGCCCGGGTGTCGCTATTTCCTGGTTTTAACCAGGAAGTAATTTGTTTATTATCCGCTGCGCATGCACAGAGGGTCTGTGTGCGCATGTGACCCTCTGTCTGCTCATGTGACCAGCGTGGTGCATGCACTTCCGAACCGGTAAGGAAGGTAAGTAGATTTCACCCCTGCTTTACCTTTAATTATCCTTAAAAGGGAAAGTTATTGCACAAGAGAAAAACCCAGATTAATATCTTCCAACAATTAACAGAATAAAAATATATGTTTATATATTCAGAATCTCCCCAGCTACCCAATTCATCCACGGCTATGCTATGTTACTTTATTATAAAGGAGAGTGTCCTGAGCTACTAATAAAATTAGTTAAAATCCCAAGATAGGTTTAGTACAGTTAGTCCTCAAGTTACGACCGCACTTGAACCCAAAAATTTCTCTTGCTAAGTGAAACATTTATTAAGTGATTTTTTTCCTGTTTTTACAACCTTTCTAGCCACAGTCGTTAAGTGAATCACTGCAGCTTTTAAGTTAGTAACAAAGTTGTTAAGTGAATCGGGCTTCCCCACTGACTTTGCTTGTCAGATTTTGCTCACAAAAGGGGATCACATGACCTTGGGACAGTGCAACTATCATAAATAGGAGTTAATTGCCAAGCATCTGAATTTTGATTATGTGGCCATGGGGATTCTGCAATGGTCATGTGAAAATGGTCGTAAGTTGCTTTTTTCAATGCCCTTGTAACTCTGAACTGTCACTAAATGAACTTTGTAAGTCGAGGACAGGTAGTTATTAAAAATAGCTTGCGCGCGCACACACGTACACAAGTCACAGCTACCAATGTTAATTTCTCATGTACTGGCCTGTGTCTATATTAGTTTTCCCCTTTTGACTCTTTTCAAGTTCTTTAGATAAAATCTAAGATCTATAAAACATTATCTAAACTTTACCCTTTTCTTTTACTTTTGATGTGAATAGTCACATCGAACTGGAAAAGGTTGGGGGTGAGCTCTTTCAGACAGCACTGATTTGTTGCTAAAAGAAAGAATAAAAATTTGCTTTAATATTAGGGGTTGAACTGATCCAAAGATGGCTGTCCTATGGCTAAAAATGAGAAGGGTATTATGGTGACCGGTTCAGCCTACAGTTGCCATTCAGACTGCATGCCACGGTACCCATCACCTGTTACTGTCTAGTGGTCGCTGAAGAGGATGCTTCAAGTGATACAGATTTGACTCCTAGGCCAAGCTCCTTCTTGGAACTGGAAGATCATATTGCACAAAGGGAGTATTTAATTCTTTGCATCTGTTGCATTGAAGTCAATGAAATCCATTCTTCTCTTCCAGTCTTGGACAGCATAAGTAGAAGTTTCAGTAGTATGAAGATAGAAGGGAAACTTTTTAAAACAGCTCCCATTTTTGATACCAATCCACTGTTCTGTTTCTACTGTAGTTATCTAGTTTGGATAATTAAACATCTGCAAGAAAACAACCAAATTCAGACAGCACCAAGGACACCTCTTTTTAAGCCTAAGATACCAATATTTTCTATCAGTAAATACCCAGTATTTCCATATCTTTTAATTGGAAAAAAAATGCTGGCTTCCTCTTGAGCTGTATAGAAGAATTAATTTTTTATATAAACTATGCTACTTATACAGAACTTGATACCTTAATCAGGGCTGTGGCCTTTTAATTTAAACAAACACACACACACAAAGACACACACTGAGAGAAAAAGACATGAAAAGACTATTTTCATATTAAACTGAAGTCAGGAAATCAGAATAGTTTTGTTTTTGTTTTATTTTGTTTCATTGTACTGAGAACTCTATCCTCCCTCACACATTAGTGGAACTAAGCTGAATGGATAAAATCCAAATAGATTTTAAAAATGTTTTTCATTATAAATTTAATGACTTTTATACTAGTAATTTGGCTTCTCACAGGAAATAAATGGGCTAGTGCTGGACCTGCAAATAGGTGCGAGATGAAGATAAGAGTGATTGCTGTTTCTGCTTTTACAAAGGCCTCAATGTGTCTCCTAAACTGCCATTCTGTGCTGACTGGAAAATGTGGAGATAGCTGAGCAGTTCTGAGAAGATAGGAGGGCTTGGAAAACTACATTCCTGTGGAAGTTAGGAGTTTCCTTCCTCTTTAGCTTTTCAGCTGCTGTGTTCTACTTACACTAACAAAGTAGCAGTGGGAAAAGCAGACAATCATATGTGTGCAATTATGAGACCATAATTATATACATTTTGTGGTACAAATCCGTGACTGGAATGAGCTTGAATCAGCTTCTGAACCTTGGCTCACCTCAAACCCTGATTGTTTTCTAATCAAACAGAAATAACTTACCGAATAATAAAACTCACGACATCTAGTTGAAATCTTGAAAAAACATTCAGAATTAAATTTCCAGCCAGGACAAAGGCAAAATAAATCTACATAAATATATGGAATTAATCAGAATTGTCTATCAGGATTTAGTGAGCTACTCTGCCGGTATTGTCTTCAGGATGATTAATGCACTGTATATAATAAAGATGGATAATCTGTTCAGTAGAATTTCAAATTGGAACAATGCTTGAATTTTCACACAGATTTGACTGTTATCATCAGCTTTCTGGAAAGACTAAGAAGAAAGTAGCCAATATAGAAGTGAGATGGAAACTATTCATACATGCATACAAGAAAATAAAGAGTACCCAGAATGAGGGCTCCTTGGTGCTCTCTGAGCTTGAGTCTTTTCTTGCAGACATTTTATTATCCAAACTGGGCGACATTTATTAATGCATTGATGATGGAAAGCACCAATGTTATCTAGTTTGGGTAATGAAATATCTGCAAGAAAACAACCAAGTTTAGAGCGCACCAAAGACACCTCTTTTCAAACCTAAGGTGTAAATATTCTTTATCAGTATTGCACTAAGAATTTTTCCTTCACACATTATGGGAACTAAACTGAATGGATATAATCCAGATAGATTCTAATATATGAATTGGCCTTGAATTTTTGAATTTTCAGCAAACAGAATCCAGAGTGTTAGTAATGCCGGACAATATTATTTAATTAATTTTAGCTTAATCTGCCATGTTTCTGATTTTTTTCCCCTTTTTCCTTAATTTGTCCTAAGTTTCATTTATGACTTTCCAAATTACTTGCTGCCTAACAACTGCCCTTTCTCCTTTTAGCAAGGCAACTCAGCTGAATAGAATTATTAACAATATACTCTACCTGTACCAAAGTTCATAACAGTTTAATTCTTTCTCTCTCCATTGTAGTGCATTATTATTCCAAGGTTTTGAGCATATTTTTGAAAATAGCTTCAGAGGAATGGCAAGGGGTCAAAGAAACACAGAAAAAGCAAACATGCCAGTCCAAATGGCAGACTGATTACTGTGCAGACATGGCAAACTGGTAAATTTATTCAGGAACTGTTGTAAGGGAATACTTCAAAGCTTAGATCACAATCTCCTAAAATTTGTCTAGACATTGTGACAGATGTTGAGAGAAACCTAGTGTTGACTTTCTTGTGATAACCTGAAAGAGGATAATTAATCAAAGATATTAAATAATAGGATGGGATGCTGACTTATCCAGCTGTTCACAATATCTTCTACAACAGCTAATGCAAATATCTTTTAACTGAGTAGTCTCTAGCTATTAAGAAACAGTATTTCAGTCACCATCTTGTTGGCCCTGATATCTTCAATGACACTCACGATCACTAAGATATCTGTGGACTTCTTTTGTGTCTTTCTTATCCCATTCTACTTTTCAATGTTTTAAAGTATTATTTTGATATTAAATAACTATTAAAAGGAATATGCAAAGCAAAGTGTGGCCCCAGAATTGGATCCTGTAGAGGCTCCATAGGGCAGTTCTAGAAATTATAAATGGTGAATGATACTAGGACAGGACTGCATTTTTTTTTGGTAAAGTGACTACTGACTAGTAAATTGTTGACCGTGATTATCCTGAAGAGATAAAGAGGACAACAGAGAACAACCTCACTAGCTTGTCTTCAGAGGTGGTATTCAGCCGGTTCATACCGGTTCGGGAAAACCGGTAGTGGAGATCGCAGGTGGGCCCGCCCACCCACCTACCCACCCGCCTACCCACCCCTTTGCTGTCCTATTTAGGCACATTTTCGAGGCCGTATGCATGCGAGGAAGTTGCGCGAGCAAGCAAAGCGCATGCATGGAAGGCCAGGCGCATGAGTGGAAGGCGCATGAGGCAAATCAGTGGTAAGAATATTGAAAACCTATCGCTGCTTGTCTTATGATAAATTGGTCTCCCCAGGATAACTGGATCAGCTGTGATAACCATTTTGTGAATGGATGTGTATTTGTGGCAACAATTTCCTCTGATGACAGAAGATAGTCTTAAAATTGTCAAATATAGAAAAAGATTACAGTACTCTGGTCCTTTTCTGGAAAGGTTAATATTAAGACTAGATGGACCTGTAATCTGGCTAAATCAGTCATCCCCCAACCTCCACCTATTAATTTACTTACTTAGTTAGCATTTTAAAGAGATATATAAGCAGACATAAGAGATAAAAAATACAAATGCATAAATATGAGATACAAAATTATTCTAGACATTGAAGCGTTCTCTTGCAATTTAGCCTTTTGCCAAAGTGTTGGGGGTTACTGAGTAGTTAGAAATTCTGGGAGCTTCGGTCCCAGTACATGAAGAAGTTAACCAAGTTGGAGAAGGATAGACTAAGAGCATTTTCACTTTTGGTAATGGATGGTTTTGAGGCAGTATTATGTGCCTCACTATAGCCAGAAGAATCCTTGCAAAGTTTTATACCACCTTTGTCAAATCTCACGTTCTGCTGCCAGAGATTACTTTTATAAAAACGGAAGTCTTGATTCAGTGAAACAGTTTAACCTCGACTAATTTCAATGGGATCTCAATAAGAAAGTAAAAGAATAGAGAGAAAAATCAAAAGAAT
This sequence comes from Ptyas mucosa, assembly GCA_012654045.1. Lineage (NCBI taxonomy): Eukaryota > Metazoa > Chordata > Lepidosauria > Squamata > Colubridae > Ptyas > Ptyas mucosa. Next base: position 27,368,158 of record WNWU01000007.1, read on the forward strand.
ATCTTGCTATTGTATAATAGCAACAACAAACCCACAGAATTTTGATGTACAAACCAATCCTTCAACTCGGCATTATCCCAGTATTATTTGAAAAGCACCTGAAAGAAAACTATGAATCTATGTAATTTGTTTAGCGCCCCACCTAAGAGACTGAAGTTCTCTTTCCATCCCATAGCACAATAGGTATTTTTTCTTATGGAGCTAAGGTTGCATATTAACTTTAAAGTGATGTGCTATGTCTTAGCAGTCTATGCAAAATGCCAAAACATACTGCTTGTTTGCTAAGATATTCTGCTTAGATATTCTGCTCTAAAGCTCAAAAATACCAGTCATCTCCCATGTATGATAAGAAAATATATACGATGTAATGTTATGTTTGTTACGTGTTTTTAATGTGTTCTTGTTTTTTGTTGTATTTTTCTTTACTTTGCTTTTAAAAGTCAAAAGTTCAATACAAATTATGACCTTTGGTATTATTGATTGAACAAGTGATATAGTGATGCACATTTCATATCTGCTTCATGACTCATCCACCATGGTGAGTAGGTCCCAACCTACTCTGGATATTTTAAATATATTAGAATAGAATAACAGAGTTGGAAGGGACCTTGGAGGTCTTCTAGTCCAACCCCCTGCTTAGGCAGGAAACCCTATGCCACTTCAGACAAATGGTTATCCAACATCTTCTTAAAAACTTCCAGTGTTGGAGCATTCACAACTTCTGCAGGCAAGTTGTTCCACTGATTAATTGTTCTAACTGTCAGGAAATTTCTCCTTAGTTCTAGTTGCTTCTCTCCTTGATTAGTTTCCACCCATTGCTTCTTGTCCTGCCCTCAAGTGCTTTGGAGAATAGCTTGACTCCCTCAATCATACAAAACATAAGCAATCAGATCCCCAGTCTACCTGTATATCTTGATACAGGCTACTTTTTAAAAAATTACAGAGAATTTTTGCCAATTTTTCTTTTGTTATAATATTGGTTTGCCAAAATAATGCAAACCCTCTCACCTCCATGCTATAGTAGTGCCCTGTATACCACCTGGGGCTACTTTTAAAAATGGCTTGGAAATTGTAGGTGGTCCAAGGAATTCCCAAGTTTATTGATGTGATTGAATGTTTTAATCACAGTGTATCCATAGAGTGTCAGACAAACAGTCTTCCAGCCTTTTCTCCACAAGTCTTAATTTATAAAGCCCTGGACAACTTTAATGTATACGGGGAATCCTCGACTTATGAATCTTCATTTAGTGACCATTAAAAGTTATAACGGCACTAGAAAAAGTGATTTATGACTTTTTTTCACACTTATGACCTTTGTAGTATCCCCATGGTCACATGATCAAAATTCAGATGCTTAGCGACTGATTCATATTTATAATGGTTGCATTGTCCTGGGGTCATATGTTCACCTTTCTGTAATCTTCTGATAAGCAAAGTGAATGGGGAAGCCAGATTCACTTAACAATCGTGTGACTAACTGAATAACTGCAGTAATTCACTTAACAACCGTGGCAAGAAAGATTGTAAAATGAGGCAAAACTCACTTAACAAATGTCTCACAGAAATTTTGGACTCAATTGTGGTCGTAAGTCAAGGACTTACCTTGACTTACAAGGACTACCTGTAGTTGAAGAACTGCCTTCTCCATCTTTTACTTCTTCCTAACAAGCAAGCAAGCTAACCAGCCAGCCAGCATTTCTGAATTTTAAGATCTTCTTTAAGGCCTCAATGTGCCAAATCATTGCGATCACAATTGGGCTGGAACCTGATTGTTATGTGAAATGGTTGCTAAGTAAAACTACTATTATGTTTGAAATCCTACCTTAGCTTTCCTTTTACCTTACGGACCTGCGAAGGTCATAAATGTGAGAACTGATTGGAACTAATGAAAATTACCTTTTTATCACCATCATTATTGTACACTCTCACTGTCTGCGGCAGTTGCTAAGTGAGGACTATCTCTAAAGAGATATCTGACCATATGAAACAGGCGTTTGTGGGGTAGGCACCTGATCTGGTGAAATCATGTTTATTTATGAAGCCTCTTTAAATTATATCTTACATGATTTTTTTCTGTTGCATTAAATTGCAGCATCCTAAAAAGGCATATTTAATTTAAAATATTTTTGTTTGTTTTCCCAGAACCTAAATAACAGCTGTTACGGATGGTCTATATAAAATCCAATATGCATATCATATGGCTTGAAAAATGAGACTTGTTCATGCTGGATTTTGAAAAAAAATACAAATTATTTCAATGAAAATGCTACTGGATCAGATAGATGCATTCCAATTTATTTCTACTTAGTTCTCATCAGTTGCACCATTTTGCAATTATAAACAAGTCTAAACAGAAGCCAGCTTTAATTTACAGAAATTAATATTCAAGCAGCACCACAATTAGGAAAACATTCACAAAGGCGCATACAGAAGGCAAGCAATCCCACCTTCTCATACTCTCAAACAGATATATATTGGTATGGGAAGAATAAGCAAATATTAATTTTGCTTTTTCTGAATCTTTTTGCTTCTTCTTAGTTCTTCCTCCTTTTTCCATTTAACTTTTCGTTTATTTTAAGAGGTTTACATTGCCAGATTTGCATGTAATTTAACTTGTAATTTGGAGAAGAGGCTAAGAATAAAAAGAGGAAAAAAGAGGAAAAAGGGGAAAGAAGAAAAAAGGCATTCAATGATTAAGTATTTAAAATTCAAATTGATTTCAGCAGATAATTAATCTTACATGCAGTCTGTTTCATATAAAAATAACCCATGAGAGATGCAGTTCTGAAGTCTTGATTGCACTTATGTACATTCATAATTGGTGAATAACATTCTGATAAGGAAACTGCCAAATGTTGGTCAACAAAAGAATATATTAATTTGGCCAAGAGAAAGACTGATTTCTGCCACATATGTAACTTATCTCGATGGATACTAGCCCACCCCACACAGGCTGGCAGAGAGGGCCTACTGGGGATCCCGTCAGTCAAGGGATTTCAGCTGGGTTCGGGAGAAGGGCCTTCTTTGCTGTGGCTCCTGCCCTCTGGAACATCGTACCCTCAACTTGAGATTGGGTCCCGCCCTCCTGACTTTTTGTAAGAGCTTTAAGACCTGACTCTGCCAGGTGGCAGTGAGAGAGCTTCACACTGGAAGTGGTTGACTAATTAAAAGCTAATCCCCCCCCCTCCTTTCCCCTGTATCCGGTTCCCTCCTTTGCCGTCTTGTGTTAATGAATTTATCTACCTTTTCATTTTATTTATTTTAATGATTTTAATGCTTTTATGCTGTGAGCCACCCAGAATCGTTTGACACGAGATGGGTAATTAATTAATTAATTAATTAATTAATTAAGTGTCACACTACTATACAAGCAGCTATTCAATATAATACTGAGGACAAATTGCGGTTCTAAGAAATATACGTTTAATGAGGATATTATTATTATTATTATTATTATTATTATTATTATTATTATTCCCACATTAAAAACTACTGGTATATTTCTTAAAGCCACAATTTGTTCTCAATATTTATTTTATTTATTTTTATTTTTATTTGATTTATATGCCGCCCTTCTCCGGAGACTCAGGGCGGCTTACAGTGCGTTAAGCAATAGCCTTCATACTTTTGTATATTTATACAAAGTCAGCTTATTGCCCCCACAATCTGGGTCCTCATTTTACCCACCTTAGAAAGGATGGAAGGCTGAGTCAACCTTGAGCCTGGTGGGATTCGAACTTGCAGTAATTGCAAGCAGCAGATGTTAATAGATGTTAATAACAGGGTGCTTTAAACCACTGTACTACAGGCTCAATATTATTGAATAGCTGTTTGTATAGTAGTGTGACACATCATAATCATTTTTTATTATTATTATTATTATTATTATTATTATTATTATTATTATTAGCGTACGGCATAGTTACAGTAGCCAGGAGACCCCAATGCTATTGCAGAGTAGTAGTCTGGCTTTCCAAGGTACCAGCCCTGTTTTAGGACAAACTTGTGTGCTTCCCAAGGTGCACCACAGGAAGGCAAACTGGCTTTGCATCACAGAGTGGTTCTTCTTGCACGTCACCCAAGGCCCCATCCCTTCCCAGAACTGGTTTGCAAACGGGAGCTACAACTGGGAAGGTTCAGAGCCGTCGGGAATCTGACTGCCTGATCAAAGCACAGCTCATCTCCCCACCGATGTGGTACCTATCTATCTACTTTCATAGAACATACTTTCAGACTGTTAAGTGGACAGAAGCTAAGGCAAGTGGCAGGAGTTCACCCTCCTCATAGTACCTGGGCTTGAACGGCCGGAGCTGAGACAAGCATCATGAAGCCACTGAGCTCCATGCCTCCTTTCATGAGGGTGAAAAAATTTACCTATAGATTACTAGGTGATTATGACTGTCATATGCTTCATAATGTGGGGATCTATGAAGATCACATATCTAACTTTGCAACAATTTGTCAAAAGTATAAATATCTAATATATGCATTTGCTGTATGAAGACTATAGTGATTCAACAAGCTAACTGTCTTAATTCAATTAACAGCCAGCATTTTTGTATCTTTATCACTTCCATAGCTTCTAACATACCTTTTCAGAGTGGCAGTTTATATGGTTGATAGAACAATGAAAAAGTGAGAAATGTTATTAATAAATGACCATTACAGGACACTGTCAGGATAAACAGACAAATGAAAGATAAAAGGTGAGCTGGATTGTTTTAGGTTGTATTTTTTAAAAAAAATATTAGGTAGGATATTTCCGCAAAATTCCATTTAAAGAGCAATTGTTCACGCACAGAACGTGTGAGTTGAAAATTTGCTTCAAATAAAAATTAATTGGACAATTAAAGCTGATAGACCAAATTTAATACTGAGGTTAAAAAAAAAAGAAAAACAGTTGATTCCGTTGTTTATTTCTGCCGCTTACAGTACTGTTTGTATGAATACTTGGAGTTTACAATGGGCAGGGTTTTTAACCTGTCAGTGTCCCTCCAGGAAAAAGAAATAGCCAGTATGTATTATAAGCCCTCCATCAGGTGAGTGTCCATGATTTCAGAAAAGCTATTACAGTATTAGAAATGTCCAAGCCCCATGAGGAATGGCTCAAAGCCCCAGCAGTGGTGATACTCACGTTGGCAGTGGCCCCAGGCGTGGCGAGCCCAGCCCCAGCAGCAATCCACTCTGCTCCCAAAACGACACAATCCAGTTGTGGAAAGGATCTGCCTGGGCCACCTGCACCAGCACCAAAAATAAGCTTTAAAGAGTAAGCCCAATGAATCAATTCACATTAAGTTACAGATCAAGGGTGTCAAACTCAAGTTCGCGGGTCAGATCTGGCCTGTGGGGTGCTTAGCTCTGGCCCGTGAGGCTGACCTGGAAACAGTGAAGGACTGGCCCGCGATGCCTCTGCCAGAGAAAACAGAGCTCGGGAGGCCTGGATGCGGCCCTCCCGAGCTCCGTTTTCAGTGGCAGAGGCTGTTGCAGCCGAAAACAGAGCTCGGAAGCCCATTTTCACTGGCAGAATGCTCAGGCCACCACAGGCGCCCCCAACAAGAGTGATATTGAGATGGCCATCCCCACCCCGGCCATGCCCACCCCAGCCCCCGAAGTCAAACACAATCCTGATGTGGCCCAAATCGAGTTTGACACCCCTGTTACAGATGGTCCAGTGGTGCTGAACTGAATAAACCTCAGTTGGCTGGGTTCACACAACGAACTAACTTAGGATACTAGAAACCAAATGGCTGAGTTTACCCAATATGCCAAGCAGAAGTATATGCGCAACACTTGGTTTCATATAATGTTTGGATCCAATTTTCACCCTGACTGAAAGGAAATGAGTGCACTGCAGATCTTTTGTTCAATTACATTACACCAATATTTTTGCCCAGGTTTTTTTAGAAAGAAACAAATCATTGCATTTCTGCGTCCTTATTCTATTTTTGTGAGTTTTTCTTCTTGCAGAAGAAATATTTTGCTGTTGTGATGGCTAACCTTTTCTGGACTGAGTGTCCAGAGTGTGCACATGTGTGCGCAAAAGCGCACACATGCGCACAAACCCCCAAATGCAATGTGCGCATGGCCTGCTGCATGCCCCCGCATGCCCCCCACCCCACCCCCATGCGTGCAGCCCCCTGCATGCGCCCTGCCCCCCATGCTTGCGCACACAGCCACCTGGCACGTGCCCCATCCCCCACACGCATGCGCGGCACAGACCTGATGACCAGCTGGCCAGTGGGAGGTGTGCACGCATATGCATGGCAAAGCTGAACTGGGGCCACGGCTCGCGTGCCCACAGAGAGGGCGCTGCGTGCCACCTGTGGCATGTGTGCCATAGGTTCGCCATCATGGCCTTATATCTTGGCAACTTTAAGAGGCATGGACTTTAACTCCCAGAATTCTCCTGTCAGCACTGGGGAATTCTGAGATTTGAAGTCCATGCCACTTAAAGTAGCCATGGCTGAGGCACACTGCTCTATTGGATAACTGCAACATCAAGTAACAAGACACATATAGTATATGTTGGTTATTGCAGATGTTAATTCAATAGACAGAACTTTCAAACAATTTCATTGCATCCCAAATGCTGTATTTTTAATTGGAACTGGTTCAGACATTCAGCTGTCATTTATTAAATAATATTTTTAAGCTTCCAGATTTTATCATTATTTGGAAAGCATGTTTTTACTCTTCTTGTTATCTTGATAAGCCATCTTGAAACCATCTGTCATAAAGTTTTCATATGTTTTTGAACTACTGTTTCATCCCATCTTTACATGGTCTGGGAAACTATTTTTCCTTCTTAGGCTAATTTTTTTTTTTAGTTTCTCTTTCCTTTCATCTCTTAATAGCTCAACATCCAATGCCATGTTGGCTTACTATGGGAATCGAATCTTTATGGTGCTTTTTTGTAAAGATAACTTAACCACATAAGCCAAGGTTTGATAAGGGGTCTTAAAACTTAAATTGCATGTAAATTCTTCTAGATAATCAGCCTTTACTTCTAGCTATTCACCACAAAATCAACAGGAAGATATTGATATTAAAGAAGATCAGCTGGAAGATATTGATTTCTAGGCAATTCCCCAGATCTAAAACTAGGATAAGGTCAACATTCTGTGTACCATCCTGCATTCTAATTATATATTGGACATACAACATGCCAGAGATAAGATCAGATGTTCTATCTATGGAGCTGAGCTAGAAAACATTTCTTCCAACATGTTAAAAGTTACAGCGGCAATACATATTCAAAATGAAGGCACCGTATCTCGGTAAAGGGATAAAGTTGGAGCAGCTACAAATAGTTTATGATGATGTGTTGTCCTTTGATTAGCTATAGCAGTATCCCTTTGATTACCAGTGCTATTCAAAGTTTGCACATCTATCCTGTTAAAGCACAACACACTATAAAGTAATAGTAAAGTGTGCTTTACTTGAGCAAATCAATTGATTCCATGGAATAAATAGTGATTACTCAACAAATGGTGAAAAGGATAGGTAAAGGGTAAGCTTTAAACTAACATCCCATCCAGCATATTTTCTTCTAGTCTGCATGACTTATATTCCCTAATTTGCATCAACGTTTTTCATCAAATTTTGACACATTATAACTGTAGCAATTACATGCACATTCCTGCTTTTCAGCCCTCGCTTTCAGATTTCATTTATCTGCATTCATGTTTAAACTTGAGTTGCAAACTTGTCAGCATGCTATTTCATCAACTTTGTGCCCAAATCATTAACTTCTGACTTATTCAGCATTAATTGAGTTTTTTACTATTTGATAGACCTACTTGATAGCAGCAATAGGGATTACAAAGACAAGACATTTAAATTGTTCTTCCTGTAATATTCCTTCAATCTACGTGTGTGTGTGTATGTGTGTGTTATACACACACAAAAAATTGATGGCAGCAATTTAGCATCTTCCAGATGCCTTGCATTCTCATACTCCTCAACAGACACTTTTCCTTTTCCTGAACCATCATAGAATCTTTCGTAAACTGCTTGTTTGAAATCAGAAAAGATTCATAATTGTCCATTTAACCTACATCGGCAAACGGATTTCTGGATGAGCTTCCTATAGTTGTCAAAACCAAGAGCCAGAGGCATATATTTGATGCTCATCCAAAGGTAGCATTTAAACTGTCAGAATGTTGAAGGATTCTGATACAGAAGGTTCAACCAGTAAGTGTATTAAAAATTGGAAAGCCATATAAACAAATGAATTATTTGTGTAACAGCATCCCAATATCTTCCCATGTAAAGGTATCCTTTATCCAATTGTATTCGACTCTAGGGGGCAATGCCCATCTCTTAGACAAGGAAGTGAGAGTTGTCTGAAGACACTTTTGTGTTCATGTAGCCAGCATGTCCACACGCCGAGGTGCACAGAATGCTGTTACTTTCCCACCGAAGTGGTACCTATTTATCTACTCGCATTTGCCTGCTTTTGAACTGCTATGTGGGCAGGAGCTGGGGCAGGAATGGGACCTCATCCCATTGTGCAGTGCTCAGGTCTCAAACCCGGGTTGTCAGCTTTCCAGCTGACAAGCTCAGTGTCTTTAACTGATGAGCCATCACGCCCCCTTTTAATAGGCAGATTTAAATCCTGGGCCTCTTCCATCTGCCATTTTAGGAAAATCTCCCTTCAAAAGACTGGGGAGCTATGAAGAAGGAATTATATTACTCCTTTCATTTCCATTTTTTGTCAACTAGAGCAGATAAAGCCTCTCCCACCATTAACCCTCTGAACCCTTCCCCACTGCTGGCCAAGGATCTCTGAAAGAATCAAACTCCAACTCCTTTTTTTTAAGTGGAGTGGAAATGATTCTAATAATAAATAAACGATGGATTGGATTCTCTCCCTTTCCCTCTGTCAACTCTTTCAAGCTGCCCCTCCCTGAAATCTCTAGAGAAAGGGGAATGTCCATTACTTCTTCTGGAAAGAATTTCCCCCACACACGCATTCACTCTTGCACCCTCTTGTCAGGCACTTGTCTATTCCTGAATTCATCCCTCCGTTATAAGGGAGTTAATCAGAATAATTATATCTTCCCCGTTCCCAAATCAGCCCTCTTCTATCTCAAAATCAAAGCTGCTGGAATGCACCAAAGGTGAAGGATATAATCAATTAGGTCTGAACTGATGAGGGCAATGTATTGATTATTATTTTGATAACTTAATTTAAATGCTTAATACTCCTTTCTATTCTTATTTTCCCCACAATAGTCTTGCGCTGAGAGTTTGTGACAAGGCCAAAGTTAAACAGTCAGTGTTCATTGCTAAAATGGGATTAGAACAGCGGTGGGTTTCACATATTCTTGCCACTGGTTCGTTCCGTGCGCACATGCTCACTTTGCACGCACACGCCTTCCACGCATGCGCCCGGCCTTCCGCGCATGTGCTTTGCTTGCATATGTGCCTTCCGCGCATGTGCCTGGCCTCAAAAATGTGGCTAAATAGGACGGCATTATGATGGGGCAAGTGGGCCCTACCGGTTTGCCTGAACTGGGTGAATGCCACCTCTGGACTAGAACTCAAAATCTCCTGGTTTCTAGCATGATGCCTTAAGTACTGCACCAAATTACACTAAATCAAAGGAATGTCAAAGGAAGCAATCCTTGGTTATTTCCCAGGATATCTCTCTTCTATGTATCCTTTCCAATGGATCAAGTATTACAGAACGCTTCTCATGCATCAGGGGTCTGAAAAAACGTCCACATTGAATTCTTCATCCCTACTTGCAAAGACGGAATAAGCACAATAGAACAATGATACAGAAGGTTGAGGTTCCAAAGCTCAAATGGTAGCAAACAGATGTATGTTCAGTGCAGCTTGAAGTTGCTGATAAAAGGCTGCAGGATTGGTACAGGAAAAGGTGTCATATGAATGGACATATGACAGAGAGAAATCTCTGTTAAGTCTCTCCCTTACTAGACAAGGGAGAAACTTCAGCAATGCAGGTGATGTCAGTTATCAGAACATTTGTTAGTGGACTTGGCTTGATACAACTGACCCTTGAGGAGATGTTAATCTGTCTGCTACTCTGGACAAAACGGAAGCTCTCAGGGAAAGGGGACAAGCAGGAAACTTTAAGCAACAGTCATGGACAGTAACTGTGTATGATCTAAAATGGCAAACTAGTGTTGAGACATAAACTGACCTATTAAATGAGAACCAGTCCCAGGCAAAATATCAGTCCAATGATCTTGCTGGTGGTTAAGATAGCAATGGTATATGAAATGAAATTAAGATAAAATGTGTAAACACTTGTTTTCTTTTAGGGGAAAAGAACATTTGTCATATATTGATATTTTGAAGATTTTGGGAGCACGAAAGGATTTTAACCGACCGAAACACTGTCTGTAATTGTTTGAAAGGATGATATTTTTAAGTTGTTTTTGTTTGAAAATAAAAAAAATCTTTTTTAAACAAAAAGACAGCAATAGAGGAATTCCATTTCATCATCTAAATATAGGTGACAGGCAGAAGATAGTTGGAACTGTACATCCAACAGATGAAACAAAATGAACTGTTGGCTTTTGTCAGAAATTAAATGAATTCATAACATGTGCTTCTGGAAAATCTGCTTGAATGAGCCGATAATCTCTTTCCCGAGCAAAAGGAAGGCCCTAACAGGAAATGAAACGGGCCATTGTGGAGGGAAAATAAAATACCACTAGAATGGCATCCAGATCCTTGACATAAGGTCAGTCAATAATAAAAGCCAATGAAATGGTGTCTCAAGGCCCCTGAAAGAGACAAACAGTGCAGACAGCTTCTGGTAAGAAATTTGGCAAGTTGACAAGGGTAGCAAAAAGAAATGTTGACTTTCATACATGCTATTCCAAGAAGCCAGAAAAAACCACAGAGACATAGAAAAGAAGATAAGTTATTTTAAATAGAATGAAATGTCCAGAGCAACAAGATTTGTTCCCTCAAGGAAGATGAATGTATTACTGATCATTGTGAAGCAATTCACCCCACTTGGAAGAAAACAGGAGATGACAGAGGCCCCCTTAAAGTCATCTGTTTGAGCCTACGTGCATTCGTGGTTCCTGCTATTGTGCAATTATGCATGAGGTCAGTTAGGGAAGGCATCTTCCATCGTCCTCCAAGTCACTCACATAGGGCAGGGAAGATGCTAGATAAAAGGAGAGGAATTACATTTTTTAGGAACTGAATGGATATGGTAAGTGGGCTTTGGAGTTAATAAATAATTATGTGGCAGAAGATCAGACCACTTGTTTTGCAAGGTAGGTATATAAGAGATACATATAGAATGGGAAAGCAGAGACATCACCCTGCCAACAAAAGTGTGTATAGTCAAAACTATGGTTTTCCCAGTTGCAATGAATGGCTGTGAAAGTTGGACCGGGGTGAAATCAAGCAGGTTCTGGAGAACCGGTAGTGGAAATTTTGAGTCGTTCAGAGAACCAGCAAATATCACCTCTGGCTGGCCCCAGAGTGGGGAGGGAATGGGGATTTTACAGGATCCTTCCCCTGCCATGCCCACCAAACCACACCATGCCCACAGAACCGGTAGTAAAAAAAATTGGATTTCACTGAGTTGGATCATAAGGAAGGCTGAGTGTCAAAGAATTGAAGCCTTTGAACTATGGTGCTGGAGAAGACTCCTGCGAGTCCCTTGGACTGCAAGGTGATCAAGCCAGTCAGTCCTAGAGGAGATCAACCCTGACTGCTCTTTAGAAGGCCAGATCCTGAAGATGAAAGTCAAATACTTTGGCCACCTAATGAGAAGGAAGGACTCACTGGAGAAGAGCCTAATGCTGGGAAAGATTGAGGGCAAAAGAATGGGACGGCAGAGAATGAGGTGGCTGGATGGAGTCACTGAAGCAGTAGGCGTGAGCTTAATTGGACTCCAGACGATGGTAGAGGACAGGAAGGCCTGGAGGAACATTGTCCATGGGGTCCTGATGGGTCGGACACGACTTCACAACTAACAACAACATAGAATGGGAAAAATTGTGTTCCCCTAATCTGATTTTATGTATTTATATGTGTGTGTGTGTGTGTGTGTGTGTGTGTGTTTCTATGAGAAGTTTGTAAATGTATCAGGTTCCTGTCATCAATTTAAATCTCAATAGAATGTGTTGTGCCTTCAGATATGATAGCAATTCCAGTGTTGGAAACTATCCCTGGGAGCCAAAGGCTTCTTTTTAAAAGAAACTTCAGTTTGCTTGGCAGAAAAAGATTTGGGAAGAAAAATGTACAGCAAGCTCTCATTAAACTTTTAATCAGATTATAAAAGCACAGCACTCAAAGCAAAATCAGAGGTATCAAACTAAGCTATAGAGAGACATAAAGGATCTAGATAATGAAAGGTATATTGAAAAGTGAACGTTCATTTGAATAGACAAAAGCTCACCTTTCTTAGTAAAACACACAAGCAGTGTGTGTATATCAGCAAATCTGCCAAAAATGTAAGATTAAAAAAAATGACTAAGTCCATTTCAGGTCGTCCTCGGCTTACGACCACAATTGAGCCCAAACTTTCTGTTGCTGAGACAGTTGTTAAGTGAATTTTGCCTCATTTTATGATCGCTTTCTATATTTATTAAATGAATTACTGCAGTTGTTAAGTTAGTAACACTGTTTTTAAGTAAATCTGGCTTCCCTATTGACTTTGCTTATCAGAAGATCACAAAAAGGGATCACATGACCCTGGAACACTGCCACCGTCATAAATATCAGCCAGTTGCCAAGCGTCTGGATTTTGATCACATGACCATGGGAAGGCTACAATGGTTGTATGTGTGAAAAACAGTGATAAATCACATTTTTCAGTGATGTTGTAACTTCAAAGGGTCATTAAACGAACTGTTGTAATTTGAGGAATACCTGTAAAGGATTATGTATCTGTACAGGATGGGAGATTTCCAAAATAGACTAAATTCATCTTTAACTGAATCCATCTGAATCTCCTTGAAGAAATATAATAGCTTAGACCAGCGGTCACCAACTGGCGGTCCGTGGACCACAGGTGGTCCGCGAGAAAATTTTGGTGGTCCCCAGAAAAATTATTTGCATTTTTTATATTGCACTAAATCAGGGGTCCTCAAACTATGGCCCCTGGGCTGGATACGTGTAATGAACATCTGTGTTGCTGCAGAGAGTCTCCCCCTTTGGGGTCTTTTTGTGCAGGTTGGAGGGGGGCAGAAATTCCCACTTGGGATCTGCTTCAGCCTCCTGGTGTGGGGCTTTGGGTGAAGGCTGGGGGGAAGCGCCACTAGTGGCAAGGAGACGGAGGGCCTTGTTCAAGTGGGACTACATCATGTCCTGGAACTGGCTGACCATCTCAGCCCACTGAGCCTCCAGACGCCGGTACCTGGCCTTGCACTCCCGCAGGTCTTCCCTCTGCTTGGAAAGCCTATTCTCGTAGTCCTCAGTGAGGTGCTTCTGCTGAGCCTCCTTCTTGGTCAGATCCAATTTGAACTGAGCTGTTTTGCCAACTCTTTCTCATGTTGGCTGTTTAGCTCCAGCTGTTTAGCTTCCTGCTGGGGCCCTAAGGAGCCCGGATGGGCAGGCGAGGAGTAATGAGTAGAGGCTGGTAAGGTGTCCCTCAATGTGCGTGACATCGAGTTGGCCACGTCCACCCAGTCACATGACCACCTTACCATGCCCACCCAGCTGGTCATTAGGCAGATCATATTAGTGGTCCATGGGATTTAAAATTATGAATTTAGTGGTCCCTGAGGTTCAAAATATTGGTGATCCCTGGCTTAGACCAGGGGTGAAAAACTTGTGGCCCGTGGGCCGGATGTGTCACGCACTGGCCACGTCCACTCCCCGTTTAGAGAAGAGGGAAAAAGTTGCGATACATCATGTGACAATAATGTGATGCCGCATGTTTGATACCCTTGGCTTAGACAGACAGGTCAAAGAAAGGCCCATTTCTTCAGCATAGTATAGAGCAGAATTCCCCAACCTTTCCAGTTTTAGGGACCAGCGGGGGAGTGGAGAGTTCTGAACAAGTGGTGAGCAAGCGCGCGCACACGCGCGTGGGTCCATTTGCACCAGCGGTGGGCATATGCACACACTGCTCACACAAATGGAGCGTGCTTGCTACTCATGCAAATGGAGTGTGCGCGCATGTACTTGCCCTCTGGCTCATGCAAGTGGGGATGCATGTATATTCCATACCCAGAGACCAAAGAGGTTAGTATAATAGTAAAGAAGGATTTGCTTTTTACAATGAGATATGCCTACCGGAATAGCCATAAGGTCTGTTATTCCTCACCATTCCTAAATGTCTCCATGAATTACAAAAACCAAATAAGTATGGAGTCTTATATCAGTTCCAGTCAATAAACAAAGCAGGTGTGCATTCTTTTCATGGCTTCAAATCACAGGGAGAAATAAACACTTCCCATGTGCAGGATCCCATTTAGAGTTGTTCCTCCTGACTGTTTGCATTGCGATACCTAGTTAAAAAACAGCTCTGTATCTATTATTCGGTGTTCCAATGAAAATGACTTCATAAATGAGGTCAAAGTACTGTAGTTATGATCTATTCAACAATAGCACAAAGATAATATATCTAATAGGTCTATCAGTTACAGAAGGGTTGCGGCAACTAAGCAATGTATTTCAAAAGAAACCTGGACTGCCTAAACCTGTCAAGGCTTGCCTATCATGCATCTTTACACAACTGAAATATTTGTATTGAACAGTGGAATATAATTGTGCCCTTAATGTTACAGCTTGTCTGATTAATGTTTATTTTACATATGTGTTTAGAGATATCCAAGCACTCCTAGAAAACATAACAGATATAAAAAGAAATTAAAAGTTTTACAAGATTATAAATAGTCCTTGGTTTACTGTCAATTGCATAATTTATCTGACAGGAGATAGCCATTCTTATCTAATGTCACCCCCCAAACACTGAAGTTACACGGATGCTTAAACATAAGAGTTCTGGAGTCTGCAGTTACTTGGTTTAACAATCCATATAATTATACATGAACAGTGGGGAAATCACCACTTCAGCAATTAAAGTATTTTGTTTTAAAGCTCTTTCTTCCATGTTTACCTTTTGTGAACATGTTATTTTCACAAAGTACAAGCAACAGAATATGATTAATATCCCTAGAATATAATCATATGTTATGTTTACCATCCCTACAGATGTAGTAACACAGCTCTCAGTAGCCTACCAATTAAACTAGAACAATTTTTCTTGCTAGTATTCTTCCTGCACATTTAAATGCAGATCAGAATTCTTTCCATCTATGCTAATGTGTAAAACTCCCAACCCTATCAAAAATCTACTATACTGTTGGTTTCTGTTACTCGCAAGGATGTTTAAAGTAAGAGACTAAGCTTGATGGGTTATTTACAAAAGATTGTAGGCTGAAGCCCTGACATCTTCACCTAATAACAGAGAGTTCCTATCAGTCAGTTTAGATATTTAAAATAATCCAACTGTCCAATGATCTGTTTAGGACTATTACAGTTACCTGTGTCAAAAAAATAATCAGTTCAGATTAGGACTCAGAGCTGTTCACATTTAATTAGAGGGAAGTTCCATTGGAAGGAATGAAATGACTTTCGAATAAATGCCAAGGTGCCAGCTGTAAGCCTTCCTAGTTTCAGATGGTTTCCCCCTCAATGAGAATCAAGCTAGAAACCAGAAAACCTGGCGCTGAATTAGTCTCCCATTCACAAAGTGGCTTTTCCCCTGTGTTAGGAATTTGAAACTGACCAACTTCAAAGTATTGCTGGAATCCTTGTGACAATTCAAGGTTTATGATTTCCAGAGGGGGGAATAGCCTTAAAATAGTGGAAAACGAAACCAAACCAAAAATGCTAAATAACAAACCGGAGTCTTCCTAGAACTTTAAAGAGGTGTATGGACTACTATATGGAAGTACGTGCCAACCATTATGTCACAAGTCTTTTAGGCATATGAACTGCTTCCTGCACCTAAAGGCTATGCTTTTTTATTACAAAAGAAAGGAGCACAAAAATAAAAAACCCTGTTTCCTTTATCTATTTAGGGTTATTATTAGGGACTTGCAAACTTCTTACTGCAGGTGCCTCGGCTACTGATACGTCCCAGCTCTGCTTCCTCGAGTAAGGGAAAACTTTTCACCGTTGCGTTTCGTGCAAAGTGCTCGATTTTGAACGGAGCGTGTACCTGATCCCCGTGCAAAGAAAACGGAGTGCAAGTCTGATTCCACCACCAACAGGTTTTCTGCAACCGCCTGAGCCACTCTTAGATGTTAGTGGGGCGGGGGGGGGGGGGAAACCGAAGAGCAGCGTCAAAGGTTGTGAACTGTTTCCTTCTCTTAGCAAATTGGACAATTTCTCCTTCTCCCCCAGCTCGGAAAAGAAGCGTGGGCTTCGGGTTGCCTTCCTTTCTTTCGTCCCCCCTCGCCCCCCCAAAAACACCTTTTCCTTCCAGGAAACCGATCAAACTCACCTTCCGTCGAAGTCCCCTAAAGTCTCCAGGTAAAGCCAGGATAAAACGAGGACCCTCAAGGAGAAATCCATGTCGAGAAGGGAAGACAGACAGACACAGACAGAGGGGAAAAAAAGAAAGAAAGAAAGAAAAGAAGAGGGAGAGGGAGAGAGAGAACAGCCCTGGGTCTCTCGACCACCGGCGGCAACGGCAGGTTGGGAAGAGATGCAAGAGGGGAAGGCGCCGGAGCGGCCACCCCGGCTCTTCTAGGAGGCGCCCTCAACTCAGCCCAACGCGCCAGGAACTGAACGCCAGCTGGGGCCTCCGGGGGCGCCCGGCTGCAGCTAATCCGAGTCCTCTCAGGAGGCGAAGAGAAGAGGTCGGCAACGAGGCAAGCGGCAGGAGGGAATTTCTCCCGCCCCCACTCCCCCCAGTGCGTCCCTGCCTGGCGCTTCCCTCCCCTCCCCTCCCCTCCAGCTCTGAGGCGGTCACGCCGCCCGCTGCCGGGAAGAGTCTGGGGCGCAGGCGTGCGCGTCTCGGCTCGCCCTTCGGGGTAGCGTGGGAGAAACGCGGCTGAGAGACTTTTTGCCGAGCCCAGCGCTGGGGAAGAGAGAGCGGCCGTTTCAGACCGGCTTTCTTGGGAACCAACGGAATAGAGGAGCAAAAGCGCGGGGCCGCGGATCGTGGATGTCCCGAAGGAAGCTCACCTTTGATGAAGATTTCAATTGCCCGTGTCGGGATCTGTTTCTTTTGGGGTGGGGGTGGGGATCAGCCCCGCTACACTTGGTGGAGGAGCGTGAAGTACCGCTCATCCTAGGCAATAAATGAATAAGGTAAAATATAAAAGGTAAAGGTTCCCCTCGCACATATGTGCTAGTCGTTCCCGACTCTAGGGGGCGGTGGTCATGTGGCCGTCATGACTAAACGCACGGAACGCTGTTACCTTCCCACCAAAGGTGGTCTCTATTTTTCTACTTGCCTTTTTTTACGTGCTTTCGAACGGCTAGGTTGGCAGAAGCTTGGACAAGTAACGGGAGGTCACTCCCGTTACGCGGCACTAGGGATTCGAACCGCTGAACTGCCAACCTTTTGATCGACAAGCTCACCGTCTTCGCCACTGTATCCCTGTTAAGCTAAACGGTAACCGGAAGCAAATAACGGGTAACAATCACATTTTATTTCATGTACATCCCAATACTTCAGATGACCCCCCCCCCCCCAAATTTCTTTCCAGTCAGTTTCTGATTCCTGGTTAGGGTTAGGCTGAATTAGCCTCTGCAGTTTTCCTGTCAAGATCAAGATTTCGGAAGTGTTTTGACATTGCCTGCTTCCTAGGGCTGAGAAAATGTGAGTGGCGAAAAGTCATCTGGCTGTTAAATAACTCAGGGTGTCCAAGTTTCTAGCCTGATGCTTTTAACTACTACTACACCAAACTGACTCTCTGGATGTCTTACCACGATGTATAAAAACTAGAAGTGTAAATAAATATAACAAAATTAAATAAGTGAAAATTAAATGCAATCGTTAAAACAATTAACAATGAAAAGCTTGCTGAAGAGGTGCTTTGGGTCTCTTCCTAAAAGTTTTGAGTGTAGGAGTCAAACTAGCTCAATAGGGAGTACATTCCATAAATTCAGAGCAGTAGATTCTTTCCCACAGGTCTATAGCAAAGGTTCAGGCAGGGTGAGAAGGCATCTTCAGAAGAATTCCAGCAGATTTCTTTAAGCAGGACATAAACTGATGATGTCCTAAACTACTTAGAGCTATAAAGGTCCATACGAAGACCTTAAATTGTGCCCTATAAGTAATGGGCATCAGTCCAGATCATGCACCACAGGATCCATATTATAGTAGCTTGACCACAGAATCCACATTATGGATTCTGTTCAGACCTGCTTCCTCAGGTTGTAATTTCAGCTGTAATTTCCAGTCACTTTAAAGGGTAACCTACAAAAGGAGCTTCACATTAATCAAGATGGGTTGTAACTGAGACATTGATCAGTGTTGTGTCAAAGCAGCTCAGGAAGTATTGCACTTGATGCATTGACTATAATTGTGCAAATGTGCTCCTTGGCAAAGCTGGCATTTGCAAATCCAGAGTCAGCTGGAGATCAAAGAGCAATCCCAAACTCTGAGTCTGCTTTTTATGGGGGGATGCATTCCCACCCAGAACAAGCTTCGCTTTGATCCTAAGTTTAGCACCTCATTGTTCTTTGAATTTTATTTTGGCTGTTCCTTATGCAGCCCATCACTGAGACAGCATTCAAGGGTACTGATTGTTCTTTTGGAGTTAAAAAGTAGGTAGAAGGATAGAATTGTCATTGGCATCCTGATACCATTTCTCCAAAATGGACACACTTAGATATTAAATAGCATAGGAGACATGAAAGAACCATGTAGCATTCCATAGGTCAATATCTAGTGGTCAAACAATATTCTTCCAGCACCACCTTCTGGACACATTCTGAAATAGTTTGGTGTCCCTCCAAAACCATGTCCCCAAGGCCCAACCCATTAGAAAGACTGGAAGATAGAAAGCAGCCAAGAAGTCCAATAGAAGGTGCACTTTCCTCCAGCTATGATCTCTAGAATAGATCATGTTTCCAAATGACAAAGGTGTCTTAATATTTTATCTTGGAAGGAACTGAAATGAGTATGATGCATCAGGAATTGTGAGGTCATCACTTTATCAATACCTTATCCAAGAGTAGAATATTTAAGTAACCTATAATTATGAAGATTTTTCAGGGAAAGGAGGTCTTTTTAAATAACGGCTTCTGCCTACGTTTAGTATGCAGGTCATATTCCACACTCGGGAAATAATTGATCACCTGCCTTAATTATGTTGGAAAGTGGCTGTTTTATTCTGCTCTGAAGAATAAGGAATGAACAAGTAAGTGGTAGCTTTCATTGCCCCACATCCTGTCCTTATTCTCAGATGAAAAGAATATGAGCATGACTTGTCTCAAGAGCAGAGTCCAAACTGAAGCAAATCTGATCAGTTTTATTTGCAGAAACAAACCAAAGCGAAAATTCCTGAGCTGAATTCTGAATTTGGCACTCCCAAAATCCTGATGGAGTTGCAAGCATTTTTTTTCTAAAGCAGAAGACTGTCCTGTGCAGACATAATGGAGGGAGAGAGGCATGTCCTTATGGCAATTGCTGCTGCAGATATTATTTCAAGTGTCTTAAGAGTGCAGCAGTCTAAAAATTAAGTGATAAATGGGCCTAAAAATACCCCTATGGTTCAGCCTGATTGCTCATTATATTTCCTCTGTTTGTTCTTTTGTTTGCTTAATTGTTCTCAGTTCTCCAATAACCAACATGTCATCTGACTTCTGCTAAAGAGAGGAGGGCATTTAGATGCTATAGTACCAACTATTTAGGCCGTTACTATATTCTACAGATCAGGATTTTGATAATAAAGACCAATTAGATGGGATATTCTCCAACTTCATCCCCCCAAAAAACTATATATCAAATTTGTTTGAATTTTTAAACAAAGGTTTATAGCAGTTGCTACTCTAAATATGTCCAGAGAATAATCTGCCCATTAATCTGGAGTTACAGAATGATCCTCTAGCACAGGGGTGTCAAACTCGATTTCATTGAGGGCTGCATCAGAGTTGTGTTTGACCTTGGAGGCAGAGTGGCCGTGGCCACCTTGACATCACTCGTGTCAAGGGCACCTGTGGTGGCCCAAGTGCTCTGCCAGCGAAAATGGGCTTCCAGTCTCGTTTTCGGCTGGGACGACCTCCTGCAACCCTCTGCCAGCAAAAACAGAGATCGGGAGGGCCGCACACGGACGCAGAGGCACCGCGGGATGGTCCTTTGCTGTTTCCAGGGTGCCCCGTGGACCAGATCTAAGCACCGCATGGGTTGGATCCAGCCCGTGGGCCTTACATTTGACACCCCTGCTCTAGTAGATCATTAACCACAGAATAGCCAAACATAAATCCACTGTGCATCCTGCTGGATATGCAGAGTCAGATACCAAACAGGTCCATGAAATCCTAACCATTTCTCATGAGGCAACATCAGCATGGATGTTGAAATTCTCAGAATAAAAAAATATGTTATTCCAGAGCAATAACTATCATCCTGGCTAGTTTGTTGATCAATGGTGCATGGTATCCTGAGTGTATCCTTACATTTTCTCAGCTGCCTGAATGCAGTAGCAATATAGAAAATTGGCAGATGTGTCAGATGGAGTTTGACCAATAAGATGAATATAGTTACTGCACCTGTTGGCACCTCTTTAAAGAGTCTATGTCTTCCTTTGATTTTGTGTGATAGCTGCATCATCCCAGGAAAATGTTTCCATTACAGAAGCGTTAAAAAGGCACATGTCTTTGCCACCACCTCCTTAACATTTCTTTTAACTCAAACACATTCTTTCTTGATATCAGAAAAAGGTGCAGCAAGTCATAACGACATCACTTCCAAAGCATTTTTTTTCTATTTTGGACCTGAGTAGCTGCACAATCCTGTAAGATTCCCATAACATCTACTGTGATCAGATTAGCTTTGAAATAAGGACTCTTCTACAATTCTTGTCATCCCTAAAAGGAGACCCATTTTAAATTGCCTGGAATTGATTGAAATTGCGGTCCCCAAACATCTGAAGGCACCAGATTGCCGCAGATAAAACAAATCTATTCCGCTGGCAATTTTCATATCTGCACATCTTTGGACCATACTTACAATTTCCCTCCTCTATTATTCATTTAAATTACTGTACTAACTATAATTTTCTACTGCTTTTCAGCTATCTGATATACAAAGCAGTTCGCATCAATAAAAGGAAGACCACTGACATAAAGTAAGAATTATGCACATCTTGAACAGGAAATCAAGTCAAGAGGTGCAGCTGTCTTTTCCAGGAAGATAGAGATGGGTTGAGCAACTGCAGCAATGATGGTGTCACGGACAGAACTTGGAAAAGACAGCACCAAATCCTGCAGCTGCTTTTGACAGAATCCCTATCCTTCATGCCATTTCTTACTCTGAAAATTTAGCAAACTCCATTGAGCCTTCTTCAAATTAAGCTCAACTTCTGAACAAACATCATCCATTTTTGTCACTGTCTTTTTCTTGGATGGGTTTTTGAGTTCCAGAGTAACCTATGGCTGGTATTTCTGGATCGGTGTGAAATCTACTTACTTTCCCTACCGGTTCGGAAGTGCCCGGTTCGCACGTGTCATGTGTGTGTGTGGACTCTGCGCATGCACAGAGGGTAAAAAAATGGTTACTTCCTGGTTAAAACCAGGAAGTAACGACAACCAGGTGGGTGGGCGGAGCCTCATGCTGCCATCGCTACTGGTTCCCCGAACCACCCACTGCCATTGCTACTGGTTCGGCCGAACCAATAGCATTTCACCCCTGTTCTGGATGGTTATCTAGTACTATCTCAATCCAATACTACTTAGTTTTAGCTGGGCAGACTCCTCCTTAGTAATTTTTAAACCACTTTTAAGGTTGTAAAAGTGCAAAGACTGTATAGTCCATAATGGAGGTGCTGGCTGTTTGGAAGTGGAGTTGTGCTTATGCTCAAATGGCTGGTGCGTAGTTAGGGAGTGCTCCTTGACCTGTGCTTTCATTGTGTTTGTAGGTAGTAACAATAGTTTCCTAAAATGTATTTGGTTCCTATCTTCCAAATCCGCAGGAAGTTGGCAAAACACATCTTTTTCTACATTTTATTTTGTGATTTAAGTTTGGTTTTACTTTGGTAATTGTCATGCTTTATTCTCTCCATCTTTGTTGCAAAATGCTTTGAGTACTGCAGTTAATGGAATAATAGATCAATTCAGTAAGTAATGTGGTAGCCACACTTACGTTAAATCTTTCACAGTTGCCATCAGCCTGTGTAATGATAAAGATTCATGACAAAGTTCAATTTTCACACTAAGATATGTGATTTGGCTGATTTCAGTAGAGAGGGTTGCACCAAATTAAATAGTTTAGATATGAGTCCAAACAAAGATTGAAAGTTACTCTAAAGTGCCTGGATAACTGAATCAATCTTCTGATTTGCTAATACCTATCATCACTAAGAGAATGAGTGAGTTCTGGTGAGTCTAGTAGACCTTGGTTAAACAACATAGGTTATTGTGAACTCTTAAAAAACACAAAGTAATCTGTTTCAAAAGTATGGAAGTGTATTCTATAATACAAGTTGTGTAGTGTCTACTGGACGATAATAGAATTAACAGGCCAGAGCATAGATGAGCAGGGCAGGAAGTTATTGATATTCTCTGTAATGAATACTCATGTGCCTTTAACTCTATCTTAGTACAAAATTATGGGTATGATTTCCTAAGAATCCACATACAGTTGCTTGGAAGTAAGAATATAGGAATACCAAGGAGAGATTTAACCCTTTCTTTCTCCTTCTAAATACTTAATGAAAATTATTCTATAAAAGCACCATTTGAATTAAGAAAAAAAATCTATTGGTATCAACTGAAATTTTATCTAGGTAGAAACCCACATTTCAGCAGAATAATTTTCATAAGGAATTATGAAATATGCGGGAAGGAATATTACATTTTCCATCTTTTCTGCTGAAATTTTGATAACTTGCTATCCCACAGCAATTATTTGCATATTAAAGGACATGCATGTTACATACAAAAATTAATTTAGTAAATTATTTGGATTCCATGCTAGAACTGAAGAGTTAAATATATAAATGCCATTGTGGCATTTATTTACAGTCCAGCCTGCCATAAAAATGCAAATATAAATTGTTACAGAATTATTGAAGAATATTTGGAAGATTAATTTTATACAGCTTTTTGTACTGATTATCCTAAAAATCTCTTCCAATACTGGAATTGGAATGAAGTAGCTGCACTTATCTATTCAGCAACAACATTCTTAACAAATTCACCTTCTAGGAAGCTGACCTATAAAGGACATCTAAGAAACAAGTAAGTGAAGAATTTTCAGACCTCCCTCTTTCCTTACTGCATTACAATCCTTTGGTGTAATTTTTATTTAAAACCATTTGAATAATTGACTGTGTAAACTGAAAATCACTGCTTTTAATAAAAAAAAAACCTCTATCAATCCATCTGATCAAATGAAATACTAAACCAGGAGAGTCAAACTCAATTTCATTGAGGGCCACATCAGGGCTGTGTTTGACTTTGGGGGGGCCGGGGTGGTGTGGGCGTGGCCAGCTCGACATCACTTGTGTCGGGAGTGCCGGTAGTAGCCCGAGCGCTCTACCAACGAAAACAGGCTCCCAAACTCAATTTTCGGCTGTGATGGCCTCCTGCAACCCTCTGCCAGCAAAAATGGCGATGAGGAGGGCTGCATATGGCCTTTCCAAGCTCCATTTTCACTGGCAGTGGCACTGCGGGCAGGTTCTTCACCGTTTAAGCTTTAAGCACCCCATGGGCCAGGTCCATGAGTTTCACACTCCTGTATTAAACCATACTGTTGATATATGGGGCCTAGGGAAACTAATTTTAAAAACTGGTTAAATCTGCGTTTACACATACAGCATTTAAAGTACTGGGCATTGCAATTTTAGAAAAATAAATTAGCAGGCCTAGTCAGAGTTCTGTGACTCTGTTATTTGGTCTTTATCAAATAAATCTGGCAGGGTTGTCACATTGGTTTCTGTAACACATACTTGCACTACTAAACTTTATGCCAGCAAGAAAGTTAGAAGCTAAAAATAAAGCATGAAAAGTGTTGTGACCTTTTTGAAGAGAAAAAAAGAATGAATGCATGAAAGCTGATTGCCAATTTGAAAACAATTTGGAATGCTTTGTTAATACACCCTAAACCGTGACCCCATTTGGAACATTACAATCTTAAAGAATAAATTAGAAACCACAGTTGAGCAGATAAAATTACAAGTAGCATAGATTGGGAAACTATGTAATAATATATGCATCAGCTCTAGTTGTTGATACACAATGGTGAACAAATGCCGAGTATCTCAGAGAGCTTCCAATAATAGTTTTGATTAGAGTAGAATGACTTATGGCACCCTGAAAAGTTTGCAGCTTCATACTGATTTTCATCTATTTATTTTGATAATATGCAGCAGATGGTGATTACCAAACTATTACTTTTAGAGAAAATGTTTATTTCTACTCCCAAATGGCTCTCCCTAACCATTCAGACTGAAATAAAGGGAAATTTATTTAGGCAGGAATCAATGTTAAATAGAAACATATAAGGGAAGATTTGTCGTCATAGGAAGAGGAGGTAATATTGGCAAGATTCTTTTTTGGCTCCTTATTCACCTATCAAATTAGATTTGTTTTTGCCCAGTTAAAAATCAGTTTAATACAGTAAAATAAAGCGTTTCTTGCCCAGAAACATTTACGAATGGGCAGGATTCTAAAAGGTAATGGTAATCAAATTCTGATCACAAACTTATTTGGACTAAGCAATGTACTTTGGAGCTACTATTAAAGATGACCCAGAAGTTATAACAATGTAGCAGGCAAGTTTCCTGATAGGTCAACTCCATCGTGTGGGAATAACACATCTATTAAGAGAGCCAATTGAATTCAAATCTGCAATTTGCCAAAATCTTATCTCCTCATCTTGTCTGGTCATCTTCATAAGGAGGTAATAGTGAAGTTTTTGAGCCAGAGATCAAGTAACAGATTTTCCCACTTTTATTGACTTTTCTCCAATCTGGAAGTACAGACAGCCTCTACACTACAGGCATTTCTAAAACTAAGCAAAAAGTGTTATTCCAAGAGATATTTAGCCTTTAACTGAATGGTATTTACAATTTGTTAGTTTGGTATTAACTGTAATCTTCAATACATTTGGATTGTGGCAGATTAAAAATATTGTTAAATAAATAAATATTTATTATATGAGGTATCCACAATAGTCTGTTTCATTTTTCCATGTTGTATCACTATTGTGGATAGGCTGTGACCAATGTACAAGAAATCCTCTCACTAGCATCTACTGAAGAACTTCCAGAGCACTCGTAGGCTTCATTTTCTCCAACTATGATCTCGCTACTTATGAAACTTCATTATCAGCTCATAAAATGTCTTTTGAGCCCTTTTGCTTAGCCATCTGCTTTTTTTCCTTTCTCCCACTGACTAGGGAAAAATGACATGGTACTTTTCAGGGCTTCCAATTGCTTCCAAATTCTAGCATTTTTCCATTTCAATGTATGAGTTCGTCTTGGATAATAAGCTTTTAGAGATTTTTTTTTAAGCTGATCTTAGTAATTACCTATCACATTTCTCTCTGTAGCACTCAGTTCTGTATTCACACCTTTGTCACTTATGATTTGGTAGTGAAACAGAATGGTAATACCAACAATATTTCCTTTAAGATTGGTTCATTTATATTCTGGAATATCAAAAGTGCACATTTGGGTCTTTCTGCCTTCTATCTTCACAGGAATCAAGTGTGAACAAATTGCCTTGGGACTGTTTGTCTTGAAATTCAGTTGTAAACTCTTAAACATACAATATAAAGTATTACAAGCAAAAACTATCATTAAATACGCAAGGGACCATCTTAAATGTTCAATAGTAAATATTAAATTTCTTATTGAAAGAATCCAAGAGTCTCAAAAATACATTACACTGATATTATACTGACATTAGAAAGCTAACACAATATAATAATGAAAAGATATGCTCATTGTTATGCCATCATCATTGTAAACTGTTATAAAAACCACTCAAAACAAAATGTTTCTTAACAGAAGTATTACATATACTGCTCTCTCCCTGATTAGCTTTGAGCAATCTGTTTAATTTTTCAGACAAGAACTATGAGAGAAGAAACATAATCAAGCCTGAAATATTACAGATTTCTGAGCTCTGTATAGGATAAGGACTTTGAATATTTTATCCAGCCCTGACATTAATGGAGGAACAACTAAGTCTACTCAAATGAATTAATTCTGGAGGAGATTTACAGTTCATTGCTTGAGTAAACCAAACAGAACCTAAATGTTATAATAGTTTGGAAAGTGTTATGAATCTGATTACACTACTTTACCAGAATCTGTCTGGATGGTTTATGACAACGTAAGTTAAAATTAGTTTTTTTAAAAAATGAGCTGAAGCCTGAAAAAGGAGTGCTATTTCAGTGTTTTTTCAAGTTACTAAACTGTAACTTACACCTGACCACATATCTCAAAATAAAAACAATTAGTTTTCTTAGAGAAACAGATCTTGGGGGGGGGAGATGAAGTACAAGCATGTGGCTTTTTTTCTACTGAAATTGTCATTCCAGAGTTGTTGTTTTTTTCCCTATCCTCTTCCTCCCCAGCATTCATGTGGCTAAAGCAAAATATAATCCTCACAGGAAAACATTAAATGATCCTCACACTGAAGGAAGATAAAGAGAAATAACAGGTAAATGTACATATGCATATTTAAATAATTTCTCGCAAGTTTGCTTTGTCCTACCAAGGACAATAATCAAAGTTAATGTATAAATCTACTTGTAAATTACATACTGTAAATACCGTGAGTAATTTGACCCGAAGCATTCTCTAGATGACCTTGGCTATCTTGAAATAAGTTAAGTTGTGGACCTGGTTAGTACTTTAATGGGAGATTACCAAAAATATTAAAAAGCTTAAGCTAGGCTGGGAAATTGCAAACAAACAAACCACAATTACACAATTGTTAAGAAAACTACATGGATGTTGACCACACAATCATCATAAATTTTATTTAGAACATATTTTTCTAAAAAGAATTTTAAAATATTTGAGCAAAGTGATACTTTGTTATTTACAGCAATACAGTTGTAACTGAGCACAGAAAGTATAATTGTAAAACATTGAAAAGAAGATACTGTGAGTTGTTCTTTAGATTAATACTCAAGAGCCCAGAACCCTTGCAAAATATGTTTTCCAACATGCAAGACCAATTTTCATAGAAAAGGAAATCATTCTTCCAAGGATGTATTGGTTGCTCTTATAATGGAGACTGATTAACATTTTGGGAGAGCCAGATGTCATTTAATCACATATTTCAAGCAGGAATTAGGAACCTTTGCAAGATAGCCCCTACTGCGTTTCCTTCCTTTTTCTGGAGACAACTGATTCAAGATGTACAGTGTTTCCTTTCCGGTCTCCAAAATGTTATTTGCATTTTGATCAAGAGAACTAAATATTAATTCAACTTGCTAGAAAAACCTTTGAACTAAACCGGGATACCGGTTATCAAATTATTTTTTGGGGAACACGACTGTGGTTCCATGGTTATCACTTGGACTGAGTAGTTGCTTTTTTCCACACTCCAAGCCCGGTCAAGATCCACCAGTCCCATGCATTGTTTACCTAAAATATAGAAACAGGATATATGTATATATTTCTAATTGTTATAATATTATGTGATACAGAAACAAGCACTTTGGCAGCAATTACATTATAACATTTTTTAATGAGATAATTCCTGTAGGAATATTGCTTTCTCTGGGTATCCTAGGCCCAAACTCCACAGAACTTTATAGCAAGTAAAGCAATCTAAATGGTGTTGTATCTGTTATCCTTTTCAAATTCTGAAAGCCAGTTATGATGTTAGATTTAGGCTTGGGGAGACCCTAATTCCAGATCTCCCACAATCATGGAAGCTTACTAGTTAACATGGGCCAGAAATTTCTCATCGTCACCTGTCCTATAAGGTTATTGTTGGGAGGAAATTGAAATGTATTCTGGGTTTCTGGAGGTGTATAATAATAATTGACAAAATACTAATACCTTTGAATGCTACTTTGTAATCTATCTTTGGTCTAAATAAAATTTTACACACTGATTAATTTAATACATCTGGTAACTACCACACTTTATATTGTATACAGAGGTAAATCCCTATAACAATCATATCCAGAGAAAGAATAGTGTATAAATTATTTTTATTTTGTTAAGAAACTGAGAAAGTAGAAGTAACAGAATAGTAATAAAATGTATTGTTTGGAAGAGTAATTTGGGTTGGAAATTTAACAAAAGTCTTAAAGAGAGAAAGTGGAGAAAGACAAACTTAAGCATCGGTTGATAAATATTCAAAAGTGAGTCCCGCTGGTTCAAAAAACATTACTTCCAGGGAGGACTAGTTAAGATTAAACTTAACTGCACCTCAGTGTATTTCAGTGCCTGTTTTTAGGGAACATGTGTTTTGTGCTAATCCTATCTGACCTCCCCCCCCCCCCCCCCCAGTTATCTGAAAATAAAACTACACACCCATTAGCAAGTTTAAAAGGTGAAGAAAGATGACTGAAATAGAAAAGACTTTTAATGGAGCCTAATGTCAAGTATCACATCAGAACTAACAAGTCAAGAATAAGAACACAAAAGCTAGAGGGAGGGAAATAAGGGGTTTGAGGTTCAGAAATGTCTCTTTTCCCTATTTCATTCATGAAGGGAGAAAGGACTGCTGAAATGCTGAATCAACATTTAAAAGCGCGCAAAGGCACAGCCATTCCACTCATCCTTATGTGACACATTTCCTTTCTATATCACCAAAGTATTGGAAAAGGTGCTCACTCCCAACTGGTGAATGACACCTTTCAAACGCACAGCTGTGCTGATAACAGCATAATTTGGCTAACTTTAAAATCTGCCAGATTTACTGAGAATATACAAAAGGTTAAAAGATCTTGGAATTTCCTTATGTACTCTGAACCACAGAGACTGAATATTTTATGCAGGTGTCAAAGCAAACACTTGTACTGTTGTTAATACCTCTGTGATACAGCCTGTAACTAAACACTTACTTGTTAGAACAATTAATCAGTGGAACAACTTGCCTCCAGAAGTTGTGAATGCTCCAACAATGGAAGTTTCTAAGAAGAGATTGAACAACCATTTGTCTGAAGTATTATAGGGTTTCCTGCCTGATCAAGGGGTTGGACTAGAAGACCTCCAAGGTCCCTTCCAACTCTGTTATTCTGTTACTTTCATTAATATCCATTCTCATTTTTTCTCCTAATTATGCACCATCAAGTCATTGCTGACTCTTATATAAATTTTTCAGTTACACATTGCAAATATTTTACTTCAAATATTTATGGTTCACTTTTCCTAAGCATGGCTTCCTACGACATTTAATACTGACTAAAACATAAAATAAGCTAGAATAAAACTACAGGCCTTCATTTAAAGTTTTAAAAATAGTCAAATTAATCAACATTAGAATTCAGTCCACAGTCAGTTTTTCAAGGCAGAACAATTAGCTTTGATATAATCAAATAATCAACAAGCTCCAAGTCTAATAGGCATAAGTCAAAGAGGTTGTTACAGAGAACCCAAGAGATAGGAAAAAGAAGTACTGTAACTAAAATTAGAGGGGGGATAAATAGGGAGCTGTATTTTCATGCTAACAGACAACAACCAATCCTTAGTGAGTTATTGGTATGCAATAAAGATTCCTAACTAGCTATGCCTGTCATATGTCTTAAAGACATAAACTAAGGATGAACTTAGAGCCTGGTCAAGCTATGCCATCAACTATTTGAGAACTGCTGGGATCTTACCAGTAAGATTATTAGCTTCACTTTAAGGCAGAACGGAACAGAAATTATTAATTTCTGATGGTTGGCCTACCTTTTGTCTTTTGTTATTGTAAATAATGCCTCATTTTTATTTTATTTTTAATTTCATAGTGCTATGTCTGATTTATCAATTTTGATAGTATGATTTCCATACTATCCATACTAAAGCACGTTATTGTTGCTTTTTTTGAGTCACTGACCACTTTGGATATCTATCTACATATTATACATAATTAAATTGTTCAATGTTATAAGTGTTTAGGACAAGGAAGAGTCTGGTTGAGTGTAATATTATTACCAGAAAATCAATTTCACAGATAGCACCTATTGTACATCTATCAGAAGAATCAGAAAACAGATTTTGAAGAGAGAAGAAGAGAGGGAGGCATGGTTGATAAGAGATTGGAATAGTACATACACTATTATAACTTTTTGTTAATGAACATGTCACAACCACCCATTAATAGCAAGCTAATCTCATCACCAAATAAAACAACAGCTGTTCTACAGAAAAGCATACCTATTTGCCTGCGTTCAGGGGGCAGCTGGACAGCTGTCTGATCAGCAAATCTGCAAAGAATCATGTGCTCCTAGAATAAAACACACACACAAACACAAGGTCACAAACAATTTTTTTTTACTCTACAAAAATAATTATTTTAACAGGAGTATCCAAAAAAGATTTATCTGTGGTTCTATTAAAAATGATTATCAGAAAATTTTTGGATATATTTTTGGATTATACTGAAAGTCAATGAAAGGAGGCAAGGGAAAATTAACCCAATGTTTTTTTTGTTTTTTTTTAAATTTGATTTATATGCCGCCCTTCTCCGGAGACTCAAGGCGGCTTACAATGCGCTAAGCAATAGCCTTCATACTTTTGTATATTTATACAAAGTCAGCTTATTGCCCCCACAAACTGGGTCCTCCCCCCAATGTTCCTCTGACTCAGTCAAAATTGGACACAGCTACTATAATTGCAAATGAAATTTGCGGGATTTCTCCACTGGCAAATATTCTTTGGAAAAGGGAAGGAAACATATCCTGGATAAAAATACATATCCTGTATTTTTGCCTCTTTGCTTTTACTATTAAAGCATTAAATGACTTTAGCCCAGTTGTAATGCCTTTTGTGTTATTATTTTGTGCCTTCACCTCCATTATTCCTGACACTTGGATAGGCATCCTACTCTGAGATTGAGTACAAGACTGAGTACCAGATGAATTCATAATGCTGTACTTTTATACCATGAGCTTTTAAAGTTTTGATTTGTTTGGCTATTAAATTCTACCAATAGAGATTAACTTTCTCCCTTGAGTCTGGAACTGAGATTCATTAATGTCAGTCACATGCTGTAATTGACTTAATACATTGTGCATAACATGCTTCCTGCAGAGAAGACCTTAGAAGTGGGTGTGTATAGGGTCTACTCCCTGTTAAATGAAAAGATAAAGACTAATGCCATGCCAATAATGTATTATTTTTATTTTTTCAATGTATGCTTTATTTTGTAGAATATCTGTTATTTTTTGTTCTTAAAACTACACTGTTTGAAGCTACATTGATTTAGGTGCGAATTATTAGCCCTGAGACCGGCATAGCTAAAATTTGAAATCCGTAAATTAAGAGGGAAATGTATTGGAAATATAGACATAGGGAGACATATAAATGATCCTACAAAAAAGGTGCCAGGCTTTGAACTACCACATCAGCAATGGACAATTCGGAATAGCACCTCACATGGCGTCTGTCAGGATTCTCTGTATAAATGGGGCATAGCATTCTCCCCTCAGTATGACTGCGGGATCCCATGTCAAACTGTAGATCACATCATGACCAACCGTAAGGAGGGGGCATATACCGGTCCAGTATCTGATTTTTTAAATATAAGCAATGCTGTGTTTCAATGATTAGATGGCCTAGACACTGGTATTTGAACATAGATCTTTTTAACATTTATATTTTATTGTGTTTTACTAATCTAGGTGAAATGTTAATATATATTACTAGCCCCTGTATGAAATGCCCCCCACACCCCTATATATAATGTACACATACCCTGATTTTTAAATCTCAGGGTTTTTGTTTCTATATTTATTTAAAAGTGTAATTCAAAATAGAATTAAATAGATATAGAATTTGATTTTCCTACCACTGACAGAAATAACACTAACTAGCTATTTTCAATCCTACATGTCTAGGAAACAGAAGATAAATGTAATATGTAATAAATGCCGTAATTGGAATAAAGCCTCTCTAGATGCATTAATGGCTTTATGTGTGGAAAGTGCTCTCTCTTAGGAAACATTAGCTTAAGTGAGAAAACTGGTTATTTAAACTAAGACTTTCTATTCATGAAAAATAAAGTTTCATTGTCTGGATATTTATCCCCTTAATGGAACAAAATCATTTTATTAAGCTGTACAGCAGGTTTTCCTAATTTCTCTGGTATCCTCCGCATACATACATGATATCACATAGCTCATGCTCTTAAGTGTAGAAAAACTGATTGAATGCCTCTATTTTCAAGTGTGTTTCTTAAGATGAATCAAATGTTGCATTATTTTCAATGCAGACAAAGAGACCACTTTATCTGAAAGGCCTATAAGTGGAAAAAAATGGTAGATTAATGAAAAGTTAATCATTCCATCATTTTTCCCTTGTTCCTCTTTTATAAAAAGCACTATTCTATTATTACATACATATGGGTTTAAGTAATCTCATTTAGTGATACAAGGAATTTTCTATATGAAAATTCACATAATCTCAGTGACCAACAATCACTTCTTTACTCTGGGTTGTTGTTACTACCATTTTGAACAAAAAAATTGAAGGATATGAATGTTTTTAGTTTCATTTGATAAATAAAAAAAAATACCATGTTGGGATAAACTATGGAGTATGTGACAATGTCTAGCCACCAAGTTGGCTTCATTGGGATAATTAAAAGCATATCAATCCAAACTGAGAGGGTTCTCATTAGTGCTGATGCATCTAAGTTATAAGATATAAACTTGGAATTGGGACACCATCTGGTATAGTTTTACATAAACTGCTACAAATAAATTGGACTGGTTTTGGAATGTCTTCCTGGCACAAATGTCCTTTTTTAAAAAAACAAAAACCTGTTGCACATTTATGAAAACAATCTGTTTCTTAGAACCTGCAATGCTTCACTGTGACACATCTTCTTAACTTCTGAATTTGCTATTTTCTTATCACTGCAATATTCAATGAAAGAAAAATTTTCAGAAATGTAAGAAGTGGAAAAATATACTGCGCCCAAGATAGAAAAATTTTCAGAAATGTAAGAAGTGGAAAAATATACTGCGCCCAAGATAGAAAAAAAAGTTTAGAATAATTTACATTAGTAGTGTTTTGTTTTTTCACTGGTGTAATACTTCCAGTCCGAACTGGAAGGTGTGAAGTAAAATGTTGTCAATAAACAAAAATAAAGGTAGAATGTAGTCTTTACATCTTATAATTGTTTTTATTTCAGGACATGTTGAGGTTATGGACATGGCCATTGCAGTGAATATATGTAGAAAATAACTTGTAAATGAAATGCCTTTTAAGTGGTTTCATCTAAATAAGTGTTCACAATAATTGGATAAATTATGTGAAAAGATTTAATCCTCTGTTCTTCATTTTACTTCAACTTACTTCCTTACTTGTGAGTAAAAAAAAAATCATGTTCCATACGAATTATTGATTTAAGGAGTGGCATGTATTAACTCTTTAAAATATATTTCATTTATTAGAAACTTTAAAACTATTCGTTATATGGTTCAATTTCAATTTTTTATTATGGTTACAGAATACCAAATAAAAGCATTAAAACAACATTAATAGTAAATAATCAAAATAAAAGACAGAATACTGAGATTAATAGTTGGCCGTTAAAAGTTTATCTAATTTTACATACAGGATAGCAGAATTTAGCCACGTTCAGAGAAACTACTTCATACTGATCAGATAACAGTTGCACATAAAAAAAGATCAGTATTTCTCAGACATTTTAGTGGGGAAGGTGTTATGAATTGAGCCAGTGAGTCCTTATAGAACAGGGGTATCAAACTCAAGGCCCAGGGGCCGGATCTGGTCCGTGGGGTGCTTAGATCTGGCCGGCGGGCCCTCCCTAGAAACAGCAAAGGACTGGCCCGTGGTGCCTCTGCCAGCAAAAATAGAGCTCGGGAGGACCGCCTGAGCTCAGTTTTCAATAGCAGAGGGTTGCAGGAGGCCATTACAGCCAAAATGAAGCCTCGATGAATGATGTTGAGTTGGCCACGGCCCCTGGCCACCCCCCCCCAGGTCAAACACAACCCTTATGTGTCCCTCAATGAAATCGAGTTTGACACCCCTGTTATAGAAGATGCAGTGTAGCAGTATGTGAGCTTTTTTCAATGGGCCATTGTCCACAGGAACACAGTTTCGGCTCATATGGTACTTTTCGTATGTCGGTCCTCCAACACTGCTATGGGAAGTGTGTTGCAGCATGCTAAGGTTAATGCCCTTCGGATTTGTGAGATGGTTATTTGATACAAATATCCCATTGCTTTAAAAGACCCTTTGAGACCTATATGCAACAAAATTACATTTTAATGTATGCCGATTAGTGTATATTTAAAGTGATAATAAAGTTATTCTAAGTCTAAAAGAGAGATCATTAATATGTTATATATTCAGCTCTTTAAATAAGGATTTGACGTACAACTCCAAATATTGTAGTATCAAACTGAGAAATATTTATTAAGAAACTATCACTGTCCAATTTCAATCTGGAGAGAAGACCGGCAGGAAACAAAACCATATGGAAGCAAAATGGTTGTTAAAACAGGAAACTGTTTCAAGGAGGCACATATCTGTATCTGGCCAAATACTACCGGATGGGCTCAAACTGCCTCCAGACATTTTTAAGATACCATAGAAGACATTAGAAAGAAACTTCCTATTTGACAGCTATTCTTTGTACATACAATTAATGGTTGAATATAGTTTTTTTAATATCAAAACTAAGGGTTTTTTTGGCCCATGTTTTAAATTATTAATAGCTGTTCTAAACTCTATTTTATGACCTGCCTTAGAGATTCTTGGATTTGAAAAACAAGATAAGAAAATAAATTAAAAATAAATTAATAATTACTAAATGTTTATTCCATTAGTAAAAGGAGAACAAGACATATGCATTTTAAAGTTTGCTATTTTGATATCTTTTTAATGGGAGATTTCTTTTATAGTAAAAGCTAAACTAAACAAGAAAGATATGCACAATGAAATTCTAAACCCAAAGCTTAACTTTTTCTTACCTTGTATGACAGCACTTTCTTGAACTGATGGCTATAATAGAAAAGAAGATCTTATTTTAAATGCTAAACAAATTCTTAATCAAGTGATTATGTTGTTGCATATAATATAACTGAGAAGCACCCTAAACACGTTTTATTTAGTAGACTACCTTCTAAAATGGATCAGTAGTTCAGTTTGTTTTTAACTCTTAAAAACTTAGATTAGAAATGTTCCTGGGGAAAAAAAGAAGAATATTTCGAATAGTTGCACTTACTGCCTTATCTTTCTATAGCTATACAGACATGATAACATCTGCAAGGAATACATTCTCCAAAGATTGCAACAGAAGAGTCTGGAGAGGAAAATTAGAAAACCACAACTGAAATGATTGGCTATGCAAATGGTGTTGACAGGGGGAAATGGTTTGGGGGACCATAGTCTGAATTATCTAAATAATGGACTGTTGGCACAAGATTTAACAACTTTCAAGAAGTGATAAAAAACTACTTTGAATACATGTTTGATTAGAAGCGCTTTAAAACTGAATCCTGGGGTGGGATGGGTTAAAAATGTGAATATTTGTACCTCACTTAAATATTTATGTGCTGTAGAAGTAACAGAAGTAATGAAATATTCACTCCTGTGTACAAATCCAAGTGAATCAACATGGCAATGCTATAGAGACCATCTTGATTAAAATAAGTGGAAGAGCAAATATGCTTAGAGGATTCTGCAAAGCACCATGAATGGTTATATATGTCTATTTCTATTATTCTTCCTGGTGTCTCCAAACGTCTAACAATTCAAAGAGAAAATGTGAACAACTTCTTTTAAAATAAATCTCAAATCTTTCAAAGAGTGATAATAGGATTTCAACCATCCAGACATCTGTTGGAAGACTATGGTCATTCCAGAAGATTCTTTAACAGAGGGAGGAATAACAGAGGGAGGAAACCCTTCCTAAGTTCATACCAACCAATAGGAAAAAATTTTCAAGGAATAATAGGAGGAACATGGAAGAAAATGACCATGTAATGTTGGGGTTCTTAATTTTAAGGGAAATTAAAGCTTAATATAATCAAATGGGAGATATCTCAGTAGTAACACCACTTGTGGAAAACATCTTGGGATAGTAGTTGCAAAAAAATGAAGTGTAAATGAGGAGTGTGACATTACTGAAAGAAAAAAGGGCAATGTAATTTTAGGCTGTTTCAACAGAAGATGAATTTCCAAATAGTAGGAAGGAATATTCTGCCATATTATACACCTGTCCAACCACAATATTGTACCTAGTTCTAGACATCACTTTAAGAAGGAATGGGTTCTGAGAAGAAATGATCAGAGGATCCCCTAAGCCTGCTATGAGATTTAGAAGAAATTGGGCCTGTTTAGCTTTGAAAGGACAGTGGAAGGATAGCCTGCGCTCTTCGTAAACATGAAAATACATCACAAAGAGAGACAAGGATCTGTTAGTTCTGATTGCAGAACCCAGATGAACAGATTTAAGGTACAGGAAGGTAGAATCCAACTGAAAGTTAGAAAAAGGTTTCTCAAAAATAAGACCAGTGAACTCCATTGGATCTCTTCAAGTGGAAGTCAGATAGACATTTATCAGGATGCTTTAATTGAGATTTCACCACTGAGAAGATGGATTTTATAAACAAAATGACTCTTTCCAATTGTATGTTTTGGGATTCTGTGATTTGGGATTGTGTATTGCTTTTCTGCATAACACACAACATTAGTAACTTGTATTTTTCTTAAGTAACACAAGCTGAAATACTTGGATATAATTTGTAAGCAACTTTAAACATTTTAAAATACCAGCTGTTAAACATAATGCTTAGCTTTTTTGTTTTCTCTATTATGTGAGAAAGCTTTTACCAGTGTACCCAAAATGCAGTTTCAGATGTTCGATAAAATGGTATACATTTTAACAAATTGGAAAGACAACCGACCTTTGTGGAAATGCAAACTTGGATGTATTCTGTATGAAACCGTAGCAGCAAGGAGAGATAACAAATGCTGCACCAATTTTGATACAGTGTTCAATGACCATGTCCGTTGCCACTCCACAAGCATGCAGTGCCACCTGAAAAAAACCTCCAAATATTTATTTTATTTGTTCAATTTCTATGGCCACCCATCTCAGTAATGACTCTAATGTGAGTGGAATATACTGCCCCACTAGCAAACTTCCATGAGAAATAAAGGCTTTCTATTCATATTCTACAAAATTAGAGGGTGCACTGAGCATATTTGGAGGATGCATGAATCAGAGAGGGAAGAGTTTCGGTGTCAGTGATAAATGTTTCTATGAATGAAAGCATATAATGAATACTGCTCATTAAGGAACCAATCATTCCCATGTTATTTTCTCAACATCTGAGTTATCTTTTGGAACATCAGCTTTCATTAATTGTGCTTTTATTATTCATACTCAAATTAGAAAAAAAGTTATAGAAGTTGACATGAGAATGAATGTCAACATGAACTCAAATTAAATAATGAGAATAATCAATCCAACATGGAGTAATCCATATTCCAAACATTGATCACAATTCTACAAATTTAACAAAATAAACCCATTTCCTCAAACCTGGTAGTGAGACAGACTTTAAAGAATGCTTAGATTTGGTTAGTAACATAAAATAGCATGAACCTCCTACTCTCTCCTGAAGAGTATAGTATACTTTTGCAGTTTACAAATTGTTTCAACTAATTTGTAAGAAAAGAATTTCCTAATGGTACTCCTTGAGTACAACAACACTTTTGCTAAGCAATATTGTACAACTGCATCACTTAGCATGATTTTAAACTGTTTTAATCTGCTTTAATATTTTAAGAGGTCTTTAGCTACCTAAAGCAGCAGAGACATAGTTTAGGCAATGAGCATAATGTTGGAGAATCAATAATTTGGTAGCAGTTCCTTTCTGAATTTTGAATCTAAAAGTTTGAAATGCCTCCATTGTCATTATTCCAAGTTTAACAAAACTCCCAGGTATTTTAGAAATTTGTAAATTTCTATAAATTTCCCTAAATAAACAGTGTTTTAAGAGAGTATCTTTAGTTTTCAAGTGCAAACAAGGTTATAGTTTGAATTCTAAAGTAGCTTACCCCAATATTAAAACTTCCTTTAAAATTGTCCATATTTGCTTGGATGAACCAAATATTACGTAATCCTAATTCATCACTTCTTTTTTCGGCACATATGAGTGACTGTTCCTTATTTTCCACCAAAATTATCTACATTAAAAAAATAATAATAATAACCTTGGTCAATTTCTGGATTAAAAAAACAACGCATATATATATTTACAATCAAAAGACTGAAGCACTTGCACAAAGTTTCCTTGAACGGAAATGCTTCCATTATAAACATAAGTGAAATGCAATTAAGCTTGACCTGAAATAGTTTTTTAAAAATGCATTGTTCTGGGCATGTCACAAAAATCAGATAACTAAAATCTGTTTTCAATAGTTAAAAATTATACTAATTCTAAAGAATGGATTTTCTAACCTAACACTGATAACAATATAACCAGGTTGGTGACTCCTCAGTTCAAAAAGGACGGTGTATTTCTTAAGGTCAAAGGGTTAAGGAATATTCTAGCTGCAATTCTCAGAACTTAGTATTTATTCTTGTGTGCAGTTATTATTCTGCAGTGTCATCCAAAACCATTTTAATAAACACAGTGTAAGTGCCAAACCTACAAAGGTTTTATCCAGTTAGCTTATAAAAACAAAGAGTAGATGTTTGCTAGTTACTATATACACTGTCTTTCATATCAAGCATCCATGACCACATTTATACCAGATGGGCCCAGTTAAGATCATTTTCACATTTTGAAGAACTTTGCAACTGCAGTTCCAAAATAATTTGTGAGCAAGGCCTCTTTGGTTCATTTTCAAGCATTTGGAAAGAAGCTGTTTTTTTCAGGTTCACTTGGAGGTCTCAGAATGTTCAACACAGATTTCCAAGGGAAAATCTCTCCAAGGCTTAACACAGAGGCATATCGTTCATAGAGAAGCAGCACAGTTCTGTGAGCTAGTAACTAAATCACACTATTTCTCAGATAACACTTCTATATTTAAGGATATTGAATAAGAACAGAGATTTATATTTTAAAAAATTGAGGGGTTTTTTGTACCAGACTTCCAGTTTGCCAACAGGTTTGAGATTATGTACAGCTTTGGAATGGGTTAGGCCCGTGATGGCGAACCTATGGCACGGGTGCCATGAGTGGCACGCGGAGCCATATTGGTAGGCACGCGAGCTCAGCTCCAGCAAGCATGCGTGTGCCAGCCAGCTGATTTTCAGGCCTTCTGGGCCCACCAGAAGTCAGGAAACACACTGTTTCCAGCCTCTGGAGGGCCTCTGGGAGGTGGGGAGGCCATTTTTGCTCTCCCCAGGCTCCTAGAAAGGCTCTGGAGCCTGGGGAGAGCAAAAAATGGGTCTACCGGGCCCACCTTGCCATCGCGTGCCAAAAGCGGGGAAGCACGGGGGGGCGGGGGTTATAGAATTATGGATGTGGGCACATGTGCGTGTGACCCCACCACACTCCCCCCCCCGCTTTTGGCACGCGATGGCAAAAAGGTTAGCGATCAGTGGGTTAGGCCATTGGCTAACCTTTTCTGGACCGAGTGCCGTGAATGCGCGTGGCTTGCGCAGACCCCCAAAACGCAACGCACGCACGCGCCCTGCCTCCCGTGCATGCACAGAACAAACCCGAAGACCAGCTGGCCAATGGGAGGCATGCGTGCATGCAAGGCGGAGCTAAACTGGGGCAACAGCTCGTATGCCCACAGAGAGGGCGCTGCGT
The DNA here is from genome assembly GCA_012654045.1 of Ptyas mucosa. Lineage (NCBI taxonomy): Eukaryota > Metazoa > Chordata > Lepidosauria > Squamata > Colubridae > Ptyas > Ptyas mucosa. The sequence goes on from WNWU01000007.1 coordinate 27,408,212, forward strand.
GCCACCTCTGGTACGCTTGCCATAGGTTCACCATCACAAGGTTAGGTTATAAGCTAAAGCATATTCAGGCAATTGCTTTAGCTTTTTTATTAGATTTATATAAATGTATGTAAAAGTTTACAACTAATGTCTCAAAGGTGCTTTTTGGAAAGGTGCTTTTCTTGGTTTCTTTCCTTGAAAACATTTTACTTTTCATCCAAGAAAAGTTCAGTGTTGGCAAACCTTTTTGGCACCGAGTACTGAAATGGGAGTGTGCGCGCATGGGGGAGCACCTGAAACCAGAAGACCAGCTCCCCGGCATGTACGTGCGGGAGCGCCGGAAACTGGAAGAACAGCTCCCTGGCATGCATGGCCAGCTGGTCTTCATGCACACATGTGCGCCACAAACTGGAAGACCAGGTGATCAGCTTCCCGGCGCATGCATGGGAACTTCTCTTCCAGTATCTGGCACTCCCGCGCAAGAGCGCCAGGGAGCTGCTCTTCCGGCTTCCAGTTCTCCCCCCTGCGTGCGCATGCTCCCGTTTCGGCACTCGGTGCCAAAAAGTTTCACCAACACTGCATAAGCAGTTCATTAAAATTACAAACAAAATGTGGAGTCTTTGGTGCTCTCTGAGCTCGGTTGCTTGCCAGCAGATGTTTCACTACCCAACTAGGTAACATCATCAGTGCTAGTGAGTGTGAGGTTTGCTTCCTTTTATATGCAGTAGCATGTTCTGCCAGTGTTGTCGGAGTTGTGTGATTTTTCTCCTTGGTAGTTCCTTGACAAATGCAGCAGAGAAGCGGTATTTTGTTGTGCATATTGTATTTGCATAGACTGTTGCACCAGGTCGTGAGAGGACTGATCTCCAAAGTTTTATTAGAAAATCCTCTGAACTTGTTCTAATATTGTTAATTAATTATTAAATTGATATCTTCCCACAATCAGCTGATCACTTATGGATAAAATCTGTCATATTTAGGCTAACCTAAATGTTACCTTTGCTTTGGGCCTGGATATACTAATTTTCTATAGGAATTACTTAAATGGGAACCATTAAGAGGCGTAAAAATATCTGTTCTCGGAAACATTATTTATTTTAAAAACATATAGAAAACTGATGATAATTTTTTTCTTAGAAATAATGTTCTACAAACTTGGAGAGTATTATTATTGAAGGATGGTACATTATGATCAGTTAGAAAACATATCCAGAAAAAGGTGAATAGGTACTTGAAAAACATACTACTATATATAATATGTAATTGCAGATATGAAATTTTGAATTAGCAATATTTATTTTATTGGTACTTTACCTGGCACAGTGGCAATATATAAGCAAGAACAATTCCAACATGGCCCTGGTCAAGACAAGAAATGAAGAAGTAAATCTTAATTCTACACAGCCACTATTTTACAATTGGGTGTGTGCTTAAATGGAAAATATGCTTTATTTTGAACTTAGAAGAACACTACATAAGTTCCAGAAGAATTTTGGAATAGCCATGGTTCATCATAAAACAAAATCTGGAATGTTTTCGTTATTTAAGGAAACAAAATCTGGAGGGATCTCAAAGTTATTTTACAGGATAAGGAAGGTAAGGCTGGTGTGCCTGGGACTTCTCTCTCTCAGGAAATCATCTCACTCTGGGCTCCAACCTTCTTAAGATTCTCTTCCTTCCCCCAGACACCTGCAGTGCCAATATACTGGCTTCAGGGGTGGGCTTCAAAAATTTTAGCAAGGGATTCTCTGCCTGGTTGCTGGGTGGGCATGGGTATGGTGGGAGTGGCCTAGTTGGCTTCCTGCACCTCAGCCGGGGGGGGGGGGGGTGTTTTTGCCCTCTCTAGGCTCCGGAGGCTTTCCTCAAGCCTCTGGAAGGGCGAAAACGAATTCCCCAGACTCTGGAGGCCCTCTTCCTGAACTTCCGGTAGGCCCGTTTTTCCCCCTCCCCCAGCCTCCATGCGCACCCTGCACTTATCTGCATCCAAAACGGGCCGTGTAGGGACTCGTAGGTGGGGCCAGGCAGGAGTGGGATTTGGGGGTTCTCCGAACTGCACAGAATCTTAGCTAGAGGTTCTCCCAAACTCCTGCAAACCCCCAGCAGCCCACCCCTGACTGGCTTGTGCACTTGTTCCTTCTGGCAATGGTTTTTTACTGTATATTTCCATATCACTTCTGCTCTGAACCTTAGAACCACCTCTGTCTCTGAAAAAATACTCTTTTGCTCAATGTATGGTTCAAGAGATGTATGCTTCAGCTTGGGCATGGAATACTGAAATCTGTGGTACAGGTATGGGACATTTTGCATATCCTTATATGCAATATATTGCAACAAAATATCGATAGAGACATGAAAGCCAATGAATCACTAATTAGTTTGCCTCTGTCTTGTAGCTTGGTAGTATGCTTGTATGTATATGTGTATATGTGAAAAGTAATTGAGATTGCATGTTACTATATTACCCCACCACTGCAAAAATCCACAATTACATCTCCAGGTTTAGCCAGTTTTGTCACTAAAGCGATTAGATTGTTCAGCTGCTGTTGTTTCCTCAAAGCACGATCAGCAGACATCTTTCCTAAGAATAAGAAACAGAAATATAAAGACTGAGGAAAAAAATGGTTTCTTTTTAGAATCATTTAACCGAGGGGTGTCAAACTTGCGTCGTCATGTGATGTAGCGTGACTTTCCCCCCCCTTTGCTAAAATGGGGGTGGGCGTGACGCATCTGGCCCATGGGCCGTGAGTTTGACACCTCTGATTTAACTACTTAATCTGATTGGCAGTTGATTTATTTTTAAAATTTAGCAGGAGTAGTTCGGATTTCATATGGTGAAAAAGGAGAAAAGAATAAACTTGCTGAAAATGGCTTGTACCAAAAGTAAGCTTTCCAAGTAAGCTTAAGTTCTGTTGATTTCTCTGACACATCCGTGTAATTTTCTTTGCCAAAACAAAAGTAGTTTGGCACTGCATTGTTCCAAGATATCTACTGACTCCCAGTCTGGTCTATATCTTTATTATTTTCTGTAGAATCCCCACAAAAATTCTAAGTGTGATCCCGATTAGCACTTGACAGAACTTCCTTCTCTCTGCTACCCTGGTTTCATCTGACAATGTAATCTGATACGACAATAATCTGCACACAAATAAGTTTATTTATGTGCTTTCAGTTTACTAAGGATTAAATGTCAGCCTCTACTATTGTTGCTTCCTTACGCAACGTTCAGAAGTCACAAAATACACTGCATGGCAGATTACAATATTTCCTATTTCATTTTACAAAAGAAATGTTTGTTTATCAAAATTAAGGTCCAGTTCACTTTCATTTCTTTTATTCAAGAAACCCACAATTAACAAGAAAACCAGAAATTACTTATCTCCAGCAGAGGTCCCACTCTGCATAAGTTCTCTTTAATCGAAGAAGCCAAGTTTTAGCTGCACCAAGGTTTGCATGAAGCACATTGTCTACACTTAATTATAAAGGTAGTCCTCGAGTTACGAGCACAATTGAGCCCAAAATTTATGTTGCTAAGCGAAACATTTGTTAAATGAGTTTTGCCCCATTTTACGACCTTTCTTGCCACAGTTGTTACATGAATCGCTGCAATTAAGCAAGTTAGATGGCTGTTAAATGAATTTGGCTTCCCCATTGATTTTGCTTGTTAGAAGGTTACAAAAAGGGATCACGTGACCCTGGGACACTGCAACCATTATAAATATGAGTCAGTTGCCAAGGGTCTGAATTTTGATCACATGACCTGCAATGTGTGAAAAATGGTCCTAAGTCACTTTTTCAATGCCCTTTGAACGGTCACTAAATGAACTGTTGTATGCCAAGGACTGCCTGTAATCACTCCACAGAAGCTTATATATTTCAAACATGAGGCTTCCAAGCACTACTGAACAATAATGGCTTACAAAAAGATCCTCAGAAAAGATGGAAAGGATATATTTGGGTTCATCCAACTATCTATTTCATATTCTTGTCACTCTCGTTGTAGCAGTGAGCATATTATAGAATATAATTCAAAATTATTTATTTTAAAAATGCATTGTCTTGAGGCAGCAGAACCAATATGAATAGTATAAAACAGATTTTACATCCCCACAAATACAAATTTGATAAAATATCAGAGTCAGATTAAAAATGATGGCAATAGCAACAGTAGATTTTTTAAAAAAAAAAAAAACCCTTCCAGAGCAGCCTCAATAGGTTTTCTTTTCTCTCCCATTGGCTTTATGAAACACTAAACTTTTACTATGCTTGGCGGTGTTCTGCAAATGGCTATAATTTATTGCCAAAACACAGCCCATATTTAATGTTTGGATTTTTTGTGAAAAGCAGAATTTTCTTCACAAACCTACAGCAATTTAGACAATGACCATAAACAGGAACTGTAATTTAAATCCATAAGAATAAAAACCAGACTTGCATATTAAAAGAATAAATTGTGCCCTAAGATAAAACATTTTATTTCTGTAATTCTTTCTGCTTTAACTTGTCATGCAAGAACAACAGCCAATGCATCTGAGTTAACTATATGTTGTGACTGTCTTTAATAATTTGAGGAATATCCCTTAAATTGGTACCACACCTCGTAAGGTATGGAAGAGCGACCATGAGAGACAATCAATGCTTGAAAAGTTGATTTAAAATGTAATTCAGGACAGAATGGCATTACAATGAGTCTGTTTTTCTTAACTCTTATTGTTTGATTTAGCTATTCTAGCCAAATTGTTTTCTATTAAGGTAAGGTCTTAAAAGATTTCAAGCAGGAGAAAAATGCCTTTTCCTATACAGCTTTTTCAATTATTTCCTGGAAAGGCCAAATGGCTATTAAAATACCTAAAGACACATCAAGAAAGAGAAGAGTATAAATCTAACAAATAAAATAAAACAATGTCCTGACTAGGTTCCCTTTCATAAACTTTATTTTTAATCTGGGAAACTAATTGAAATAAAATCAAAACAAACTTTATGAAAATAGCAATCAGTGAGAACTTCACTGAAAGGACAGTTTAATCAATTTTCTCCCCTTTGGTACATAATTTTATTTAATTCTCAAGAGACATTTCTATAACATCTGATAAAGCAATACATAGCAACAAACTTCTAATGCTAATTTGAGTCATTCAATCTAATGCTTTTATTTTAAAAGTCCAAAAAGAAACGAACTTTCTTTCCAACTCTTTCTATTTAAAAATATTTGAAGATCTGACTATAAAAGTTTTTAAAATTGTTTTCTGTTTTCCTTTTTTGTATTTCTTAGTAACAATTCCTCATTTTCCTAAGCTGTATTTCTTAATTTTTTGATCTTGTCACTTTAGGTTACCAATGAGATAGCAAATAGTTTGGACAAAGATTCATAAATAGCAAGAACAACATTTTAGATATACCCATCCATTATAACCAAGCCCAAGACCAAACAATAAAACATTCCCTTTTGCTGGTTTGCTATACTTACCCTGTTTCCCCCAAAATAAGACATCCCCTGATAATAAGCCCAATTGGGCTTTTGAGCACATAGCAATAAGGCCAAGCGCTTATTTCAGGGTTCAAAAAAAATAAGACAGGGTCTTATTTTTGGGGAAACACGGTACTATAGAGTAAATGAATGTACATGTTTTAGGCAATGTTTTAGATGTCATAGATTATTATTTATAGTTGTAAATAATAGAAAACAATAAAGCTGTTGTAAAGTTTCACAAATGATACCCCTTCAGTTACCCATTTTCCCTCTCACTTTAGAATTGAAATTAAAAATACAAGAGAGAATCACTAATGGATCATTGGAAAACTGAGGGAATTCCTAGCCACTGTGGCTAATCATGTTTTGTTACGTAATTAAAAAGCATTTTCAAAGTCTGTGGGAAAGAACAATTCACCTTATGGGAGTCATTTTACAATGAGTACCATTTTAACTCACCATACCCTTAAAAGTGTAAGACAAAATAATATGGTGAAGAACACAATCTCTAAAATTCTGTCACTGAGAAACAAGTAATGTTTCTTACTGACCACAGCCAAGAAGAAAATGATATTGTCATTATAATTAGTAACAAAATATCCCTACAATGCCAGAAACTTTTAACATCCCAAATCCAACTGTCACAAGAAAAAGATAGTTTCTGGATGAACTTTGGCTAGATATAAATAGCTGATTTTAACCAAGGATAACGTAAATCAAAATGATTGATTGACGCCTCTTTCAAGCAAAGGTCACAAGTGTGAAAAACGATAATAAGTCACTTTTATCAGTGCCGTTGTAACTTTGAACAGTCACTAAATGCATTGTTGTAAGTCCAGGTCTACCTGTGCTAAACTTCAGCAGTCCAAATACTTGTGAATGACCTACAGTTCTGTGGCTTAAGTAGATTTAACTTATAACACTGAACAATTATATGGCTTTTCTGTTTCTAATCTGGTCTATAAGGTATATATTAGAATGCTTTTCTTTTACTTATATTAATGGAAACAATAATTTATTACTTAAAACTCTGAGTAGGTAATCTCACAAATACACATAAGAAGATACCCATTGTTTGTAAACACCATTAAAAAATTCACAAAATGTTATTTTAATTATATGCATGTTATATCTACTGTATCTATTTCCTGTGTTATGTCTGGATCATGGAGGCTTTTAAATATGTTCAGTCTGTTTTCTAACTACTTTTCAGGGCACTAATCTAAACAGGATTGTTAAATGTTAACTGGCTGTATTTAAACTAATAGTAGAATCTGTTCTTATAGATATTAGGACATGACTACAAAAGAAAGTAACTATTTTGGATGTTTAGGATATCTAGTTAGTTTAATATTCAATTTACATACTAAAATAAAGAGCTAAATTTGGTATTTCTTAGTCTTTTTGTAGTCTAAACTCAACAAGATACTGATAATCCCACTGATTTGGTCTGTAGACCTATTTCATATCAGAAACACAATGCAACAGAGACATTTTAATGCTTTCCCTAATGCAATTTCTAAATAAAAAATCCATTCCTTGAAGTTATTTCCCCCCCCTCCCATTTTGTAGACTTAAAGGCAGTTTTGGAAACCAAACAAAAACAATCTACTTTGGCTTCTAGATCATTCTATTTTAAAGCACCATAGCATTTAATCCTTCTTATACTTGAATAGCTAATATGAAAGACAGAATCAAGCTTGCCAATTATGATATTACTGTGTGAATTTTTGCTGCTGTGCTTATGAATTAAAAAAAACAGCAGGAAATTGTGTGAATACAATATGCCAAGAGATTTCTTTCTCCTTAAGAGAGGTAGACATGAATATATTGGTTAACTACTGCATAACGGGAGTTATATCAAGGATTCAACTAGGTATTGATAATTATCCTCTATTTGCATTGATTATAAAGATTATAAAGCTGAACTGCATTTGGATAGACCCAGATACTTGCTTTCTCCAGTTCATGTGTGTGGAACTGCTGGAACCTTACCTGAATGAAACCTTAACAATAATAATAAAACTACAATCCACATAAATGCAGCATACATAAAGCTCCTGTGCCCAATTGATAATGTTTAATAAAGGATGAGGTCAAGCCCAAATAGCAGCTTTCAAGATGTCGTGTAACAAATACCTCAAAGACCTGCAATAGATGTAATGACATACCTAGGAAAAGAGATCCACTATTGCATCAATAGCAGACAATTGGATAATAGAAGATTCTGCAAATATTTAATTCAACCAATATATTATATGCTGTGGTAAAATTGATTAGGCATGCCATGACAAACAAAAAGATGCCAAGACCCTAACTTTAACCTTAACCCTAATCCTAAATTGGAAACAACTTCATCAGAAAGTTAATGAGTAGTCTCAAATCCACTTTTCTCTTTAAAAATTCATAGGATCTATTCTTAATCCACAAACTCTAAATCATTACTGGTTGTGCAAAGGCAAACACTAGTAAAAACCCTAACCTTTGTGAAAACAGATAAGATGTCTGATAAACTCCAAGCTGGAGAAACTGGGGTATGAGGTAGACATTTTGCAAACCTTTTAAACAGGGGTGCAATCAAGCAGGTTCTGGAGAACCGGTAGTGGAAATTTTGAGAACTGGCAAATACCACCTCTGGCTGGCCCCAGAGTGGGGTGGGAATGGAGATTTTGCAATATTCTTCTCGCAGGAGTGGGGGGGGGAAATGGGGATTTTGCAGTATCCTTCCCCTACCACACCCACCAAGCCATGCCTACCAAGCCACACCCACAGAACAGGTAGTAAAAAAAAATGAATTTCACCACTGCTTTTAAAAAAGTGCTGCGGAAAGGAATGGAGAAAGCAGTGGACTGTTATGCTCCATAAGAGCATAACATGTAGCGTATTTTTCGTCCCATAAGACACACCTGACCAAAAGATGCACTCAGATTTAGTGGAGGAAAAGAAAAAAAAATCAGGTGGAGCCTCAGAGGACCACAGATAGCTGCCCTTTCATGTGCCAGCTCTGCCTATTGACTCCTGCACTGTGGGAAAAAAAACAGAAGAGGCAGGCAATGACAAAGACAGAAGAGGCAGGGTTAAGCACTATAAAAGGACCCACCTGCTGCAGCCCGGCTGCTAGTCACCAAAGGACTGGCACCGTCCACCTTTTTTTGGGGGGAGTACGTCTTATGGAGCGAAAAATACTGTAATTGCTAAAAGGTGAATTGAAATGGATAAAAAATTAGTTTATGAGAATCGTGAATGGAAATCTTTTGTTTCACATAAATTCTGTGAAAAGTTTCCAGCCAGCATCATCAACGGACTGAGTTTTAATTTAGTTTCAGTCATAAATTTCCAAAATATCATTTTTGAAAATATAGAGATTTGGATCTCCCTGCTGTCAAATATAGGGAAGAGTGCTTGATAGTATCTTGATTCTCAATGGACCATGTGAGAATGGGGCTGATTGAATAATTGTATTCTAACTTATAGACCAGAGAAAAGTATGGTTATGGGTCACCATGAGTTACCATAACATGTCTTGACCTTACAAGCCAGTTTTATAAAGTTTTGGCAATGAATATAAGAGTCTTACAAATAATTCCCTTTCAATAAAGTTCTATGAAATGACACCTGAATGAATCTCACTGCAGATTTTTTGAGCAGTCATAACCTATCATCAGATGCACTATAATGTTGGCCATACAGAAGAACTGTCACTAATAGGAACATTTTTGATAGGCAACGTAACAGAAATAATGGACCAGAATAATTAAAAGGAAATAAACAGCTCAAATGAAGTCAATTATTAAGGAAAAAGGGAGAGATTGTTCTTTTATGTATAACATGGCTATTTCTAATCAATTGTCCTTTGTATTCACTTTGTCACATGAAATAGTCTTGGATGAGAGATTGAGCAGAAGACTACTATTAAATTTCAAATCCTTTAAATGGAAACGGAAAAGAATAATCCCTGAATGAGATTAATTATCCACGTAATAGTGTGTGGGTCCTTATTTTAAGATATGAAACTATTGTGACATATTTTATTCATAAAGCGTATATCACATGGCACAGCCTGCACAGTGGTTATGTTGATTTGTTGTTTCTTTTATCCTGACCGCAGTTAAAGACCATATGTACTGTATGCTGTGTTTATTGTTACATGGTTTTGTACAGTTTGTTATTAGATATGCAGAATCATAAATTCACGCCATGCAATTATGAAGTTGCGATGGGAAACTATGTGATTTGAAACAATAATTGAATAATATAATTTGAAGAATTATACAGGAAAACATAGTGACATTATGAGATCCCTAAGATTGTGACTAGTCACTATGTAAGACTAGTCACTACGTAAAACAATCTTTGGTTTGACTGTAGAACAACAATCTTATTACAATTGTGAACATCATGTAATCTCCCAATTGTGAAATAGAAAGATTCTATTTAAACCTTGCCTCAGTTACACTTGTAAATAAATTAGGGCAACAGACTTTAATAAATAGGGCTAATCAGCCTTCTCTACTTTCACGGTCTGGGTGGAATTCAAGCCCTAGGATTCTCATCAATAGCTATTCTACTCAGAGATGCTAATAATTGATGTTCAAAATACGATACTCAAGAATTGCTATTAACAATTATGAACTATTTCTTAAGATCATTAAAATGTTGCCATTTTTTTAAAATAATCATATGTATGATTATGTATTTGGGGCGGTGTGGTGGCTCAGCGGTTAAGATGCTGGGCTTGTTAAAATGCTTGGCTGGCAGCCCAGATTTGAGATCCAAGTGCCAAGCGACAGGGTGTGCTCCCATTCTTGCCCCAGCTCCTGCCAATCTTACAGTTGGAAAGCATGCAAATGTGAGGAGATAAATAGGTACCACTTCAGTGGGAAGGTAACAGAGCTTTATGACATCATGCTGGCCACATGATTGTGGAAATGTCTTTGGACAACTCTGGCTCAATGGTCTTGAAATGGAAATGAACACTGCCTCCATAGTCAGTAACAATTAGTGGAATAAAATCCGCAGGGACTCATTTACTTTTTTTTATGATTATACATCACATATATGACAAAGTATAACTAAGTCATCATTTAATTGCTTGTATGTGTCCATTAAACTTCTGAATATTAATACACATACACAATTCTTGGAAACAGTTGGAAACAAACTTGATTTTTTAATAAAAGATATTTGGGACAGGCTGGGTTTTTTTAAGGAAATATTCTTGCCTTTTTTTACCTTGCAACTAGAGTTTTGACTAACACCTAGAAGTTCATCATAAAACCCCCACTAAAAATGGCAATAAGGATGTTATGCTAAATCAATTGGGTTATATCCAACTTTACATGAACAAACTTTTGCAAGTGCCACAGAATTTCCTCTCTCTGTGTTCCTCCCTGTTTACCATCTGACTTAAGCAGAAATAAACTCAAATCTTCCTACCACAAAATTGCGCAAGACAGACTTGGAAGTAACTTTGCATTTTATAGGTTGCCAGTTAAAATAAAAGAGAACTAATCTCTCCAGGAACATTTTATCTGATTCTATCAAACTTGCTGAAATGCAGCCAAAAAAAATCAACCAAACAAACAAAAACTTCTGATTTTTAGATTTGATCCATGATGGTGATGAAAATATAAGAATGGTAACATGAGTTTGACAAATATTTTAGTAGTATAGAATTAGAATATTGAGTGAAATACAACAAATCAAAAATTTCTGGACATCCTTATTCAGAAGTGATAACATGGCACCATGGAAATGTCCTTCTAAATGCTTAATGCATAACTACAGACGCTGTTCCCTGGTTCTGCTCTTTTGTAAACCAAAGATATGAAAAACTTGTACAGAACGAAATATAACCCACTTTTAGTTTCTCATTCCTCCTGTACCAGGAGAGGCAAAACACGTCAGACTGTGACACCAAGAGACTGTTGCCTGCATGTAGACAGTTTTTAAGGTTTTTCCCCCCTGGATTTTTATTGGGAATTTCTCATTTCCTGCTCTTATATTTGCATTAAGCTTAGCTTGCCAAAATGACCTTATGTAACAAAAGAGGGAGTACTACAAGTCCCTGACCACTGAGATATGAAAAAAAAGAGGGTTTGGAACTGAGCATCTCTTATGACAACCTCCTTGAGCACTTCTTATGACAAAGAAAAAATTGCAATTGTTTACAATCGGTGGCCTCATCCCTAATATCTAAAATAGTGTTAAAGCACTGCATTTCTGCAATCTTTGAGCACTGATAATGTTTTTATAACTAACATAGAAACTTTTGCTGTTATGTGTGTTGGGTTATTTGGATTTGGATATTCATTGAAGCAAATTACCAATGTTCTGATTCATTATAGAGTCCATTATTGAATATGTTTATATTGCATTGTATTGGATTGTGTAAGTTTCTTAGGAATCACATGTAGTATTTAAGACTTAACAATAAATGGTACATAAAAATGTAATGTGACTATTAAAAAAGGCAATGGCTTACTTTGGATTTAGTAAATGGTTTTACCATTTTTAGCTGTGATAACTGCAACCAGATGCTTCCTATAATTGATGAGTATTCTCTCACAACACAACAGGAAAAAATTCATGTTGCAAGATCTCCCTTCATTTCATTCTCACAAAAACAAGTCTGTGAGAGAGTCTGGATTAAGGGAGTATCAGTGGGCCCAAATTACCTAATATACTTTTATGGTTAAGGGTGAGCACACACCTATTTTTAAAGTTAATCCTTTAGCAGTGTTATAATTTCAAAATTGTGTTATCTCATGGATACAGTTGTATTTATACTTTGCTAACTATTTTAGTACATTAATCACTATATCCTATTATTAATGTAATTTATCTTTATTGAAAAATATACTGATGAGTATAAAAAATGATTCATAGGAACCTTCAAAATGTATTTTTATGACACTGCAGTAATTAATCACTTTTCTCTTGGCTTCATCTTGGCTCTATTTTCAATTTGGGATTATTATTTTACTTTTTGCTTTCTGGATACAGTTCTCTCTGGTGGTGTTATTTATTCATCCTATTTACTACATGTGATACATTACTGATGATTACTGATGTAATTGCAGACATCTGTAATAGAATCTGCTCCAATAAATGATTTGGAGAAAAGATTAGGTAGCTTCGTGTCAGTTCTCCCAGGAGAATTACTACAGTTCTCAGTGGATTCAATGGATTCTAAAATTATAAGTATTAATCAAGGAATTCACAACAGCACACCCATCATTTAAGATTGTTTTATCTCCCAGGAAAAATAACTCCAGTTGAAGAACTTATAGGGTACAGTTAGAGAAGACACAATTCTTTGATCTGTGTCACATCACCACCCTTTACAATTCTTTGCATACTTGAAGACAAAGGGTGCTGACATTTATCAGTTTTTTCTTATTGCAACGGATGTGAAATTTGCTTGATCTTAAATTTCCTTGGGAGCTGTACCTGAATCTGTATCAAACAGTCTACTATGTCTGTGCTACTAGGATACCTGCTTAATTTTATTCTACTAATCTTTTTTAAAAAATATTTTTATTTATACATTTTTTTAGTAAACATAAAAATTCAATATCTACATGAACAGTGTGTTGTCTGGATACAGTTAATTTTGAGAAATAATAATAGTAATACTAACAATAATATTCATAGCATTGATAATAATCACATAATAATGATAATATTTGCTTAGCCATACTAATAAACCTTCATTGTATAATTAATAATTCTCTTAAAGTTTTAAATTTCTAACTTCGGTTTCTGTTAGCTAACCATTGGTAAAATGAATCCCCTGTTAAAAAATATTCTGTTTCCTCCTTCTACTTAATTTTAAGTGTTAATCTATCCATCTCTGCGCATTCTAATATTTTTTTAATTATACTGTCATCTGTACTCTTCATCTGTATTATATTCTTCATTTTTCCACTGTTGTGCAAAAACAATTCTTGCTGCTGTTAATACATGTAAAATTAAATATGCATTTCCTTTATTGTACTTTTCTGGTAAAATACCCAACAAGAATATTTCTGGTTTTAGATCTATATATTGCCTTATCATTTTTTCTAGCCATGTATGTACTTTTGTCCAGTATTTTTTTTTTTTTGGCCTTTGAACATGTCCACCACATATGATAATATGAACCCAGTATCTGATTACATTTCCAACATTTGGCGGATATGTTTTTAAGTATCTTTGCTATTCTTGCTGGTGGTAAGTGCCATCTATAAAACATTTTATATAAATTTTCCTTATATGCAGTTGACATTGTTAATTTTATACTACTAATCTAAGGATTTAGTTGGGATTATGCTTAGCACCGTTAAAGACATATATTTAAAAATGACCAGCTACTTTACAAAAGTATGTGAATATCTATTTTAAATATTTATATTTTATAATGTATGGAAGTAAATGACTTTTTAGGCTAACCATCTTTATTTAATCTTTTTGTATATATACAGTTGCCTAACTTTAAATTAGAATAATGAAAAACTTTACGGCAATAATGCTTCTTCAGAATCTGCTAATAAATTTTATGAAATTGAATTTACATTATCAGATAATATAATTTTTAAACTTTAATAGATTTTAAGTCTGAAGGAAAAATGAAGATAAATGTCTGATGTTGTTAAACACTGAATTGGTTCCAATTTGCATTTCTTAATTTGGATAGCTAAACCTGCTAGAAAGGCAGATGGAAACAACAACTGAAGCAGATGTGATTTTCTTTATCTCTGTTTTAACTCTAAATTCCTGAAGACCAGCATATAATGATAGAGTGCCTATAACCGTGATGGCGAACCTATGGCACGGGTGCCACAGGTGGCACGTGGAGCCATATCGGTGGGCACATGAGTGTTGCCCTAGCTCAGCTCCGGCACGCGCTGGCCAGATGATTTTCAGGCCTTCTGGGCCCACCGTAAGTCAGGAAATAGGCTGTTTCTGGCCTCCAGGGGTGTGGGGAAGACTGTTTTCATCCTCCCCAGGCCCCAAGAAAGCCTCTGGAGCCTGGGAAGGGTGAAAAATGGCCCTACTGGGCCCACTGTGCCATCATATGCCAAAAGCGGGGGGAGTGTGAGGGGTCGTGTGCGCAAGCATGGGGGGAGGGCACATTGAATTATGAGTATGGGCACACACGTGCGCAACCCCCCTGCGTTTCTCACGCTTTTGGCACGCGACAGCAAAAAGGTTAGCCATCACTGGCCTATAATGTAGACTTTGCTGGTTTCCTTCTGAGACAAATGAAGCAAAAAATCATATCTGTAATCAAGATATATGTTTATAATATTATAGATTTAAATTGCATATTACATATTTTGTATTTTTATCTCTTGTGCTTTTTAATCAAAATGTGATGTGAATGTGCCATATGATAAATAATATACCATACAATAATAAATATACTGTTCTTCTCCTGCCAAAATATTCTAATCGGTTTTAAAGTTCTTTTTAATCATTTTTAAGCAAAAATCTAAAAATCATAATTAGAGTCTATTGCCATGTTCTGTCAAAGCGCTTAGAGGCCTCCAACATGGCCAAAGTCCTTCTGACAATAAATCAGGAGGTATGAAGTGATGATGGCGCACAACTTGTTGAACCTCATGATTTTTTTTACTTTCCTGAAAGAACAAAACACTTCTTACAGACCACAAAGAGCTTAGTTGAAGTCAATGGTTCTTGATTTTCCATTTCTTATTCTTCTATTCTTCATTTTAGTTTAGAAAACGTGCTCAATCAAATGTTTAGAATCAGCCACAACAACAACAACAAATTATTTATACTTGCTGATCTGTAATCTAATTAAAATCATTAAGAGGAAGAACACTTGCTCTTATACAAAGTGTACAAACTTGCCAATGTTTCCCTGATTGATGAGTTATGATCCTATCTAGGATATAAACAAAAAGAGCCATTCAGGGAAATTCACACTATTTATGACGTGTTAACAGAATGCTAATGTGTTTACAGTAATTTATAGAGAGTTTCTGATCCATCTAAACTTACACACATGGACTGTAGTTCACATGTTGGGACTTTTCTCCATTTCCTTTTCTTACACACTCAAAATTTGCTCCAGATGGTCCCCAACTCCACTGAAATAGGCTACATAAAGTAAGGAGGGTGAAGAGCAATCTTTCTTGCTAGTGTTAGCATTCCGTGACTGGATGACTACCACTGGACATAATACAATGTTTTTATATAGTATTCACTGTGCTATACAATATCTGTACATTTTGTATATAGAATTCCTGTGATACAATTATAGGGTGTAACTCATCTTAGAATACTGCATCATTTTAGAAGGTATCTTCTTTTTAGGCGTACGTTTGCCATAATAAAGCAAGGCCTTAAAAATTGTTGCCCAATAGGAAATTGTTGAGTTTATTTCATTAATATATCATAAAAATCATACAATTCCTGGCAGGATACAATCAAATTACTTTTTAAAAATTCAGTGTATCTCATGACTTTGAATCTTTTCATGCATCTTTTTTTCCTATTTTTAACTAATTCAAAGAGTTTGCACCAACCAGTTCTTTACATAATGTGAAATTAATCTTATCAAATGTTATTTATTTTTGGAATACTGTAATTACAAGGAATAACTACAAGGAATAAGTCACTATTTCTACATATTTTACTGCCCTCTAGCGGTCTACAAATGCTGCAAACTGCTAAGAAAATAAAACAGCAATGATTTGTCTCCAAAATCCCAATAAAGAGAAATTGTATTTTCAAAAATTCTGTAAATCAGCTCTGAAAATTTACTACCTTACTTCCAAAGGTATAATTTTTTAATTGTTTTCTTTGACTTAAGTCTATCTACAAGTTATTCTAACTCAAGGTGTAAGCCTGAGGCTCCTTTGAACCATCCACAAATGAGCAACCCACTTATGGTGGCTTCGTTAAATTCTTAATAACAAGAATATTTTCAATTAACAGACTATTCATTTTGGAAAACATAATGAACTTCACTGACCAGAAGACAAAAAATATTAAAAGCAAATATTGTCAAACAGAAGTTTTGCAGTCAGTCAAATATTATTTTAATGCTAATGTGATGGAATATAGTAAGGAGATTGATTCCCAGGAGGGAGGGGATGCATTCCAGAGGAGTAAGAGGCAACTCAGCCCAAATATTATGTGTGAGAGAAATAGGGTGAACACAGCCTCTCCCTAAGAATTCACAGAGTATATTGTAGATGAAGATAGTAGAGAGCTATCTTCTATCACTTCTAATGATGTGAAACATTAAAGAACTCAGCTTGGAAGAATCACATTTCATTCTTGGTTTGGGGCCTGATTTTTAATGCCTGTTAAGGAACCCATATATAGAAATGAAATACATGGTGGAATATGAAAACAAATGATTTTCTTAATTGAACTAATTGATTGACTACATGCCATCAAATGGTTTTTGCTTGGAATCAAAAATAACTTGATGGCATGTAATCAATCAATCAATTGTACAGAGCCTGTAGTACAGTGGTAGTACTACAGAGCCTGTAGTACAGTGGTTTAAAGCACCCTGTTATTAACATCTATTAACATCTGCTACTTGCAATTACTGCAAGTTCGAATCCCACCAGGCTCAAGGTTGACTCAGCCTTCCATCCTTTCTAAGGTGGGTAAAATGAGACCCAGATTGTGGGGGCAATAAGCTGACTTTGTATAAATATACAAAAGTATGAAGGCTATTGCTTAACGCACTGTAAGCCGCCCTGAGTCTCCGGAGAAGGGCGGCATATAAATCAAATAAAAAAAAAAAATCAATCAATCATCTAAGAACATTCTTAACAGGACACAATCATTATCCTATTTGTTTTCAAATATATTATTTATGGTTAATTAGTAGCTTCACTGCTAACAACAACATCCTACATTCTCTCAATTATTTTAAAATATATATAGTTTTTTTCAAAAAACAGTTTATATGATTGAATCATCATTTGACAAATGAATGAAAAAATATGATTTTATAGGAATATCAAGATTCTTACCTTTTCCTGGGTTGACTGCACCAGGTAAACTGTCCCAATCTAGAGCCCATTTAGGGCAAGGGTGGGGAGAAAACATTGCTTCAATCCCCTTTTCCTGCATTTCAAAGAAAAGAAAGGATTAATTCAGAAATCTGCTTGAAAATTCAAAATACTTTATTTGTACAATGTAAATCATTTAGGCATTAATGATATCCTGATATTAGTTACGTTTGAAATACAGGACTATTATAGACAAATTAGGTCCTGGCTTTTCTATTTATCAAACTAGATGCCCCAGAAAAGATTT
The DNA here is from genome assembly GCA_012654045.1 of Ptyas mucosa. Taxonomy (NCBI): domain Eukaryota; kingdom Metazoa; phylum Chordata; class Lepidosauria; order Squamata; family Colubridae; genus Ptyas; species Ptyas mucosa. The sequence continues at coordinate 27,425,949 of WNWU01000007.1, forward strand.
AGAGTTGAGCTAGCTAAAACTGGCATTGTTTTCTTACAACAGGAACCAAAACATTCTCTTTCAAATCATCACTCAGCCATGAGGTTACTCTTCAGATTATGTTTCTGCTTTATAAAGTTTACAAATTTAAGATCAAATAAAATATTTTTATCACTTAAAATGGATGTAAGTATGTAATTAAGCAAGTAATACATTTCTCCTCTTCCATTATAGTACAAGAATTTCTAAAGCAATCCAAACTCAAACCATTTTCTGGTTAGTTTCATTGTCACTGATGCAGAAACAAATTATTTTATTTTGCAGGGAATAATTTAAGAAAAAATTAGAAGCATTGCAAACGTGATAAAATATCATCAATTCTCCAAACTATTTATACTGGTAAGTTCTTAAAACATAAGGAAATATTTTTATAGTTAATAGATCTAACCTAATAAAATAATTACCTACCATTAATTTTGTTATTGTTGGTCTTGGTCCACCTATAAACTCAATTTCCTCTGGAACATTTTCTGGCTCTTTAAAAGCTGTGAAAGTATTCTGCTGGCATTCATTTGGTAAAGGGTATAATCGACAATCCAGGATATTTTTTATATTGCATTTGACAGTGGCTTGCTTTATTCCAGGTACTTCTAGAACCCTTTTGTACCAGCTCAATATTAAAGGCAGCTGTAGTATGTTGTTTTGGTGTTTCTTGCAGGCAGCCTTAAAGTGATAGATGAAACGTTTATGCACCAATTTGATATACAAAGAGTGTCTTTCCTACTAAATATATATATATATATATATTACATGTACAATATACATTAACTATGGATGTTGGTTTTATTAACTATGGATGTTGGTTTTCTTGATAGACATTCTCACATTCTTTACAATTCTTTACAATTCCAAAGAAAGTTGGGGGATTTTTGAACTCGCTCCTAATTAAATGTCTAGGACTCCAAAATATAAAAAGAGATTGAATTGGATAAACCCTACAACTATCAGAGCTTCGATGTATTTTTGTTTCCTCCATGAGATATTCAAAGTAAGCTACCATTCAACACTTATATTTATGCTGTATTTACATTTCATCAACTGTTTTGCTTTTGCAGGGCGTAGAGGGAGGGGGGAAATAAGGCAAATATTTTTTAATTTAACAACTATTTTATTTCTCCTATGGATCCAATTAGGCTGTCTGTGTTCCGACTGACGAACCCAAGCAAGCAAGCACTGTTGAGACAAGTGACAAGCTGAGAAGCGAAAATGGCTGCAACAGCATAATCACACTTTAAACTTGACATTGGCATTTCCAAGTCACACAGACAGGATATGTTAACTTTGCAAAAATCTTGGTTGGAATTATACTTATGCCTTACTAAATAATTCAATAATTAATACTGTTCTTGAATAAGTGCTACTGAAAGAAATACAACAGGTATTAATTACTAACATATGAGAGTTGATTGGATGAAATGCTGTATGGTCTAAATAGAATGAATATGTTGACTTTTATTAAACAGTATGAAATACACAACTAAAATGAGCAAACAAAAAACCCTAAAGGAAAAGTTTTTTTTTTAATTTTAGAAATAAATAGTTATAGAGATGCATTTATGGGAAAGTTACACATGCATATTTACTGCATGTATAGATGGCAGTATAATTTATACATCATGTATAAATTAGGATTAGTTATAAGAAAATGTCCCAAAGGTGCTTTTTTAAAAGGCAACTGGACTGTCTTTCTTGAACTGAAGGAACTTCTTGGATGAGAAGCGAAACGTCTTCAAGGAAAAGTCCAATTGCCTTTTGAAAAAGCACCTTTGGGACAACCATGACCTGGATGACTGAGAATCTCCATAGACTTATAGGAGAATGTTATTATATTGTTCATTCATGTAAGAATTTGTTTCAAGCAGGATTATCAACAAGACTTTATGATCTACTTGGAAAATATTAGAAGTTATAAATCCGGTTTATACAAGCTGTCCCAGGCAATTGTAGACAAAGGATCTAAAATTCGGATTACCGTATATTGACCTGTGGAGTAACAGCAATTTTAAACACACTTACATAGAAGCTATATTTTAGTAGAGTAGTACTTATCAGTCTTTACTTTCAGATGTGAATATATAATAATAATAATAATAATAATAATAATAATAATAATAATAATTATTATTATTATTTTATTTCTATACCGCCCTTCTCCCGAAGAACTCAGGGTGGTGTACAGCCTATTAAAAACACAAGACAAACATCAATTAAAATTATTAAAATTATTAAATAATTCGGCTCAATTTAAGACCCCAAAAATTAAACACCTGATTTAAAATTTATACCTATATTTAAAATATAGAGGGAAGAGATTATCTATAGCAGGACTATCAAAGGACTATCCCGGCCCGCAGGCTGGATGCATCACGCACTGGCCATGCCCTTGCCCAGTTTAACAAAGGGGGGGGGGAAAGTCCCAATACGTCACATGATGACACCGTGACGATGTGAGTTTGACATCCCTGATCTAAAGGCTAAAGATGAACAAATCCAGGAACAGACTGCAAAGGTTGAGCACTTCCCACCACTTATCATTGTTCAGCTTTTACTTTAAAAGAACAGATAAATTATTCATTCTTACCAAAAAATGATGGATGCACGGCAAGAGAACTATGTCTGTCAAAGTGAAATAAAGTCCTTCAGCAAATATATGCTCCAGAGGTGGAAGTTCAGATGTTTTTATTTTCCTAATGTGAGAGGGCTCCCTGTTGGTAGCAAGTGGCATCTTCGGCAAAGTTAGTTTAGAGAAAGCTGTCCTCAGTTCCAAATCTGCAGAAGCAGGTTCCTGATTTTCCATAGTCCTATCTTCTTTTGAGGAAATATCAGCACTTGCTGTCTTGTCAAGCATCTTTTGCTGTTGAACTTTCTGTCTTCTAATTTTATCATCATTGTGCACTCTTACAGGTTCTCTCAATTTGTTTTCAAACAGCAGTATCTCTTTGGGAACATTCTCATGCAGATTATGAGATACTTTTAAAAAGTTTTCAACTGCCAGAGGAATACTGATCTCACAAAGCCTGGTCCATTCACTAACCTAGAAATAGATAAGGTTGATGCAACAGTTAAAGTGCTGGATTACGACTGGGAATATTCAGTTTCTACCCGACTTTCAACTAAATAAATTCAATAGGTGACTTTGGGGTAGACCTTGTCACTTAATCCAACCTACTGAAAGGTATACAGAGTAAAATGAAGGGAGGTATAGATGAGATCCTGGAAAAAATAGTGGATATGTCATCATTATCATTATCATTATCATTATCATCATCATCATCATCACCATCACCACAAATGTTATAAAGAGCTGAGGATTAGTATGATAGTAACAATCCATTGTTAAACATAAGCATTCTAACAAATTGATTGAAATGGCATACATAAATTATTTGTTTTTGAAGCTACAGAAATAAATATCTACTCATACATACCGGATCAGATTCAATTGCTAGCATTGTATACCTAAAATGACTCCAAGTTTGTATTCCTCAAAAAATAGTTTTGTTTTACCATACAAGAAGTTGGTTTTGAAGAATTTTAAGATATAGCATTAAGTCTAACATTCAAAGAAAAACAGGACTCCAGGGGATATTCTATGATAGTATAGTTAACTATTTTATACATCTTGTTCTAGACATCTATTGATGTGCTATATAGATATATCTTTTGCTTTTATATAAAGTAGTTTAGAAATATATTTCATCTTGATTGCAAAGCACATTCTAGATTTTAATAATAAACTCACTTCAGCACAAGCTTTCAAACAGGTCCTTTTAAAGCCCAGAAGTTCCAAAACACCTCTCTTTGAGGGATCTGCCTCGTGGGTTTTCTGTACTATATACCTCAATACCACAGCAAGTCCTGCACGACAAAATCTTCCATTCTTTTCAACAATAGCAGGTAAACAGCAGCTCTGAACCATCACAGGAATTTCAGATCTTTTGATGAAGCTAATCTCTGGGTACTTTGACAATAGTTCCTCTGTCTGTTGTATATCAGAAGTTATTTCATTTGGAGTTACTAAAAATATCCTGAAGATCTTACAATCACAATATGCCAACAGAAACAAGGATATAGATGTGTGCAGAGGGTAAATACAGTCTTCATTATGACCGAAGTAGTCTAGATATAGGTGGTCTTCGTTTTCACTTTTCATTTTTTCCTTAAAAATAAAGAGGTAGAAAATTATCAATTTACAAATCAATGTACTATGTCCTACAATTACAGACTTCACAGAAAATAGATCATTTGAGGGTTTTTTTAGAACACGTAAACTAGAATTGATTCATGCTATGTACGGACTGCAATTCAATGCTGAGTTCTCTTCCCTGAAACATTTGGGATTTTTTATTTGTATCAGTATAACACCATTACCTTGTGTTGTTCCACCATTAATATTACTGGTAATTATCAGAATCAAATTTTTAAAATATGGGTAAAAAATTTAAAAACATGGGTATATCCTTGCACATTTCTAGGAAGGTAGAAAACTCATTATTCAGTGGTGTATTAACATTTTATAACTTTCAAATGGTAATATGTTAACACTAGATGACATATCTTCTAAACAATTTTAGTTTAAGAATGTAAAATGCCATTATAACAAGGCCAGTTACCATGTGCAGAAGACGTTTTATACTTAAAATACTACCGTATGAAATGGTTTATCAGGTAACCATAGGGTACACTAATAGGGTGTGAGAGGCATCACACCTATGGTTTACACATTACTGGAATATGATTTATTATATTGTTTATATATTGTAAGAGCATCTCATTCAAGTGCTATTGGCAATTTTACTATAGATAAGGAATTTTCATCATCTGGGGAGAATGGCCTATTCACAATATGGCTGTGATATAAGTATCAAAAACACATGATTGACAGGTATGACTTCTTTAAATGGAATTATGATTTGCAAAACTGCTGAGCAGTACTTCACTATTTTTATTTTACCAAGTATATTTATGAAGCCTGAGGAGAAAGGAGGCATTTTTAGAAATAAAAAATGGAATAGAACTTATTTATCAAAACTTCATGTCAAATTTATAGCAGCTTGTTATAATTAAAATATCAATAGTATATTATTTTAAAAATAATGTTTTAAAAATAAAATTGCCTAGAAGTAAGGGAACTGCTGGTTTCAGAAGGGGTATTTGCAGACATACTGAGGCCAAGAAACAAAGCTTGCTTACCCCAACATGGACAGTACATAATGTTCTTAAACATTGCTCATAAAACATTCTTTAATGGTTTTTCAGAACTTCACTACATGATATTGCAATTCTAACTACTTCAAATCCAAATAAATATTACAGCATTTATTCATGAATATGCCCAGAACTGAACAGATGAATAGCAACCCAAAGCATTTTTAGAATAAATTACACTAAATCAATGGGATAGTCATTATTACTTTTTTCTTTTCTTGCTTAATATTGTATGAACTATGCAATTCTAGTTTCTTTCCATTAAGTTTAAGGATATGATCATCTTACATCTATAACTACAGCCTGAGATTCATAGATGATCCTTTTCAGCCAATGCATCAATTCCAGTTTTCAGAGTTAGTTGAAGATAGAAGCTCTCTACACTACTTTTAAACTCGTTTTGTAGAAACAAAGACGTGAAAATCTCCGTTAAAAGCATGCCCAAGGCAACTACATTATTCCTTATTTACATCTGGGTTCCAACAATATGAGCTCAATAGAGAAAAAATATTAAAAGAATACATGAAAACATTAGATAGGGTTTTCTTCATCTCATCTTTCTAGATTTGATTTCTTGTGGTTATCTAAATAACTGTAATTCCAATTTTTCAATTTCATAGTAGGTATTTTATTTGCATTTCTTTCATTTTTCCTACAGATTCAGTATGCAGAATTGCACATAAATTATACAAATTTTAATCTGCTGGTTTTGTACCTACCAGTAGTTGACTGGTCAGCAGCTGTTTTTCAAGAAAGTGAGAAAGGAACCACATCTAGATAAACTGTAATCTCAGTACAATTATTGAAATAAACCTGAATTGAATATGTGGCTGACTGTATATGCACAAACCACAATGGCAGTGTCTATCCTGTACAGGGAAATAAGAGCAAATAAATCGTACTATGGCTTCATATGTAATGTAGTGTGAATAATCACTCCATTAGTTGCCACAAGTCATTCCGCCCTCATACCCCAGCCTCAAGGATCATTTGAACTCTAAGCCTTTGTACAAAAATTAAGTAAATCTTCAAATTGAGTTTCTCAATGACTAGCAACAGCTTTATAGCTTTTTTTTTGTTACTAATGGAGGTTCTACTGAATAATCAGCACATCACACCAGCTAAATACACACTATACACTGTACACAATGGGTATGAACTCAGCCAATGAGAGCTTAATAATTATTCTGGTAATCTTATGGTCCTCAGGAATTCTCAGATATGAACTTCAACCTTACTTCAATCTGAACCCACAATCTCATTTTTGAAAAGCAAAATACAGTTATCTTCCTGAGTATTCTTAATCTTGGCTGATATGGAAAACAGGATCAGAGCCGGTCATTATCTGGATGGGTGACCACAAGGAAATCTTGCAACTGTCAGCTAGACTAGAAAGTTAAAAAAACAACAACCAGAAAAGAGCAATAACAAACCATTTTTGTTGAGATATATATATATCTCAAATCTCTCTCTCTCTCTCTCTCTCTCTCTCTATGTCATTAGGTCAGCTCAAAGGAGACATTAACCTATATAACACACACAACTCCCCCCAAAAAACCCAACATGGCTATGGAAAGGAAATACTGCAGTGGCAGATAATTTAAAATAAGAAATCAGATTTTAATTTCTATTTTATACTTCCACTAGCCACCAAGCATGCAGACAACAAAGGAAATAAATACTGATCCCGATTGGGCAACCATCTGTCTGGAATGGTACAAGGTCTCCTGCTCGAGCAGGAGGTTGGACTAGAGGACCTCCGAGGTCCCTTCCCCATCCTATGATCCTTTTAAAAATTATTTTATATTTATTTTTATTATTATTATTCCGAATGACATGTGGCGATAGGCATGGGGGGGGGGGCCCCATCTGCAGGGGCCTCCTAATGGGGGGCCCAAGCCCTCCAGCCCCCACCCTGGGACGGGGGGGGGGGGGGGGGGGGAAAGGGGCGGTTCGGGGACGAAGAACCGTTGCTCTCCCTCCGGGTACCCCTTACCGAACGGCTTCTTGTGTCCCTCACCACCCCCACCCCCGAAGCTCCACCCCTTCCTTCGCTTTGTCCGGGTTGGAGATCACCGCTTCCGGCGCCAGGCCCAGGAAAAGCGGCCGACCGGCATCAGCAGGGAGCTTCCTAAAGCGGTAACCTGCCGGGGACGCGGCGGGGCGCGATTTTGGCGGGAAAAAAAAAAGAGGGCGGCCTTGTAGTGTTCCCGTAAGTCAGAGCGAAGCATGAGGCGTTGGGGGCTTGGGGGTGGGGGGGGGGGGGGGGGGGGGGAATGGCGCGAAGGCTCGCTCCGCTTCTGCGGTCGCTGCCCCTCCGTGGTTTTATGAATGAAGATTTTTTTTTTTAATTACTGTTGTACCCGTGATGGGTAATGAACTGGGCAGCAGAAAGGCGTGGGAAAATGTCCCTTTTGGAGAGAACGACAGGTGTCTGGAGATGATAGATAGATAGATAGATAGATAGATAGATAGATAGATAGATAGATACCCTATAAATTTATTTTTTTATTCATTCCTTCATTCCTTCATTCCTATAAATTTATTTATTTATACCACTTCTCCCATATTGCGGAGTATTCCGAATCTATTTGTCCTTTCAGTTCAATTGTTAATATATCCATTTCAGCACCAGTCAAATACTTTTTAAAAAAAATTACTAATTGGATTGAGAACAGAAAAAAAGAGAAAAGAAATAAGACCAAATAGAAGTAGAATTAAAATGTATAGTAAAAAAGTGTATTTGAATTGGAATGTTATGGTATTGAAGTGGTCGCAGTTCTGCATAAGATGAATAAGATTTGTTTATCTGTAAAAACGCAATAAAAATGTTAATTTTTTTTAAAAAAAATATTTATTTATTTTACTTATTCATTTATTCGTATCCATTTCATGTATTCATAATCACGTTTATATTTATATCTGTAATCTTATATATGCTTGACAAAATAAATAAATAAAATAAAATAAATAAATAAAATAAATAAACCAAAGGTTATTTGGCCCTTGTGAAATAGAACCATGGGTCCTTATCTGGTTTGTTCAGCATCTTGGGTCAATCCAGCCCTTTTGTTTAATTAGTCAGCATTTCTGGCTTGACACAAGAGGAGAATCCAGATCAGCTTTTAAGATGTATTATGGTTAACCAGGCTGGGAATCGGCATGGGGAAAGAAATTTCCCCCCCAAAATAGTAGATATTATGAAATTGAAAAAAAATGATAATATTTCTATTGTGAAATCTTATGTGATGGTGAGATTAGCAAAATGTACAAATATATAAAGTGGCTGCAATGCCCTCAAATTTTAATATTGGACAGAGCATGAGCAATCTCACTTTTCAGAGTTCAGAACAACTCAGGAAAGAACTCAAATTTCTGCTGTTCTGTAACTGAGACTTTTAAAAAGCTTAATGAGTATTCAAACTCTGTGGCAGCTCTATCATCATCCCAAAACAGATGTAAGATAAAATGCATTGAAAGTGAATTCTCTATATGGCAAGACCAAGTGTATTATGTGCATATTTCACAATGCATTATTCCCTCTGCTGTTGATAACTGCAGTATAGCTTCCAGATGAGCCTTTAACTGAGGTTATCCTAGCTTCTGAAATCAACATTGGGTTTCTTAAATTTATAAAATCAGAAATTGTATCTGAACTGAAGAATTAATTGCTTGCATAGTTGAAGATGTAAAAAGTACAATAAGGGAAGAAACCTACTTTTCTTCAAACAAACAACCTGGAATGATTTTACTAATGTAATTATTTCCAAACTGTCTTAGAAACATGTGAGATCTGAGGGCCAAATGTATACTTAAAATTGACCTTTTCTTTTTAGTTAAGGATTCTACTATGGCTGCTACTGTGAATTTGGAACTTGACCCTGTATTCTTGAAAGCTCTGGGCTTCTTGCATTCAAAGAGCAAAGATTCTGCTGAAAAGTTAAAAGCACTTCTTGATGAATCTTTATCTAGGGGAATTGATTCATGTTATCGTCCACAACAAAAGGTACTGAAATTTATGAATAAAATTATATGTTGTTTTACATGGCGTATATTGTAACAATAAATGAGAGCCATTTTGATTTAGTAGTTAAAGGTCGCAGACTAGAAGCAGGAGACTATTAGTTCTAGTGCTACTTTAGACCCAAAGCTAGTTAGATGACTTCGAGCCCTTCATGTACTCTCAGCTAGGGCTGTGGAGTCGGTAGATTAATGTTCCGACTCCCCGACTCCGACTCCGAGTCCTCTGTATTAATATGCGAATGTATTTTATACATTCCTTGAAGGAAAGAAAGGCAACATACATGTCATTACCACAGGACTACTGGCTGGGAAGCCAACAGTCTACTGTATTGAACAGTTTAAGCAAAAGACAAACACAATGAAAACAACAAAGTTTTATTAATTTTTTTTATTAATTTAATTAATCAAGTGGCTGGATAGTAGCAGCAGGCATAAACATCAGGAACAGGAACTTTACCAGTTCAAAAATACAAACCACATTATTTGGTTGTTTTAGAACAAAAACAAAGCTTATCTATATGAACCAAAAACAAAATCTGTAAAACCTAGAAATGGTTTATATTAATCTTGAAATGTAGTTAATAATAATAATAATAATAATAATAATAATAATAATAATTTTATTTCTATACCGCCCTTCTCCCGAAGGACTCAGGGCGGTGTACAGCCTATTAAAAGCACAAGACAAACATCAATTAAAATAATTAAAATTATTAAATAATTCGGCTCAATTTAAGACCCCAAAAATTAAAACACCTGATTTAAAATTATTACATTGATAACCCAGCTTGGTGGAACAACAGGGTCTTAAGGGCACAGCGAAATACCCGGAGGTCGGAGATCTTACGCATTTCTGGGGGCAGTTCATTCCATAGGGCTGGGGCTCCCACAGAGAAGGCCCTCCCCCGGGTGTCGCCAGCCGGCATAGCTTGGCCAATGGCACCCTGAGGAGACCCTCTCTGTGAGAGCGAACTGGCCGGTGGGAGGCTATTGGTGGCAGAAGTCGGTCTCGAAGGTACCAGGGTCCTATGCCATGGAGCGCTTTAAAGGTGGTGACCAACACCTTGAATCGCACTAGGAAGACCACTGGGAGCCAGTGCAGCTCGCGCAGGAGGGGTGTCACGTGGGCACATCGGGTTGCGCCCATAACCACCCGCGCGGCAGCATTCTGGACCAGTTGGAGCCTCCGAGTGCTCTTCAAGGGGAGCCCCATGTAGAGAGCATTACAGTAGTCCAACCGGGAGGTGACAAGGGCATGAGTGACCGTGCGCAAGGCGTCCCGATCCAGAAAGGGCTGCAACTGGCGAATCAGGCGGACCTGATAGAAGGCCCCCCTGGCCATGGCCGTCATGTGCTCTTCTAAAGACAGCCGTGTGTCCAGGAGGACACCCAGATTGCGAGCCCTCTCTGTGGGGGGCAAGATTCACCCCCAATAGTCAGCGATGGCACCAGCTGACTATATCGGGACGCTGGGAGCCACAGCCACTCAGTCTTGGAAGGGTTGAGTCTGAGCCTGTTTCTCCCCATCCAGACCCACACGGCCTCCAGGCAGTGAGACATCACATCAAGGGCATCGTTGGGGTGGTCTGGGGTGGAAATGTACAGCTGGGTGTCATCAGCGTACAGATGACATTTCACCCCAAAACCACGGATGATCTCACCCAGTGGCTTCACATAAATGTTGAACAGAAGGGGCGAGAGGACCGACTCTTGCGGCACTCCCCATACGAGACGCCTCGAGGTCGACCTCTGCCCCCCTGCCAACACAAACTGCGAGCGGTCGGAGAGGAAGGAGGAGAACCACTGTAAAACGGTACCCCCTATTCCTAACCCCCTCAATCGCTGCAGCATGATACCATGGTCGATGGTATCAAAAGCCGCTGAGAGATCTAATAGGACTAGGACAGAGGAGCAACCCCTGTCCCGAGCCCTCCAGAGATCATCCACCAACGCGACCAATGCCGTTTCAGTGCTGTACCCCTGTCTGAAGCCCGACTGGTACGGGTCCAAATAGATAGCTTCATCCAGGTGTCGGGGAAGCTGTCGTGCCACCACTAAGTTATAGGCTTAGCAAATGCAAATCAATTCAATGTAGAGTTCTAAGGAAGAGAATTGCTTCTGCCAGATCCTCTTTCATAGAGGCTCTTAAGTCAGACTTTATTATTTTTAGGGCTGAAAATAATCTTTCGACACTGACTTGGGTGGGTGGCATTGCAGTAACTATTCTGGCCACATCACTAACAATCTCTGGATAAACAAGGATGGCTTCTTCAACAGTAAGTTTTGATGAGCGATCATACTTTTCAACTTCTTTTAGTGCTTTATAAAACTCCTGTTGGAATTTTTTTATTTGGACATTTACTGGTTCTGTAACGCTTATGCGACGTCGCTTTCCTTTAGCAACTTCCATTTTGTCTAAGAAGGAATCAAAGTCTAAGGAAATTTTGGGTACCTGGAGTCGGAGTCAGAGTCGGTGCATTGTTTTCCGACTCCGACTCCAGGTACCCAAAATTTACTCCGACTCCTCGACTCCGACTCCACAGCACTGCTCTCAGCTGTAGCAAGGAGGAAATTGCAAACCATTTTTGAAAATCCTCCAAGAAAACTGCAGAGACTAGTTCAGGAAGTCTTCAGGAATCAATATTGTCCTATGCTACGTTTTCTTATCCTACTGACTCTATCCAGAATATACTGTAGCCATATTAAAGGACCTGGTTTAAGACAAATCATTCTGGGGGAAAACTATGATAGGTGTATTTATTACCTATTTCAGAAGTAGATCCGGTTTACATACCACACTAGTCCATCAAATATTTTTTTTATTTTAATTTGGCAAGTTCTGTGAACACAGCCATTTTGATTTAGTTCTATACAGTCTTATACAGTTCTATATCATCAACCTTAAGAATCCATGTATTTATGAGATGTGTTTATTATCTCCAATTTTACTCTTAATGTAACATTTTGTGCATTTTTCAGGAAGTAGATCAGCCCAAAGTATCCATTCCAAAACCAGTGTCTGTTAAGACCGCTCCAAGCCTCCCTACAAGTAACAATAATGGGAAACCCACTGTAGTTGAAAAGGTGAAAAAAGAGGTGGAAAAGAGAATTGTGGATAAGGTAAGTCCCCTTGTTACACTTTGAACATTACATCCGTTCCTTATTTAGTAACCAAGTTCCATTCCAGCAATCAGGTAAGCAGAATGGTTGTTAAGTGAACATTAGAGAGAGAGAGAAAATGATATAAAGACCACTGGTGGCTGCCTCTTCATTCATTTAAAGCTCTCATACACATTTATGCCAGCATTACTCTCATACTCTGTTGTTAGGCACCCAAATGAGCTTATTGGCCAGAAAATGTTTTTTTTAATTACCATTATATTTGCAAATGGTCATTAAATGCTAAATAAGAAGTAGGTGTATTGAGGAAAGAGGTTCTAATAAAGTTACATATTTTAAAAAATAATATTTTTTGCTAGCTTTCAATCAGAGGTTTTCAACCACTGTATCATGCACATTTGTGTGCCACAAAAAGAGCACTTCAGTGAGCCAAAATATATAACTGGAAATGCTGTGCACTCAGAATCCTGTTCCATGACATTACTGGGATGGACTCTCTATTTCATAATGTGGAAGTCCCACCTATGAGATATGTCTATGAGATGAAAGAGACTGAAAACTACAGAACTACTTTAAATACATATTTTTGTTTTGCAAACTATGTCGTTCCCATATGTTACATAACAATAGTTAATTTATTTCAGAAATATAGAGTGTGCTTTCTTCTGCCAGTCATTTAAGTTTTAAAGGGTGCTCTTCTGCTTGTCTACAAGTTACTTTGTTCCTTTTCAATGATTAAGAGAACATGTTACTTTATTCAAACTGTTTATTTAGTCTTCTCTTGCAATTTCACTGTGCTATTTTAACAGCAGACTTTCAACTTTATAGAAGACTACCGTAATTAAATTAGTTTGTCTAATATGGTGGTTCCTTGATTGGGATATTGTTGGTATTAATCCTGATGCTATCTCAGCTTAACTGAATGCTGATTGCTGGTGAAAAGCTGCTGTGGTCTTCTAGCTTTTTGACTGTCCCTTTTGAATGTGTAGATGTAGTTTATCTCCATGTGCCTGTTGATGGCTGATTTGTCAGAGTGTAAGCCTTCCTGGAATTCTCTAGTGTTTTTACACATAGTGGCTGTTGCAAGCCTTACACGGTATATTGTAAAATGACTTCTTTTCCTGGGTGGGTCTTTTGGATTCAAAGACCCAGTAGCCCCTATCTATTATTAGTACCACATACATCTTCAGTTTTCCTTATCGATGAGAAGGGTGGCATATAAATTTAACAAATAAAACTAAATAATTGTACCCCTTTGTTATCAGCAGCTTCTTTTAGCTTATATAGGATACTTTTCCCTCCCCTAACAGAGATAATTACTTGGGACAAATATGTGACAGAATGTATTAAATATTTATTTGCTCAGAGTTTACATTTTGTTTGTTATGTGAATATCATTTGTTAGGTAAAAGTGGAAATCAGTGAAGGAATTGACATCGCAAAAAAACCAAGACTAGAAAAGCCAGAAGCTCATACTTCATCTATCACAGTGCAGACAAGCAAGGATTTGCCCATGGCAGACCTTTCGAGTTTTGAAGAGACTAGTGCTGATGATTTTGCAATGGAGATGGGTCTGGCTTGTGTTGTTTGCAGGTAAGTTTTTTAAATTTAGTAGGTATAGCATATATGAAGACCACAATTAAACATTAATTGTAAATTGAATCTTTTGTCTATATAGAAATCTTGATTCCTTAAAGAATTCTCATAAGTTGCGAGATCTAAATACTTTTGATTTCTCATACATTATGTGTATCTACAACACATCTGTTAGAAGATATTCACATTCCATGGCAGTGAGATTATAAATACAATACTTACCAAAAGGTAAAGTTTATACGTAGAAAGGTTTCGAAATCATAACTTGTATTTTAACTTTTAATGTCTTCAGGATTTATGACCATTTTAATTGTGTTCATTTGAAAGGCAACTTTAAAAATGACTTTAAAGATTTTCTTTATATTCTATTTATCTTTTAAGTTTGTCAAAATTATCCTTTATATTATTTATATTATTCCTTTCTATTATGTTACTGGGAAATAATCACTCTTTCTGATTCAATTAATTTTGAAAAATCTTCAGTTACATTTTGAATCTTAATTCATGTTCCTAAAACCAATTACTATGGAATCAAAGCTGCTTACTCCTGAGTAAAATTATGTAGAATCACATACTATGTGGCATTTTTTTTGCCTTAAGTTGTTTTTTATAGCAGCAAAATGTTCCCAAAGCCATACAGTATGCTAACTCTAATTTTCCTATTAAATTAAAAAAAATATTTTTACCTAGCCTTCTGCAAATAGTTTCCATGGTTACCTGTGTACCTGTCCAATGGGAATATATACAAAAGCAACTTAGTAATTAAGTAACCTGATTTGTTATCTAAAAATAATAGCCGTTAGGGAAATGGTGTTTTGCTAATCTAGTTAAGGTACATTTTAGTTCATAAATAGGATTAATATTGTAACATATATTTCCAGTAGAATAAAATTTAATGCATATGATTTTCCTACTAATATACTACATTCTTATCTGATGTATCCTTACTCTTATGATTTAAAGGCCTAACTTTTCTTCTGATTCAGTAGGTAATTATAAACTATCTTTATGTTTACTGTATAAGTTGAAGGAATATGATTTGGACAATGTCATTGCACAATTTAACATTTAGAATTCCCCATTAAATATATGCTGCAATTGGGATTTATTTCATGTTTGAATTAATCGGGACTTGGAAGAATGGTCACTTTGATTTTGTTAACATTCAGTCATTGACCACTCGGGCTGAGTCTACCGGAATTGCAGGTCAGCAACATTTAGAGAGCAACAACTTTTTAAACATCTGCTTTAAGTTAAAATCTTTGACTTACTATTTTGTTGACAATTTTGGTCTCTTTTTGTTTTGCGTGTAACTAAGATAGGAAGAGAAGAGCATATCTTTCCTCTTATCTACCAGGTACTCTGTCTTGTGCCATATATTCCCTTGTAGCTTTCATATATGCTTAAGAGGAAGAAGCTCAGAGTCACTATGAACTACAAGATAGGTAGCATATAAATTTAAAAAATAAAATTCCAAAATAGCATAATTAATTTTGGTAACTATAATGCTGCTTTGACCTGTAAACATTAGATTATATGCTGACAGGTAATAAACATTATACCCATTGATAAACGTATGGTAAACCGTTGGTTGAAAGAACTGAGCCTAGGCTTGCAGGTTTGTTATGTGGAATTGGAAAGCACTAATTTGGCCTCCACTGCTCACTCTATGCATCTGTCCATCTTTTCCAATTTCACACTGTTGTGATCTTGTAGCTGCTCTTAATTCTCACTGTCTGGAAATGTCTCCTTAGTTCTAGATTGGATCCTTCTTTAATGAGCTTCTACCCATTGCTTCTTGCCCTGCCTTCAGGTGCTTAGGAGAATAAGTCAACCCCCTCCTCAAGTATCGAGCGATAGCTATTCTATCACATCTAATATTTCTCTTCGTTAGACTAGATGCCCAGTTCCCATCTTATAGTTTAGCCTCTAGTTTAGCCTCTCTTATCATACTTGTTGCTTTTCTCTGCACTCTTTCTACAGTCTCAGCATCCTTTTTGTACTGTGGCAACCAGAATTGTTTGCAATATTCCAAGTGTGGTCTCACTAGTGCAGTATAGAGTAATGCTATCACTTTTTTTGTAATCTTGATGCTATCCCTCTATACCTACACATTTGTAGAAATATGATGTTTCAAGAGTTTGTTTGAAGAAATAATGTTTAATTGATTACTTTGTGTTTTATAGACAAATAACAGTGACTTCTGGAAATCCATTAGTGGAGTGCCAGGAATGTCATAACCTCTATCACCAAGACTGCCACAAACCTCAAGTTACAGATAAGGAAATGAATGATCCACGGGTAGTGTGGTATTGTGCCCGATGTACCAGGCAAATTAAAAAAATGGTAAGATTTTTTTTTTATATCTGAGGAAATATTTTAACTATTTAAGGAAGAGATTCCTTAATTCACTAGAAATGAAGATTAGAAAGAAGAGTTTGCTTTAATAAATTAGACTGACAGCTATAAGGCTCTTTTTTTCCTAATGTTATTTTATTATAAAATTAAAATATGTCCTTAAAATGTTTTGAAATATACTGTTTTGTTTTTAAGCTGTTGTTGTTTTGATTTTAATAGTTTAATATCACTTTTACAAAAATAGTTACAGCAATAAAGTTTTTTTAAAAAAACAATTAAAGGAAATTAAATAATTACACTGGAAAAAATAATTCCGCTCAAAAATTTACGCTAAATCTGATTCACCAACCCATGTTCTTAAACCCAGTAATGATGATTCTGTAAACTACTTTAATAAAAGACTGATTTTTATTAGATCAGATTTAGAATATTTAAATCTCATAACAAATGAGGTACTTTCCTATATTGATTTTCCTGAAAAGGCTTTATTTTCATGTAAGTTATTGTTGATTTCACATGTATTATACTTGCATTGGTAAAATTGAGATACAAGAACTATTTTATTATTAGTGAAAATACAGAGTCATTTTTTTTAAAAAAATCAAAATATTACAAGAAAAATCAAATAGATGTCTTTGGAATTAATAGTTTGAAAACTAGGTATACTGTAGGTTCATATTCCATTTTGTCAAATCAATTGATGAAATTTTATGAAATTTTAAATGTTTATTTCCATATATGTAAATTCAAATATGTACATTAGATATATAAATTAGCAGCTGCCTAGTTGTATGAAAAAAATGAAACATGTTGATGGATAAATATTGTAATAGTTTTTATAGTAATATAAGCGCCAGTTTGTTCTAGTGGTTAAGGCTAGATTTCTAGTCCCGCTTGAATGCTGGCTGGATGACTTTGGGCCAGTCGTTCTTTCTTTGCCTACATCAGACTTGGGCAACAAGCTAATTGGTCAATTCCTGTCACAACAAATGGATCAACACTTGATACAAAAAAAATAATGGACGTTGCACTTTGGGGGAAATTCTCAGAAGGAAAAAATTATAGTAGTAATACATCAGGCTGTTCTATAAGATCTCCTGCAAACCTCTTAAATTCCTTTATTGTGATTTCCCAATGTTACTTTCCAGAATGTCTAGTAGATAGTAGGGTTAAAGCAGAAAGCTATCTTTTATTTTAACATTTTTTCATATGTACAATATATAATTTACACAGGCTCAGAAAACACAGAAGCCTTCCCAGAAGCCAGCTCCTGCTGTAGTGTCAGTAGCTCCAGCTGTGAAAGATCCACTAATAAAGAAACCAGAAATTAAGCTAAAATTGGAGACTACCCCAGCCTTCCTAGCATTTAAGAGGACAGAGGTCAAGGTACTGTGCAGAGTGTACTGTGAAATATTGATAGATTGATTGAATTTATAGCTTTGTTTTCAGTTTAATTTTGTTTCGTTTTTCTGATGAGTAGTGTTTTGTTTTGGTAATGTTCCTAACCTCATAATATCATCTTCCACTTTCACTTAGAATTCTTAATTCTTAATATTTTTATTCTTAATTTTCTTCCATTTTATTACTGATTTTGAATAAATTACATAATTTAAGTAAAATTATCAATAAAATTACATTTAATATGATTTTGTATTTCAATTTAAAAACAGGATGCTACAGGTTATTTTCAGATATATCTATATTTATTTCTAGATTTAGATAGGATATAATAGTAGTGTTATCTCTGTAAGTTTCTAATTGTTCTTTCTTTGCATTCAGATTAAAGACAGCTACTGTAGTAGGAAGTTTATTTATGGGGGAAATCACATTTTTACACCTAAAACTTGTATAAAATAAAATAAGTTTTAACAATAAAAATGTTAAAATGTTATGTTTCTCTTTTAGTGCAGTATTAGTTACAGACTAAAGGAAAGCAAAGATTACAAAAGGAAATAACCAATAGTTTGTGCTAAAGTTACAGATAGTTCTTGACTTATGACCATTTAATGACAGTTTGAAATTATGACAGCCTATCCTCAAAATTACAATCATTGCACCATCCTCATCAGACAAGCAAAGTCAAATGGAGGAGCTGGATTTGTTTAATAATCACAATTCACTTAATAACCATGTGATTCACTTAATGACAATGATAAAATATTAGTAAAATCAGATCCAGTTGCAATGACTCAGTTAAAGATTGCATCACTTAGCAACTGAAATTCCATTCCCAATTGTGGTTGTAAGTCAAGGAGTAGCTGTATTTGCTTCTGCTATTGCAATTTAGGAAGCTTCTAGACAAATTCCAGGGCCATGGTAGTTAAGTTTCTTGAAAGTTTGGAAATATCACTGGCCTTGACTACGAACCGCAAAAATGCAGAACCAAAATTAACGTGTGTAACTTTAGGTTAAAAAGAAAAAGATAGTATTTTAAACCAATTAATATGCAGGACACATGGTTGAATTTTATATGAGTTATTTTATATTTGTAATAGATAAGAGAATTCTGAATCAGTTTGGCAGGATTCTGCTCTTCTCATCAGAATCAAAAAGCGCAATCCATCTTTTCATCTTGTGCTGTTTAGAAAACACTTCATGCAATCCTACCAATTTTAGTGAGACTTGTACAGCACCATTTGTGGTTTACTGTGTCAAACAATTGCAAATAACTGTGATGGAAACCCATACATGTACTATGGAAACCTATGTACTATGGCCTTGATGGCAAACCTATGGCACGTGTGCCATCTCGGTGGGCACGCGAGCTCAGCTCTGGTGTGCATGTGTGCACCGGCCAGCTGATTTTCAGGCCTTCTAGGCCCACCGGAAGTCACCAAAGGATCATTTCTGACCTCTGGAGGGCCTCCGGGGGGGGGGGGGGGAGAGACCATTTTTGTCCTCCCCAGACTCCTAGAAAGGCTTTGGAGCCTGCAGAGAGCAAAAAACGGGCCTACCAGGCCCACCATGCCAAAACTGGGGGGAGTGTGGGGGAGTCGTGCACGCATGCGTGGGGAGCGCATAGAATTATGGGTGTGGGCACATGCGCGCGCGCTTCCCCCGCTTTTGGCACGTGATGGCAAAAAGCCATCACTGTACTATGGTAACTTACACATGTAGTATTAATGTGCCCTACTACATTTAAATGCCTAAACCGCTGCTAATTTTGTCCCAATAACTACAAATTATATTCCTGAGATCCACCATTTATTTTCATGTTAAAAGTAATTTTTGATTAAAAAAAAAATTTAGGTATGGATCCAGCAACTTTTATTACTTGAATAATTCTGAGATTTTTGGCATATGAGGATGGAACATTGAGCTACTGTATATTGTACCTACAAGAAAAAAGTTGATGCTATGGTTATGATTGCCCTGGAACATTATAAAGATATTAATGTTCTTCTTTTTGTATTCTAAGACTGAATAAATATTTCCACTGACTTTTTTCATCGAATAATGATAGGAAGGTAAATGCTTGGCCCTTTCGCTTTGCATACTGATCTCTGCTGAATTGCATGTAAGGGTAACACTTGTTTCTGTCTGATTTTAGACTTCGGCAACAATGTCAGGGAACTCAACCACCGCCAGTGTTTCCTCCTCCTCAAACAGTGGCCTTACGGGATGGGCAGCTTTTGCAGCAAAGACAACTTCTGCGGGCCCGTCAACAGCTAAGATGGGGTCTGCCACCCAGAGTACCAGTGGCAAGCCCGTCACTGGCTCAAACAATCAGAAACCCACTGGTTTGTCAGGGCTGGCCACAACCAAAGGAGTAGGGTCAAAAATAACATCTGCCAGTAGCACAAACCCTAGCCAGTTGAAACCATTACCACCTCTGACATTGGGGAAAGTTGGTCTCTCTCGGTCTGTGAGCAGTGACAACGTAAGCAAAATAGGCCTTCCTAACACAGGCAGTTCAACGCCAGGCAACAGCCCAACTATTGGTGGAAATGGCAGCAGTGTGGCAGCAGGGAGCAGCGCTAGCAAATCAAGTACAGAATCGGGTAACCAGTCCCCATCGCTGAAAGGTCCAACGTCACAAGAATCACAGCTCAACGCTATGAAGAGGTTGCAGATGGTTAAAAAGAAAGCGGCTCAGAAGAAGCTAAAAAAATAGCAGGTCTATTTTTAAAACAATAGATAATGCTGTCATTAGTTCTAGTCTGCAAAGTGGTAACATGTCATTCAGCTCTAGCCAGATAACAGTAAAATCAATGATCTATAAATTACTGTTGTGTTTTCATTTGGCACCCATGTGTGTATTCACAAGAATTAATATATTAGTAAAAGGTCCCGTTAATTTACAAGCTGTCTTGTTTGTACCTTTCTCATTAAATTAAGGCTACAAAAATCCAGATACTAGATGGTAGTAATTAGAGTTTGTAGTCCAGGAACCATAGTTCTAATTAAATACAGTTATTAAGTGCAATTTAACAATATTGATTCTTTTAAAATATATTTGATGCTTTACTCTTCTTCAAATATAGAGCTAAAAACCATTATGAATACTAAGAAATGTGTGTGTTGTGTGTGTGTTGGGAGGGGGCTCCTTTACAACGGTGATACATCAGCTGCATTTGCCATTTCCAGTGGAATAAACAAGGTTATGTGTTAGGCCCAGTCCTACTCAATCTCTTCTTCATTTGATGTTGTCCAGGGTCTGAAGGAGGGAATATGTGTACATCGGATACCAATTGGAAAGTTCCCTCTTTGGCAATTTGAATGCAGACAATGACTCCGTAGAGTCATTCAAGGAGCCCTCTTTACTGATGACTGTACACTCCTGGGACACAAGGACAGTGATCCTGAACAAATTCTCAGATGCTGTTTTGGCCTAATTATCACCCTGAAAAAGATTGAAATACTCATCAGCCTATGCCAAATCCCAAGACCATAGAACCACTGTTGATAGCACCTAGCTGACAAATGTGAACAGCTTCAAATATAGTTGGGAAGCCTCATCTCAAGTGAAGGTTCTTTGGACACTGAAGTCGGGATCAGCAGGGCAAGGCAAGCACTAGGGTGCTCCATCAACACAACATCCATCTCTCCAGAACGCTGAAAGTCTTCAGAGCTGTGGTTATCCCTTCCCTCCTATGAGGATGAGTACCGAACTCTACTGAAGGTACAGCAGACAACAGCAGACATTTTACATGTGTGCTCCATCCTCGACATTTGCTGGCCAAGACCATGTCTTATTTTATAATTTATATCCTATCTTTTAAGTTACACATCTTTCCAAAGAATATCTCACATATATGCTGTATATATAATGTCTTAAAACCAAAATCTTGTCTCCCTTTTCTTTTGTGCTCTATAGAAATCAGGTAAGCTGATTTTTTCAATCTATTTGAAATTTAAACTTTAGCCAGCATAACCAACTCTGTAATTTTGGAAATTTATCCAAAATAGCTTACCAACTCTTGGTCTCATGAGACGAAATATCACTGTACAATATTTTTAGCCACTTGCACAATTCAGGTACTTCTGGAAGGCAGATCCATGTTAATTTTATATGTAAAATATCTCAAAAGGAAAGGAAGTGATTCTATTCATCATAAAAAAAAAAGTTTTGACAAGGTACGATTACCCAATTTAGAAACTACTTCACTAAGCTGCATCACTTGCAATAAGTCTGACAAAAAGAATTGAAGCAATATTTATTTCTTGCTTTCTTGCTGTTTCTTCATAGAATGGCAGGAAACTTAGAACTTTGGAGTTATGTGTATGGTAAAAAAAATCAGTTCTGCAAGCATTTTATTAGTCACAAAATTGCAAAAGAAAGCTTATATACCACACAAAGTATAGATGTCTGTCTGAAAATCAGAAAGCAATAGAAACATCAATTATTTATGGAGTATTTGCCACCTTATTATGTGAGGGGTCATTTAAAAAGTCATATTGCTGAAGTTCTCAACCCAGCAATGAAATATATGAGACTGACATGAATGAAGGCAAATATACATGCCCCAGGTTAATGTTGCAGGAGCCAATTTGGGTCGGTCATTGGGACCAGAGATATAATTTTCCAAGCTTTTGGCCTCATGGTGGAAGTCTGTGTGTAAACTGTCCTTACAAGATTGATCCTAGAAACCATTTATAAATAGTTTCTTGAACTCTACTGACATATACTTCACTAGTTCTTAATACATGGAAAATGACATCAGATTTAATGACTTCTGTATTTGTATTTTTAAGTGATTTGGAAATTGCCTAGGAGGATATCATCATGAATGAAGGCAAATATGTGCTATGCTGTCCCACTCACTCACACACACACGTACAGTAACTGGTTTAGTGAGTTTATTAACATTCCCCACCAATTCTCTTCATCAAAAACCCAGAACTGTCCCAATTAAGTCCATCCACAAGCAGACCAATGCTAGTCCATGGAGCAATGGTCAAAAGAGTCTACAAGGCACTTGAAAGTTTCTCAATCAAAATAAAGCCACCAGGCAAATTTAAATCCACAACACAAGGGAGGTCACAAGGCAAGAAAAGTCCAGAGTTTCCAAGGTATGATCCAAGTCAAGGCACAGTGTCAAACCAAAGTGAGGCAAGAATCACAACGACCAGAAAACACACAGCTAGGAAACAAACACGTTCCCAGTATTGCCTTCATCTGTCTGCTGTGCTAAATAGCCAACCTTCGGTGCAGTGCATTTGCCTGACCTCTGCTCCTGCCTTTTCTCTGCCCTATGTGTTCTTGGATCAGGTGCAGAAGGCAGTTCCTCTTCCTCATCACTGACTAGCTGCAGCTGCATGCTTTCCCCACCTGGAGCCTCAGGATTGTTCTGTTGCAGCTGTGCTTCAGCCAAATCCCTCACAGACAGCAGCTCAGAGCCATCAATCAACTCAGCTCCTGCCGTGCCAAGAACTGGTTCATCCTCCCCCAAGCTGACCTCTAGAGGGGTACCTGGGGGAGTCATCAGTTTCCCAAGATAATGTTGCAGGATCTAATCTGAGTCGTTCACCAAGACCAGAGGTTTTGTCTTCTGACTTGTGCTGAAGCCCAACCTCAGGGAAGTTCTCTGTGACAGTTCAAAAGCTCAGAAAACAAACCTCTGGTCTTGGTAGCCAGCCCAGATTGGATCCTGGATATCATTTGTGTGTATATTAATTGAGCATTGCACAGAAATTTTGCTTTTAAAATAACCTCATGGTTTGGGACAATACAATATTGTATTAATTTAGACATCTGGTTTAAAGAAAATACTGAGATTTCATTCTAATGACTGCCTTTATCCGGTGCTCCAAACTTTGGTTCCCAGAGCACCTAAGTTTGCTTCCTCATCACCAACTCTATCCTGTTACTTGCTCTTGGGGAACGTCCTCTGGGCCATTGCAAAGTATGTAAACACAGTATAATCCTACAGATGCTTCATTGGAAGCGAGCACTGCTAAATTCAGTGGGATTTATCCTTAAAATACAATTCTGAAACAAGAAATGGGTCCCATTAGAATTTATGAAGTATAATTCCTGATGTATACAGAATTGCATTTATCTCTCCATTGAGGTTAACAGCTGTCACTTAAAATAAATTTCAGGAAGCATTTTCAGCAGAACTACAGTTCTGAGATTACAGTTCTTAATCTGAGATTAAAAAGTAATATGTTGAAAGGTCAACAAAAAGTGCATTCAGTTTTTTGCTTGGAACTAGAAATGTCTTGCATAACCAAAAAGGTACTTCCATGTGCAAGAAATCTCCAGGGAATTTTTTCAACTTCTCTGTACCATTTCAGTTCCTTATATCTGAGTCTAAACTGTTTCTAAGAATATATAGAAACCTGAGAACATTCTCGGACAATATAGGGTTCTTCTTGCCCATTCCTGCTTAATTCACAAATCTACAAAAATCAAACTTCGAATTTTATAACTGGCATAGTTGGATTAGTTGTGTTAGGTTTTCACAGCAAAGATCAACAAGTCATTTTGTGGCACCTAAAGGACCAAATAGATTATTACGTCATGAGATTTTTGTTGTTATAGGTGGTTTAGCGCAGTCATCCCCAACCTTTGTGGCTTGGCGAGCCGGCTGGGGGGCAGAGGGGAACCGGGTCATGCACGCAGTGGACTAACATGCACACACAATTCAACTTGCATGAGCAATGGGCTAGCACACAAGTGCACACACACAACTCTACTTGCACAATATAGCGCTTGCAAAGCCCGGTTCCAAATAGACCACGGCCTGGAGGTTGGGGCCCCTGGTTCAGTGGATGAGTTCAATATAATTAAATTTCTCAGAAATCTGTGGAAGGCATTACAAGAGTTCTTGTCCAGTCCACTGTGACAAAAGTAAAAGTAAATATACGCATTCCATCAAAAATTCTTCTTCACAAGTACTTCAATTCCGGATTTTAGAAGCTCTTAGCTTATTGCATCTTTTAAGGCACAAAAATTCATGGGTGATAATATCCCAATAAAAGTCTTCTGGCTCTGAGAATTTATTCCGTAAACTAAATCTGATATTTATGTGTATGTCATCTTCCCAAGATAATTAGCTGGCACATATCCTTTTTGTCCTTCGGCTTCAGCTAACCACCATTCTTTATTGCCACTCAGGTCCGAAAAACGAAGGATTTGAACTCGCTGATATTCGTGAAGACTGAGTTCCTGCTTACTCCTTGCTTGAAATGCATGAACGGCATAGAAAGTCTAAGAGAGAGGAAACATAAAAGAGAGAGAGAGAGAATGAATGAATGAATGATCAATCCTACTCCCTATTTCAGTGAAAAACAGGGGAAAGCGCCCAACCAAATCAGCTCAGCTAATCAAGCAACATCCGACTATGTTTGTTTCTTTAAAACAATCTTGTGTCAGTTTTGGAATAATGTATTTGAGTGATGTCACTAATATTAGGCCCAAATCCCTAAATTTATAAACTCTATACTTATTTCCCAATGAGATAAGTATGAAGTCATGAAACAGTGGCATATTAAAGTTACCTCCTGGGTCTTGGAATACTTTTCTTGATTATCACTAAGAACCATAAAATGCGACGTGCTCTAATTTAAAATAATCTTGTAGCAGTACGGTATCAGCTCCAGATTTAGAAAAAAACAAGACCCAGAGCCCATATTTTAAGTAGGCCTACATATTTGCCTTTGCCATAACTGATCATTTGCACCTGTTCCTTCTCTGAGATCAGACTATATAAAAAAGGGTTGGCAAGATCAGTAGACGCTGTAATTCCTTTATCTGGAGAAGAAAAACAAATAGGCAGCTACAGTTAGAAAGTGGTGACCAGCAACCACGGGTAACTCATCCCTGAATTCATCCCCTCTCCTTTTTTAATAAAAGGACTGGTCATGAAATCATGCTTACGTGTTGCTCATCTGTTTCATAAAAGCTGTCCAATTCTGAGCCATTCACAGATTCTTTTTCACACAGGCTATTATAGGAAGAGTCACTGTCACTTCTTTTGTGTCCTGTGGGTTTTGTACTGTTGTCATCCAGTTGTCGCGAAGAGACAAAAAGGCTGATGTTATCAAAGTCACCGTCACAGAAATGGATTTCCCCAGGATTTTTTGGTCCCTTGGCTGGTTTATAGGGTTTCAGGAAGGAAGAATAAACGTATCCTTTAAGAACTATACATAGGGGAGGGAAAAGAAAAGGCCAAGAATATCAAAAGGTTGGGTTTTTTATTTTATTGTAAGTGCCTTAAATTATTGCAAGTTAAAAAGAGAGACAGAGAGAGACATTGCAATCTGAAAACCCAGTGAAAGTTGGAGGAGTCATGAAAATGCTCTAAAGTATTGCAAACTATACAATCTAATTAACATTATACTATCAATTGTGTTTTGTTCTGTTTTGGCAAGTCCTTATCCCATACCAGGTTAGCTAGGCTTAGTACTTGTGGTGCAAACTCTGACGTGTTCACTAGACTGACTAGACTACTTCTTCCAAGTTCTACAAGGCACTGCCATAGAGTTGCAAAGAAGACAATCACTAAAGATGGGTAAGAACCAGCCATAAATGCTGGATCAGTTTAATAAGGACTGCCTTCTGGTTAAGTCAGGAAATTTCACATAAATCTCAAGTCAGTGGCTGCCAGGAAGTAGAAGTTCATGAATCTTAAAAGTTGTAGGGGATGAGAAACAGAGATGTGTTTCAGCAGGTTCGGACCAGTTCTGGAAAACTGGTAGCAGAAATTTTGAGTAGTTCGGAGAACTGGTAAATACCACCTCTGACTGGCCCCGCCCCCATATATTCTCTGCCTCCCGAGTCCCAGCTGATCGGGAGGAAATGGGGATTTTGCAGTAACCTTCCTCTGGAGTGGGGACGAAATGGAAATTTTACAGTATCCTTCCCCTGGAGTGGGGTGGGAATGGAGATTTTACAGTATCCTTCCTAATGGTGGGATTCAAATAATTTAACAACCGGTTCTCTGCCCTAATGATTTCTTCCAACAACCAGTTCACTAAACTGCTCAGAAAGTTAACAACCGGTTCTCCCGAAGTGGTGCGAAGCGGCTGAATCCCACCACTGATCCTTCCCCTGCGATGCCCACCAAGCCACACCCACAGAACCGGTAGTAAAAAAATTTGAAACCCACCACTGATGAGAAATATGGCTCTAGAGCAGTGGTGTCGATCTCGATTTCATTGAGGGCCACATCAGGGTTGTGTTTGATCTTGGGGTGCTGGGGTGGGGTGGGCGTGGCAGGGGTGGGCATGGCCAGCATGCCGTCACTCATGTCGGGGGGCACTTGTGATGGCTCGAGTGCTCTGCCAGGGAAAACGGGCTCCTGAACTCCGTTTTTGGCTGTGACGGCCTCCTGCAACCCTCTGCCAGTGAAAACGGAGCTCAGGGTGGCATGTGTGTCCCTCACAAGCTCTGTTTTCTATTGGCAGAGGAACCACAGGCCGGTCCTTTGCTGTTTCCAGGATGGCTCCACAGGCCAGATCTAAGCACCCCATGAGCTGGATCCAGCCCCCAGGCCTTGAGTGTGACCCCTCTGCTCTAGAAAGCTGAATATTTTAAAAACTTTGAAACATTCCAAATGCATGTTGAACTGGATTCAGAAGAACTGGAAGGGTAGTTAAGATGATTTTAATACCTTATTTTGTTTTAATGTATTTAATTGTTGGCCATTCACTTTCACAGGACAGATCGATAGCACAAACAAGATTATTATTTAAGTCAAAAATCCATAGCCATTTAGAAATAGCAATGTAAAAATGAAAATGATAAGAGGTGAAACAGTGATTAAATGGAAGTGTCTGTTAACCCCATATCTAAAACCAAGAAGGTAATGTTAAAGATCAAGTCTCTGCAACTAGGGCATATCTATGCTGAGAGTACAATGTGAAGTACTTACTTCCAGTATCAACAAGCCACCTGCTTGTACAGCCAAAAGGATCCTTTTGGTCTATGAGAGCCACCACCTCTCCTTCATAAAGATCAATATCCAACTCCTGTGTGGCATTGCATTTACGCTTGGCTTGGTATAGCAAGTCCACATTGTACATAGAAAGTAGCATTAACCGGTGGACTTCTTTCTGACGGGGAAATTCAGGCTGGAAACAAAAAGCTGATTGAAAGAACTAATATACTATGGAACAGCATGCTCACTGTTAATTGCAATTTTCTACATAATGTGATTTCAGTCCTGGCTTGGTTTAAAATAAGAAAAGCCTTATTTAGCTATGATCTGTCAAATAAACCACAATTTGCCAAAGCCAAACTCAAGTTCAAAATCACATTATGGTTTAGTCCAGGGGTCAGCAACCTGTGGCTCTGGAGCTGTATGTGGCTCTTTCACCCCTCTGCTGCGGCTCCCTGTCACTTAAAATATGTGTCATAAAATATGTGTCACCCGCCAGCATGTGATTTATTGAGCTTTTCAACCCCCGATAGGCCAACCATGGATAAATCCAAGAAATGAAAAGTTTCAGAAGAAAACAGAACATTTAATTCAACTACATATGCTAATTTTGTGGCTGCTCAAGAAATAGTCAGGCACAGGAAGGGTTTTGTGGTTCCCGGTGTTTTCTTTTCCGTGGGAAATGGCTCCAAATGGCTCTTTCAGTGTTTAAGGTTGCAGACCCCTGGTTTAGCCCAATGTATAAATCTAGTCTTATTATTCACATACTTGTACTGGTTCATATTTTTGAAGCTGAGAGATTCCTCTTCCACAAAGCATATTAAATCTGTCTGTTTCTCTTGTTTTAATACATTCATTTGGTGAATTAATATAAGGCATTTGAACTTATCCTTATCCTATAGTGATTCACATCACAAGGCCTTTCAAGATCTTTCCTTTCAAGATTAGCTATCCATGATAATACTATTTTAGGCATAGAATGATATACATCAGTCAAATGGTAGATATACATCAAGATTTAACTGCTGCTTCCTAAGCATCTGATATTGTTAGCATGAAGCGGAGACCGGAGTGAAAACTGGGATCCAGCCATACATCACCAAAAGCAATGTCTATTTGTTAGAATTGTATCCGCTTTGGTGCAGGTTACTCAGTCACGGTTTAGCATGTATGCACTTAGCCATAGTAGATTTTTGGTTCTACAGTATACCCAAGGGAGATCTCAGCATCTTTAGATTGAATATAAAGATGGTGACTCCCTAGCTTCACAGGTGTCAAACTCGCAGCGTCACGTTGCTGTCATGCAACCTTTCACGAAGTTTTCCCCTTTGCGGAGCTGGGGTGGGCGTGGCTTGTGTGTGACGCATCCGGCCATGGGGGCTGCCAGTTTGACACCCCTGCGCCTAGCTTGACATAATTACTCAATTTAATGGCAAATTGCATACCTGGAGAGAGACAGGCCTCTTTTTTTCAAAACTCAGCTTTCTTTCAATAAAAGTTACACAGTGGTTTTCCTTGATACAATTCAAATTGTGAACATCTTCAAGAACCTGATCTTGTATTTCACTGATACTGGGAGAAGTTTTCTGCAAATGGTAAAAGAGACTCAAGGTTAACTAATCATTCATCAGCTTCATGTATGAAGAAGTTTCTACTAAGATCTATATCTCTATCAGAGATCACAATAGACACATATTAACACAATTAACACATTGTAAGTACATGTCCTTACAGGCCATTGTGCAAGCACATTTCCAGGTTTACAACATCCTATTGCCTAACAGTGCTGAATCAGAAAACATTGGATAGCAAAAGACCCAGCTGAGTGAATTTAAATGTCATATGCAAGGGATATGCCACTTCCAGATAATGCAATCCACTTTGCTTACTTAATTGGAGCTTAATCACCAAAGGGATGTGCAGAGAATTGCTCTCATAATTTATTAGCTCCTAGATTTAAATATGGTTCATATACTGATCTGCAACTTCCCATATGGTTCATGTGGTTGGAACGTTGTGAAGGAGGTTAGGTAGCCCACGTTTGAGATCCAAGGGTTGCCATGGTTCAGGGTTGAGCTCTCATCCTTCATTCCAGCTCTTGCCAAGGACATGAAAAGGAGCCCCAAACTGGGCATGCCCAGGGCAGCGGTGATGACACCGGCTAATAGCAATAGCACTTAGAATTTATATACCGCTTTACAGTGCTTTACAGCCCTGTCTAAGCAGTTTACAGAGTCAGTGTATTGCCCTCAACAATTTGGGCCCTCATTTTACCCACCTTGGAAGAATGGAAGGCTGAGCCTTGGTGGCGCAGCAGACTAAAGTGCTGTTAAGTAACACCAGCTGCCTGCAATTACTGCAAGTTCGAATCTCACCAGGCTCAAGGTTGACTCAGCCATCCATCCTTTTGAGATAGGTAAAATGAGGACCCAGATTGTGGGGGCAATAAGCTGACTTTGTATATATATAAAAAAGAACACCACTGGGGGGGGGGGGCACGAAAGCCTTACTAAGCAGGTATATACAAAAGTATGAAGGCTATTGCTTAACGCATTGTAAGCCGCCCTGAGTCTCCGGAGAAGGACGGCATATAAATTGAACCAATAAGTAAGTAAGTAAGTAAGTAAGTAAGTAAGTAAGTAAGTAAGTAAATAAGAGCCTGGTGAGATTTGAACTGCCAAATTGCAGGCAGCTGGCAGTCAGCAGAAGTAGCCTGCAATACTGCACTCTAACCACTGTGCCACCGTGACTCATTCTTAATCCTTAATCCTTTCAATCTGGAAGTGCCTCAGTGTTTATAACTTGATGCTTCTAACTTTCCCTAGAAAGAGGGATCAGTAACTCATGGGCGCCAGTTTACACACAAGCACCCAACTTCATTTGTGTTACCTTTTCCAAAGTCTTCATTTTTCCAGCAAAACAAAACAAAAACTATCCACATTTCCACTTTTGTTTTGTTTAAAATGTTAATGGGGACAAGTATCTTCTGGAGTGGGACCATCCATCCCATTTCTACCCTTAGCTTCTTCAAACCTTGAAAACTAAATTTTGGTTGTGGAATTATGGGAGAGATTTAATCAGTGGAAATGAGAATTATGTGGCATCTCATTTCCATACGGTATTACCTTTGAAAAAAAATCTCAGAAGCAAAAATGACCGCCCACTTTCTGGTGAAGCTTATCATTAAGCTTTTCTGGGATGCCTTTGAAACTGAAATGTGCCAAGTCAGTTAAAAAACCCACTTCATTCCTTTCAATATTTCATCTACCAGCAAGGTAGTACTAATTCTTCAAAAATCTCTCCAATATTTTTTTAATTATTCAGTTGGATAAGGGTGAATTTGCTTTTATTAAATTTTCTTTCAGAGACAAAGAAAACCTTGGTGAAATTTTCATGGATGGAGTTTGATTTTGTTGTGTTTATTTAATGTCCTGTATTCTATTATCAATGTCCTGTATTTTTACTAATGCAAGAATCTTATCAATACTATAGTCAGTAGCTTCCCTGGCTTCCTACCCTTTAGTTTAAACCAAGGGTGGCAGCTTTAAGACTTGTGGACTTCAACTCCCAGAATTTCCGAGTCGGCAAGTCTTAAAGTTGGCAAGATTGGACACATCCCAATATTAAACTTCATATATTAATGCTCAGTTTGGAAGTATGTGTAGCCAGGGACACTTTGGGATGATGGAAAATATGTAATAGAAACCACAGCATCAATATTAATCCTTCTCCCAACTCATTTCCATACTACCTTTGAAAAAAATCGCAGAGGTGAAACTTCCTGTGATGCCTTTGAAAATGGAAAGTGCAGACCTAATCTATATATATATAAATAAAAACCTCCATCCCTATCAACATTTCATCTACCAGCAATATCACTTCTTCCAAAAGGTCTCCAGTATTTTTTTTTTTATTATTCAGTTGGATGAAGGTGAATTTGCTCTTTAATTTTCCTTCGGAGTCAATCAATTCAGCTCAAAAATCGCTGGTTAAAACATGGAAGGCATTTTGAATTGCAAACGTAAGAAGCCTGCCTTCAAAGAAGAAAGAATTACAGACTACTTTCAGCAGAGTGTTAGTACCTCTGGTTTAATTGCTAGTAATTGGGATTCATTGTGGATGAAGGATTGTGATGCTGATGACATCATGTCTTTCAGGAGAGTGATGAGACAACATAGGCAACTGGTTACAATTTTCTTTGCTGCTTCATTGAACCGCTGGAGCTCCTCCACCAGCTGTGCATTGAGGGCCTCATATTCTTTCTTGGCCAGGTCAGTATCATCCCCTGAAGCTTTTTGATACAAACTACTATAATCCAGAAGTTTGTCATAACGCTTTTGGATGAGCTTCTGGGGGCCGAGGAAAAGAGAGTGCAGTGCAGTCAATGGAGTCAACACCAACTTCTCTACTTGCTTCAGCTTCGTGCATTGGAAGAAAGAAAGGCAAAAGATATATATCAGAGCAAAGAAATCATCATCATTCCCATTTGTTAAACAACATTAGCATAACTTTGACGTAAGGATTGCATCTCAGTCCTTATCTCCCATATTTCCAAGTACGTCAGCACACTCAAAATGCCTCCCAGTTGAGACAACTACAGACAACAGTATATTCCCAAACAAGGCAGTCTATATCTTGCATATATTAGCCTAAGTAAGTGAAATTGAATTTTGTATTTGTAGCATAAAGGTAAAGGTTCCCCCGCACATGCGTGCTAGTCATTTCCAGCTCTAGGGGTGGTGCTCATCTCCGTTTCTAAACCGAAGAGCCAGCGCTATCTGAAGACGTCTCTGTGGTCATGTGGCCAGCATGACTTGATGCCGAAGGCACATGGAGCACTGTTACCTTCCCACCGAAGGTGGTCCCTATTTTTCTACTTGCATTTTTTATGTGCTTTCGAACTGCTAGGTTGGCAGAAGCTGGGACAAGTAATGGGAGCTCACTCCATTACGCCGCATTAGGGATTCGAGCCACTGAACTGCTGACCTTCTGCCAGACTTATGACTGTTTTTCACACCTATGACCATTGCAACATCCCCTTGGTCATGTGATCAAAATTCAGATGCTTGGCAACTGACTCATATTTATGACAGCTGGAGTTTCCCGGGGTCATCTGATCACTTTTTGCGAACTTCTGACAAGCAAAGTCAATGGGCAAGCCAGATTCACTGAACAACCCTAACCCTAATTTAAAACTGCAATGATTCAGTTAACGACTGTGGCAAGAAAGGTCATAAAACAGGGCAGAACTAACTTGACAAATGTCTCGCTTAGCAACATAAATTTTGGGCTCAATTGTGGTCGTAAGTCGAGGACTACCTGTATATCCTAACTGATTAGTACCACTTTTACAATTAGTACCACTTTTACAATTAGTGGCATAGGACTACATGTGGCATAGGGACAATTAAGGTTCGTATTCAACTTTAATCTCGCCTATCTTGCTAAAAAGCATTATGTGAAAGTCTGAACTGAACCCTGGATGGCAGCAGAGATCAATATCTGTGGGATCAGATCATGAAAAGAATGTCAAATGGAGAATTATAACTTAAAGTACGAGAGAATTAAGTGACAAAAAGGGAAGGAAGGAAGGAAGGAAGGAAGGAAGGAAGGAAGGAAGGAAGGAAGGAAGGAAGGAAGGAAGGAAATGTTCTATGTACCCAGGGAACTAAGAGAAAGGACAATGTATCTGAATGAAGATAATCTGTCCTCATAGAGTTAGTGAAGACATCTCAGGATGGGAAATAGTAAAGCTATTTATATCCTGTATTTACTAGTAATATATGCCTGTTGTTATTGTTGTTGTTGTTGTTGTTATTATTATTATTATTATTTAAGTTAATCTTCCAGTTTCGAGAATCTTGCTAAATTCCTGGTTGTCTTGGGAGAATCAATTTAGATAACAAATAATAAGATGAAAACCTAATTCAAAAATACAGAATTTTTCCTGCCATAGATTTAAGTTACAAACCTAGGACTGAAGTTTCTGTTCAGGTGTAAAATTTACTGGGTGAGTCACATTTTCTATTTTAATTTATCTTGCAAAGTTGTTGCAAGAATAAAGATGGGGGAAAGACATACTAGATTTTCTTCCTTTTGAAGACCACAGGGTAGATGGTTGGCATGGCTTTTATCCTCAAAACAGCCATGTGTGGCTGAGCAAGATTTTTTTTTTAAAGTCTCCCTAATCTACATTCTTCATTTACTTTCTATTCATTCTCAATTCATACCTTTTGAATTATTCTTCCGATAAGGAAGGCTGGCTTTTGTATATACTTACAGCAGGGTTGTCAAACTCGCGGCCCGCAAGCCAGATGTGTCACGCGCTGGCCACACCCACGCCCAGTTTAGCAAACGAGGAAAAAGTTGCAATACGTCACGTGACGACGCTGTGACGACGCAAGTTTGACACCCCTGACTTACAGTAAATTGGAATCTGTGGTAACTAGGCCAAAAAACAAACTACTTTCTATTAGATTTGTTGTGCAATATTACACACAACAGATTTCACAAAATCTATTCCAATCCTTTTAAAGCTATATATTCAAGAACTTACAAACAGTTTGCTGGGATGCCCAGCATTAATCAATGCGTCTGAAGATATGTTAGCTCCATCTTCATTCTCATGTAGTAGATCCTGAAGATCAGTTATGCACTGTGCTCCGAGAAATACTGAGTCCTGAAAAAAATGAAATTGACAAAAGAATGTTACATATACGCACAAACCACAACCCTTTTCTTTCGTTGGGGGTGTTACTTGGAACTCTGACATTAACCCGAATGTCAGGCCTGGAAGCCATCTTTTTCATTGGGCCTTCATTGCCACATTTACTACTGTGGGAAACAGGGAGGGGGGATTATATGGAACCAGGGTGATATATAGTCATAATAACATTCCTTTCTCAAAAAAGTCAAGGACATCTTGCCCTGCACCTGGACGGCCGGAACTGGGAGGCATCTCCAGTTGGGACGGTGCTTGGATTGGACCATGTGATGGACATATGGGTGCTGGGCAGGGACTTGAACTTTCCTTTGGGTGGGGAAAACCTGAAAGCTTTCAGATTTGGGTTTTCCCAGATGTGCCAATATGACATCTCTAATAAAATGGAACTTTGAGGAAACTCAAGCCTCGGAGTTTTCTTTCGTTGGGGGTGTTAATTGAAACCCTACCATGTGCACTTGTTCAATAATATTTGCAGTAAGAAGTAAATACTTATTTATGAAACAATCTGCTTGCTACCATTTGCTGCAGTATTTATAAAGCTGCTATGTAGATTTGTGTGTTAACAATCCAATTTGTCTTGTATTTGTGAGATAAATGAAATGCCTTTTTGGGTAGGTATACAAACACACCCTATTTGTTTTTGTTTTTGTGTGTGTGCCTACAAGTTATTGTTGACTCCTGGTGACTGCTTGGACTTGTCTCTATAGTTTTCTTGGCAAGACCTCAGAAGTGGTTTGCCACTGTCTAATTCGTAGGGCTGAGAGAGAACAACTGGGCCAAGGTCACCCAGTTGGCTTTGTTCCTAAAACAGGATTAGAACCAGTGGTAAGATTCAAGTAATTTAACAACTGGTTCTCTGCCCTAATAATTTCTTCCAACAACCAGTTTGCCAAACTGCTCAGAAAGTTAACAACTGGTTCTCCTGAAGTGGTGTGAACTGGTTGAATCGCACCACTGATTAGAACTCATAGTTTCCCAGTTTCTAGCCTGGTGCTTTAACCACAACATCAAACTGGGTCTCTAAAGCCCCAACTACAGAAGTAAAAACAAAACAAAAATCCAGCACTTTGTCCCCTTTCGTTTTGTTTTTGTTGTGTGAAAATGCAAAGAAAAGAGAGTGGCAAAGATGATAATCAGACAGTGCATGTTAAAAAGCTGGTAAACCGGTCCTTTCAAAGACATTAAAGCCACAGAATTATTCAAATGAGTCCATTAGGCCAAAGCAAACACCCAGCCACCTATAGTCTCATTTCACAAGTTTGGTGACCATCTAAATCATTTAAATAAATACAACAACAACAACAATAATTCAGAATAAAAACTTCTGAACTAGATACAAAAGGCATCAAGCCAGAAGATGGTAATGGTCTAGATCGGGGTGTCAAACTCAAGGCCTGCAGTCTGCGGGCCGCCCTGAAACAATGAAGGACCAGCCTGTGGTGTCTCTGCCAGGAAAAACAGAGCTCGGTTGCAGGAGGCTGTCGCAGCTGAAAATTGAGCTCACATGGGCTGCCCGCAGTCTTCCTGAGCACCGTTTTCACTGGCAAAGGGTTGCAGGAGGCCCTCACAGCCGAAAATGAAACTCACATGGGCCACCCAGAGCCTTCCCGAGCTCCGTTTTTGCTGGCAGAGGGTTGCAGGAGGCTGTCGAAGCTGAAAATGGAGCTCGTGTGGCTCAACCACAGTCCTCCCGAGATCTGTTTTTGTCGGCAGAAGGTTGTAGGAGGCCATTGCAACCAAAAACGGAGCTCAGGAGCCCATTTTCACTGGCAGAGTGCTCGGGCCACCACAGCCTCCCCCAACACAAGTTATGTCAAGGTGGCCACACCCACCCTGGCCACACCCCCCGCCCCCCCCCCCCCGAGGTCAAACCTAACCCTGATGTGGCCCTCAATGAAATTGAGTTTGAGATCTCTGGTCTAGATGAAGATCAATAAATCTAGAAAACTTCTCGCAGACATAGGTTAGGAATACAGGTAACCAAAGCAGGATAAAAAGAATGTTGTGAATAGATATTGCATCTATGTCAACTTTTGATCCTGTTCTCCATATTTCTTTGCAGCTGGACTCTGTTGTGGTAACTCTGACTTCTGCAGAGGAGTCTTCTCCAGAGCCTGCAAGGATGTGATTAATCCATGAAAATGATCCCTTGGATGAGACCTGAAGCATAGATCTATAAAGAAATTGACTGGAGTTTTCAGATTTCAAATGGAAGATTTTTCAATAGTGCGGTATCAGTATTTAAAAGCTCCTTGCAAATGAAAAAAAAAATCCCAACAGAAGAGGGCATTGTTTAATTGATCTACTAATTTAATTGTTGTCATTTATTTTAAAAAAATGAATAACTTATGTATTACATAAATAAATTATGTAATACGTAATACATAAATCTGAAAACTTTCTCAGATTATTTATTGTATCCACCATTCAGCATTCTCATACAATCCAGGCCCAAAGATTTATGGTCTGACTCGTGTATGAAAATAAGCCATGAATTGTTTAACAATTGTTTGTAATAGCTGAACAAACTAGAATTGATTGCACAACAGATAGCAAAACTATTTTTTTAACAATGGCTTCCCATACTTTACACAATATAATCTTAAAGTGTGCATTTGCCAGGAGATGCGCCAAGTGAAATTTAAATCTTCATATAATGGTTTGAGAATTCTGTTTCTGACATTTTAAATATGGATTAAGAGGAGAGCTTCAGTACTTTCTTCCCATCTGTGACATCAATTCAGGATTTGAATCGGGTTTGACCAGTCGAATGTTGATTTGCAACTTGTGAACGGTTAGCACCAAGGTTGCAATATTGTTACATAACACTTACTTCTAAATGCTGAAGAGACAATGGAATATTCTTCACACATAGTTTGACTGTCTTTTCTAAGCTTTTGAATAACTTCTCCTCTTTATTAAAAACTTCATCCTTCACCTAAAGCCAAAAAACATTATAGTTAGGGTTAGAACATAGTTGCTAACAGTAATGTTAAAATGCCTTAGAGTTCCTTCCCAGTGGTCTGTTGAGGCAACTTCACATAACAATAAATAACAGTTTAAGGGAATATTAAAATACCTTCACTGCCATTTATTATTATTATTATTATTTATTTTTTATTAGCCATATTTCTATGCCACCCACTCTCCGAGGACTCTGGGCGGCTTACACCAAAGACAATATACTAAATAGCATATTGCCCCCAACAATCTGGGTCCTCATTTTACCCACCTCGGAAGGATGGAAGGCTGAGTCAACCTTGAGCCGGTGAGATTTGATCTGCTGATCTGCTGAACTAGCAGTCAGCTGAAGTAGCTGCAGTACTGCACTCTAACCACTGTGCCACCTCGGCTCGTCCATTCTGGTTACATTTCTTTAATTTCGGTTCTGTGGGGTCCTTGTCGCTCTCTGAGCTTGGTGGTTCTTGCAGACATTTTATTACCAACCTCAGTAACATCATCAGTGCCCTGAGTACGTTATCTAGTTTGGTAATGAAATGTCTTCAAAAAAAAAAAAAAAACAACTGAGCTCAGAGACTAACGAGGACCCCACAGTTCAACTCACTGCTACAATTATTCTCTTCCATCATTTTCAGTTCTCTTCATCATTATCCAAAAATGAATATTGACATTTTCATAGACAGGCATTTTTAACTTCCCCTCATTGTTGTGGGCAATATGCTTATTTTATTATTTTTTTAATTTATTTTTTATTTTGTCGAGTACATAGTAGATAAAATATATACGTATAAGCATGAATTGAATACATAAAATGAATACAATTAAAGGGAACATTAGGACAGGGACGGTAGGCACGCTGGTGCTCTTATGCACGCCCCTTACAGACCCCTCAGAAATGGGGTGAGGACAACAGTAGACAGTCTAGACTTAGCGAGAGCTGTAAAGCAGGACGGGAGCATATAAAGTCATAATTTCTGTAAAAAAGATACTTAATTTAAGGAGCTTGTGTCTGTGGGGTCTTTCTGTGAAATAGTAATTTTGTGCTTTCAGTGAGCAAAGATGAAATTGGTAATTGACTTTAGCCTTATCTTAGCTAAACTAGGTCACTCACAACCTTTTGGAATGCTTGCGATTTGTACACTATAAAACACATCTCTTAAAAGCTTTTATGGAAAGAAAACCAAATCCTACTAGGACTGATAGAACTTACTTTGCTAAACAGAAGAAGGTCAGTAATTGATGAAAGAAGTTAGAAGCTGCTGCAAATATCAGCAATGGAAAATGTGACCTGAAGCAATAACTTAGAACAGGTGTGTCAAATTCGCATCGTCATGGTGTTGTCACATGACATATTGCAACTTTCCCCTCCCTTCGCTAAACCGGGCGTGGCCAGTGCATGACGCATCCGGCCCATGGGCCATGAGTTTGTCAGCCCTGACTTAGAAGAAAGAAAAATGCTGAGATTTCACAAAAACATAACTCCACCCCAAAAATGCTTCAGTGCTATTTGAGTTTGAAAAATGTTGATTAAAAAGAAACTTCAACACAGAGAATCCCCTCTTCATCATGAGAGCGTTATCAACCTGCACAGAATTTTTTAAACCGTATCATTCCGCGCAGCTGATAAGAACTGGCACAGAATCAAGAGCTACAAACTTTTATTGTCAGTTCAGATTTCTGAATTTCATTGCTAACAAGTAGGGCAGGCTGTGTTAGAGAACCAGAATGGCTGACGCATGCTAATAGTGTCGATATTGGCTGAGATGGAGAAGCAGTTGGCTAAGCTTTAGGTAGTTTCCTCTATTTTTAGGCATTGATCCAAATGTGAGCTAGTAAAGCTTTGAAATTAATCGAGCTGCCAACTACAATAACCTCATCCGAAGCTCCATTTTGACTTTTGTACTGTGTGTTTGAAGTTCCATCTAGGGCAGAACATTTCACAGACTATGTTGTTTAGTTCTGGCTTCCATTAAAAGATCAGTAGTAAACCACAGAAAAATGCAATTGCTTTTTTTTTTTGTAGTCAGATACATTCTGAAGCGAACTCTCATCAATAAATAGCACATACTTATGAAGTCAGTCGCAGGCCCTAACATAATATATATTTCATGAGTAAAATCCTGGTTAGCACTACTTTGCTAATCGGACTGGCTGGAATCAGAAAGCAAAGAATTAAAGCAAACAACCTGATCACAGTCCCTAATTTATATATAGCAACTGCAGTATTGTGACTCTGGCATATAAAAACATTCTCGTTAAAGTAAATTATGTGCTCCAGATTTCTTAACACCTTGAGAAATGCATGTGCAGTTGATAAAACCTGTTTTGGAATGGGCAAATAGTAAGGACATAATAGGAGGAAAAGGAAGGATACCCAATGAATGAAAATGCGTAGTACTCTGACCAATAACTCTCTTAAAATCCTTGTAAAGCAATGGCTGGATTTACATGTTGCACTAAGTCAGGGGTGTCAAACACAAGGCCCACGGAATGGATCTGATCCATGGGGCCGGCCTAGAAATAATAAAGGACCAGTCCGTGGTGCATCCAAAATGTTTTGGCCAGCCAAGTGCTGCAGGAGGACGTCAAGGCCAAAAACGGGGCACGGGGGCCCACCATGCCCCGTTTTGGTGGGCAGGTTGCTGCAGGAGGCATCTATCCCATCTCTCCCCTCCTGGGTGGCCCATGGAGAAGTACAATGCTGATCGGGCCCCCAAAGAAATCCAGTTTGACACCCTTGCATGAAGCCATAACATAGTTGACTTAGTTGTGGCTTAAGCAGGTTGCATGAAATCGGCCACTGTGAATTGCAAATTATTGATGTGAGTAAATCCAGCAAAGGTTTGATTACTCAAGAAATCATGTCTAAACACACCATAGCTTAGTATGATGTGCAAACACAATGAGTGATTACCTGAGGCTCTCCTCCTGTCAGAATCTTCAGGTGACCAGTCACTCTCTTGGACTTTTTACTAATTGAGTGAATATTTAACCTTGAAAATTTATCCTTCAAAGATTCATCTTCATCATTCTTCTTATACTTAAGCACTGTAATCAGACAAACCATATTAAAAATAACAATGTATACCACAGTGGTGGGTTTCAAAAATTTTTACTACCGGTTCTGTAGGTGTGGCTTGGTGGGCGTGGCAGGGGAAGGATACTGTAAAATCTCCATTCCCTCCCCAATGCAGGGGAAGGTTACTGCAAAATCCCCATTTCCTCCTGATCAGATGGAACTTGGGAGGCAGAGAATAGATGGGGGTGTGGCCAGTCAGAATTTTTACTACCGGTTCTCCGAACTACTCAAAATTTCCACTACCAGTTCTCCAGAACTGGTCAGAACCTGCTGAAACCCATTTCTGGTATACCAGTAGTGAAATCCAATTTTTTTTACCGGTTCTGTGGACGTGGCTTGGTGGGCGTGGCAGGGGAAGAATACTGCAAAATCCCCATTTCCCCCCCCCCACTCCTGGGGGAAGGATATTGCAAAATCTCCATTCCTGCCCAACTCTGGGTTGTTTGAACTACTCAAAATTTCCGCTACCGGTTCTCCAGAACCTGTCAGTACCTGCTGGATTTCACCCCGATGAGTACTGCTAAGGCACCAGCGAAGTTCTATCTACTTTTTTTTTTTAATGCTACCACAGATTAGAGAAATAAAGAAACAGAAGCTACAATTTGTTTTACTGATGGAAAGAAGAGATAATTAAGTCCTGATGGCCACATAAATTTTTTAAAAGTTTAATTTCACTGTCATTTTCAATAGCCGCTTGATTCTATTTATTGCAAAATGCATAGTTGCTTGAATTCTATAGCAATTTTCATGTGTTTGCAAAGCAAAATTCTTAGTGAATCTATCAAGGAGAAGCTCAGATACAATAAGAAAAAAATGCTTAATTTTATTTGTATGCCTTAAGCAAATGCAAACATCTAATACTAAAGCTGTAGCAATTTTTTCAGTCTTCTCATGCAGTAAGATAAATAAGATGGGAAAAATGTGCCTTTTAGTTCTGGGATTTAATGATTTTTTTTGGCCTATGAATAAGCCTATATTGCTCTATATGAAGAACAATAGCCCAAGGGAATTCTCGTATAAAGAGACGAGATACCCATGAACTCTAAATGCAAGGAATGTCTATCACTTTGAAGCTAGTAATTGTTGAAAACTGAATTGTGAACCACATGAATATTGCTTTGATCCTACAAAGAACATGCTATAATATGTTTAAGAATCCAGTCAAATATCATCACCCTTGCCTGTATTTCAACATCACAATAAACTATTTTCTCATAATATGAATATGCTTAGCTTTTTTTCAGGGTTATGGGCCCCTGCCTTAAGCTTAGCCTCTGGGAAGTGTTTTTATTGGACTCCCAGATCTGAGTTGTGAAACTCCAAACAA
Source organism: Ptyas mucosa (assembly GCA_012654045.1). Taxonomy (NCBI): domain Eukaryota; kingdom Metazoa; phylum Chordata; class Lepidosauria; order Squamata; family Colubridae; genus Ptyas; species Ptyas mucosa. Next base: position 27,467,711 of record WNWU01000007.1, read on the forward strand.
TGTGTTGTTGGATAGAAACGGAGATTTAGAGATAACGCTAACAATTTGCTGCCATCTAATAGTTGCTTAGATTTTTGCAGCCCTACTTTGTGATCAGATAAAGTTCTGTGTATGGCGTCCAAATACAGAACATACCTATCCAAAAATAAGCCAATTTCGAAGCGGAGATTATTGTCATATTAAGTGAGTGCTGAATTTAAAAACAATATTAATACAAAATGAGGTTAATTTGATTTTAACTTACCATTCCATATGGCATATGGCTGGAGCAGTGGTGGGTTGCCCCCGGTTTGCACTGGTTCTATAGAACTGGTAGGAAAACCGGCAGAAGGCTCCGCCCACCAACCACAACGTCATCAAAATGTTTCTGCGCATGCGCAGAACTTCTATGCATGCAGAGAAGAATGCGCGCGTGCATGAGCGAAGTGAGTGTGCGTGCGTAGCCCCATTGCAAACTGGTAGTAAAGGTAAGTAGAACCCACCCCTGGACTGAACACTATGTGTGAAACCAGCCCATTGTAGTTTGTTCGATAGTTAAGCAGATTAGGGCTCTTGTACAGGTAGTCCTCGACTTAGGACCACAGTTCAGAACAAAACTATGGTCATACGTCATTGTGGTCATTAAGCGAGATGCCCACTGAATTCCAGCAATCCCTGCTGCAGTTATTATTTGGAGCATGTGGGGCCTCAAGTAGTGGGGGAGGTCCTGGATTGCTGAGTAGTCATAAATCGAGGAGTGCCTGTATAACATTCGGAAAGGTATATGAATCCTGGTCTTATGTCTTGCTATATTTTTGGGCTTAATAAGTGCGTGTTGATTCTTTCACATTTCTTTCAGGAATGCTTTGTACAACCCAAATGAATTTTAAAAATTAATGCTAAGCGTAATTATTGTAGCTTGAAGTTGACTTAAGTTCCTATCTGAATGCCTTTCTCACAACGATTTTCCTTCTGAAGTATGTATGACCTCTGCAAATTCGTTTGGCATACTTTCACTGCGCAGAACAATCGTTCTGAAATTGGACAGATATTAAAGTGACAGAACCACTTTCCTAAAACTAAAGCTCCATAAAATAAGAATTCCACAGGAACAGGTCCACTGTCTTGCCATATTCGTTATAAATCAATCCATGGCTTAATTTGTAAATAAATAATTTGGTCAGCTCTTTAGATCAACCCAGATTAATGTGGGATGAACAACCCTCTCAGGAAAGGCATTTCAGTTGTATATCTGAGCTTTCACCACAAGAAAATTCCTAGAAGATTCAGAAAAGATTTGTTTGGTCTAATACTTCGTTTTCACAGTGGCCAAATTTTATTTTATTTTTTTTTTAATTTTATTTCCAATTTATATACCGCCCTTCTCCCTGAGGACTCAGGGCGGTGTACAGCCAGAAATAAAAACATAAAATGCAAACATTAAAACAGTTAATATATATATAAATTTGGCTCCAGAATTAAAACTAACAAACCAATTAAAATTTAAAATTTAAAATTTCTTCTTAAGCCAGCCCGGCTTGTTGGAAAAAATGTATTTTAAGGGCACGGCGGAAGGCATTGAGGTCATGAATTCTCCTAATCTCCGGGGGCAACTGGTTCCAGAGGGTGGGTGCCCCCACAGAGAAGGCTCTCCCCCTGGTGGTCACCAGCCTACATTGTTTGGCTGATGGCACCCTGAGGAGGCCCTCTCTGTGGGAGCGCACGGGTCGATGGGAGGTCATCGGTGACAGCAGGCGGTCTCGGAGATAACTAGGCCCTATGCCATGGAGCGCTTTAAAGGTGATCACCAACACCTTGAAGCGCACCCGGAAGACCACCGGAAGCCAGTGAAGCTCACAAGAATGGAAATGAGGAGAATGTTGCTCTTTCACAGTCATTCCTCAGGTACTTATATTTAAAACAAAGCTGCTTGCTACTGCTTGCCATGTATACAAGCTTCAAATTTCATTCCATACAGTGAAAAACATCAATATGGTCCAGCATCTTATTATTTTCTATAATGGTCATTTCATTGTTCTGAAAAGGTCATATAAACAGGTCCTGTACAGATATCCCATATTGTTCACTTTCTCTTACCTATATCCTTTCTCCTTTTAAGTTCATTTATATTCATATTCATATCTTTCATAGCAACCAAAGCATCCTGCAAGGCTTTGTGGTCGGGATGAAACCTAGGAGTGGCATTCAAGAGCTCACACAATAACAAAGGATACTTCATTACACGTTGTATTGGTTTGATCATCAGAGATCCCATATCTAGTAGATTTGGTTTCCCCCTGAAATTCAAATTAAGTCATGTTAAGTAGAAAGGAAAGTTCTTGCAAAATAGGGACGAAGAAGATTGCATTTCCTTGTAATAATTAGCTTTCACAACAACCCCACACTAACAGCAATTCTTACCGTAACAAGCTTAGGAGTAGCGGGGAAATGTTAGCATGAATATTTGATTATTACAATTGTAAATACGCCTAGTTCTCTAAATGCATTAGCATCTTTGTTCTTTAGTATGCTAAATAGTCAACACCTGGTTTTATGAATGAATCTCGGAGGGCACAGAAGTCTAATTCCCTTCTGTTATAATTCTGACTTATCTACATTTCAATAGCACAATGGTGTGTCATAGCACACCAAACCACAAACAGAGAACCACAGTTTAACTCAGCATGGTGTACAAAGCCAGCTTCCTGGCTAAAGGTAAAGATAAAGGTTTCTCTTTTCCAGTCATGTCTGACTCTAGTACTCATCTCTGTTTCTTAGTGAAGGATCCAGCGTTATCTGACAACACTTTGGTGGTTATGTAGCCAGTACATGCTGAGGCACATGGAACACTGTTATCTTCTCACTGAAGTGGTACCTATTTATCTACTCGCATTTGCATGCTTTCGAACTACTAGGAGCTTGGGAAGTAACAGGAACTCACCCCATCATGCGGTGCTTGGGTCTCGAGCCGAGGCGGTCAGCTTTCCAGCTAACAAGCTCAGCATCTTTAACAACTGAGCCATTACACCCCCTAGCTTTCTGTCTACGTAGTTTAGCACAAAGTGCAAGCCCACCGTGTTTGCTTAATTTAGAGAATGATAGTTAAGTTAGCTGTGGCTAAGCAGATGGCAAGAGATTTTTTTCTATTTATACAAACATTACTTTTTTGAATAGTTTAAGTCAGAGTTTAGGGAATGCTCCCATTACAGTGAGCAGAGACTGCCTTTTGCCAATCAGGGCATTTTATCATTTATTGTATACTAGCACAAAACTTCACTGTATCATACTGGAAATAAAACTTCACTTGCAATTAATCTAATATAACTAGTACAATCAGATTTTGACCTTCTTTCTACTGGCAAAGCAGATTAGTTTAGCAGCTGCAAATGTGTTTCTTCTATGACTTGGGAAGCCTTGCTGGTTTCTTTCTATAAATCAGACTGTCATTATGGTACAAGAAATGGACAGGCTACTAATCTTTTGCAATCTTTTGAGTTTTTTCCTGGGAGTTTTCTCCTGGGAGCCAGCAGCCCAAGTATAGATTGCATTGCATTGCATTGCATTGCATTGCATTGCATTGCATTGCATTGCATTGCATTGCATTGCATTGCATTGCATTGCATTGCATTAGATTAGATTAGATTAGATTAGATTAGATTAGATTAGATTAGATTAGATTAATAAACAGTTGATGAACTTGTTATCCTTCCCTGTTGACTCACTGGCAGTATACAGTTACAGTATAGCATATTTTGTTTGCTTTTTAAAGTTGGGATTGCTATTATTTTTCCCAGGTATACATCTTATCTTGGCAGGGACATTTCCTAAATAACATGGCTGCAAACCGTACTAGGAAACAACAAAATTTCAGATATTCGTGGCAAGCCACTTTTATATTATCTTCAGGAAAACTACATGAACTGCAGTACATGTCTATGAAGCCATCAAGGATTCAAGCTCAAGTGAAGAAGGCTTTACTTAAAACAAAACAAAATAAAAGGATCAATGCTGCAGAATGCGGAAATTAATTTCTGCCAGGAACTCAGTTGTCTGAGCAGAGTTATTCAAGCTGTATCTGACAGCTTGGGGGAGCTCCTACTTCATAGTACAGAGAACTCTGTTTCTCTGTTTAAACTAAAATGCAAAAGCTTCACGCAGAAGGGTTCTCATTTCTTTGCAGCTATATATGTGTGTGCATGCCTAAATGACTCTCAAAATTATTCATAGGATGTCATAGAGCTATTATCCTGCTAATCACCAACATACTGTCTTTGCTATGAGTTAAGGAGTCTGGGTAGAGCTTAAAGAAAAGGGTTATTGTGGAGCTGGAACATCGAGTAGACAGATGTGCAGAAATCCACATGCCAAAATGCTCATTAGGATTCCCAAAAAAGAACAGAGCCTGTTATTGTCTCTGGATGCTTGGAGGTTACATGAATCCCCTGTATCTAGTCCAAACAGCACCATCCATAAATTGTATTTTGAAAGGCTAATGAATTATTGACCAATTTATAATCGGTGCAATTCACAGCTTTTGGCCTATTCTTTAACAATGATAAGGGCACATTAATTTTCAGAAATTCAGCACGAGTAATTTAATGCACATATGCTATTGATATGCTTAGGTATGATCTCTTTTTGTCTTTTGATATTATTTGTATAAGCACAACCTTAACTACATTTGATTGAGACAAGAGCTTTATTGTGCCAACTCAGGATCACAAAACCATGTGAGCTTTCTAATTAAGGAGTTTTCATTGGCCAAGGAAGGGTAGGTCAACTGTTGAAACTGTGTCCATGTTTTATTATAAGACAAGTATGTGTGTGTATGTATGTATGTATGTATGTATGTATGTGTGTATATATATATATATATATTTGTTTTCTGAGGTTTTCGCGGGTGTTTGTATGTAGGTCTTTG
>WNWU01000007.1:27486579-27597598 GCA_012654045.1 Ptyas mucosa
AGAGAGAGAGAGAGAGAGAGAGAGAGAGAGAGAGAGAGAGAGAGAGACGTGTGCATGTGCATGCATGTTCATGGAGGTGAAACACTGATTCAATGTGACTAAATCTTCAGCTTTGGTTCTATTTAGGATTTGGATGGATGATCATCTGAAATCTAAGAGCTACAGGCTAGATTGAGAAGGTGAAAAGCATAGGAGGATGACAATGACAAATTATTCCTCATAACAAGAAAACGCATGAATGTGTTCTAGGTAGATGTCCTAGCCCATTCCTCCTGATCTAACATATTATTTATAGAATATTGAATTAAATGATAGCATAAATGATCAAAAAGTTATTTAGCTTTTGCATTCATAAGAAAAAAGCAAAAAAACCCCAAACAATAAAAACCCCAGCTGAAATCAGACATTGTGAGGAATATTAGATATTATAATTCAGAAACACATGGAAGATCAGTTATGTTTGCTTTATATGACATCAAATAAAGCACAATTTGGGAAACTTTTAAAACCCTTGTTTTAATCTGTGTGAAGATGTTCCTTTTATGCAGCTTTGTCCTTTTTTTTTCTAGGCAGACCCAGTGGGATGTAGTAACTGAGGTGTTGGATTGGAGCTGCAGGCACCCAAATTCAAGCCCAGTCTTAGCCATGGAAAGACACCTTTGTTGTGAAAGTAAAATAAAAATACCAGGGGTGAAATGCTCCTGGTTCGGACCGGATTGCCCAATCTGGTAGAGATGGCGGCGGGTGGTTCGGAGAACTAGTAGCAAAAATCCCTGCGCATACGCCCCCCCCCCCCATGCCCAGCTGAGCTGTGCAATCATCAGAGGCTTTTTTTTTTAATTTTTAAACGCATTTTTTCTACAACCTCTTCGGCAGAAAAAAGTAAAAAAAAAAAGTTTTAAAAAAAGCCTCAGATGATCATGCGGCTTAGCTGGGATCGTCAGAAGCTTTTAAAAGCATTTTTTCTACAACCTCTTCGGCCGACGAGGTTGTAAAAAAAATGCTTTTAAAAGCCTCTCACGATCCCAGCTGAGTTGCCTGATCGTCAGAGGCTTTTAAAAGGAAAAAAGCCTCTGCTGATCAGGCAACTTACCTGGGATGATCAGAGGCTTTTAAAAGCATTTTTTAAAAACCTCTTCGCCGAAGAGGTTGTAGAAAAAATGCTTTTAAAAGTTTTTTTTTTAAGTTGGCCACGCCCACCCAGTCACATTACCCCACCACCGCCACGCCATGCCCACAGAACCGGTAGTAACAAATTTTAGATTTCACCACTGAAAAATACCCATATACTGTAAGCTGCTTTGAGCTCCTGGATGAAAAACAGAATATAATCTAATAAATATACAGAGTTAGTGGAGGTTTAGAGTGCCATTAGAGCAAGATAACTCATCTCTGGGTGGTTCATTTAAAAAGGGTTAAATAACTAAATAATAAATAATAACTAAATAAGGGTCCAGTCACCGGTATCCTAGAAACTCCTAGAGCCAGTCAATTGATCTGTTTGAATATCCTCCAAAAAAAAGAGCTACAAAGCAACCTTCTCCATTACAGAACATACTTGACAGCCAGGTAATATGAAACACAGCTCTTGACAGCCACATCCTGAGCAAGAGGTCAAAAAAGGGAAGACGACAGTTTAGCAGTGCAAAATACAACCCGTTTGTTTCAGCCCCAGATAAATGTTCTGCTATGTGTTGCCTTTTTAGGCCCCCGCAAGTGGATATCTCTGCTCTCAAACACTGATTGGCAAACAGGCCAGCGGTGGCTGCGGGAGGCTCCGCCCACTCGCTCGGACGTCATCACGTCCTGTTTTTGATGTTCTGTGCATGCGCTTCCATTTGTGAACCAGTAGCGAAGGTAAGTGAATACCACCCCGAAACAGGCTTACTGTTTCCAGCCTGACAAATCAGGTAGGGCCTAGTAATGACAAAGCCTTGTTAGAACTATCCTGATGCACGGGGCCTTCCCACATCCTGAGGCCAGGGCTCTCCAAAATAAAAGATATTTGACCCAGTTAGTGCAATTATATGCTGCTGGAAGAGCATTGGTAAGAAAGTCTGATAGGAGCTGTTGCCACCTGGATTATGCTAGGTGTGTATGATGTTGCCGGTTGATTATGGGCCTGATTCTCCATCTTTCATTTGCACACTACATGGAATGATAGTTTAGAAAAATAAACAGGTAAGTTTGACTCTGGCTGGGGCAATGGGCAAATTATTGCAGCATTATTATTACAATTGTTGTTATTGCTGCAAGTAGCACTGTAGGATTCAGGAAGACAACAACATACCGATTACTTGTATGGCTGGCTCCACATCTGATGTTGCTTCCTCCAACAATGACAACAGTTTGGATGATATTTCATGGACCGATTCAATGTTGCTGAATAAGCTGTCCACATCAAGTCGAGCAATCTAATGAAACCAAAAGAATGGGCAAAAACTTGAGGAAAAAATGGGATGCTACTATTGTCAACCTACCCTTTTCCTCAGAAACGCAATCTACATACTTGCTTTTCAATGGGTTTTCTCATGATCAGATGAAAGAGAGGTTTAAATAAAAGGACAGTTGGAATAAAAACAAAATAAAACTGAATTTGAAATAATTCTCTATAAATGATGAGCATATAATAAGCCAAAATGTATACATTGCTACTAAGACTTGAAACCAACAGGTTAAAGAACTGGATTGAAAAGGATGGAATATTTTTATTACAATATAAATATAATTTCAGCTGATATATTTTCATGGCAGGATATGTATAGATTGGTCTTCATTAATTTTTTTAAGCAGTGAAGTCAAAATCATACTGGCTGGAAGACTATGGAAGCTGGAGGACAATACAACTAAGTAACACAAGGTTGGAGAATGGTTAATATTCTCTCTCCCCTCAAAGCAACTTCCCAGTAAAGAAAGTTTTCCTATCTTAAGGTGTGTTTCTCAAACATAAATGTGATAAAACTAAAGGTAATCATGTAAATAATTTAGATAATCTGCTTGCTTATTAATTCCTAATGGTCTATAAAAGTTATCCCTTTTTGTAGTGTAGGAAGTTAGCATCCACCCCTTTCCTAGAAGAATGAAATATTTTAGGAAATATTAAAAAGGCAGAATATTATATTTCCCTGGTTGAGAAATGGAGAAACATGTTTTAAAGACAAAGCAACTCCCACCTTCCTGCCTCTCCCCCTTTGTTAATGGGCCAGAGGCAGAAACTCAATCTTTGACAATAGGACCCATCTGCAACACAATAGCAACAGAAACTCACCACATGGCACTTGGGAAGATTAGATCAGCTGGCAAGGCTAGCTAAGACCCCCACCACCTGGGAGTCTGACAACCAACCAGGATACTCTTTCGGGGCCGCAGGAAGTTCAAAGCCAGAGAAAGCATAAAACCCGGGGACTTGCTCTGTCTCAGGCCTTTTCTGTTCAGGAACTCAAACCATGTGATCCTGTCCACCATTAAACCATCTTTCCAAGCAGTCTCCATGTTTCCAGTGTCTTTTTCCCCACTTGGAGCTGAACCCAGAAGGATATTTCTTCCTACAATTGCAATGCTATATATACAAAGCAGCCCTCCAGATCCACTTAATAATAAAAAAAATAAAATGTGAAAAAAATAACAAAAAATATTTTTAATAAAGCGGGCTGCCTGTTTTGCTTGAAAAACAAAACTCAGAATGTGCTGTTTAAGTGGTAGCCAGACGTTTCTGAAGTGCCAGCTGAACAACAAACTGACAGAATAAAACCTGCATGAAAAGATATAATTGTAATAAGCACTTCCATTAGCATCACTGTCTCAGATGTAGTACCCTGCAGTCTGGGTCTACAAAGCAAATTACTATAAAATATTGTTAGCTATCTGCATGTGCAAATGCAGCCTCTATGTCTCTTTGGCTTTATTTATTAAATTTCTACACTGCCCACCTCGACTAAGTGACTCTGGGTAATTTATAACAACATAATAAATAAAACCTGAACAAAAGCACAGACAAAAAGTTAAAACTTATAAGCTTGAAGTGAAAGTCAAAGTTAAAAAATTCAGAAGGCTAAAAAATTAACGAGAGTGTGGGAGCGCCCTCAAGCCACCAGCTATCCTCAGGGCTGCCTCACACACTTCAAAAGATTGAAGGTAAAATTTCTAAAGAACGGGGTAACAGCAGAGAAGGCCCCCCCTCCTGGTTCAACTGGTTTTGCCAGTTGAAACTCCTTGACTAATGGGATATGAAACATGACTTCCCTGCTTGACTGAGTGGGATGATAGTGTTCCTCAGGCTTTATTTATTTATTTAGCATATGGCATGTATTAGCCACGGATCACCGAAGTGGCTGGCTGTTCCTCAGGTAACCTGGTCCCTTGCCATGAAGTGCTTTAAAGGTGATGACCAACACCTTGACTTGGACCTGGAAGAAAAACTGGGACCTAGCACAGCTCACGTAGTAGAGACATTACGAGCGCACATGCATTTTGCATGACACACCACCGATTAACTGAATGTTGGCTTCCTCAATTTGGGTTCCTGTGTACACACAACTGAATCATAAATTTATCACTAAATTCTCACACCATACTAAGTAAATTTCAATTACCTAGTTTATGCTTCATTTATCTTGTGAATCAGTGGTGGGTTGGTCCTGGTTCGGCCCGGTTCGGCCAAGCCGGTAGCAGTGACGATGTGACGTCACCAAACCAGTTCTCTTTGACTGGGAGCTGGGACCTCCCGCCCGCCCCTGCTTTATTCCTACCTTTATTTCTTGTTGTTTAGCCCAGCTGATAGGCACGACAGAGTGGATTGCCACACCTCAGCTGGCCAGAAACCTAACGTGCTTGCGCGAAGTGCAAGTTTGGCAAAGCGCATGCAGGAAGAGAACCGGTGGTAACACCGGTTGGAACCCACCACTGTTGTGAACACAACTAGTTTCTCTTTCTTCTGGACCCCGCCAGCCAAAACTGTTTGGCCGACACGATCCAAAGTAGAACCTTTTCACTGGAATGAGTGGCACGAGTTATGGGGTATGCCGGTTCCTCAGATATCCTGGAGCCATGCCATAAAGGGCTTTCAAGATAATGACCAACACTTTGAAGTGGACCTGAAAGTAAACTAGCAATTGCATCTAGCTTCTTTGCTTTTCTCAGGTAGAAAAAGAGCAAAAAAGAAGGGAGGGAGGGAGGGAGAGAGGGAGGGAAGGAAGGAAGGGAGGGAGGGAGGGACGGAGGGAGGGAGGGAGGGCCAAAACTTCCTTACCTGCCTTTTTTTCAAGGGCTCAACCACTATTCTGATGCAGAGTTCCAAATCACTAAGATAATCTCTTTCTGTTTGGAGTATTTCTGCAATTATCTTTTGCCTTCTGGCCATCATTCGTTTAATCAGTTGTTCTTCAGTTTCCAGGGGTAAACCAACTGGTCCTACAGATCCTGCATGGGGTGCCATCTTTTCTGTAAACAAACAAACTTTTGTTTTAAAAACAGGTTAACAACTTGTTTAGGGCTAAATGACCTATGCGCAAAGGAACGGCACACAAATCCAGAAGTTTGCAGCTGATATTCTATCAATGGTCATGCACATGATCTAGTGGCTTACTTCATGCCCAGCTTGGATTTAGCATTGTATGCAAACATGTTTATTGGCTTAGTTTATACATAGCACAGCACTAAGCCATACTCTGATTTTCTTTGATTAGATTCATCAGGGTGAAGCCAGCTACTACAACTTGCTGACTGTGAATTATGGCATAGCACATTGTGAGATCCTAACTACTCGGGTGTTGTTCCATAAAACATGGTTAATGATTTGGCTATATATATTTAATAGGAAATTTCATATGAACAAAACAGATGTTTCTGAATTCAAAGATAAGTACAGGTAGTCCTTATTTAGTGACCGCCTCATTTAGTGATATTTTGCAGTTGTAACAATGATGAAAAAGTAACTTTATGATCAATCATCACATTTACAACTCCCACAGATCTGCAAAGGAAAGATGAAGTAAGATCACAAGGACAGTTGCTGTTTCACTTAATTCCCGCTTCACTTAACAACCAAGTGATCAGTTCCGATTGTAATTGCTAAATGAGAACTACCTGGACACATTTATGGCAACAGTCTCATGAAATGAAAGCTAATCTTACTTTCCTGTTTCTTTCCTGACCTTATGTTATACTGATCTTTCTGCTTGAATACTTTGAAACAATACTCAGGATATTCCATATTATTGTTATACATTTACTCGGACTTAACATTTTAGTTTTCATTAAGTGATATGAACATCCAGGTTTATCTACTTGAATTAATATCCTCAATATTGCTGTTTCTCTCTTTCTTTCCTCCTTTCATCCCATTTACTGTTTCCTCTCCAATCTGAATTATATTTTTCAGTGCAGAAAAGTATTTTCTTTATGTTACTTTATAAAGCACAAGTAGTGTAAATGAGAAACACCTATTGTCAAAGAGACTTATTTTGTATTGCATAAATTAAACATTTGAACAGTGGTGGGATTCAAATAATTTAACAACCGGTTTTCTGCCCTAATGATTTCCTCCAACAATCAGTTCACCAAACTGTTCAGAGAGTTAACAACCGGTTCTCCCGAAGTGGTGCGAACTGGCTGAATCCCACCACTGCATTTGAAAGTAAGTCAGCAGGGATGTCCACAAGATATGCTTTAAAAAAACCAATATTGCAACGAAGAAAGTGCAATTAAGCTCTGCCTATGTTCTCTTCAGATATCCCTGTAAATCAGTTCCCATCTGTTTCAGTACTTTATTTTTTTTTATTTTTTTTTAAAATCCCACGTTTATTGTTTTTTAGAAATGATTCAAGGCAGAGAACATACCTAATGTTCTCTAGGTATGCCTAATGCTTCTTTCTCCTCCTATTTTCTCTACAACCACCTCCCTGTGATGTGAGTTGGAATGAGAGAGAGAGTAACTGGCTCAAAGTCATCCAGTTGGCTTAATGCTGGCCACACCATAATACAGAAGAGTGCTGGTTGGCTGTCATATAAGCCACCTAAAAACAATTATCTGAGTGAAGTATACATTAATTTATTAAATTTTAAAGCTGATCAGCAGCTTCAGTTTTCCAATAAGAAGAAAATTGTATTTAAAAATGCAGTGTTAAACAAATCAATGTAATAAAACCACAGGAAGGATTCGTACAATTAAAAGCAACAGCGCCATTCCTAAAATGCCAAAAAAACTAAAGAGATAATCATCCCAGTTGCCACAGCCCTGGTAATTAAATCTCAGCTCACTTCTGTAAAAGACTTCGGCACTAGTGGGGTGTTTCTATGATCAGATGCCATTGTCACTGTTGGACCATTGAGTCTATTTACTTCCCAATCACCTGCAGTACAGCAAAAAGAGCAGATTTTATGAGGTGGTACATCGGGGAATCAGAATTTCTGCTTTTCCTGATCTCTTCCAGTCTCTGTCAGCATCTTGAGAAAGTTTGGGCGGAATAGCCATTGCTGACTGGGACTTCCCATTGTTTATTTTATTTTATTTTTATTGAATTTTTTATACCGCCCTTCTCCTACTGGACTCAAGGTGGTGAACAGCCAAGAATATAAACATCACATACGAAATTTAAAATTTTTAAAAGAATTAAACAAATGCTGGCCCAAATAAATTTAAAACACCCCAACTAAAATCAATTTACAATTAAAAATATCTAAGGGGGTTACACCAGTCCAGCTTGATGAAATAAAAAAGTTTTAAGGGCACGGCGAAAAGCATCTGGTATCCTACGTATCTCCAGGGACAGGTCATTCCAGAGGACAGGTGCTGCCATAGAGAATGCCCTCTCCCTGGGGGTTGCCAGCTGACATTGTCTGGCCGACGGCACCCTGAGGAGTCCCTCTCTGTGGGAGCATACTGGCCGGTGGGAGGCTATCGGTGGCAGAAGCCGGTCCCGTTGTTGAGTCCCATTCATTCACCTGTAGTAACTGCAGTGATATTTTACAAATCTGCCAATAAAGAAAAATTGAAGGTGGAGCCAAGATTGGATTTTGCCCACCAACAGTGACCTTGAAGGAATTCTGTGGGACTTATGTTTGTAGGCTGAGAACAAATGGCAGTCAGCCTCGAATGTTTCTTAAGACAAGGGGGGTGAAAATTGTGGCACTTTGAAAGTAAATTGGACTCATTTTGCGGTGTAATAAAATATGTAATTGTATTATCTTATCCACTTTTGAAGATTAAACATTTTAATTATGACTTAGAAGAAGTTTGGATGAATGTTGATGCTCGGCAACCATTTGAAATGACAATGGACCTCCCAAGAGCTATTTCCCAAGAAACTTCGAAACTCTGACCCAATTTCTAAGTCCCAACACCCCCAACCCCTACAGTCACATGATCACATGGACCCTTGGCATCCTGCCCACATTTATGACTGTTTGCAGTGCCCCACAGTCATGTGACTGTAATTTGTGACTTTTTTGCCGGATATTGGTGTTTACTTTGGTATGATGGATTCATTTAAGGACTGGGCTGTTTGTTTAATGATTCATTTAATGACTATGGCATTTGTTTAACTGCTACAAAAAGGATTGTAAAATTGGGCACAGTCACATGTTGACCCGCTTAATGACCAGCACAACTTACAACTGTAATTCTCGGCTCACTTACAATCATGAGTTGAGGAGTACTTGTATCTCTCTTTTTCACACACACACAGACAAATCTACAAAAGAGAAACATCTTCTGTAACATATACAGTATAGGATTTCACGTCCTATCTGTATACAATACTGTTATGTTGAGAGTAGAAGCAGGGGTGAAATGCTACCGGTTTCCTCCGGTTCAGGCAAACTGGTAGCAATAAAGGCTACCAATTTGGGTGAACTGGTAGTTTAAAAAAGCTACCGGTGGAACCGGTATTTCTGACGATCAGCTGTGTAGCAGGGTTTAGCTTTGCTAGAAAGTAGGAAATCCTGCTAAATTGTGCACCACAGCTGATCCCCCCCCCTCATTTCTATTTACCTTCTCAAACCTCCTTTTTGTGTGCATGCAGTATTTCCGAACCAGTATTTCCAACGATCGTGCATGCGGTACGATTGACATGCATGCGGTATTTCCGAACCAATATTTTCGACGATCAGCTGTGCAGCGAGGTTTAGCTTTGCTAGAAAGTAGGAAATCCTGCTAAATCGCGCACCTCAGCTGATTCCCCCCTCACTTCTACTTATCTTCCCAAGCCTCCTTTTGGTGCGCATGTGCATGCGGCGTGCGTTTGGCATGCAGCGCGCATGCACGGCCAGCGAATCGGTAGCAAACCGGTTCGGATTTCACCACTGAGTAGAAGGTGTGATTTCTACATTCAGATAAGATTGGGAATACCAGGGGAATTTCTGAAAATGTTAAAGCATGAAATTTGGACAAATCTCTCTGAGTGCCTATTGCAGATGCAAAGTAGGAAACCACCTTTCTCTCCTTTGTGTTTTCAGCAGATAACACTGGAAGAAGGTGAGATTAGCTGTGGCCACTTTCTATTGTGAAATACAACAGGAGCTCAGCTTGCTTGTCCTTGGAGGTGCCAGGTTACCTGCTTGTCAAGCTCTCCCTGGAGGAAAGACGTTACAAATAAGAAGCCTCAGGGAAACAAAAAGAAAGCTATGTATCAGGAATCAGGCTAGATTTTAATAATAAAGCCATTCCCTACATTTTTCTTAACAGGTTCAAAGGAAGAGAGGTCTATCTGAGCAAGGAGAGGACAAAGAAAAGGGCAAGGGAGGGCAAGTGGGTTGCCAGGTGGGAAACTCCAGGTACTGCAACATTTCTGTGGGATTCTGCTTGAGAGATTTGTCTGAGGGATGACAAGAGCTCAGAAAGGCCCCGAGGGAAGGCTTCTACAGAGGAGAAATACTAAGGGTGTGGATTTTCTACTCTTTTAAAAAGAGGAATTAGTACATTGCAGAGGAATATACTTCCAGTCCAAATAAACAAGCCCCTTTTAAAGTACGCAAAATCTTTTTTAAAAAAACAACTACTAGACTCCTTTGATAACTTAATATTTGAAAATATATATGAAAAGATAGATATATTTTTCTAGCCATTTTTTTTCCAATTTTTCTTTTTTTGAAAGACATAGTTTACAGGGAAATCAGTTTTCGTGACTTGTGTTTGCAGGTTAATATTAATTATTTGGTGCTTTGAACTATATAAAATGTATTTCACTGGCAACATGATCAGTTAAATTCCACATTAATTTCTCCTAGAACCATGATGGCAAACCTATGGCACAGATGCCACAGGTGGCACGCGGAGCCATATCTGTGGGCACGCAAGTGTTGCCCTAGCTCAGCTGCAGCGCGCATGTGTGCACCGGCCAGCTGATTTTTGGACCTTCCGGGCCCAGCGGAGGGGCCTCTAGAGGGCCTCTGGGAGTGTGTGGAAGGCCGTTTTCAGCCTCCCCAGGCTCCAAGAAAGCCTCTGGAGCCTGGGGAGGGTGAAAAACAGGCCTACCAGGCCCACCAGTAACCTTTTTGCCATCGTGTGCCAAAAGAGAGGGGAGTGTGGAGCGTGCATGTGCGGGCGGGCGGGGCACAGGGGCATTGAATTATGGGTGTGGGCACATGCACGCATGACCCACCCACCCCCATGCTCCCCACGCTTTTGGCAAATGATGGCAAAAAGGTTAGGCATCACTGTCCTAGAATATAGTCCTTAGCAAGCTATTGGTCTACTGGTCCTTCTCACTAGTACTATGGTGGTTGGAATTATACATCCTAATACATTCTGATATTATTTATTGAATTAGCCACAAATTATTAAGGTCATAAATAAGCCTATCTATCAACTATGATTTGCCAACCTGCCCTGATTTGGTTCAACCAATTTATTAATCCAAAAGCAAACTAACTACATCATTACTTTAATGTGACATGGGAACGCAGTTGACTACCAACAACAATCCAGGGTGTCATATAGAATTTTTCCAACCTTAAATATTTATTTTCTTACTTCTACAATTTTTACACTGCCTCAGTTATAAAAAGCCGCTGAGCAATATACAAAGATCTGTTGTGACACACTGTGCAGACAAATGCATAATAAATAACCAAAAGAATGTACCTAAATCCTAAATTGTATTATCTATTATTATTATTATTAACAGTTACACGTTCACACAACTGTTATCAGTTTTTACCTGCTTGTAGAGAGGCACAAGAATAGGAGATACCTTTGAGAGGGGGAAGGGGGGAGGGTAAACTGTTCTAAAGGAAGAAGAGACCAAAGGACTCCATCTTTCTCTCTTACTAGGCAATCTCTCTCTCTGACCATTCAGATTGGACAGAAAGAAAATTTATGGAATAGAAAACCAGGCTCTGAACCACAGAAGGTCTTATGGAAGTACCAGAAATTGAATCTGAGATTGTCATCATGAAAAAAATGTGCACTGTGCACTAAGTTATGAGTTTCCTTTCCAAAGCTGAAAGAACTCAGAATTCTGGACTAGCAGAAATACAGGGAATGAACACAATTGGAAATCATAACTAAACAGAATTCATTTGCAGAATATCCTATACCCATGATGATGAACCTATGGCACGCGTGCCCGAGATGGCACATAGAGCCAATCTCCGGGCACGTGAGCTGTTGCCCGAGTCCCCCACAGCTGTGCATGCGCACACGCCCCAGCTGGTGTTTGGGCCTCCAGTGCGCATGCATGCAATTCAGGGGAGCTAGCTGGTTTTTGGAGCTCTCCTGAGCATGCGCATGCATTTGTGCATGCATGCAAGAGTACTTGCATGCAACGTGCAAATGCATAGACAGCATTTGCAGATGTGCATTGCATGCACAAAAACCATGCGCAGATGGTGCGATTGTGCACACAGCGCACGGGGACCTACGCAAAACCTGCATGCATGCGCAGATGGTGCAATTGCACACGCAGCGCATGGAGGAGCCACACACATGTTCAGGTGGTGTAGTCGCAGACACAGTGCAGAGGGGAGGAGCTGCACATTAGTGTGGATAGCACGCATGCATGATAAAGCATGTACCTGTTCAGCACTCGGTGAGTAAAAGGTTCGCCACCAGTGTCCTATACAGTATGCTTTAAAATGTTTAGGCAAATGAAGTGTGTGTCTGAATTGTAGGAATATATGCAAATTCTCCACCTTCTCAACTGCTATTCATAAATGTCCTTACCTTCCTGACAAGGATTTGGCCATGACTGATTTAATCATGATATGATTAACACAGTGGCTTGGTTTACATATAATTCTAATTCATAACGATGGTCATAAAAGCAGCATTAATGAAGGAAGCAAACCATATCATGAGTTAACACAATGGGTGAAACACCTAACGGAGGGTGTTTCACCTTCCAAACAGTAATAATGGCTAATGCAAATAGGTAGGTTCTCTTTGAACAGAATAGGGAAACCTTGCTAGTCTTAACCTCATGAATATAACTGTTCATCTGTTATAACCTGTTATCTGACTCCCTTCAGAAGAAAATGCTGAAATTTATGCCATCTGAGAAAGCTTCCCCTCAGTATCAGATTTCCCATGTATTTTAGGCGAAGAAACATTATAGTCACTATAACCTTGCACAAACCGCTGGAGAATTTGACACTGCTCAACTATTATCAAGTCTATCAACCGATACCTATTTAAGTAATCCAAAACTCCAGTTTTTTGTTGAACCATATATTGCAAGTAGCTTGCAAGTAGCAAGTAGCTATGAAAAAGGCACCTAACTTTTACGGGAAAGATTTGATCTTCATTCCTTGACTTTAGATTCTTTTAATGATTGAATGAATGTTTTCTGGAATATTGGGGAAAAAATCAATTAAAAAAATTATCAAAGATGAAATAATATCCTTATTGTGAATGCTTCTGATGGGCTCAGCTCAGGGGGGGGGGGTTCTACTTACCTTTACTCCTGGTTTGCGGTAGGGCCGCGCGTGCTCGCTTCACTCACACAGAAGTGTTTTGATGACGTTGGGGTCGGTGGGTGGAGCCTCCCGCCAGTTTTACTACCGGTTCTATAGAACCGGTGCAAACCGGGGGCAACCCACCACTGGCTCAGATGGGTAATGTCTCTCCTACCTTGGTTGTGAATTCTAAAGTTACTACATAAAACAATCTCTGAATTAATTCTGTAATATAATTCCTTCCCAAGTGTGATTCCTGTAGCATCTTCAGAGGATACTTCTCCAAAGCATAGTAACTGAAAAATATTAATGTTCTAAATCTTCCAAGTAAAATATAAAATGATTCATTCCTATAGTAACAGGGTAAAACTGTGATTCATTAACTGAAAATACACCGGGATCTCTATACTGTTAAATGCAAATCTTCTCTACTGTATTTGCCATCAATAACCATTTATAACCTTCAAATATAAGATGGATAGAAGGATAGTTAGAAAACCCATCTAATCCAAGAACAGCCATTTCAGTTACGCTCTGCAGCATTCAAATGCTACTAATGGAATAAACGTTAAGCCAATATTCATTTCTTAACAGTATTTCAACATAATTATGAAAAGCAGAGATATTTTTTGATACTGGCTCCTTGGCTCATCTAATCTACTCTAGAAGCTATTCAGTGTGTTGCAGACAAGAATGGTCCATCTCCTAATAGAGGACCATGTTTACAGTCTTGCAGGGGTATCTTCAGACTATGTTCAAAAATGTCAAGATTGCAGCTGTGATAGTACAATCAAAGTTCCACCTTCACATAAAAAAACCAGGCAGAAGTTTGACTGCACTTGTTGCCCTCTTGATTTTTTTTAATACTACATTCTGTGGATACCTTTGTAGTTTTGGAGCTCATAAGTATCACTAAAGGCTTAGGTATCTTCTGAAGCATCCTGCAGTTTCCAACAAAAATGGACAAAGCAAACATAATTTCTCCTGGCCAATCCTATCCGCAGATTAGTCAATTTACTTGGATTGCGAAGGGATGATTGAAAATGATTCAGAAATATCAAACAATATAAAACACAGTTGGGAGGCAGATTAAGACAGAGCTACACAATCTACAACTATCTACAGTTTACAATACCTTTCCAAAAATTACGACTCGGTTGCGATCGTCATTCATGCACTCATTTGAATTATAAGACACAAGAACAGTTTTTTCCCGAATGCCATCACTCTGCTAAACAAATAATTCCCTCAACACTGTCAAACTAGTTACTAAGTCTGCATTACTATTAATTTTGTCATCGTTCCTATCACTCATCTTCTCCCACTTATGACTGTATGACTGTAACCTTGTTGCTGGTATCCTTAAGATTTATATTGACTGTTTCCCTATGACTATCATTAAGTGTTGTACTTTATGATTCTTGACAAATGTATCTTTTCTTTTATGTACTCTGAGAGCGTATGCACCAAGACAAATTCCTTGTGTGTCCAATCACACTTGGCCAATAAAGAATTCTATTCTGTTCTGTTCTGTTCTGTTCTGTTCTGTTCTGTTCTGTTCTATTCTATATCCAAGTTACCTTTAGGAGACACCATCTCAAGGATTTCCGCTGTATTTTATCCTCACCATAGCATTCCTCTTGACGTAGGTTTGGCTAAAAGAGACTGACTGGCTGAAATCATCCAGTGAATTTTTGGGACTGAAGGTACATTTCAACCTGGTCTCCTTATCCTATACCAACATCTTAATCACTATAACCCCAGGCTACATGTTGAAAGAAAGACACTATTAGAGGAGTAATTCATTATATGTATTTAATCAATCAAATCACATAAACACTATACCACCCCAAATCCATTGAAGTGGGGCAGCTAATCAATTTAAGCAAATAAATAAAATTGTTTATCTGACGGTTCCCTTAAGGCTTTAAGGTTGGTTCATAGGTGTGCATTTATTATACATTACAAGTTAAAAAGTAAGGTAAGTTGCCTTCATTGTACTGCATTTTAAAGGATACATAATTAAAATGATAAATATATCAGTTCTCACCGTTGCATCAAGTTTAGATTGAAGACAGAGTGGAAGATGTATAAATAGATGCTACATTCTTCAAAATCAAACTTCAAGTGATACTCATTGGGTTTTTTTTATTTTTAACATCTCATTTTGTACAATTATTAAGCTGTACTACAGTATATCTATTTGATTAAAAGGCTATTTAAGGATCAGTTTTCACAGGGAGTTTAGTTATACAATATAAGTATTTGCTACCTTATTAAAAAAATAGGGAGAGTTTTTAGGCTTTCAAAAATACTAACCAATTTAATTAACTATGATTGCCTAGAGCTCCAAGAGAATGACATCTGAATAGAGCTTTTAACATGAAAAAGGAAGTTATAAAGGTCAACAGATATTTACATAAGCATTGTTTTTCCACTGTGATAATTATGTCCTGTTATACTCCTATTTGTAACTTGAGCCATCCAGACCAAAAAAACATCCAGTCATTCCAGAGGTTTATATTCCTACAGGGTTGGTGCATTAAGCAATAAATAAAAAAAAATATGGTAAATAATTTAGGAGAGTTAGACATAATGAATGGCAACTAATATAAAAAGGATCACTATACATCCATCTAGGCCACAAATAACAAAAGAGTCCTGCCTTATGCAAACATTGGCTTAAGGAGGAAAACTGTTCAAGTAATCCATTCTGTTATTTTACTAACTCTAATAGATTCAGTTCCTGTTTAAATTGCTCATGGGATCACCATATACCCGTGATGGCAAACCTATGGCACGAGTGCCACAGGTGGCACGTGGAGCCATTTTGGTGGGCACGCAAGCTCAGCTCCAGCACACAATGTGTGCACCAGAAGTCAGGAAACACACTGTTTCCTGCCTCCGAAGGGCCTCTGGGGGGTGGGGAAGGCCGTTTTTGTCCTCCCCAGGCTCCTAGAAAGGCTCTGGAGCCTGGGGAGAGCAAAAAATGGGCCTACCGGGCCCACCGTGCCATCGCGTGCCAAAAGCGGGGGGAGCATGGGGGAGCAGGGCACATAGAATTATGGATGTGGGCATGCGTGTGTGTGACCCCACCATGCTCCCTCCACTTTTGGCACGCGATGGCAAAAAGGTTAGCCATCACTGCCATATACAATCTTCTGACAAACAAAATCAGAATTGTTAGTAATTGTGTTACTAACTTAACAATTGCAGTGTTTCACTTAACAAGTGTGGCAAAAAAAATGAGGCAAACTCACTTAACAACTGTCTCGCTTAGCAAAATAAATTTTGGGCTCAGTTGTGGCTGTACTACCCGTACTATGAAGCTGAGCATGTTGTCAAACTTGGTTAGAATTAGTTACATATATTGTACTATATAAGCCAGGCGGTTGAATAAGTCCAACCAACTAACGTTATCCAGAGATTACTTGGTTGTGAAAATCCAGCCACAAGAGATTTCCTACTCTGAGGAAATCCCACGGGAGGGGCTGATAGCAAGAGCAGCGAGGAGAACCGAGTCTAAATCAGATAATCAGGTAATATAGCTCAAGGCAAGGTTTTCATCCAGAGGCCTCACTAGAATCTGAACAAATTCTGTGATTTCTCTTCAGGGACTCAAAATATTTTTAATTTTATTTATTTATTTCCAATTTCTATACCGCCCTTCTCCCTGAGGACTCAGGGCGGTGTACAGCCAGAAATAAAAACATGAAATATAAATATTAAGACAATTAAAATATATATAAATTTGGCTACAAAATTTAAAACTCACAAACCAATTAAAATATTCAAAATATTTAATAACTAATTATACTGATAATAATTAAGTTTACATGTTGTTCTAACCCTCTTGGCCTTATTCACATTCACTACTAAGCCATAATCCATCAACTATAGTGGCTGGGGTCACACATCATTCTAAAATCAAAGCAAATAAAATAGATTATGGCTTGTTCCAAATGCCCATATAGTATTCAACAAAATGGTCTTCTTTTCCATCCCTCCAGTTACATGTGCAGAATGGAGGAGGAATTGCCTTTTATCCTATTTTCCATCTCTATTATGCTGTCCTTATATACATACATAAAAGGCTTAAAGCTAGAATAAATGAAGGCCAGTTCTTTTGGGACCATCCAGCGATTACCCAAAGTATTGTTTGCAGAAGTTTGGGGAAGTTCTGTGCTTTTGAGATATAGCTATAAGAATAATGTAAATTTATTAACCGCTGCCAGGATTTCCTACGCTCAATGTTGGAAACAGCCATGTACACCCGCAGAGAAAGTGGTCATACAAAAGGTCATGAATTGCGCAGAAATGGACAAATTAACACTGAGTTTAAAAGATAAAGAGACATCGATATTTTACAATGTGTGGGAACAGTGGTATAACTGGGTAGAATGGAGATAGATTGAGGATAGATAGTTATTAAGTACAAGTAATAGATAAAATAAGAATGTAAATACGCACAATTTAATTTTTGTAAATAATGCATGAATTATTGTCACAAGAAAAACACCACAATTAGCTGTTGTTGAGTGAAATATTTTTTTATGTTTTTAATGTAATAAAAGTTTAATAAAGTGTTTATTAAAAAAAAGAATAATGTAAATTATTTTCCTGTTTTTTCTTGCCTTTCTCTCACTAATGGGATTTACCGTAGATCCTATAAAATGATCCTGTATATATTGACTAAAGCTGGGAAATGGAAATGGGCAGAAAAAGTATTTCCCAATATCAGTTTCCTTTTGTAGCTAACCAAAAGGTAGCCTTAACAAACGGAGCATCTAGCAATGCTTTCTCACAGGGAAATTCTTCCTGACTAATTGCTCTGTCAATATTGTACAATCCCTTTGCATATAGGGAAATACAGCCTGTATCCTATAGGAAGCTTCTTGCAAATGGAAAGGATGAGTTTTACATCACAGGCTACTGTTTGTCACTGAATTCCACTGTTCCTAGGACTAAAATGCTCCTGTGATGTTGCTTTAGGGCAAGGTTACAAACCTGTTCAGCATTATAACCTACATTCCACCAGCAGAGTGGATGTGATGCGCTATTATTTAAGCCACTTTGGCAGCAATCCAAAATGGTCACTGTCTAACCTAACTTTCTCATACAGAATTAGGAAAGGTCCTTTTTAGGAGTAGAAGCCCTCCCTCCCTCTTTACAGAGAGTTCACAATTTATGACCATTTGTTTAATGATTCAAAGATGCAATGGCACTGAAAAACTTACGATGGGTTTATGACAGTGGCGGAATTCAAATTTTTTTACTACTAGTTCTGTGGCTGTGGCTTGGTGGGCGTGGCATGGCTTTGTGGGCGTGGCAGGGGAAGGATACTGTAAAATATCCATTCCCACCCTACTCCAGGGGAAGGTTACTGCAAAATCCCATTTCCTCCCCACTCCAGGGGAAGGTTACTGCAAAATCCCCATTTCCTCCCCACTCCAGGGGAAGGATACTGTAAAATTTCCATTCCCTCCCCACCCCAGGGGAAGGATACTGTAAAATCTCCATTCCCACCCCACTCCAGGGGAAGGTTACTGCAAAATCCCCATTTTTTCCTGATCAGCTGGGACTCGGGAGGCAGAGAATAGATGGGGACGGGGTGAGTCAGAGGTGGTCTTTACCAGTTCTCCAAACTACTCAAAATTTCTGCTACCAGTTCTCCAGAACCTGTCAAAACCTGCTGAAACCCACCTCTGGTTTATGACTGTTGTGGCCTTTCCATGGTCATGTGATCATGATTTGAGTGTTTGGCAACTGGCACGTGTTTACAATGGTTGCAGTGTCTCAGAATTACGTGATCACCATTTATGACCTTCCCAAGGACTTTCCGACAAGCAACGTCAATGGAGGAAGCCATAGTCGATTAACAACAATGTGATTCCCTTATGGCAAAAATTCAGGTGAGACCCAATGACAGTGTCATTTATCAATGAATATTCTGGTCCCAACTGTAGTTGCAAATTGAGGACTACCTATATATCTGTATACGTGTCTATACATACACCCACACCTGCATGCGGTTATTTTAAATGTATAGCGGTTAGAGTTGGACTTGCCTTGTTCTGAGAATAACAAATTAGTGTTTTCTTCATTTATGGCCTCAGGGACAGAAGCCTGGAAAAATCAATACTCTCACTTCGCTTGTTT
Source organism: Ptyas mucosa (assembly GCA_012654045.1). Taxonomy (NCBI): domain Eukaryota; kingdom Metazoa; phylum Chordata; class Lepidosauria; order Squamata; family Colubridae; genus Ptyas; species Ptyas mucosa. The sequence continues at coordinate 27,505,630 of WNWU01000007.1, forward strand.
CAGATCCAAACACGAACATAATGAAGCAAAACTTTTTTTTCTCTTTCCAAGACAAACCTTCCCCCACTTCCTATTATTTCACTTCACATGTCCCATAAAGTCTGTCCTTTTCGCAGAATGCATTTTCCACACTGAAAACAGGGTACTTCGCACCTGTCTAAAATGTGGCTTTAAAGCATTGTATAATTGTAAACAAAGTTAATGTGGCCTTTAATTAAAATCTTCCCTTCAGTGTAATGAGATAAACTAAGGACCTTTCGTGGTGTTTCTATCTTATTACTCCTTCTGAAACAATAATAAAGAAGTATTAGCTGCCTTAAGAATCTTCCAGGTAGAATATCCTCCTCCTCTTCCTGATCATTGTTTCCAAGTATATGGATTACTCCTGCCATCGTTGCACATTGCTTTGAGATGGTTGGACCAAAGATTAAGAAAAGCAGCTTGATTTTTTTCCCCTTTCTCTTCCCTCCCTCCCCTGCCCCAATTTTTACCTTGCAATTTCAGGTTGTATTCACTCCTGTCTGACTGGCTCCTCCTCAAGGTTGCAGAGTTGCTGTTGTGGTCTCCTGCAATGCTGCTCTCCACCACCGTGTCCGTCTTCCTCCTCTCCAGCATGTACAATCTCTGCTTGAGGAAAGTCAGGTTCTTTTTCTTGACCCCAGCACTTTCTTTTCCAGTAGGCTCTTTGGTTTCCATTTCCAAGCGGGTGTTTCTTTTCCCAGTGGTTGGGAAAATAATAATACAAGGAGCTTAGCAGGGAGGGGTGCGTGTGCTTGTTGCGTGGGCAACAGGATCGGCTTCCTTCAAGGAACAGCTGACGTGCTGAAGAGACCCGCATAAGTTCACTTCTTACCTGGCTCACCTGAGTGCCACCTTTACAGTGTAACTGGGCTCCACCCCTATGAAGTCATCTTTTAGTACACTGACTGGGGAACCAGACACCTGTTACCTGAGAGGTTTGCGGCAGCAGGTATATGTATAGCATAGCAGCAGGGACCAGATCTCCCTTATTAACTTCTTTTTAGAAGTCGGTGTTCATGTATTTGCAATTCTCCTTTTCATTTACTTTCCTGTGGGTTTGTTTTTTTTACAAGTTGCAGAATATCTATTTGGTTTTTTTCTTTTATTATTATTCATGCAAAAAACACACAAGGCATGCTTTAAAGGCTGCTGGCCAGAAAATCCACCTAAGGCCCTATTTATTTTCCCCTGAAGGTAAAATGTATGGAGATCTCTGAAGCTTATTTCTCTTGAAAGGTAGCTGTCACGCAGATCAAGCTGAGAGCTCTTCCATTGTCCTACTTAAGGACTTTATTAAAAGAAAGAAGTTAATTCTTTGAGGATTAAGGGATTTTGCTGTCGGGGGTGGGGTGGGGTGGGTGGGTGGGTGGGTGGGTGGGGGCTGAGCAATAAATCTTCCCCAACGCCTAATATGTAAAACATTCAAAAAATGAATTTGCCAATTGGGGGAAGAACTTTCTCTCTCCCCCCCCATCTCTCTGTTTTGGCAGGAAATCAAAGCACACCCCCCCCCCCCCCCCCCACACACACACTTTGTGGCACTATCCAAGTTACCTCAAAGGAGGGCAGTCCTGAAACCGCAGGTGTGGGTTTAAAGACCTGGAAGCCAGTTTTTCTCCAGAGAAAGAAGTATGAAGTGCCTTCTCCCATCCAATCCTCACAAAACCCCAATCACCCCCTTGATCTTTGTAGGGCAGGGGTGTCAAACTTGATTTCACTGAGGGCTGCATCAGGGTTGTGTTTCACCTTGAGGACTGGGGTGGGCATGACCAGCTCAAGGTCATTTGTGAGGTAAGGGGGTGTCTGTGGTGGCCCAAACGCTCTGCCAGCGAAAATGGGCTCCGCAGCACCATTTTTTACTGCGACGGCCTCCTGCAACCCTCTGCCATCGAAAACAGAGCTCAGGAGGGCTCCCGAGCTCCATTTTCATGGGCAGAGGCAACATGGGCCGGTCCTTCACTGTTTCCAGGGCAGTCCCACAGGCCAGATCTAAGCACTCCGTGGCCCGGATCCGGTCCCCAGGCCTTGAGTTTGACACCCCTGTTGTTAGAGGAACCAGATTTTGAATCTGTATCATCATGATTTTAATCTGACCCAACATGCTTGACTGTTCTGCAGATCATTCTGCAAAAAGTGAACCAGTAACATGGTGTGATCAGGAAAAGCAACATGGGCAGATTAACTCAATGAGCTGTCCCCTTTCAGATGATGATGATGACTACTATTATTTTATCTCTCTCTCTCTGGTAAGGACAGCAATATCTTCAGAAGTAACAGACAGAAGTAACTTCAGTCAGGGGGAAAAAAGGCTTTGAAATGCTGATTTAGATCAGATCGCTTGAAGCTTGCGTAAATGAGGGAGCACTTTTCTCATTAAGCTGAGGACAACATCCTGTGTTGTTCTCAAAGAGTGAAACATATTTTCTTCTGTAGTCATGATTCATCTTTTCTGTTACTACTTTCAGAAAATGTGTCAGAATTCTTTTAAATTTGGTTTTAAAATCCAGCTTTTCAAATTTGTAGCATTTAGTTGGGTTTTTTTTTTTAAATAAACAAAGTGGATTCTAATTTCTTATGTGCAAGAGTCAATTTGATAAAGTGGTTTAGGAACCAGGCTAGAAATGGCAGACTGTGAGTTCTAGTCCTGCCTTAGGCGCCAATGGCCAGTCACTCCCTTTCAGCCCTAGGAAAAAGGCAATGGCAAATCACTTCTGAAAAACCTTGCCAAGAAACCTGCAAGGACTAGTCCAGGGAGTTGCTAGGAGTTAAAAACTAACTTGGAGGCAACACACACACACACACACACACACACACACACACACACACAAACTTTACATAATACTTCACTTTTAAAAAGACACACAACAAATATTCTAAATAAATAAATAAATAAATAAATAAACTATTAAAGTACAGGTTGGATTATGTTTGTTTTCCCCATCTTTATAGAGAATTGGCACAACATAATTGCTCCATGGTGGGGCTCCTCAGAAGAAAAAAGGATTTTGCTTGCAAGAAACCAGCAGGTAAAGTTACAAATGGCAAGTCTATCACTAAGGAGAAATTTTCTGACAGAGCAATCAACCAATGGAACAACTTGCCTTCGGAAATTGTGGAAGCTTCATCACTGGAAGCTTTCAAGAAGAGACTGTACTACCATCTCTCAGAAATGGTGTAGGGTCTGCTTGGGTGAGGGGGTTGGACTAGATGATCTACAAGGTCCCTTCCAACTCTGTTAACCTGTATCTGTATCTCTAAAATTGCTAATTAAAAACTGCTGTCTTCCAAGCTTTCAAACTCATGCTGCAGCCCATCTTTGGGGAACTTCTAAGTTTCCTGAGGATGGGGTCCAACACGAGTCCAAAAGCTCGGAAGACAAAACCTCTGGTCCCAGTGACTGACCCAGATTGGATCCTGCAATATTATCCTGGGATATTCACCTTCATTCATAAAATACCATTCCTTCTTCCTTTTTTCTCTCTTAAGTAATAAACAATGTGATTTTCTGACAAAAGTGTCTGATTCTAGTCCAACTCAATTTACTGATTCCTAAAAATGTGACTTCACAGTTGTTGCATTTCACCTGTAGCTGTGTTGAGCTTCCTTTTGCCAATACATTCCATGTTCTTACTGTAATTCTATCTTTGCAGCTTCTGATTTTCTTGTCCTGTATGGCAACATCAGTAACTAGATGGCCTGAAGGCTTTAATCTAGCCACATCATAAACACCATTAGTACTCCTAAAAATCCTTAGTTCTTCCTTTTTAATATGTTGAGTGCCATTCAACCTGAAGGACCCATTATCTGCATTCTATCATCTATCATTTTGTATTACAGGTAGTCCTCAATTTACGACCACAATTGAGCCCGCATTTCTCATATCTCAGTGGATTCCTAAATTAAAAATAAATTAAAATGCATTTCAGCAAAACAACTCTATCAATTATGTCAAACATATACTGTACTCTCCCAGATGTGCACAACACAATACACACACACACACATACATACACCATAAAGGCTTCAGCAGGATGAGGCAAAGAGATGTCAGGTTGAAAGTTTATTGTTGGTGGACAACAAAGCTTGGGAGAACTTAGAAGCCACATGTCCAGCATTCTAGCTATTATATCATCCACATCAGAGGTGTTTGCAGAGGATAGCCAGGAAGTCACAATCTGTGGAGTGAAAGAGTGCAATCAAAATGCTGACTGTTTTTTATGTGCATTACACATGTGCATTCACATCATTCTAGGCTGATTTGCATGACTCTGTCTGGTATCTCTGTTGCATTTAAGCAATATACTGCAAAATCATACTCCGGTTACTCAGAAATAAGTCCTACAGTATTTAGCAGAGTTTGCTAAAGCTGGGCTCACACATTGAATATTAAGCTTTTGTTTATTTAAACAATGTTTAACTGAGTCTGCATGTTAACTGGGTCTGCATGAGCTAGGTGAGAAACAGTGGTGGGTTTCAATTTTTTTTACTACCGGTTCTGTGGGCTTGGCTTGGTGGGCATGGCAGGGAACGGATACTGTAAAATCTCTATTCTCATCCCACTCGAGGGGAAGGATACTGTAAAATCTCCATTCCCTCCCCACTCCAGGGGAAGGTTACTGCAAAATCCCCATTTCCTCCCAATCAGCTGGGACTCGGGAGGCAGAGAATAGATGGGGGCAGGGCCAGTCAGAATTTTTAATACCGGTTCTCCGAACTACTCAAAATTTCCGCTACCGGTTCTCTAGAACTGGTCAAAACCTGCTGAATACCACCTCTGGTCAGAAAGCATAATTTGCAAACTCCAACCTCACAGTGCCAAAACCAAATTAAGTATGTTACGACTTAGTGCAATGTGAGAACCCAACCAGTATATTATAAGATTCTAATGTCGTTATTTTACTTTATTTGTGTTCTTTCAGAAGTAAGCCCTATTGATTTCAATGGGATTTTAGTATCTGATAAAACTAATGGCTAAGATTTCTTAGGATATTTGTATTGGTTTTTGTCATAGATATGGAGATCTAGAAAAAGTAAATATACATAGTGAATGAAATTTATTACTTATTTTCAATGTTAATAAATTTGCCTTTTATGCAAATGGATGCTTGCCAGTTTAGTTCATAAATCTGGCTTTAATGACTGCAAAGGAGTAAAGAAGGGAAAAGAAGAAGTGGCAGCTCAAATGCCTGAAGCCAGAATATCAAGTTCTTTTATTCTATCAAATCCTCTACACTTGGACCTTATTTGGCATCTTTTAAAAAAAAATTTTTTTTATTTTTATTTTCAAAGTTAAAATATAAACTCCAAAAGAAAAGGGAGTAACACTAAATAAAACAAAAAATCTGCATTAAAAGCAGAAGAATATATACATAGATGGTCCCCCCTGTTGAATACTGAGAAGTATATTTCAATGTTCCCCCACCCTGCAAACAGGGCTACAATTTATACACGTCTACAGTTCTATTTGAAGGGACGTGGTGGCTCAGTGGCTAAGACGCTGAGGTTGTCGATCAAAAGATCAGCAATACAGCGGTTCGAATCCCTAGTGCTGCGTAATGGGGTGAACTTGTCCCAACTTCTGCCAACCTAGAAGTTCGAAAGCACGTAAAAAATGCAAGTAGAAAAATAGGGACCACCTTTGGTGGGAAGGTAACAGCGATCTGTGCGCCTTTGGCGTTTAGTCATGCCGGCCACAGGACCATGGAAACGTCTTCGGACAGCACTGGCTCTTCAACTTTGAAACGGAGATGAGCACAGCCACCTAGAGTCGGAACAACTAGCACATATGTGCAAGGGGAACCTTTACCTTTACCTTACAGTCCTATTTACCCAGCCATTTTGAGCTACCATCTATCTACTATAAAAAAGAACAGTTAACAGGTAAACCCAACAGCAAAACTAACCTTATTTTGCATCTCAATAGACTCCGCTGTATCTAAACAAGAGAGTGGTCTCCACCCCTTTCCGACTTTAGAAATATTGTTCCACATTTTGACTTGTTCTTACTAGACATAGATACGACCTCAAAGAGTTGGGCTAAAAATAAACCCATTATGATAGGAAAATAGGAAATTCTCATTTTACTATTTTATGCACATGCTGTTATGTATAAAACTTTATAGAAGATTATATTTCCATTTTGCACAGACAGTGAACCCTTGAATAGGTACAAATGAGCATCAACTGGTAGAGAGAATGGACGTAAAACATCAGAAATAACAGATGTTTGTCTTTGGGGAAGAGTAATAAAATAACCATTAACCAGCTAAACAAATTACTAGGAATGGAAGATAAGATGCAGTACACTGAACAATGTGTTTACTGGCTTCCACAAAATAGTCATATTTCAGAGTGAGACTATAAATCCATGAGCAAGAATATATTGTCTTCCCATTAATTTCAACCCCACTGATGATGCTTATATAAATGTTCAAAACAGGATTTTTTTTTCCCTCCCTAAGTGCAGAAACAGGAGATAAACTCCAAGTAGAAAATATTGGTAATACTGTATGTTCCTAAGCAACGCTATTAGAAGCCTATCAGTTGCAATTGTTCTATGGCCCTATACTAATCTTTATCTGTATCTCCACTGACGACTGTGCCAAAAGCATTATAGCGCTTCCAATGCTTGTTGAATAAACCAAAGGTTACTCGTTCTTTGAAAGGAACAGCTTCAATACATGTTATTAAAAATAACCTTTTGGTGTGATGCAAGCATTTAATTTTTCTAAGTAATTCTAGTCCGGTGACTCCATTTGCAAAATCGGATACAATCATAAAAAAAAAATGATCTAACGATCATGAAGGGTTCCAGAGCAGCCCAATAAAACATGGAAATATACAGAAAGAGACTTCTCTTTCCACAATGAACCAGAGGTGGTATTCAGCAGGTTCTGACCAGTTCTGGAGAACCGATAGCAGAAATTTTGAGTAGTTTGGAGAACTGGTAAATACCACCTCCGACTGGCCCCGCCCCCATCTATTCTCTGCCTCCCGAGTCCCAGCTGATTGGGAGGAAATGGGGATTTTGCAATAACCTTCCCCTGGAGTGGGGAGGGAAAGGATATTTTACAGTATCCTTCCCCTGGAGTGGGGTGGGAATGGAGATTTTACAAGATCCTTCCCCTGCCACTCCCACCATGCCACGCCTACCAAGCCATGCCCACAGAACCGGTAGTAAAAAATTTTGAATCCCACCACTGCAATGAACCTTACTTTCTTAAGATGTAGGAAGGTTTTCAATTTGAGCAGTTTATTCATTGCTGGATTAATTGCTTGAGGCTACTGCTTCATCATATGAATCAATCAAGTGATATGCTTTAAGTATCTGTTGAAAGTTTGCAGAGGACAAAATTTGAACAAGCAACGTCTACAGTACCCAGGAGAAGTAATGCGTATTTTTTAGGCTTCTATGAAAAAGGACTTGCATGTTTACCCATCTACAAGTACTGAATGTACTGTATATATATAGACAGAAGGTGATCTGATTATCAAAATAAACAACAAAGGAAAGAAACACATTAGATGCTGAGAGGCAGAGAGAAGGGCCAAATTACCTCAAAAACATTAATGGAACATTTTATTTGAAGAGCTTGCAAAAAAAAAACAACCAACCACCTCTTAGGAAAGGAGTACTAAAAAAGCAAAGCTACTAAAAGATGATGTAAACTTATTTCTGAATTACTGTAAAACTGCACTTGCAAGAATGCAGTATGTGCGTGAAAGAGAATGTACGTATACTTAGCTCTTTCTATAAACATTTTTGAAACAGCAAAGGGATGCCAGCTGCTTCACATTCCCCCACTGACCTACAAAAACCCAAAGGGGACATTTCTTTTCAGTCAGTTTTGACAACTCATGAGTTTCTTTGAAACAATACAGTACAGTTGGCCACTGCCTGCTCCCAGAATTTTTTAAAAATTGTCTAACCCTAAAATTTCCTAATGTTCCCTAGTCCAAGTAATAGCTACCAGTAGGTATGATTTGATTTAGTTTTTTATAATCAGCCAAGATCTCATAGATACAATCACCTATTTACCAGATTGTGTCCAAAGTCCTAATTTCTAGGTTTAAATCCTGAGCTGAATGCATTTCCCAAGTCCACAACTACAATATTCTTCAATGTTTAGCAGGTAGTGCAATAATATGTAGTATTGCAGAGTTGGATTATCGTTGTGTGCAACCTTTCTGATGCAAACATTCATTTGATTTATACAAGTTCAAGAGAAGAAAAATCAAACTTGAAGTACATTGTTAAAACTAAGTTACATGTGCAAGAGAAACTGAAATTTTCCACCTTTAAAAAAATCACTAAATATAACTCAAGTTGGAAAATATACCTATACTCCTGCTTCCTATTTCCCCTGCAAAAAAATAAATAAAAATCTTGTGAGGTGGTTGGATTGAGAATGACTGGCCCATAGTCACCCAGTTGGCTTTCCTGCCTAGCATTTTGTCTCCTAGTTTCTAGGCCAGTACCTTAACCACTATACCAAACTGTCTTTTTTCTCTTCTTGAATGGGAGTAGTTATACTTTTGTTTGGCAACACTACTTTTCTGATAGGAAAGTTAGGCAATTGTTGCCTAAGTCAAACTAATTCAATTTGTAGCAATTACCATCTAGTGAAATCAAAGGGAGCTTTCCTTACAGCCCTGACAAATTCCATCAAAGGAAAGTGCAAATAACTGGAATTAAGCATATTCTCAAAAAAAAAAAAAAAGTAGAGATGCTGGTGGCTAGAGACAGATGATCTCTGCAGCTGCCTATCTATGCAACAAATTTGTTAAAAGGCCCTCTCCATTTCCTTTTTGAGGACAAACAGTACTTCCAGAGCCCAACAGTACTTCCAGCATTACAACAAGCTTACATTTTGGCACCAAACCTCAATGTTATGTCAGCTGATAAACTCTTAATGGTGCCCAGATATCATGAAGTCAAGACTGTTTTCCCTACAGGCCCAAAGAATCAGTGTTCAGGAAATGTTCCATTTTAATACAGAAAGTTCAAGTCTAGGTACAGTATTAGCTATTGAGAATGGATATTTAGCTGTGGCTATGCTGCTCTTCACTCAATTCCAAAATGGAAGAAATTTCCGTTTGAACTTTTGAAACTGGCAGAATTTACCAGAATTTGTGAGCAGTACTTCACTTGCCTATTTTCATGAGCAGTTCAGAAGGATGTCTGTCTTGGCTTGGCCCTTGGTGTTAGCTGATCAGGTTCTGATTTAAGTTCTGACATAGTTCTTTTCTTTGGCCATGGCTTGTTGGGAGTGCATCAAGCTACTGTATGGTCAGTATGTGGTGGTCAGAAGTCACTTCACAGAAGTGTCACTTCACAGACGTTCAGTGCCACAGAACTTGGCACTATCCATAATTAAATGTTGTATTCCTCTTTCTTCTTTATCCTACCACTGTCTTATTGCTGTATGCTCTGACAAACTTGATGAGGATGGTATTGCTTTCATTTATTTGATTTTTATGTTTTTTCTTAAAAGGCATCGTAAAGGACTATAGTGTTTTTTCCACAAGCCATAGTGTTTTTTCTGCCCTGCTTTTTAGACAGAAGAGTTGACCTTTTTCTATTGGCTTCATCTTCAGTGACCTAGAGTGCAATGTTAACTCAACAGCGTGTGGTTCATTAGCCAAAGTTTATGGCATAGTACACTATTTGAATCTAAACACATGGATCAGCCACCATATCACTCCTGATTAAATGGAGCCAAGAGGTGTTTTTTTTTCTTCCTTTCTCAACCTATAAAATCTTGCATTGTATGTGGGAAATGCTTTTCAAGCCAAAATGTTTTGATGGCGAAAGGGGAGATGCCAGTTTTTCTGCGTGCTTGGTCTGCAAGCTCTTGCATGGTCAGGACGCCACAATGCAACTTGAGAGAGCCGAGGCTGGCTTCTTTTGGGCTCCACGCAAACCCTAGGTCAATGTGGCAAAAGAGTCTGCAGCTCCTGCACCCAACGAGAAGGCACAGGTGTTTCCAACCTTTCCCCACCAAATATAACCTAAACATAAACATAAATATAAACCTAAGCATAGCTCATAAAATCATCTGCTACAATATCCTGTCAATTACTACTTCAGCTTCAACCACAACAATACATGAGCACACAATAGATACAAACTTAAAAGTGAACCGCTCCAGACTCATTGCCAAAAATATGAGTTCAGTAACAAAGAGTTGTTAATCAGTTGGCCTAACCTCTTTTAAATTGTTTTAAATTTTAAATTGGGTTTTAAAATTGTGGTTTTAAATTATTTTTTGGGCCATAGTATTTAATATTTTTAAATGTTTTTAATATTTGTATTACATGTATTTTATCTTGGCTGTTCACCGCCCTGAGTCCCTCGGGAGTAGGGCGGTATATAAATTTAATAAATCATCATCATCATCATTGGTGGGTTTCAGCAGGTTCTGACCAGTTCTGGAGAACCGGTAGTGGAGATTTTGAGTAGTTCAGAAGAGCCGGTAGTAAAAATTCTGACTGGCCCCGCCCTCATCTATTCTCTGCCTCCCAAGTCCCAGCTGATCGGGAGGAAATGTGGATTTTGCAGTAACCTTCCCATGGAGTGGGGTGGGAATGGAGATTTTACAGTATCCTTCCATTGCCACGCCCACCAACCCACACCCATCAAGCAATGTCACGCCCACTAAGCCACACCCACAGAACAGGTAGTAAAAAATTTTGAAACCCACCACTGTTGGTAATGCCTGGAATGCACCACCAGATTCTGTGGTCTCATCCCAAAACTTTAACCTAAAACTGTCTTACTGTTGACATCACCCTATTCCTAAGAGGTCTGTGAGGGGCGTGCATAAGAGCACCAGCGTCCCTGTCCTAATATTCCCTTTATTGTATTAATTTGATGTATTCAAATAAATAAATATAAATAAATATATAGTCTTCCTGCCTCCCCTTTCCCTTCCCGCCGCTTTGCAACGCCTCGAACTCTGCCCTCCTTGCACGTCTGCCCAGGTATTTTCTGCTTCCATCGGAAATTTAACCAGACGACGGGCAGATCCAGAGGATTTGCTGGGCATGCTCGAACTCCACCCGCCGCGCCGCGGAGGAGGGACTACCACCACCGCAGAAGCGGAGAGAGCAAGCATGCGTGCGGGTGCCGCTTTGGGTTGGCTCCTACGGCTGTCTTGGGCAACTCAGCAAGGCAGCGTTTCCGGCAGGAGAAAGGCAACCACGCGGCTTCTGCAAACCCGGCCGCTGTGTTGCCGCGGATATTCAGGCGGATTCATGGCTGGGGCTCAGTATGACACGGAGCAAAGGGGGCGCCTGCATTCGTCCGAGTTTCGCCTCTATTTTAGTAAGTAGCTCCCTGAGGTAAACAGAAGGACCCGTTGCGGAGGCCCTGGGATTCCTTTGGAACGCGCCCGGAGGGGGTTTCCCCTGGCTGATGACGCTTTTTGATGACGTTGTAGGGACCAGCTCCGGTCTGTCCAATGGAGGGGGCTTGAAGGCGGGCCTTTCCTTTGGTTGGCCGAGGCATAATAATAAGCAGGTGCCTTTGAGAAGAAAAAAAAAGGGCAAGTTTCGGTCGTCTTGTTTTTGGAGCGGTCTGACTCTGGGCCGTCCTCCAGCTTTAGTGATCTGAATAATAAAGTTTCTTCTATGCGTGTCTTTGTTCTTCTGGTTGTGTGTGGGTGTAAAATAAGATGTCCGGGTTAACCTCTTGTCTTTGCCTCGAGTTACCTCAGGGGTCTCCAATCTTGGCCACTTTAAGCCTGGCGGACTTCAACTCCCAGAATTCCCCAGCCAGCAAAGCTGGCTGAGGAATTCTGGGAATTGAAGTCCGCCAGGCTTAAAAGTGGCCAAAGTTGGAGACACCTATGATCAAATTTCACATGTTCTCCTAGTCCGTGAAAGCTGTCACATGTCAGATTTCCCACGGGGCAGCTATATAACAATTTAGAGTGAGGGTGGGTTTTGTTTTTGTTTTTTTTGGCCCAGTGAAGGCTAATAATATTTATGCATGCATAAATGTAGGCCTAGCTAAGGTTGAAAGGCGTCTGCACCAAGTGGTTGCACTTCCACCGATTCCCTTAGCTGAATATGGGAGTGAATTCAGTTGCACCGTCCTGAACTTGATTGCATTTTTCCTCTCTCCTGAAATGAAAGACAGGGCTGGGATATCCTTGGGGAACAATGTTGAGATTACCGAGCAGATGGAAAGATAAGACTTTGGTGGAAATGTGTATTCTCTCTGATAATAAGGATGGTGCAGCCCTTTAGAATCTGCCTTGATCCACCAATTACGTTATCACTATCCATTCCTTGCTTTCAATTTGGTAAGGATGACAGAAGACCAGTTTCAATGTATTCGTGGTTCGTATTCGTGGTTTCATCTGAATATCTAGCACCAGTCCTATCCCTAATCCTGGAGTCTAGTTTAGTATTCTAGACAAGACAAGAAATCATGGTAAATTAAAGATATCCTTTCACGAGAAAAGTCTTGCACTCTTCTGTACACAATAGAATTCCTTATGCTACTAGACTCGAAATTCTCAATTTGGATAATTTAGAACTGCATCGCTTGTGGTCAGACCTAGGTATTGCATACAAAATTATGTGTAGTAGTGTTTTACCTGTAAATTACTTTTTTTGTTTTAATTGCAATAATACGTGTGCTAACAACCGCTTTAAACTCAATGTAAATTGTTCTAAACTTGACAGTAAAAAATATGATTCCTGTAATAAAGTTGTCAAAGTCTGGAATGCTCTACCTGATTCAGTTGTTTCAGCTACAAATTTTCAGTTTCAGTCACAAATTGACTTCCATCAATTGATTTTACATCATACTTAAGTGGTCAGTAGAGGGGGTGTGCATAAGTGTACTAACGTGCCTATCGTCCCTGTCATTGTATTTTTATTCTTTATTTGTGTTCTCGTTTTTGTTTGACAAATTCAAACAAACAAACAAATAAATAATTATCCTGATTTGTTTCTGCCCAGAAGGAGTATGGGTAGAAGACTTGAGCTTGTTTTGTGTAATTTAGTAAAGCAGTGAGTGTCTGAACATGGTCAACGTGTATATTTGAACATGGCTAATGTGTATATTTTAGCTAAACAAATAGTTTCTGTAGGTAAGCATTACAAGTTCTTTTAAGATGAAAGCAGCTGAAATGCTTCAGTGTTTTTTGTTTGCATATAATTTTATTTCCTCTTGCAGAGAACTCGAAGGGAAAATATATTTCCCCATTCCATGACATCCCTCTGTTTGCTGACCCACATGAGGTAATTAAATATGAAAGATTTCCTTTTGGTTGAAGTACTGACTCTGTTCAGCACCAAAAAACCCAAGGTGTGAATTAATCTCTGGACTTCTAGTTTTTAGTTACTACAATCATATAATTTTTAATTATAATTAAAGTTTGATTTCATCCACTTCTTAGGCTATTATTATATGGCAAAAATTGGGTTTAAAATATACTCCCACATTAGAAAATGTTAGAAATCAAATGTGCAAGTCTTCATCGCATGTCAGGCTTTTATTTGCATTACAGCAAATTGATTTTTTTCCCCTTTTGCTTATATCACTAAGTGAAATATTTGTTTTGAAAAACTAAATTTTGCTATGCTGTAGTCAAAACAGTGGAGGAAAGGCAATTTATATAACAAAATCAGTAGTCCTCAACTTTACTAACATGTGTACTTCTCCAATCTTTTCAGAACTACTGATTAAGACAATGTGCCTTGCCAGAATTTATTATCTGCAGAAAAACATCTGTCAATCACAATTTCTCAAGACTCATTCCAAATTTAGTTCCCCATTTTGCCTGCATACGTCTGATATTGAGGCAAAAAGGGAACAAGTTCTGACACTGCTTTGGTTTTGCCAATCAGCTTTCAATAAATTTTGCAGCCCCATCTAAGTTGCTAGTGATCACGGTTTAAGAAATCTTGGTTTCATCATTAGGTGATTCTGAAAAGTTACTGCTTACTGTTTACTACAAGTTTAATGTAAGCAAACTTTCCTTCATTTTAGCTAAGAGTGTTGTAGAAATGGAGCCGCTGGGACTTATAGACCATAGTTCATAGCCTGATGTCATGTGTAAATCTAGTCATTGTTGAATATACTACTTACTAATATATACTAGATAAATTATGATTTGTGTGACTTGTAAAAAGGGTAGCAGACTTAATATTGTAGAATTTGAATTTTGAAGACTATTTCATTTAGTATCATATTTCGATCTGCATATTTATGAATGAGCACTGCTTCTATATTGATTTCTTGCACAGGATGAGGAGGTTCCTGCAAAACGATCAAAGAACAATGGAAATGAGGTACGATTGCAGACCATTTTTAGATTATTTACAATGTGATTTGTGAGTAAGAAATTTAGATGATGATGATTTTTTATCAAAGCTGAGCTTCTATATTCTATAGCTTATTCTATTTCATGCATTAAGATATGTAAATCAGAGTTTTCTATGTTGAATTTGATGGTGTTATGATGATTATAGAAAGTTACATGTTTAGATTTTTATGATTTTAGTTTCCGATTATTAAGTATTGTGCATCAGCTTGGATCAATGGAAGTAATTGGCAAACAAGACATTATAATCATTTCTTAATTCTGTAACCTCTTCAGCGGTACCTATTGTTTGGAAGAATAATGGTGACTTCTCTAGTTTTATAGAAGAGATCTCTTGAGCATTTTGTGTGTTGTAGAAATGAAAAGAAACCTTTTCTGCCCATTCTTTGGTTCTTTTTTGAGAGGAATATAATTCTAAGAGTATTCATCCTGTCATTGATCCATTGGAACCCAAAGATCCAATTTTGTTGCCAGGGTAGTCTGTGGTGAGATTGTGCTTAATCCATATCAAGTACTTACGTTATGCATTTATCATACCCAATATGATCTAATGGCCCTCTTTTGTTCTCAATATTTGTTTCCATAAAAAGATAAGTAGCTGAATTATTCAGAAAAATAAAGTCCATGAAACCGGGCATTGTTGTCTCTTACTGAACTGTGGACATTATATAATGCAATAGAATCTTTAATATATAAACTACATGGAAGGATGATCCATTTTGGGACAGTTAAGTTTTTGTCTTTGGCTGTTGTATCCCTCTACCTTGCAAATTTAAGATATGACTCAGAAAGAGAGAGAATCTTTTGTCTTCTCTAGATCTGAAGAAGAAAACAGCTTTTGCTGGGTATTACATTTTATATGTTAACCTTTTTTTCCCCTACTAGGTTGTATTTAATATGATTGTAGAAGTGCCTCGTTGGACAAATGCTAAAATGGAGGTAATTTGAAAATTTTATTCTAGCAGCTTCCAAATAAAGGAAGTAAAAGTTGCAACAAAGCGTTGTATGAGCGGCGATACAATTGTCTTTCAAATATCAGATGTTTGCCTTTTTTAAAACTGGTGCCCTCAAAATGTCTTAATAGATGTTCTTATAAACTTTGGTGTTTGGACTTGGAAAGTACAAGTTGAATGAATAATATTCTTTACATTTGTATCCAGTGCTTGAATGGCATGTTCTACAGATTTGATTATTGTATATTTGAAAGATAAATCTTTATGCGATTGTTTCTTCCTAGACATAGGAAGGCATCGTAGTTGGTGAATCTCTTTGAAGTATTTGATGCTACTCTTCTTTATATTGAGCACACAAATAGCAGATAGCTTTTGAATTCCCCTCTTGTTTGTTTTGTGTAACGACTTTGCATGTGCTGTTCAGTGGGACTTGAGAAACTATGGTATTGTTATTCCTGTGCATAATTTTATTTTATTTTATTTTTTTGCAAAAGTGTTCTGGAACATGGAATCAATCTCTCACAAAATACTTTGTCAGGTTATTTTGAGTAGGTCATGTTTCAGTGGAACAAAACTTAAAATACTTCTAATGTCTCCCCAAAGAGAACAATGGAAATTCAAAATAAACTATGTGCTTTCTAATCAAATGGCTGCAAATATAATGGAGTGGTAACCTATCCTGAGTGCTACTTACCTCCATTGGAAAATTACTTTTTAAAAACCCTTTAATATTAATGATACAGTTTACCCTCAATTTCCCATTTATAGTTCCCATCCAGTTTCACACTGTCTGAATATTCCTCTGAATTCAGAAATTAACGATCTATTATTACTTCATGTTTATCATGCTCAGTAAGTCTTCTTCCAAATCTCACCCCAAAGTTCTCTTTAGCAGTCTACTTTAATATTTTAGAATTATTTTTTTAAAAATTTGATTTATATGCCGCCCTTCTCCGGAGACTCAGGGCGGCTTACAATGCATTAAGCAATAGCCTTCATACTTTTGTATATTTATACAAAGTCAGCTTATTGCCCCTACGATCTGGTTCCTCATTTTACCTACCTTAGAAAGGATGGAACGCTGAGTCAACCTTGAGCCTTGGTGAGATTCGAACCTGCAATAATTGCAGGCAGCTGATGTTAATAACAGGGCTTTAGATCACTGTACTATCCAAGGCTCTTGGATACTAGAAACTAGAATAATGAGAAATTCCCATGTTTTTTTTCCTTATGTTACAAACATCATTTAAGTATTTCATTTTTATCTTCTGCTTTTAGAAATTAACTAAATTATAAATTGAAATATAAAGTCTGAATTGTGTTGAGCTTTTTCAATCTGGGAGTAAATAGTTGAGCCATTTATTCACAATCTCTTCAGAATTTTTCTCCATTCTGTTTTATGTTATCTTCAGATTGCCACCAAGGAGCCACTGAATCCTATTAAGCAAGATGTAAAGAAAGGCAAGCTGCGATATGTAGCAAACATTTTTCCCTATAAAGGCTACATTTGGAACTATGGGGCCCTCCCACAGGTAATGTTTTGGGATTTGTTCGTTTAGGAAATTCATAAATTGGGAATGAGGGCATGTTCTTCAACATCGCATTCAAAATAGAATGGAGTTCAAAGTAGAACATATACCTCAGTGTGCTGCTCTCTCATTATCAGAATGGGAAAAGAAAACTATAGGTATAAACTGGATTTAATCCAAAGTATTTTTTGCAAGATGCATTTGTAGTATAGGCCAATTTTTCAGCAGATAAAAAAATGATGTAAAAAGAAAATGTTATCTTCTGTAGCCTTCTTGAGCTTCACTCCTAATTTTATTACTAGAATGACATAATATTTTGAGATTTAATTGGTATTTATATCTCAAAGTTGATAGATCCCCTGTGTTGTCCCATTTTCAGATATAGTGCAGAATAGTGCAGAATTCTGGGAAATATAGTCCTAATGTACCCAGAGGATGCCAAGATTTGAGAAGACTATTCCAACTTCCAACAAGTTGTATGTTTTAAAATACAACTTATAATAGCATAGAGTTATGGGGATCCATAGAGGAAATCAAGAGTAATCTTCTGGTCAGTGCAGGAAACCAGATTAAAACATAACTGATAGATAGGTGTCTTGACTCTGCTTGATAGATTCAAGAGAAGGGAGCTCAGCATTTCACTTGATAACCTTTTTACTGTTCGGAATTTTTGCTAATATTTAACTGGAATCTGCCTTCCTATAACTTAAATCTGTTATCCATTTTGGTACACTTTGGCCTCAATTCTCTGGGTGACAACCTTTCAGATATTCATTCAAGTATTTGAAGAGCACTATTCCTCTCCTTGTCTTTTCTCAAATATAGACATACCTAGTTCTATTAGATTCTTTTCACAAGACTTAATTATAGCTTCCCTAATCATTCTTAAGGGAACACGGTGGCTCAGTGGCTAAGATGCTGAGCTTGTCTATCAAAAGGTCGGCAGTTCAGCGGTTCGAATCCCTAGTGCCACGTAACGGGGTGAGATCCCGTTACTTGTCCCAGTTTCTGCCAACCTAGCAGTTCGAAAGCACGTAAAAAATGCAAGTAGAAAAATAGGGACCAGCTTTGGTGGGAAGGTAACAGCATTCCGTGCACCTTTGGCGTTTAGTTGTGCCGGCCACATGACCACGGAGACATCTTTGGACATCACTGGCTCTTTGGCTTTGAAACGGAGATGAGCACCGCCCCCTAGAGTCGGGAATGACTAGCACATGTGCGAGGGGAACCTTTACCTTTTAATCATTCTTATTGCTACTTTCTGAATTTGTTTCAGTTTTTCTGATTTTTTAAAAATGTTATGCTCACTACTAACACATTATTTGAAGTAGTGTTGGAGCAATTTGAAATAAAGTGGAACTAGTTCTTTCTGAAAAGTGGAATCTTTACAGTATTGTATTGTAGTTTTTGCAGCTGTGTATTACATTGCTGCATCATGTTAGGTTCAATTACTATTCCATTTTTTTTCTTACTAGCATTTTTGTGAAGCCAGATATTCCCATCCACTCCCATGTACATTGGATATTTTGTTTATAAGTGAAATAGGTTGCATTTGTCTCTGTTAAGTTTTGTTCTCTTACTTAAAACTCATTATTCTAATCTATCAAGATTAGTTTGAATTTAATTTTGTACTTGTAGGCAGTGCTGGGTTTCAAAAAATTTTACTACCAGTTTTGTGAGTGTGGCTTGGTGGGTGTGGCATGGCTTGGTGGGCGTGACAGGGAAAGGATACTATAAAATCTCCATTCCCTCCCCAATCCAGGGGAAGGTTACTGCAAAATCCACACTTGCTCCCGATCAGCTGGGACTTGGGAGTCAGAGAATAGACTCTGACTCTGAGAATAGAGGTGGGGCTTGCAGAATGTTTACTACCGGTTCTCCGAACTACTCAAAATTTCCACTACCGGTTCTCCAGAACTGGTCAGAACCTGCTGAAACCATCTCTGCATGTAGGATACTTACTGCATTGTGAATATTCTGCAGATTTCATAAAGATTTCTTCTATTTCTTCAGCTAAATCATTAATAAACATGTATTTAGATCCCAGAACACCACGCTCAATATTTCTTTCCAATTCAATGAGTGCGATTCAAATATGATTTTGAAGACACTTTCCTAACTGTCATCCTATTCAGCCCATACTTAACTAGCTCCTACTCAGAATACCATGGGTTATTTTGTCTCATGCTTAGTTGAAGTGAAAACATATTATGTCCCCAGAATTCCACCATCTATTAAGAGGATTACCTGATCAAAAAGCGACATGAAATTTGTTTGAAAGTTTAAATCTTGACAAATCTAAAAACTGACTTGGGAAACCATTTGGTAACCATTTTGAAAATGTTAACAGACCAATCACTTTAGAACCTGTTCTTACTTTTCCAAATATTGATGTCAGAATGATGGTCCATATCAGCTTCAAAAGACAGGAAAACATTTGTCTTTCCCTAGTAATCTGGTTTTTAATACTGCTGTAGATTTGTTAATATAAATAGAGATTTGCTCGGACCATTGGGCCATCAAAATGTGTACTTATTCAATCACAGTTGGCATTCCCTGACTCTATTTCTGTCATGTTCAAGCTGAAATTCTCTTCCTTAAACCAGCTTTAAACAAATGCCTGCTGGAACACCTTTGTTTATAAAAAAATATGACTGAGGTAAAATAACAAATGAATAGTTCTGAGTTGTTTTAGTTTTATAGCTCTTTAAAACAATAATTTGCCCATTGTTCAGTTATGCCAGGAATGGTAATTTAGAAACATCTGGAGGGCCACAGGGTTTTCACTATTGCATAAACTTATAATAGTGTATCATTTTCAAAGTACTTATACATGCTACATGAGTAACTTACATAAGTTACCTTGACCCTCCCTTCTCAGAATGTCAATAATGTGTACAAATGAACAAAGCAATAATAACCAACTGTAAATGGTACACTTTGTTTTCTTTTTTCCTCCCCTACAGACTTGGGAAGATCCAAGGCATACAGATGATAATACAGGATGCTGTGGTGACAATGATCCCATTGATGTTTGTGAAATTGGTGCCCAGGTTTGTCTGAATTACCACAGAAGCATACTTTAGTTGTTTCAACCCTTTGTTTCCTAACATAGAGATGAAGCTTATCTAGGAAAGTTGCTGGTTGTCTTGTTCCACAACTGGACACAAGGCTCCGGACAGTTAATTCTTTTGTTTGCTTCTCCTGACAGGAGAAGTCTTTGAAACAAGATGGCTAGATTAGAATATTACAGCAAAAATAAAGCCTCAAACTGATGGATTGCTCATTTGATTGACCATTATGGTGCAAAACGAGGACCTAGATTGTGGGGGCAATAAGCTGACTTTGTATAAATATACAAAAGTATGAAGGCTATTGCTTAACACATTGTAAGCCACCCTGGGTCTCTGGAGAAGGGCGGCATATAAATCAAATTTAAAAAATAAAAAATAAACAACTTCTATGTATTTTTTAGGTTTGAAATGCCTGGCTATTTAGTGGGTCATTTTATAGCTTGAAGCAGTTGAGATATCTTTATATAATGACCTTCTCTAGTCTCAGAGTGGCAGCTTCAGCCTATGATTCAGCTGAAATATAAAATCTTGGTACAACGTTACTGTAGAAAAATGACGCCTGTAATGAAAACACACTGTTTAGCCTTGATTCTAGAATGTTCTCTCCTTCCAGGTGTTAACCAACTATGTTTTCCTTCAGAATTTTCTTCCTCTCTCTTTTTGTTCCCCATCCTACCTCAACCTGTTTTCAGTTCTGTTCCAGCTGATTTTCCACCTTAAATAGCATCTTGGAAACAAACAAATTGTGCAGCATCTTCTATGTTTTAAGGTTCGGACACTTGGTGAAGTTGTTAAGGTGAAGGCCCTTGGAATTATCGGTCTTATTGATGAAGGAGAAACTGACTGGAAGGTCATAGCTATCAGTGTGGATGATCCACATGCTCAGAAAATCCATGGTATTTAATAATAATGAATACTAATAATCCGTTTTGTTTGGTCTACAAACCCAATCTCTCTGGTTTCTTCTTTTAGGGGCTTTGGGATATGGCTTTCTGCAGGGTGCTAAAGATTGCTAACCTCAGCTTCCCACCACCACTTTTAACTGCTTAATCCTTTTGGGCTAATTTTTCTGTTTCTTTCTCTGACTTTTAAACCACTGGGGGCCCCCAGGTTCTCTCTCTTGTCTGATTGTTTCTTAGGCAGCATCCCCTCCCTCTTATCCCAAAATCATTCCCATTACAGTGGGGCCCATGGGCATCTCTTCCACATGGTGTCTACCATACCTGCAGCTCTATTTGATATATTACTTCTTTAAAAAATACATTTCAGTTTGAAAAATCAACTTTTAGTGACCATATTCTCCTATAGGGAAGATACGCCCTTTGGAAGGGTTGACGGCTGCACATGGCCTTTAGGTTTATGTAAATGATTGTATGCCAAAAAGTAGGATAAGGAAGTGGGTATGATGACGATCTCTAATTTTAACTTGAAATAATGATTACCTGTGACATAATGATTTAACCTCCATCATATATGCACTTGGTTTAGGAGTGGTGCAGTGGCCTAGAGGTGGAGCTCTCACCTCACAATCAGGAGGCTGTGAGTTCGATCCTACCCGTGTTTCCCCAAAAATACAACCTACTCAGAAAATAAGTCCTAGCTTGATTTTTACATGTGCGTCCAATATAAGCCCTACCCCCAAAATAAGCGCTAATTAAGACCTCACCCACTCCAGGCTGCACAGGTAAAAATTAAGTTAGGGTGAGGATGGGGGTGGGGTGGAGCTGCCCTACTACTCACCTTTGGATAGTTGCATCCAGGCCTCGCACACCTCGGCCCATTTTTTTCTGCAGCCGGCAAGGCTTTCCTGAAGGCCTCTCTAGCCGATAACAGAGCTCTGGATCAGTCCGGAGCTCTGTTATTGGCTGCAGAGGCCTTCAGGAAAGCCTTGCTGACCTTGCCGGATGAAGAAGTTCCTAAAGGTCTCTGAGAGCAAAAAAGAGGCCGGGGGTGATGCGCGCAAATGAGGTGAGTCAGTGGATGAACCCCGCCCCCCCCCCCCCCTGAAAATAAGACCTGGTGTCTTTTTTTCTGGCAAAGAAAATATAAGACAAAGTCTTATTTTCGGGAAAACATGGTAGATAGAGACAGATATTTCTCTCTCTGGGCACACTGAGAATATATCAGCTGAACAAAACTCTGCATTGGTGACAGGGAGGGCATCCAGCCATTAAAACACTCTGCTAGCTCCATTCAGTTGCCCAGACTCCACCCCGCAAGGGATTATGGGATCATTAAAAGAAGATGGTATATGCACTTGGTTTGAAGGCAAGTTTTGCAGAGGTTCTTGGGAGCTTGAAAACAACCAAAGAATTCAGTCTCTGTATACTGATCTGGTGATTTCTTGAATTATATAGAATTCATAGGGCAGATTAGTATACATTCCTTTGGTTGGAGAGATGCTTTACTGTTCTAAATCAGTATCATTAATTGGATTAACCTACTAAAGTATACTTAAACTCAGGGTGTTTTATGAACTATTGTGATTTTACTGCTTAATACACTTTGTTTATGTAATAGACCATGGTTATTCCACAGACCATTCCACAGACTATAGCTGAACTAAAGGTTGTTGCATTCTGTGTTTCAGAACAGATGATTTTTAGATGTTTTAGCTGCTCTGGAGCTTCTTAAATCCCTCACCATGGAGACAAAAATAAGTGGCTGTGTCTCCAATCCCAATTTTAGAACATGGAGCTTTTAAAGAAAAAATTTGCATTACAAGGTGCTTAATCGGTAGCCAGGTTATCGAATTTTCCAGTCTGCTTCATCCAATCTATCTTCAATTTGTGTAAGAGTCTGTGTGATTGTTTTTATAATCCAGTGTAAGCTAAATGCATTCAACAATTACTGAATTATATTCAAAGTTTTTGTATGGTATTTCTATATGTAACGCTCTGTGTAAGCAGGGGATTAAATCTGTAACCCAT
The DNA here is from genome assembly GCA_012654045.1 of Ptyas mucosa. Classification (NCBI taxonomy): domain Eukaryota; kingdom Metazoa; phylum Chordata; class Lepidosauria; order Squamata; family Colubridae; genus Ptyas; species Ptyas mucosa. Next base: position 27,528,476 of record WNWU01000007.1, read on the forward strand.
GCACTTGGGTTTTCATGAGCTCACCCATTGAAATATTTATGACAGATTTATTGCCGTATTAGAATCTTGTACATGTATATTTAGAATTATGGATTTGGAAGAAGCTGTAATTTAACATTTTTTAAAAATGCATTTTTAACCTATTGCAGATATTGATGATGTCAGGAAGTTTTTCCCAGGTTACCTTGAAGCTACTGTTGACTGGTGCAGACTATATAAAGTCCCAGATGGGAAGCCTGAAAATAAGTTTGCTTTTAATGGCACATTTAAAGACAAGGTGAAAAATTGCTTACTTTAAGATGATAAACTTACTTTATGAAATGTGTATTCTCTGGATTAATGCTCTGTAAAATCCTACAGAATCCCAATCAAGAATATGTAAGGAAGCCAATACTGCAAAACATTTCATAGTAACTCAAAATATTTTCCTTCACTTCAAAATGTCATGAAGGTACAAACCACGCTGTTCTTTTGTCAAAATATCTCAACGTTTTCTTTGTCTAGATTTTTTTGAAGCTCTGGTAGCCCTATCAAATATTAACTTACTGTATTTTTCAGAGTATAAGATTCCCCCCAAAAAACAGGCTGAAAATCTGAGTGCATCTTATATTCCGAATGTAGCCCCACCCAGCTTCTCAAATGGAGGTTTCAGAGGCTGAAAAAAGCATCAGAAAAGAAGCTTCAGAAAAGAAGCCTCCAAACAGAGCTTCAGAGGCTTTTTTTCTGAAGCTGTTTCAGAGGCTTTCCGAGGCAGGAAAAAGTTTTTTCTGAAACAGAGTTTCAGAAGTTTCAGAGGCAGAAACAAAAGCAAAAAAAAGCAAGGCACAGAGCTCACAACCAACGAACCTGTTGCTAAAATTGACCTCTGGGAACAGTTGATTGGGGGTATTCTGGGAGGCTGATCCACCTGCCAATCAGTTTTTTTCTTATTTTCCTCCCCCAAAACTAAGGTGTGTCTTATACTCCAAAAAATACGGTAGTCTTCTCTAAAGGATCTTCAACTGTATTACAACAGGGATGGGCAATTTATAATCTGAATGCAGTTCTTGTAGCATCTGAAGTCTCACTGAACGATATTCAGTGACAAAATGATCCAATTTCTGCAGTGCTTTTTTTTTTTACTAACCCCCCCTCCCCCCCCCCCCAAATAATATTGGAATACAAGACCTTCAGGAGTTAAAATCTTCCATTTTCTTAAAAGACACTGAAAATATTTTTTAAAGGCCAAAATCAACCCATATAGAAACATCTTCAGATATTGGCTGGTTGGGAAATAAGAGTTTTAGCTTCTGCATTAAAAAGAATGTTCTGGAAATAATGAGGAATAACATAGCTCCCCCCGTTGCAGTAATTTTCTAAGACTGTCCAAGGAAGATCTGGTGATGTCCAATTTACAGTGCAATTTCAATACAAGTGAGTTTGGGGGTAAGGAGAACTCTGGTCTTCAGGTAGTTCCTCTACCCACAAACTCACTTGATATTTTCTGTGACTTTCCTTGAAAGTTTGTCCTTTATGATTACCTGTGTTCTTGACTGTGGTGGCACAGTGGTTAGAATGCTATGTTGCTAACTCTGCTCACAATCAGGAGTTCAATCCTGACCGGCTCAAGGTTGACTCAGCCTTCCATCCTTCCAAGGCTGGTAAAATGAGATCCAGATTATTGGGGACAATATGCTGACATTTATAAACCACTCAGAGAGGGTTTTTAAAGCACTATAGTGCAATGTATAAGTCTAAATGCTATTGCTATTTCCAACTATCCCTTATCCTGAATCCTTTGGGGGGAAAACCCACTTCTGACTCCAGTCACGATTTGGCTCTTCTGTGACCTTATTTAGATATTTTCCAAGATTTCCAAGATATCAGCCAAAGAGCTGATATTTTTAACTTCAGCATATGCTGAGCAGCTTTACTTTAAACAACGCCAAAACAAGAACATAATTCATGAGTTTTTGTTTCAGCGGTTTTTTCCAAAAGCAGTTTTTCAAGTCTGAAAAAGCTAAGCAGGGCTTTTTCCCAGATAATGTATAGCCCCCACTGATTTACTGAAACCATCTTAATATGTTCTATTGGAATGCACACTGTATTTATTGAAATTTTCTTCCCCCTTTTTCTATCTCATGATGGTGGGAAATGCCAGTTACTGATATCTGTGTTCTGACCCAGCCTTAGCAGAAACAAGAAACAGACTCCTTGTCACGAAAACCCCTCTTTATTTACCTCTTGTGAATTAATTGCATTCACCCACCAAAAAGTCCAGGCAATAGTCCTTCAAGGAGTTAACTACAGTAACAGACCTTATCAGTTCGTTGCAATAATTGAAAGGACGTGAGCTCCCAGCTGAAAGGCTGCAAATGAAGTTCTGGCAAGCAGTCTTTGTGGCACGAAACTCAATGAGCAAAATCTTCAGAAATACGAACTGTTGTCTCCTACGACAACCACTCCCCTTTCCTTCTATTTATTCCCCAGCCAGGGAGGGGCCATTCAGCGTCCACTTGTGCTTTGCTTCCCGAGTCGATGCCTTGTCCTCCGTTGCTTACCTCTTCTAATTGCTGTGTGCTTACACGCATCTGGAACAGGCCCCAGCTGTTCTTCCTCCTCACTCATATCAGCCTCCAAAGGCAGCTGCCTCTCCGGTGGCTGAGAAATGTCGGATGGCCCTAGCTCTATCTCTGCGTCCAACACAGAGCGTCCATCAGAGCCTTCCCCAGACTCTAGCACTGGCCCAAGTTCCTCCCCAACCTCCTTATCGTCCGAGTCTACCACCAGCTCTACTGGCAGCTGGCAGGCCACAACAATCTGAAAGCTTTGAAGTTTGAACGTCAAGTAGGTATTAACATAAAAAAAACCCCAGGAATGCTTAAACAAAATTTCAAGTTTCAAATTTAATCTTTATCTTGAGTGTTCCTAAAGTTCTCTTTTTTACATTTTTGGCAATTATAATATCTAGCCAACATTTTTTCTGTCTCTTCTCCTACTCAATGTTGTTTTAAATAGGCATTTGCTTTGGAAATAATCAAGTCCACCCACGAATGCTGGAAAGCTTTGGTTCACAAAAAGGCTGATGGAGGAGCCATAAAATGGTATGCATCTATTGTTGTTTGGTCAAAATCCAATTTGAATTACAAGCAGTCCTCACTTAATTAAGGTAACGTCATTACTAAGTGATGCGGTCATAAAGCATAATGTCACAAGATCATTCCAATGTACAATGGCAGTTGTGACAGTTACGGTTGCCTTCATTAAGCAAATCCTATGCAGTCAAGCCACAACATTATATGATCAACATTTGTGATCTTCTGCTGATTTCCTCACTGACTTTGCTTCTCTGCAGTGGAGGTTTCAAACAGCAATCACATGTCAATAGGACATTATGACCATCTGTCAACTGCCCAGATCACAATCATGTGATCAGAAGATGCTACGATGGTCACAAATTCAAAGAGAAGTCATGTTTGCTGTGACTTTGCATGGCCACTGAACAAGTGGTTGTTCAATGAGGGCTAGCTGAAATACTAAATTGAATTGGATGGCTTTTATAATGACAGTTGCTTCTTTGTCATATATAAATATCACTTTTGGGGAGTTTACTGTTTTTTGTCCTTTCTTCATGAGCCCTGATTACTTGGTAAGTAAGCCATTCCCCAAAGGATTGGATTCCTATTATTTGATTGAAGAAATTGAAGATAATGTTAAATATTCTAGAAAAAGTCTTGGTATTTTATTTAGCATTCTTTGTTCCAGATCATGGATGTGACTCAGGTCATGGATGTGACTCAGGTCACTGGTTAAAGGTTAAAGGTTAAGAGGAAAGGGAACAACCTGTCCTGCATATGTCTCCAAGAGAAAAAGGCCTTTTTTTTCTTTCAGCTACCACTTAACCATAGTATTTAGGAATGGCTTGTCCTTATAGTACAATGGTAGTATTTGCCCATGCTTCAATTAAAACATCAAGAAGAGAGCCTTAGGGATAAACATTTTCAGCTTAGAAAGTACAAGTAATCATAAATGATTACTGAACTTTCTGTGGAGTAACATTGGACTGGAATATATTGCTTTTGGACTTGAGTAAGAATGGGACTTATTAAATTAAGACAAGATGCTTCATCAGGAGGAAAGGAATGAGATTTCAAGAGAAATGGCGTTGATGTTTCAAAGCATTAGGGGTACTATGGAAAATAATCACAAAGTACCTAATTACATGGGAAAATAGAAAATATGCTACAACTGATGACAAACTAAGATCAAAGAGTCCAGGAAAGAGAGAATTGGAGGCCAAACCTCAGCATGGTATTCATTCAGGGCAGCTTAGTCCAAGCATATGATTATTGATCGAAGTAGGTAATGTGTACGACTGCATTTTAAACTACTATTTATATACTTAACTTGGCAATGTCTAATTGAAATCAGTTACACATTTGGACCTCCATTTAATGGTCTTTGGGTGTCACAGACCAATGAATCTTAAGATCTGTCCAGAATAATAGACAAAGTTAATGAGGATCAAAGTTTAGTGGAAATTTATGGGAAGGTACTGGTAAGATGTGGAATTGGGAGGGTCAGCAGGAAGACAGATGGCAGCAGTAAGATATATTGTGCTATGACAGTGCTTCTCAATCTTTTCTTCACCATGGATTCCCTTTAAATCCCTTTTATAGCCATGGACCATGGCCACAGACCCCCAAGACGTAACTCAAGATTTAAATCATAACATTTCTTCAAGCCTTCACGGGGATGACATCTGTCCCCCTCAGGGGTCTGTGGGCCACAGGTTGAGAACCAGTGTGCTATGACATTGTGGGAGGATGTAGGCTTGGTGAAGAAAAGAAGAGGGTCAGACTGTCCTTGCAGTGGTCAGACTTCTAATGTAGCACTTGGAGGTGACAAAATAATACATAAGGGTACCCACAGCTTGTGCTTTATAGCAAGCTGGTTTCTCACACATGTCCAAAGAACCTTTTAGATTTAAGATAAATGGACCTCTTTTTCTGTCCACAGGTCCACTATGTCAAATTTTATTATATTTAGTTTTGAATAGCATGCATAGAATTACTTTGGACCTTGACTCCACTCAGAACCATTGCAAGAAAACAAAATCTTCCTAATTATGATTTTTCAGATAGAAGATGAAAATCCGGGGAGGAAAAGGGCAGGACAGATGAGATTTTGAAATGTGCAAGCACAGTATATGTACCTCAGAAAATATTGTGGTTTGTGGCAGTGACCACAGAGTGTTAGTTCAGATGCCATTTCAGATCAGAATTACCTCTTGCCTGGGGCTTGATGCAGTAGGATACACATATTGGCAACCCTGATCTTGGTTAGATGTTTTGGTTGGAATTCTCATCGGCTCCAGTCAAATGTTGTCTTGGGCTTTAGCCAAAACATCTGAAATAGTTCAAGCTGCCTACACTTGTGTTTGTGCAATTTCTCACTTGAAAATCAAGTTCCGGTTTGATCTTCTACTTGGTTTTTAATGAGACTACGTAAACCACAAAGTATGTGCAGAGATATCCAGTTTAATCTATAAACTTTAGGTTGGACAAAACATCTCAAATCCTGGATAGCATTTACTGGCTATTAGAGCACAGCTTATTTTTTGTCCTTTCCTTATTTGTGCTCTAAATAACAGCTGTTTCCCCCACTCTTCAAGTCTCAATAATTGTATTTTCTTTTCAGCACCAACCTTCTGGTGGGCACTAGCCCATATTGTTGCAACGAAGAAGACATCCTATCTATTGTGCAATCTGTAAGGGAATTTATATTTTTTTCCCCTCCTTTCCAGTCTCCTTTTCAATATTGGCCATTGAATGGAAGCACAGGCAATTGAGAGTTAATGCTGTTATAATCTAAAATACTAGCTTGGAAATTAAATAGCAGATGCAGGTTTCTCATGATCTTGGAGGCTGAGGTCAGTATGGAAAAGAAGGAAGCACAGAGGAATATGTAATAAGCATTAACAATCGTTGGTTTTTTTTTGTGCAATATGAAACATGCTTTCCCATTTTTATCAACCAGCATTCAACAATATTAGAGTCATCATTATCTTTAAAAGTAAAACAGGAAATAAAATGACACATGCCTGGTTATATCCTAAAACATTCCCACACATACACAACCAAAACTGCAAATGGTGATCTGTTTACAGTATGCATTACTTTGCATCAGTAAAGTTAAGTACATTCCTGGCTGTCTTGAAAAGCTGCCTTTTAACTGTTAATGAACTAAAGCATCCATTTGATACACACAGACATTTCAGTTGTGCAATTGGAGGAAATGTGTCCTGAACTTTTTTATAAAAGAAGAAAATAGTTTTTTTGGAGGAGCTATTTTCCATTTGCCTTTTTTCACAAGAGCAAATGTTTAAAAATGGTTTCTGAAACTCATTGTTTTCAGGGCCAATTTTCTAACTTTTTGAAGAATTATTAGTGTTCAACTTTAGGAGCCCACCCAATACTAGACACTGCTAACTACACATTCAGGATCCAAAATACATACAGCTGGTGTTTGTTTGTTTTACTGCACAGATAGGCTTTTGTACAAATTATGTTAAACTGTAATTTCAAAAGTGAGATGAAGCTTCAAAGGAAGCAGATTTTAATATCATTCAAAGAAGACTATTTAAAGAAACAAACAACAACAACACAAGAATTTAAATCCCAGAAGGACCCGAGTTCTCTCTCGCCAGATCACTTTTACGAGGCCATTTTTCAGGTCCATCCTGAAATTATTTGCAAAGCCTTTAACAGAAGCACTTAGTTCCTCTGTGATTAAACCCAACTACATACCATGTTTTCCCGAAAATAAGACCCTATCTTATATTTTTTTTGAACCCTGAAATAAGTGCTTGGCCTTATTGCCATGCACTCAAAAGCCTGATTGGGCTTATTATCAGGGGATGTCTTATTCTGGGGGAAATGGTATAAGTAAATTGATTGTGATATTTTCCTGCATTTTTATCTCCCTAACTTTTTTCTCTTTGGTATATTGAATTTTAATCTGCAGACTTTAGAGTATAAGCTATATTGAATTTGATATTACTGTCTCTTTTTGTATTTTATACAGCATTTTACAATATTGCATTTTACAAAATAATTTCTTTTCTGTAGGCTCCACCACTTGTGGAAGAGCCTTCTGTTTCCAAAGAAGGTGAGAACTATTTTCAGATTATTTAAACTGAAACAAGTACTTAAACAATTCATATTGAGTTTTAGATGATCTACAGAACAAATTCATTGTTATATAGAGTACTGTAATGTAGACGCTGGACTATGTGCATATCTGTGCATGTGTGTCCTGGGCCGTATGAGCTCTTTGACCTCTAGGTCTGTGGCCCCCAATCTTTTGGGCACCAGAGACCGGTTCCGTGAAAAGTTTTTTTCCCATGGACCAGAAGGGGCGTGGCTTTGCATGCTGCCTGCATCCCGCAGATGGGGCTTGCTTCTTTGGTTTCTGGCATGCTGTAGCCCGGTGCCAGTCTGTGGATCAGGGGTTGGGGACCGCTGTTCTCAGCCAAAGCTATCCTATAGAGCTATTGAGTTGAAAGCAGAAGGGAGAGCTTAAGGTGCCTTGAGCAACTGGAAGACAGGAACAATATCGTTCTATATTTATTAAGAAGTAAACCACTGGGATTTCAGTGAGATTCTTAGTAGAACACAATCTCTTAAGTGCATCTAGCATGTAAATGTGGAAATCCAAAGGCATTTCTTAAGGTTCTTTCTTTACAACTACCCATGGAATAGTTTTGCATTAGGGATGAAGAGAAGAGTTCAAATTCTCACCCATCCATGAGGGGTATTTTTTGGTGTGAGATTGTTATTTATTCCAATTGATTGTGATATTTTCAGCAATTATTAATATAACCCTAGCATTAGAAATATAAAGTTAGCATTTAACAGGATCTGTGTATCTTTTTTTAATTGAATAGAGCTTTGTTGGAGTGAGTTAAAATGTTCAGAGACTGTTTTGCTGATGGAATGTAGCCCTTTCAAGAATTAATGAACGTTTACTAACTGAAGTTTCAAAAGTGATTTTCCTGCAGGCTTTTAAAACAATTATATCCCTTGTGATGTTGTTCTTTTTGTGTTATCAAGCGTAGCTATATATAATTCTATGCACATGGTAGAAACTTCAGTGATTTTGATGGGATTTATTTTTTCAGTTGGGTAACTCTGTCAAACATGCTAAGTGTCTGGAGCGCAGCACCCAGGAGCTGCAGAGCCTCAAATTGAATGCCTTATCTATATCCAGATGCCACCCAGATGTGTTCACTACCAATATACATCTGGAAAGTATTGACTTGGGAAAAATGGGATAAGCAGCATCTCAGTAGATAGATTATCAAAATGGAGAGTGATACCAGATCTCATTTTTGTATTCAATTTTGTTTTTGCTACTGCTACAGTTAGAAATATGTACTTAGCATTTTGAGGCATAAGTTTAAAGGCAAGTTATCAGTTATCAGTAACTAGACATATGTTATATAATGTCATAAGTTAGAATGGAGAAGAACAGTTTAGAAGATAGGACTCTAATGCTATCGCAAAAGATATAAAAGAGATATATAGGTAACTTGAGAGTTAAATACCATGGCAGAAGAATAATTTTCAAATTTGTTTTTGTTTGCTGTTACTTGACTAAGCAAAGAAAGTATAAAAAACAGGTGGTTTTTGTACATACCACATTCAAAATACCTCATGGACTTAATTATGCTACTATGTGTACATTCGGATCCAAAGAGATTTTTAAATACAGATGTAGTGACTTCCTCCTTTCATGACCATTCATAGTTATTATGGTGATAAAAGGTAACTTTATGATAAATTTAGAACATTTGCAGATCTGTAAAGCAAAGGAAAGCTGAAGTAAGTTATTAAGCACAGTTACAGTTTCACTTAGTGACTGCATAATGACCGAGTTGCCAATCTCAATTGTGGTGCTAAACAAGGACTAGCTGTATGTGGTAAAACATGTTGTTTGAATATTCATTAGAGTGATATACAAAACAACATGAGATCACACTCTTTCTTGTGTTTACTCTATAGAACAGTGATGGCTAACCTTTTTGCTGTCGCGTGCCAAAAGTGGGGGGAACACGGAAGGGTCACGCACGTGCCTGCCCACACCCATAATTCAATGCACCCTGCCCCCGCACACGTGACTCCTCTGCACTCCCCCATTTTGGCATGTAATGGCCCAGTGGGGTCAGTAGGCCCATTTTTTACCCTCCTCAGGCTCCAGAGGCTTTCTTGGAGCCTGGGGAGGACGAAAATGGCCTTCCCCATACCCCCGGAGGCCAGAAACAGCCTATTTCACAACTTCCGGTGGGCCCAGAAGGCCTAAAAATCAGCTGGCTGGCACATGCATGCATGCTGAAGCTGAGCTAGGGCAACACTCATATGCCCACCGTTATGGCTCCGCGTGCCACCTGTGGCACGTGTGCCATAGGTTCGCCATCACAGCTATAGAACAAGGGTGTCGAACTTATGTCGTCATGACAGCATCACATGACGTATTGGGACTTTTCCCTTTTATTGAACCGGGAGTGGGCATGGCCAGCACGTGACACATCTGGCCTGCGGGTCGCGAGTTTGACAGCCCTGCTATAGAATAACAGTGATTTGGATTTTGAATTCTTATAATCCAAACTTCTTATAATTGTTAAGTGTTGATAATTAATTATCATTTTTTATCTTAGTTGATAGATGGCATTTTCTTGGACAGTGAGCACTACTGTTGTCTGAAATCATGTTACAAGATTGTCTCTCAACGCCGTCTCTCTTTCCTGGGTCTCCACCCCATTCTACCGTATACCATTTGGCACATGTGTGCACACGTGAACATATGGAAATGAAGTCACCAATGACTGGAATCTATTGCACTGTAGATTTTCTTTCCTGTAAATAAAATGGATTTTTACAATTTTATTCTGAATTGTACTCTATTATTAATGGATACAACTCGGTAAGTGATAAGGAGACAGTTTGTGGACCACTGTTTTAGATCTGGAATAGGAATAGCAGAATACTAATATAAATAAAGCTTTCTTAATCATGGTTTATGAATAAAACACAATAGATTGTTGTTGCAAAGGGTTAATGAAACACTTCAGAGTCCTTATGATTTGTATGAGAGTTAAGCAGCATCTTAAATCTTAATCACTTGAATAAGGGCTTATTGTGAACTATTATTAGTATGACAGAGGTTGTTTTATAGCTTCAGTAGAAATTCAAACACAGAAAATTAAATGTTTTGTAATTCTGTGTAAAGTTTTGTTTACATAGCCTAAAGTTCAAAAATACGTCCTTTTATAGATTATAGGTTCAACTGAGGCCTGCCTGAGATTATATTATGTTTTTTTTACTGTAAGAAAGGCCATGCCACCAAGAAACTGTTCTTCCCAATTATGAGTGGGTAGTCCTAAATTGAGAGAATATGTTCAACATTGACTCAACAATTAAATTTGGCAATAACTTAGCATTCTACACAGGGTAGTTATTTATAGAATCAAACATTAAACGGAGGAAAAATCTTCAAAGAAATGGTCCAGTGTCTTGTCTTATGAATATGAATAACTAAGCTGAAGCAAAGAATACAGAGAAGAATGTAATACTAAGATATGACTTACTTAGGAGCAAACAAGGACCTCTAGGTTCCCTCATCCCAGGACAATTCTTCCAGTCAAAGATCCCTAAAGGTTGTCAGATTTGGACAACCCAAGTCAAACAAAGGATTTCTGGAAATTGATTAAGTCTCTGATCAGAAATTAATTCATTTCATGACAAAAATGAAATTCTCAAAGAGACCTGCATTTTGAGTTTTCAGGTCCCTTGAAGTTGTCAGCAACTTTTATCAAACTGGACCTGGTGGTTTTTTTGAAACAGAGTGGTTTTTTTGACACAGAGACTTTAGGAACAAAAATGACCAGGGATGGGAGTGGGGGGCAGGGAAAGATGAATGTTTTCAGTGTTTTTACCCAAATTGTCATGAAAATTTATGAAATTGTGCGCATTTTGTAACAAAAATAAATATATTTGGAGCAAATAAATATTTGTGGTTCTATTATCTATTGAACTCTCTTTGTCCTACTACATCAGCTCATTCCACCTAGTCAAGCAGGAAAGGTACATTTTTGTGATGACTTCCCCAGATGCTTCCTGAGTTATCTCTCCGGATGTCAGCTTGGAGCAGTGCTTCTCAATTATTTTCTGTCACCCTAGGAAGAAGAAAACATTTTTCACGCCCCCCGCGCGACTGTAAATAGTATCATTATTAAAAAAAATAGTATCATTATTAGAAAAAGGTCTGTTCTCCTTGAAAGGGAGGAGCATGCGCAGTCACATGTACTGGCTTAATGCTCACTATCGATGCAAATGTCAGCAGCGGTAGCCCGATTTCTTTAGCAAGTTTGATTAATAATTAATCATTAATTGGGGCAGCGTTATGTTTCACAGGAGAAGGTCATTGTCAGTCATTTGAGCATCAATTGGGCGCACATCCGTCGGGCAACAAAGTAAGTGTGGACGGACGTCCCACACTAAAGATGGCTCCGACAGGCTCGTGTCACAAGGGTTTTGGACAGCCAATTAGATGCTCCCGTTCTCTGATTAAAAACAGAGACATAAACACGGGGCTTAGCTTGTTATGACAGTGTTTGCCGAGGTCAAACGCGCCCCCTTTTATGGAGCCTCATGCCCGTCCTGGGGGGCGCGCCCCACTATTTGAGAAGCACTGGCTTGGAGGAAGATGAACCAGTTCGAGGCATGTCTGGAGGGGAGTTGGTTAATGGCTCCAAACAGCCATCTGAGAGGGATTTGGCTCAAACACAACTGCAGCAGGTCAGAGGTTTCAGGTGGAGAAAGCATGCAGCTGGCACCAGTCAGTAATGAGGAACTGCTGCTGCACCTGATCCAAGAACAGGTAGGGCAGAGAAAAGGCAGGAGCAGAGGAGCTCACCCAGATTACTCGTGAGGAGAAAGCCTCACCCTTCTTGATGGGCCACAACAGAAGCTGGCTATTTAAATAGCACAGCAGAGAGAGGGAAGTGATTCTGGGAACAACAGGTTCATCCCCTAGCTATGTGTTTTCTGGTTGTGGTGATTTTTGCCTTCCTTTGGATTGACACTGTGCCTTGACTTGGATCATGCCTTGTGAACTTTGGACTTTTCTTCCCTTGTGAGACCTCTTGAATTGTGGATTTAATTTTGCCTGGTGGGTTTATTTTGACTGGGAAACTTCCAAGTGCCTTGTGGACTCATTAGCCATTGCTTTCTGGACTAGCATTGGTCTGCTTGTGGCTGGACTTAATTGGGACAGTTCTGGGTTTTTGATGAAGGGAATTGCTGGGGAATATTAATAAACCCACTAAACCAAAGTTGTGTTTGTGTGTGTGAGAGAGAGAGAGACAGAGAGAATGAGTTGATGTGACCTAGGCTTCCTGAGTCATTACAAGTAGTCCCAAAAACCTCTTTTATTGCAACAGCTGTGAATTACGTTCATTCACAGCTGAGTCCCAAATTAGATGCAAAAAATCCTTCGGGAGAAGTCCTTTGGGATAATCACCAACCTTTATCTCCCTTGACATGCTGCCAAAGACCTACTTGGCAAAGCCACACGGATTCCAGAATCAAACAGAGATGCCAACTGGGAACAGAATTAACAACGTTGCTTTCCTGTAAAGTGCCCATGTGCCTTTGCTCCTCTTTTAAGCCTTATGGGAGGGGCCAATCATCTCCAGGCCTTACTCCCGAGTTGTCCCTTTTGTTTGTGCTTTCTGGGAGTTCTGCGCATGTGCGCACTAGGAACAAGCTCCTCCTGTTCCTCTGCCTCTCTGCTGTCCAACTCTGGAGGCTCCGGAGTCTGTGCATCACTCCCAGATGGCCCTGGCCACATCTCTGCCTCTGACACAGAGCCCTTGTCCGGGCCTTCCCCAGACTCCAGTACTGGCTCATGTTCCTCCCCAGCTTCCTCACTGTCCGACTCCACTGCCAGCTCCGCAGGCTGCTGGCGGTGGACCATGTCATTTTTTGGGTCCAGGAAGAGAGCCTTCTCTGCCATTGTTCACACGCTGTAGAATATTCTCTCCTTAGAGGTGATAGGGCCCCTCACTATCTTGGTTAAAATGTGGTTCTATGGCCTTGCTTGGAGGTTGCAGAAGAGCATGTAGTCATAGGGCTGGTTACTGCCTTGAAAGTCCTCCTCCCCACCATTTAATTAACTTAAATATTAATTTTTATCTTTTTAAATTGTAAATTGTATACACAGTTTTTATGTTTTTATATTTTTTTTTACTTGTACACCACTCAGAGTCCTCTATCAGTTAGATGGACTTTTTTAAAAAAAACCTGATTAAACAAACAGTAGGTCTATGAATGGAAATGTCAAAACACCTTGGTTTTGGGTACTTTGTAGTTCTCTATTCAAGATCAAGTATTGTCAATAGCCAGGCACTAAGGCAAATACTTTGTGCCTCAGGCAGTTCTCAGTTTTCAGCCTCTTCACAGTCAAGAACTTCTACTCTTCTACTGAGGGGAGTTAAGTGTGCCAATCTGGTGAACTCCACTTCCAAGCAGACTAGTAAAGAACTCTAGGAGGCATCATTAGAACTTGGGAATGAAGTAATTTGCCACCTAACATAGTCACTGCCAGGAAAGCAAAGGTTTCTTTTGGAGGCAAATTCTCCATATAGGACTTTCTGGCCCATAATGGCACTTCTGAAAAAACTGTCTTCGTTATAACAAAACGAACTTGCCTCGACTGCCGATGATATAAAATGGTCATGGTGATTTCTGAGAAAATGGGATACCTTGGGGAGCCCAATTATAACTGCAGTAGGAAGAATTCGAAAATATAATTTTGGCTTCCTCCCTCGCCTTCATGTTGGCCCTTGAACAAGCAATGAGTCTGCTTCTTTCAGGTTCTCAGTGGAAAGCACATTAATGGCCTTTTTACTGGCTCATGTCTGTGCCGGTTGAGATTTTGAGATTTTTTTTCCCCCTCTGCTTTTACTAAAACAAATGAGTTGTGCTTATTTAAAAGCTAACTTTTTCTATACTTATACTTCAAATGATCGCACTTGTATTCTTTGCAAAAGCAAAGCAATTGATTTATACTTTCTCTTTCACAGAAATTTAGAGAACAATGCAATCAGGAACAAGGGGAAAACATGGGCTCTTTGTTACAGGAGCAGTGATATTTCAAATCATAAACTTCATAGTGTGATGACAGGACAGCACAAAACTATTGACAAGGATTGCAAAGTTTGCTGTTCATTTAGAAGGCACTAGGAATACCCTTTCTCTCCAGCTGCCAAAATAAAAGAGGATGCAGGATAAAGATTGATCAAATCAAGGAAATGCTAGAACAGGAACTGATATAGGAAGTAGCTTTCCATCGAAAACAAGAGTGAAGACCAGAAGCAACAGACGTAAAAATATTGTATAGTTTTTAAATTTCCAAGACCTAACAGGAGGAAAAAAAACCTAACTTATAATGCTATGGTAGAAAACAAGTCACTGCAGAACAGGAAACAGGAAAGTGAAGTATGGAGTACGCCATCAGCCAATAATGAGAATCTATCATGCGCCATACCTGTAAGACTTACAAATTTCCATGCTGGAGGTGATAAGTGGACTAGGAGAAAGATCTTAAGAAGTCCACTTCTTAAGTGACTTTGAACCCATTTAATCTTTATTTTAGTATTTAATGTTACAAAATTGTGTACTTGTTTTTACGATGTTGTAAGTGGCTTGATAGTGAGATGGGCAACACGTAAATTTAATAAATAAAATAGTAAAGGTATCCATTATTAGTAAAACAGGTGGGTACAAATGAGCCTGGAATGGAAATGGAAATGGAAAGAAGCTACTGTAACATCACTGACTTTGAAGATCTAGGAAGGAAGCTCAAAAACCTGGAGCTTTCTTCTATCCTTTCACTATAATAAGGAACATTGGAAAGGCAAGTGAATGAGGATTTTCCTATCATTCTCAATTATTTTTGACTTTTTTTCCTTGATAGACTTGGAAAGCTACCTACCACTTCACCTCCCACCCAAAAAGAATATCTTTAAAATACTGTATATTGAAATCCAGAGACATCCTTGGCAGTAAAGCTGATGCTAAAGGGTTAATCGTTGCTTTGTATTTGGCTGAATATCTCTTAAAATATTTTAATGCTATAATTAAGTCAGGAGAACAAGAAACCTTATTTGGAGTGTGTCTGTTGATGACTTGTTTTCAGTGCCAAATTGCGACTATTGCTTCATTGACGTGGCCTATGGAGAGTCATCTACATAACTCTCTTCTAGAGTTCTGAGAGCAATAACATCCTGGGAACTGGCATTTACATATTTAATTATGGTTGATTGGCAAGGGAGAAGATGGGAACAAGTCACCTGAGAACTAAGCAAGCTGATTCACTGACACTGATTCACAGAATTTTACAACTTCAGAAATGTGCTCACAAATAAGAACACTGTGACCATTGTTACATTTTGTAATCACAAAGGATTTGGCATTTTTATCCTTGTGGTTTTTATGTGGTGGGCACATTTTTTAAAAAATTGGCACAAAAGTCGCATCCCAAATCATTTCCTTTACACGCTTTATGTCCCTTTTGTTGAATCATTCTTGCAGAGGCAATGCGCCTCTGAAATTTAGGGGATAGCAATATTTCACTAGGTATCATTCCTGGCCCCTTGCTCTTCATTTAAAGCAAGTCACCTCCTCCCTCACTTTGCTAAAGACTTTATGGATGAGTTTACTAAGCCAGAAATACCTATGTATGAAACCAAGCCACTGAAAATAAAGGCCATATTTATCTAAAAAAAATTGATACGATCAAAGTTTTCTCGCATCTCTTCTAAGTTCTTTCTGTTCCAAATAATAACAGTGGTGCTACTAAGCATCTTTAGTAGCCTTCTCAATGACAGATTCTTTTAGATATCATTATCATAATCTCCTTTTAACGACACCATAATCCTTTGCGGGGTGGAGTCTGGGCAACTAAATGGATCTGACTGGCCGGATGCCCTTCTTGTCACCAATGCGGAATTATATTCAGCAGATATATTCTCAATGTGCCCAGAGAGAGAAATATCTGCCTCTACCTAGGATTGAACCCATAGTCTCCTGGTTGTGAGGCGAGAGCTCCACCTCTAGGCCATCGCACCACTCTCAGATTCTTTTAGATATGTGGTCTTCAAATTCCAGAAAGCTCTGCAATGGCCATGAATTTGGGAATTCCAAAACTGATATACACTTACCTGGAGGGAGTCCAATTTGACAAAGTCTATTCCATGGTGCCAATTGTGTTTCTGGTTCCTTTTACTTCTGAACATTTGGAAACATTTCTTAATGAGACTAGAATGCTGGTAAGCCTAGGGCTGGGGTGCCTGTTATTGCAGGACACCAATAGCAAGCAACCACATTTGGGGTATCTCATTATGATGCATTGTGCATTTCACTCACATACCTCTTTTATTGTATTCAACAACCAACCTGCAACTCTGCAATTTCATGAAACATGTTCACTTTACCATGTGCTTCTCTAAATCAATAAATGTGAGAAGAAAAGCCTTCCTATCAAACATACAACTTCACTACTTTCCCTAGATTTGGTTCATTGTTATTTCCTCTATCCTTTTGTTCAAAGTTCCACCAGATACCTTCCTATACACACTCCTAAACTCCCAGTGGTTTCTGCATTCATTTTTCTCACATTTCCCATTGAATAAAGGAAGAACTAGATGATTATTCTAATCATCTGGTACAGATGCCTTCTCAGTACATATATTAAACGAACAATACAACCACTTCATAGACCAGCAGCCCCCAACCTCTTGGGCACCAGGGACCGAATCTGTGGAGAGAAATTTTTTGTGGCTTGGAAGGGCATGGTTTTGCATGCTGCCTTCATCGCGTGAACGGGGCTTCACTTGTTTGCGTGGCCCGGTTTCTAGCATGTTGTGGCCCAGTGCTGGTCCACGAACTGGTGGCTAGGGACCCCCACCACAGACAAACTGTACTTTTGTATTTCTCTAGGCAGCATTGCCACTTTTAACATTGTCCTAGCATTTATAACATTTACAACATTGTCCTAACATTTATAACATAAAAACTTTAATCTAAATTTAGTATCTTGGGTAGCATTTGTTTTGACTCTACTGTTTGATATAGCATTATCATTTCCATAAATCAGACTATGATGGTGTAACTCTTACTTCCCCATAAAAATCTATAATGTGTTTCTTCAGAGCTGTGGTGGCACAGTGGTTAGTATGCAGTACTGCAGGCTACTTCTGCTGACTGCTGGCTGCCTGCAATTTGGCAGTTCAAATCTCACCAGGCTCAAGGTTGACTCAGCCTTCCATCCTTCCAAAGTGGGTAAAATGAGGTCCCAAATTGTTGGGGAAAATATGCTGACTCTGTAAACCACTTAGAGAGGGCTGGAAAGCACTGTGAAGAGGTATAAAAGTCTAAGTGCTATTGCTATTTCAATTTCACCTCAAATTACTTCATTTTTAACCTCATTTGCTTTGCTAGAAGCTTCCTATTTGAGCGCCCCCTCTCCTTCCTCAACTTTGAAAATAGTATTTTATTTCCATCAAAATTGTTCTGAATTTTCCTGTCTCTTTTAACCTAAACAGTTCCTTGCTCCTTGACTATTTTTTTCACACATTATTCTGCCTTTACTGATTATACAAAATCTTTATCTCATTCTCATTGTTGTAATATGCAATTTACTGATTCACAACCTCCACTGAGCTTGATTTTTCATACTTTGCACTAGTGTAACTCCACAAACTTGTTGCACTCTATAATTATTTTCATGCTGTTCCAAGAAGCTTCCACAATCTCTCTTCTTTTTTTGGGGGGTCTGTTTTCTATTTATCCTGTCTACCTACCTACCTACACTTTTCATACAGGACTTGTGTCTGTTATTACTGAAGTCATCCATGTTGCATCTTTCACACTTCATTTCTATGTTCATTTTTTTCTTAGGGTCCACTTTGGTCACTATTAAAAAGCAGTCTGTCCCATTATCTAAATTCTCATCAGTCACATAGGTACTCTTCACTAATTCTCAGAAGTTTCCATCAGAAAAAAATAATTTTAAATTTACATTCCTTACGGTTTTGTGAATAGATTTACATGTAACTACGTATTTGAAGCAGTGCTGCTTTCCCCAAACAGATGTCACTAAACAGTTGCCATTCTCATTCAGCATTTGGATCCTTGGAGGGCTCAACCACTTTTTAAAAACTTCTTTCTAATTACTGAATAAGTGAAAGTAGAGAAGGATTGAATCTGGCAAGCATGTTCTCAGAGACAGAGTGCATTAAATAAATATAAATTTTATTAAAAACACCCACATTTCAGCATTATCAGGAATGATATAATAAAACAGCTTTTCAAATAACCTGCATTCATTACAATACTTACAATATTTATAACCATT
The DNA here is from genome assembly GCA_012654045.1 of Ptyas mucosa. Classification (NCBI taxonomy): domain Eukaryota; kingdom Metazoa; phylum Chordata; class Lepidosauria; order Squamata; family Colubridae; genus Ptyas; species Ptyas mucosa. The sequence continues at coordinate 27,546,935 of WNWU01000007.1, forward strand.
CTCAGATTTTTAATGGACAAAATAAAATTTAAGTGAGAATAAACCAAACAAATACCCAAACAGCAGAACATAAACTTAGAAATGCACACATAAAAAAGTCAATAATCTTAGTGTCAAACTGTTGGGAGTTTCTCTATAAAAGATAGCCACTATGTTTAACAGTGAACTTTAATGCTGCTGCACATTAATCAAGTTGAAGAAAACAATCATTCAAGTAGAGTTGACACCACTCAGAAACATTTCAAGTATGGCTATAATCAACCTGATAATCCTATACAAGCTATGCTGTATTTGCTTTGTCTTTCTGTCTCACTCTTATGCAAGTTTTCATTAGTATCACAATTTTCATTCACAGGATACATTTCTCCTCCTCACCCTTACATCTCATCCTCAATGAAGTTGTCTTCTGTTTGTAAGCAATTTGGCAAGGGAAGACACAAAGATGCCCTTGTAGATATGGAAAGGGCACGCACAGGTTGCACTATACTTGGAGTTGACCACTGCATCCCAAAAATGATACTAAATTACACAATGTGCTTCCACTTATGATGAATGTGAAATTATGTGGAATCTACCAGTGACAAGAGTACATAAATTGTTTTGCAAGGTAGGAAAAATGGCAAAGCTGCCTATCATATAGAGGTGTGTCCTTGCTTACCAATGATAATTGGGTCTGGCAACTCTGTCTCTAAGCATTGCAGTCACTAAGAACCATGCTGCCATGCCAACTTAGAACCAAGTGAATAGTTGTAGTTGTTCAGAGAGACATCTTGTGATTGTGACTTGTCAACTTCACTTCCACATTCTCTGTAAATGCAGTCAGTTGTGAAGCTCGCAAATGACAATCATGAGACTGTGGGATGTGGCAACAGTCATAAATGCATGCTGGTTTTGAAGCACCTGAACAGCACCTATCGAATGGATGCTTCAATGGCTGTAAATGGGAGGATGTTTACCAACCATTGCAGCCATTTTGAATGATTGCTAAACAAAAGAGTTGGTAAGTAAAGGACTGCCTGTATTGTTTGGGTTTGTATTGTAATCAACATTGCTTTAAGTCAGATAGACCCATGTAAAGAATAACTAAAGTTCAATTAACTTGATAGACAAGTCTTCCAATCCATTATACATTTATACAACAGTGAAGAGAGAATTCTGGTTTATTCAAAGGAAGGAGGTTTCCTCATGGACATTATTTCAAAATGTAACAGCCCTTGCCCATACCAAGGCATCTACATGTACCTTAGAGCTTCAGTTTGGGGTGACTGTGTAAGATATAATTCATATATTTAAAGTGAGAGCAGTGGGTTCATGTAGTTATAGCACTGCATATGCTTGATCATGACATACTCAGTTAAGAATTATAATTAGATAAAACTCAAAGAAAAAAACAAAGAGAAGGCATTGGTCCTGCAAAGATTACTCTTGATGCAACTTGATAATTCCACTGATATCATTGGGAAATTAATTGTGTAAAACAAGGGTGAGGAACATCTCCAGATTTTGCTGCTCTACAACTGCTTTAGGTAGAAGCTCAGCAATATCCAAAGGGCACCGGGTTGCAAAAGTCTGGATGACAAAATAATTTACTGAATGGAAGCAAGGACAGGCAGAAAACCTCTTGCTGCCATGCAGTGATTATTCTGATTTCTGCAGCCCAGATATGGTATGCCCATGTACCTTTGATAGTGAGTGAAAAAAATACGAGTAACTTGTTTCAGAATCAGGGCCTTTACATACAATTACATTCTTATGTATGTATATATATTGCACTGCCATACTTTAGAAATGCCTATGCCTAATGTAAGATCAACTGGGCTAGACTAAAAGTTAACAAGTCCTGCGTGCTTTTCTCACAGTAGCCAACCTGATGCAAAATATAGGATACAGAATACAAATACTATACTTTCTTTCTCAAATGTTGTGTCTCAACAACTAATATTGAGAGATATGCTGCCTTCAACTCTAAAGGTAGTCTACAATTGTCATGGCTGGTAGTCTTCTCTTGCAGTCTTTTCTCCATGAATCTCTCTGTTCTTTAAACTCTGGCTCGAAAGGCCGTGAAATAAAACAGCAATCACAGGTGAAAACGTATTTATAGAATTTGGAAAAGGCACTACCTTCTTGCAAATGGTCAGCTGCCAAATACCTATTTTGTCCTCTTGTCAGCTCAGTGCAATCTATGACTTATTTTATATGTAACATGCAAAGGGGGAGGATGTAAAATAAGAAACCTCAAACAGAGTTTACAATATTAAAAATGCACTTCCATTGTCATAAAAAAGAAGAAATGGATTTACTCCGCAAAATTTGCCATCAATACATTTACAAGTAAAAGTTAGAAGCAGAATTAAAAAACAGTTGAGATTCTCAAAAATAAAGTAGAATTTTAAAAAAGGGTTCAACAATAATATTTATCAATCTGTACAATAAAATTTTACATACACATACACAGATGATACATTGGCTTACTAAGGAAATTGTGAGAGGATATATCCCTGAATTTTTAGAACAAAACTATGTGTTAAAATTCAAGTTACACTTGCTATCAAGTAGTGAGAATTTCTTTTTCCCAAATATTAGCGAAGCAGAAAATCAGGGGAACATGATATCTATCTCCATTTAAAATCCTACTGCCAAGTAAAGTTGAGGTATATGACAAGTAGGAACATCATTCAAACATAATTTGAACATAGTTTTAGCACACTTTTTTTTAGAGAACAGGCCAAGTAGCACCATGATGTGAATTCAGTTCCAAATCCATATATAGATATATATATATATTGATATATAATATATATTTATATATTTATACATTATTAAAATACTAAAACATTGCTTTAAAATTGTTTACAAGTTACTATACATCTGTTTTGCTTACACTTTTATACAAACTACCAAATTAAAAACCATCACAGCAAGCCAGCTGCCTCAACTGTATTCTCCCCAAGCCCCTAACTTCCTACAGTACAACCCTGTATTTCTTTGTGTTGACTCTTCTCAACATTTCCTAGAAAATATGGGCACATTACACTGAGCAGTGCCATATTCCATAACATAAATAATCCATGATTAAATAAAGCAGTAACCATCATCTGTAGAATGCTATGGATCCTTAAAAAATAGCTCAAAATCATGACGAAATGGTCAAGTTTAGCACATTTTTGTCTGTGACATATATATATATTAAAAACTTAAAATGTGTACTATTTCAGGAAAGAGCTTCTCATTAAAATAGTTAAAATTAATATTTACAATATACTTGTGTGAGACGAGCACCAAAACACGAAGCTTGTATTTTTAAAAAATCCCGTTACCACTGGTTGAACAGAGTAAATAAAGGATTTATTCTTTCTCTGTTCTTTTAGCGAGTGTTTGAGAAATGGTTTCAGTTTGTGTCTATAATTGGCTTTAAAACTTTCTCCTGCTGTTTGCAGTTACAAATATCTTCTCCCCTTTTCATCTCATATAAATTTGCCCCAAAGATCAAAAGATTGAAATAACAACAATAATAATTTGTTGCACGCTTATAGAAGTTGAACATTTATGGAAAAAGAAATCCGCTGTTATAACAATCTTGATTGGAGCCCTTGGAGCCCTATCTAAAGGATTTACTGAATATTTGGAAACCTTGAATTTATTGAACCTGAATATCTTAATTTTACAGAAAGCCACTTTGCTTGAAACTGGCTCCATCCTTAAGGTACTATCTTAATAATTCTTAAGTTCTTCATTAAGTCTTGAATTAATAAGTTTTCACCAATCTTAGACTATGATTCTAACTGCAGATTACTCTTAATAATCATTGTAACAATAAGTTATTAAATGTATATGCTACCTGACTCCCAGTGATACTGGGTAATATTGAATTTAACATGTATATACTAAATAAATTTATTCAAATAAGTTTCTTTTAATGTTACAGTAAATGTCTGGAAAGTTTTAGCACCCAGATAATAGTTTTCAGTGGCAACACTGCAACACCACCTAAAGAGCTTTTCAAGCACCGTTCACAAAATATTTTTCTATTGTTTGCTGCTCCTAATCAGATCTTTGCCAAATGAAATGAATTCTGGTGAGATCCAACAAAGCTTATTTAGCATGGAGAAGTAGCAGAATGAGAATTGAGGGCTGCCGCATGAAAGCCTTATTTGCATTTTCCTGATAATCAAGATAAAACGGTTATCTTCAATAGCTTTATCCAAACAAAAGAAGACCAGTTTCTTTTCTGATTTACAATTCTGTGGGGTATTAAGTCACCAGGAAAATATTTCTCAAAATGTTAGCACGGAATGGGAAAGGATCTCTTTTTAAATAAGTAGCAGTCATTAGCATTATCTTGTTATGGTTACCAAGAGGCTTTGATTCATGTCCCAGCTGAATTAACCTTGAAAAAGAATATTATTTGCTAGTAATACTTGCTATATTAAAAAATCTTAATTGAGCTGGGAAAAAATAGACCACGTACTCAGACACAAATTATGACTGCGGCTGATCATTTGAAAGCATAGGGAAAATACGTAGACCTAGACTGGCGAGCTGATTAGTTGACTGACTAGGATAACTTGCCACAGGAAGACTAGAAGTATGCATTCAACATATTTAATCAGGGATAATTGCATTCCATCTTATGAAATTCTAGTGTGCCTAAAATATAGCTTTTCAGCCCAGCTTATAAAAGTTGGTCCAGTTCTGAGTTATTAGCAAATCATGGCTTAATGTAACTATGGTCTCCTATATTTACACGATAAACTAGAACTGAATAAAAGACATGAAATTCTTCCAACCTCCTTGTACTTATTTTCGTTAATTCACAGAAAACTAAATCAGAAACAGGCAAAATAAAGCCTGATCGTACCCAGACTTGCTGTGTCATCTGAATCTTTTTTGTTAAAGTTAATTAGGAAGATTACGTTGCATTTTGTAAATAGGTAAACATTCCATAGCACCTACAGAACATGGGGATGCCAAACTCATGATCCTAACATTTCAACTGATCCTGTAGATAAACCAAAATGGATGCATACCCCAGTACTAATCCATGGTTAAGCTTTGTGTGTTTGAAAGATACCATCATTTCCACTATTCAACCATTGAAGTGTGAGGATTAATTCTTTTGGGCCTCAATAAGCCAGAGGTTTCTTAGTTTAAAAAGGTGCCTTTTTGCTTTCATTATTCTAGCTGCTACTGGCACATTCTACCTGCAGCGCTTATATCCGTGATGGTGAACCTATGGCACGGGTGCCACAGGTGGCACGCGGAGCCATATCAGTGGGCACGTGAGCTCAGCTCTGGCATGCATGCGTGTGCCAGCCAGGTGATTTTTGGGCCTTCTGGGCCCACCAGAAGTCAGGAAACACACTGTTTCTGGCCTCCAGAGGGCCTCGGGGGGGGGATAGGGAAGGTTGTTTTTGCTCTCCCCAGGCTCCTAGAAAGGCTCTGGAGCCTGGGGAGAGCAAAAAACGGGCCTACTGGGCCCACCGGGCCATCACGGGCAAAAGCGGGAGGAGCATGAGGATGTGGGGCGCATAGAATTATGGATGTGGGCACACTTGCATGTGACCCCACCGCGTTCCCCTTGCTTTTGGCACGCGATGGCAAAAAGGTTAGCCATCACTGGCTTATATGATAGCTTTGTTGGATCTTGCCCTTATTTCATCCAGATTTGCATGCTTTAAAACAAGTGTGTCCAACCCATAGTCTATAGATTGGACACCCATGCTTTAAACAATGAGTTGTAGCTGATTTTTTAAAAAACTGGATGTCAACGTAAATGTAAAGTTTTGTTTATGGATTAAGGAGAACAGGATCTGTTTTTATCCTACCTAGTGCTAATAAAAGACATTAAAACCTGTCTAAATGCTGCAGTAGACACCATTTTTGTATATAGCACCACGTTTTAGAATAGCCAAAACAAATTCAGTGCTTTTGTTGTAAGTGTAGCTATCCTGATTAATATTAATTTATATTAAAATCGTAGCCAAAACAAAACAAAGCCAAACAAAAAACAAACAAAATGTTCCATGCTAAAAACTACATTTTCAGTAAGCATTTCAGTATATACCATTAGTTGAGCACCTAGCAGAATCTTCAATTTTCTGCAGAAGAAATACTACAGAGTTTTCACCATTAAGCCCAAAAACTCTCTCTTGCTTCATCTGCTCTTGAGCAAAATGGTTACAGATGTTCATTTTTTAAAATTAGGGTCATTCTTTTTACCAGTAGTAATAGCAGTATTTCAGTCCTAGTTGGTTGTTAAGTCTTCTTAATTTTTGCATAGGATACTTTGGTTTTAGTTTCGAATTGTTACTTGTGACAGCTCTCCAAATATATGCAGTGGTAAAATTACTTATTTTGCTGGGATGGAGAAGGTTTCCTCAAGGACAAGTGAAAAAAAAAATACTGTATCTTGCTCTGACTCTATCCGATCTAATCTAAGGGAATAATTATGAGGTAATAAACAAAGGTGACTTTTATATATATCTGTTATAAGGCCCTGTAACCCGTGTAAAGGCATATGGAGATGTAGTTACTGTGGAATTTGTGGTAAGAGACATCGTCCTTTGTGCAAGGGACCTGATAAATCTAAAATAGGTTGGTTCCAGGTTCTCATTTAATTCAGCAGGCTCCCGTTTTACTTTTTTGCCATGTACTTTCTGAGGCACATAATCTGGACCATACTTCTCACAGTCCTCTTCTTTTTCTCTTGCCTTCTCAGCCATTTTTGCCTCCCACAAAGCCAGACCATGCTTTGGCTCATTCATACTTTTATGTTGGTAGAAGACAAGTGATATCCTTGTAGGGTGATTCCTGTTAGGATTTTTCAATGGGGTTGTAGCGTGGAGTTCACGTTTAGCACATTCTATGAGGATTGATCCATGGGATGGGGCCACTGCAACACCACCTATTTCTGGATCCAGAAAACTCTGCTCATTGTCTGACCAGACATCATCAGGATCCTCTGCATTGAGCACCTCTGTTTTAGTCGCACCTACTTCGGAAGCAGTTCTATTATGGTTAAAATCTGGAAAGAGGTTTGACAGCCCATTAGCTGCCTGACTATTCTTGTTCTGGAGATGGAGTGAATGAGAAGAGCCATTGAACATGCTATGATAGTCATGGGTAAGGTGTGCTGGGGGATACAGATGATCACCATTTTTATTCATGAAGTCCACACCTGGGTTATTTAGATTAGATTTCAGCCTGGAGGTGATGTCCAAAAAAGGGTTATCAGTCTCATGCTGGGCATAAGTTGGGAAAGAACCTGCATGATGAACATTTGGTCTAAAGGTGCATTTGTTGAAAGCATCTACTGGCACATTTTGGTTTCCATAATTCAAGTACCTGTGCCCAAAGTTCTGATTATTTGCAATCCTATGCTGATACAACGTATGTATTGGAGGTAGACTTAGTTTAGACAGAGAATCTTGGCTCTGATACCTAAACAAGTCCATATGCTGAGTCTGAGCAGAATAGGAATTGTAATAAGAACAATTGTCTATTGATAAGCTTCCATTGCATGGATAATGAGGATACTGGTTATTTTGACCTAAATGAATAGAATAGGGATTTATGAGACTGGAAGAATTCAAATAAGCTCCTGTAGGTTGTGATGAAGTTTGGTAGATATTCATTGGATTGGATCCTCCATAAGGATTGGAAGGAAGTGTAGAGTTTGAATATGGATTAGCTGGATTAGACAGACTCATATAGAGATTGGTAGGATCAGAAGCAGAGTATAAATTGCCATGATTTGACTGAGGTTTAGAAGGGAGAGCCTGGCATGGATGTTGATAAAGTTGCTGTTGTGACACAGCTGGTCCTGAAAGATGCAAAAGATCTGTGCACAAGAAAGAGAAGGAAAGAGCTTTAAGGTTGAAAAAAAAAATATTTATCATTTGTACAGAATTAATTCAATTATGGAAAGATGTTGCCCAATCTAGTTTTTATAGAGGAAGTTTGTACAATTGAATTATGCCACAAATATGAGATATGGGAAATTACTGTAGATCAGATATGAATGTTGCGGGCATCTTTCTTCTCTGGAAAAAAAATAGCCTTGATGAATCAGGCCAAGGCTCAAATATTGACACTATTTTGTTTCCCAGGTATCTTAGGAGGGCTTGGAAGCAGGTATGAAAAAATAACACAGGTAAAAATAACACATCTGAAACACGTATTCAAAGCCCTTCTAGAGATGTGCAATATTTGAATTCTGATGCAAGCAAAAGTGCTTCAAATCTGGCAATAGTATTCTCCTTGTACCTGTTGGCAATTTCTTAAAGAAGCCCTCTCTTTCTTTACAGTCAAACAGGCTCAGAGAAAGGATAGAAGGAAGCAGTAATGGGGTGCAATCAAACTTTTACACTCCCTTGTTACCTCAACTCAACCATGTGTTTTCTGGAGCCTGTACAACTACTTGGTGCTCTAAGAGCCCAGGTAAAAAGTTGACTCCTTTAAGCTTCTGAAGGTATCAAATATCAGATCTGAAGCACCTTTGTACATTTTGTTCCAAGTATTGAACATTTCTACTTTTATCTTTAAAAGGCATCAAAAGATCAGTCATCACTATGCCTAATGAATTCTGAATGGTTAACTGTACTAAAAAACATTTCTTCTGTTTATTGTAAACCCCATGCCAGTCAGCTATATTAGATTAGCTCTGCCCCAGGAGCTTTGTGAAAGTTAACAAGACAAAATAAAGAAACCCCTCCTTTTCTACTTTCTCGGTGCCATATATAATTTATACACAATGACATGTCCCCTTTCAATAACAACAAAAGGGCTTCAAATATTCTAGTCTTTTCTCATAAAAAGGTTCTTTGAATACCTTGATGGTTTTGATTGCTCCCTTCTGCATCTCCCCCCAAACATTATATACTTTTTCAGTTATGAGTGAGAAAACTTTAACCTTTAACTGTCTACTGTTGACGTCACCCCATTCCTAAGAGGTCTGTAAGGGGCGTGCATAAGTGCATCAGCGTGCCTACCATCCCTGTCCTAATATTCCTTTTTACTTACTTTTTTCATGTATTCAAATTATGTTTATACTTTTACCTGTTATCTTATATATGCTTGACAAATAAACTTATGATTTATGATTATAATCCCCAGCATAGATTCCCTCCCCCCCAAGCAGCTACATATTGTGTCAATATCTTCATTCAGCTATCAACAGTTTTTCGTTTTTCTTTTAATTTTTATTTACATGCTGCCCTTCTCCGGAGACTCAGGGCGGCTTTCAATGCGTTAAGCAATAGCCTTCATACTTTTGTATATTGCCCCCACAAACTGGGTCCTCAATTTACCCACCTTAGAAAGGATGGAAGGCTGAGTCAACCTTGAGCCTGGTGAGATTCGAACTTACAGTAATTGCAGGCAGCTGGATGTTAAATGCTGCCTTGACAGTGATCCCAAAATCTTTTTTCTTGGTTAGTTGGGACCCCATCAATATATATGTTAAGTAAGGGTTTTGTCAAAACATGCATCATTTGGCACCTCTTTAAATTGCATTTGTCATGTGTTTGTCCACCCAAAAGATATCCTTCTTAAGTCTTTATAGACACTGTTGGAAGCCCTAATTCCTCAGCATCTCATGAATATAGAAGGGATTGGCTGCAGAAAGAAAGTTAAGAATTTGCTTTCTGTCCCTTCTTTATATTTTACATATCCTATACTTAAAATGATTGCTGATCTAAGGAATTTCCTCTCAGCCATGTTTTCCAGTCATGGAGGAAATGTGGATTCTCCTTTTGGTAGGATGTAGCTAGCTAGGTAATAGACTTTTCCTGTAAATAGATCTTCTTTCTGTTTTAGATATAAATCTTCTCTCACTAATTATTGTTGAGATCAAATTCCTACTGTAAGGAAGACACATCCAACTCACTTTTGGGTTTTTTTAAAAACCTTGAGTAGTTTAATACCATCAGCAAACTTGGCCACCTCACTGCTTATTTAAAAGAATCATTTAAAAGTTAAAAAGTACCAGTTCCAACATATATCCTGAGGGCTTTCTACTTGCATAGAAATTTGCTAACATTATTAAACATAGAACATTGTTAAACACAATTGAGAAAAATAAGAAAACATTTTGGTTCATTAAGAGAAGAACTGACTCCATGGACTCAACTAGGTAAGTGCATTGGAACAAAAAATGCCACCAATGCATTCATGTGCATATTTTATAATTGAAATAGCAACCACCCCATAGTTCAATTTGATCAGAACAGCAATTATTTAACTTTCTTCTTGTACAATGCTCTTGGACTAAAATAAACATTACTCCTTCTCCAGTGTAAATGTACTGTTGCTTGCTCTGGAAAGAAAGTCCCACTGATTTCAATGCAATTATTATTATTTCAATGTTGTTGTTGTTGTTGTTGTTGTTGTTGTTGTTGTTGTTATTATTATTATTATTATTATTATTATTATTATTATTATTATTATTTAAATTTATATACCGCTCTACTCCCGAAGGACTCAGAGCGGTGAACAGCCAAAATAAAATACATATAGTATTTTATACTATACAATTGACTTTATATCTAAAAAATCTGGTTCTAAATAAGCCTCTCATTTTGCCATAGATTCTGACATTTTCACATGCAAATAACAAAGTGAAAGCATTGTGATTCAACTCAAGTCAATGATTCTGTAGCAGGGTTTAAACCTAGACTGGTTGCTTAATCACATATTGGGGAATAAGTGACATGCTAAGACATATGCCATTTTCATACAATTTTATTTCAACGTGATCCTGTCTCATATGTCTCATGTTCAAAGTACAAATAGCCCATATGGTACATGCGACAGAGCTGACATCATAGCTAATGCCTACTAAAAACATACCTGCTAATTGCTTGCCATGAGCTGATGCTTCTGCATTGACCTGCTTTTGACGTGCTGAGGCTGGTTTTTCTCTCTCATGTTTGTTAGTCCCATTTTCCATGGAGGCCAGCTTCTCTGTTGCTGCTTTCTTGGCTTCCAACTTTTTTTGCCGACAGGTTTTCACAGGTTCAGCCAGCATCCTTACTTTTCGTCGAAAAGAACTAAGAACCTGGATGCTACCATTTCGCTTTTTTTCTTCCTGACCTTCGGTGCTTCCAAACTCATCTACATTGGATATTTTATACAAGGGTAGCACATGTAATTGTTCATCTTCTGGTGTTTGGCCAATTTCACGATTGTCTTCTCTGGTTAGTGTGCAGACCTGTTAAAATAATATGATGGAAGACACATTTGGACCGACAAATGACGCAAGGTTAAACTTGGCCTACAAACAATTATGATCATTCAGGACCTTAAAGTCACTGTGTTAATTTTTCCTGAGAGGCAGCTGGTCAAGTTAAATTAAACCTGGATTATTTTTAACCACAAATATTCTATTTTTCAATAGTTTCCCCAGAGGTCTATAACCCATTAAAAACAACAACAAAAAATTCTTTTAAAATATAACAATCTAAAATAATCCAGACCATGCAAGTGTTTTGTGGGATTGTTCTCTAGAAAATCCCATCATTTTCATTACTTTTCTCCTTTAAAAAAAAAAAAACCCCAAACATTTAGAGGTCAGCGAGCGCCACCTAGGGGCATTATGGACTCCATTTTGTCATCTTTATATAAACATATTTATTCCTGTATTCACTACTATTTGTACATTATGTATGTTTGTATAAAATGAAGGCTTTGGTATCTTTTTCATGTTAGGAGCACTTAATATTCCTGAGAAATAAAAGTTCCAGTGATGAAATTCATGAACTGATGACATAGCTTTGGGAAAATATTGGTGAGTAAATCCACAAGGAATGGCTGAAAAGAAGAGAAATGGAGGATGCTGATATGGCCAAGCCAAAGCCCAGATCTAAATTCCATTAATATGCTGTGAGGTGATTTGAAATGGGATGTTCATGAAAGAAGTCCCTCAAATATTGCACAATGGAAAAATTCCTGCATGGAGAAATAGAAATCTTCTCCCCAGTTGATGTCATAAATTTTCGTATATAAAAAACCCTGCAACTTGGGGTTGTTTCTTCCAAATACCAGATATTAGAGCCAACTTAGTTTTTCTATAGAAGTAAATGGCATTATCTTTTTTGTTGAATAAATAATTGCAAATAATTTAATGTAATAAATAATAAAGTCAATTTTTCATGTTTTTGTTTAGTTGTGCCACTTTTACTTTTATATGCTGCTTGAATGGAAGTAAAGTATTGATATGTCCACATATGTTAAAATTGAAAAAAAATTTTTTACATGAGGTGTACTTCTTCACATACACATTCACATCAGCATACAAGTTACTGCTGAAGAGGGAATGGTCTTTTCGGTTTAATCCTATTAAACTTCTGTTAATACAAAACAAAAATTAAAATATGTCAATCAATAAGGGAATGATTGATTGCAGGATTTCAAATTTGTTGATCAATCTAGAAGTAGCACTTTGGGAATATATCTAGCAACCAATCTTCATTGGCACTCATGCTCAAGAGATCAGTATTGTATTCCTTTTACATTGCCTTGGGAAATGACTAAATTCACCTTAGCAAATGAATGGATTTCTTAGCTCTCTTCAGCCAGCCCACCTAAGAGAAGGAACTTAAAACAAAGCTGAAAGAAGAAAATGGCAAACCACTTCTGTATGGCTTTCGAGAATAATATATGGAGAATTTCATTATACCGTATAATGAAATTGTCATGTCAGAAGAATTCCTTAATGGAAAGAATGAAGTTTCATGAGTAGGTTTAGAAATGACAACATGGCCATACCAAGGAAGTCTGTTTATCTCAAGTGCTAGAATGAGTTCCTCTTTTTAGAATGACACATTCAACTGGAACATATAACAAAAGAAGTATTAACTGAGGAAATCTTGCAGAATTGCCTAAGTGGAAATTAAGCATATCTAACTGGATATTTTAGAAATGTGAAACTTGTGGATCAGAATGGGCCTTATTAATACTTAATTAAATCTGTGTTTACTACAAACACAATGGTAGAAGGCACTAGAAAATTCTCGATCAAATACAAAATATGTTAAATGCTGATACAATGCATATGATAATATGCTGGTTTATAAAGCAGTCCCTACATTAGAGACTGTAGTTTGCATGTAATGGAATGAGCAAGTTTGGGCTACAAAAGAATTTCAGTTGTACTAATGGCATATTGGCCCAAACTGGTTAATTCTGTCCGTTACCATTAGTAGAGAATGTTGTACAAGAAATAGATATGACTAAAATAACCTTGACTACACATTCTTTATTTAACTAAAAATGTGAAAGTTTTAATTAAGGATCAAATGGCAGTGGAATCTATTATCCCAACAAATAATAACTACGGCATGGCATAGTTATATTGCATGTCTATAAAACTGCAAAAAAGAGGGAGGATGTAATTGATCTGAAAGAAGAAAATTTGATTTTGTGGATTAAAGTTGATATATGCAGACAAAGGAAGCCATAGGCTTAACTAGGAATGAAAGAAAAAATGTATCAAATGTAATTCATCTAGATTGTTGTGTATATGGAAATATGAATCTACAGATTGGTGACAATAAATGATTGTAGTGGAAGAATCAAATATGGGTTTTGGGGAAAAAATGCAACATTTTGGATAAATAGAATCCAGAAGAAATTGGTGAGGAATAAATGGATAGTATAAGATAAGAAAGTATAGAAATAACATGGGTGATTCAGGGACTCAAAAATAAATAATAGTGTCTATTTGGTGAGTATGAACTTTTAAAGACATACATAGAGAAATGAATGTAAATCTAAAATGGTCATTGAGGTGATTGTTTATGATAAAAAATTGAGTGAGAGAAGGATATAAGACTGATAAAAGGTTCTGAATATGAGATGAATCATATGCTGACAATATCAAAAATAGATCAAAATAGGCATGGAAGAAAAAGAAGACATGAAAGTAGAATGACTTTAGGAAAAGAAAGTATGACATATAGTTAATATATCAGAAGATGAGTAGAGTAGAAGAGAAGACGAGAAGAGGGAAATATGTATATAAAAGAATGATTGCTGGAAAATTTAGGACAAAAGAAAGATGCTGAATAATATAGAAAAAAGATGAGAAGACATATCTGCTGGAATAAAAATTGGTGATAAAAAATGAACTACTTGAGACATGCAGATGATAACACTTCGTCAGCCCAAGTAAGAAAGATGCAGAAGAGTCCATGATGAAAGAAAAAGTAGAAAGTGAAATATCTGAGTTAATGTTAAATATCAGAAAAGCAAAAATAGTGTCAACCAGAATGCTAAGTGAACTTACAGTTGATGGTGAAGAAGTGAAGATGGTAGATAGTTTTGTTTTCTTGGGTTCAAGAATAGATAAAGATGTACAGTGCAGTGAAGAAGTAAAGAGGATATTAATCCTAGGGAGGAAGGCAATTACAAATTTAGACAAGGTTATGAAGGATAAGGCTGTTTGTATGACAACAAAGATAAGAATAACTAAAGGAATGGTCTAATATAATGTATGACTCTGAAAGATGAACAGTAAGAAACAGCAAGAAAAATCCTTTGGATTATGGAGTTGGAGTACTTACTAAGAATACAATAGATTATAAGAACAAATAAGTTCTTGAGAAATATATATTTTGATTACTCCCTTGAGGCAATAATCAGCAAACAGAAAATCACAAATGCTAGGCATGAGATGTAAAGAGATGATGAATTAGCAAAAAAGGATTATGTGTGGCAAAGTTGAGGGGAAAATGGGAAGGAAAGACAACAGATAAAACAGATTATTATTTTCTTCAGTCCCAGCACTTATCTTAGAGTTGCCTGGATAAGTTCCTGCAGTTTTCTTAACAGGAATTTTCAGAAGTGGTTTTCCACTGCCTCTTTTCTAGGCTGAAAGTGATTAGCCTAAAATCACTGAGCTGGCTTTTTGCCTAAGATGAAACTACAACTCACACTCTTCCAGTTTCTAGTCTGATGCCTTAATTGCTGCATCATGCTGGATCTCCAAAGGGATATATGAGAAATGGGATGAATACATGGCTGTAGAAAACATATCCTTTATGAGCACATGGAACGTCTATCAAAGGGCTTCAATCTTGCAAATCTGAAAAAAAATGCACTAACTTGACAGCAAATTTTCTGTGGACCCCAAAGCATACATTCTGCAATACACAAGCCAATCTAAACTATATATTTTAAAGTTTCCAATTTCACTTTATTTCACTGTACTAAAAAAAAGAACAAGAAGGCAAACAGGAGCAAGGGATGTAAGAATTAACCTTGAGAATCTCATTTTTTTAAAAAACTAAAAGCCTAGAGGATTTGCATTCATACTGATGAAATATTTCACAATTTTCTTTGGTAGCTATCCAGTGGTGGGTTTCAACCGGTTCGCTTCACGCGCATGCTTTGCTCGCACATATGCACAGTGTATTAAGGAACAGCTGAGCAGAGCAGAACAATCTGCTCTGCCGCGCCTTTCAGCTGGTCTAAAAACGATCGAATATAAGGTATGTATAACGCAGGGGCAGGCAGGAGGGCCAAGCTAACTGTCAGAAAGAACCGGTTCACTCTCACCTCACCATCTCCGCTACCGGCTCGCCCGAACTGGGGAGAACCCACCACTGTAGCTATCATGTGCCAGCTTAATAGAACTAGAGATTATGAAAAACAAGGAACTTAATGCAAGAAGTTGGTTGGGAACAAGTAATGGCTTGGTGAATCACTGACTTACCAATGTACTGCCATTCTGCATATTGTGTAGGTCTCTATGAGCATGAGCACAAAAATCCAGGCAGGCAGTGACCCCTGAGAATGGACGACCTTCTTTTAAACCCAGGCGACATTCAGGAGCTCTGTGTTCATATTCAATCTAGACACAAATATATTTATATAGCTTAACTCCAAGGTTAACTTCAGATCAACAATCAAGCAAACAATACTCCAGTCAAGGAACTGCAAAAGAACCATCAGTAAACAGCCCAACCAAAGAATCTCTTAAGACCACTCACACCCACAAGCAAGTCTCCAGAATATAAACTGACAGCAAACAGCACTCCTTACTAGCAATGATGATGTTTCCTAGTTAGGGTAATGAAACATCTGCAAGAAAATAAGCAAGCTCTGAGAGCACCAAGGACCTCTTGTATTTATATTATTTAATCCACCAACATTACATTATTTAATTCACCAATTTTAATTCATCGCAGTCACTGCTTGTCAAAGTTCTTTCTTCCGCTCCTCTTCCTTTTAGTCGCCGTGTTTATTTGGCTGTGTTTCTGCCGCTGGTTTTGGAGTCTCGATCTCTCTGCTCCCCTGTTCCACAATATAACTGTATCTCACTTTTTTTTTTGAGTCTCCTATTGTACCAATGTGATTGTTGATTCAATTTTTGCTTCCTACTCCTTGGCTGTCAGCACTTTGGGCCAGCCAAAATGGCTGATTTTTCCCCCGCCGGAATTAAGAGGTTTCTCCTGAACCTTTGGGACAATTGCTTTTCCCCCCAAGGTCCTTTTTTAAAAAAAAATGATTTATATGCCGCCCTTCTCCGGAGACTCAGGGAGGCTTACAATGTGTTAAGCAATAGCCTTCATACTTTTGTATATTTATACAAAGTCAGCTTATTGCCCCCATAATCTGGGTCCTCATTTTACCTACCTTAGAAAGGATGGAAGGCTGAGTCAACCTTGAGCCTTGAAAATTCCTCTTTTTTTTATCAATCTCTCCAGGATTGATAGTGCCTATTTAGGCTTTCTGGCTGGGAATATTTGAGCTACAAGAACGGAGCCCCGCTCTCTCGCTCCATGCACGCTGACATCACCACTGGAACTCTCTTCAGTTCAGAACTGTGAAAGGTCTTCACACTTTGTTATGCACCAAGGAAGACCAATCCACTGTTCCTTTCTCCAGTTCCAATGATAGCAAACAAATCACGCAGTGTCAATTTGATGCTAGGTGCTAAATCATAGAATCATAGGGTTGCATGTATGGATATTTCCAATTTTATCATCCTGGAGGTTTGGGTTTATAGATCAGCTAAGACAATCATTTACTTAGTTTTGGTATCAACCGAGCCCTTGTGACTTGAAAATAATGGTTTTATTATATGTACAATATGCTACTGTGCTTCTTTAACAAGCCATGGTTCATCAATGTGGATTACATCATAAAAGCTATAAAGAAACATAATTTTTACCTCACTGATATAATTGTGCATTTTCAGAAACACCATAGTAGCCAGAAACAAAACCAGTTAATTTTTGTTTATTTCTAATTGTTTCATCATCTTCATTTAATGACCCCATAATCCCTTGCGGGTGGAGTCTGGGCAACTGAATGGAGCTAGCAGAGTGTTTTAATGGCTGGATGCCCTTCCTGTCACCAATGCAGAGTTTTGTTCAGCAGATCTATTCTCAGTGTGCCCAGAGAGAGAAATAATGACCTGTACCTAGGATCGAACTCACAGCCACCTCTCAGCCACTGTACCATTCCATTTCTAATTATTTCGTATTATTGTAAAACAATATTTATTTATTTATTTATTTATTTGTTTGTTTGTTTGTTTGTCAACAAGTATAAGGAAAGAAGTAACAGTATATACATAGACATGGACACATGAAAAAAAATTGGCACAAATAAAATGATATAAATAGCAAAACATAGCCATAAACGCATAGAATGATTACATATAAATGGGGACAGTAGGACAGGGATGGTAGGCACACTGGTGCGCTTATGCATGCCCCCTTAGGGACCACTTAAAAAACATGAAAGGTCCATGGTAGACAGTTTAAGGTAAAAGGTATGGGGATTAGCGAGACCAACAACAGGATCAGGTTCCAGACATTTACTATTCTATTGCAGAAGTCATATTTCCTGCAATCAAGATTAGAGCGAATTACATTGAGTTTGAATCTATTGATAGCCCTTCTGTTATTATGGTTGAAATTAAAGTACTCATTTACAGGTAGGATGTTTTGGTAAATAATCTTATGAACTAAGCTTAGGTCCGAATGTAGACGGCGTAGTTCGAGGCTATCGAGGCCTAAAATTTCAAGCGTGGTAGTATAGGGAATTTTATTTCGAGCAGAGGATTTGAGTAACTCTTCTAGTTAAAAAGTTTTGTATGCCTTAGTTTGAAGTATAGTGTTACCAGAGAGAAAACTTTGTAAAATAAGATTGACAACTCTTAATGCCTTTTTTGCAATGATGTTACAGTGAGCTCTAGGGCTTAGATCTTTTGAAATATGTAGCCTCATAAATGAATTCTACCTTATAAGTGTAGTAGTTTCTTTCAAAGTCTTGGGAGACTTATACATTGGTAAAATAAAGCAATGAATTTCGTATTGTTATCAAACATTATTGTTTTTCTTTACTCACCTGGTTGTTATAGGCATCAGGTGCCAGTTTCTTGTAAGTGGGTGCCATCAGAGTTGACAAAGTTTGCAGATTGGATTCTAGTTTTTCTTCCTATTTTTTTTAAAAAGAACTTTACTCATTAACAGTTAATTACTACTTTTAGCTAATAGCTTTAATTCTGAAAACACTTATGGTTATTTCATTCAGCGTAATGTGATTCAACAGATCATAAAACTATTTCCCAAGAAGACCATGGGGCAAAATGATAGCTGTTTTCAAATATCTGAAGGACTTTTGTGTAGATAATGAAGGCTGCTGTTGCCCTCTGTTGTTCCAAAAAGCAACAGAATCAGTGAATAAAAACTCCAGGAAACTAGATACTGGCTTAAAATTAGAAGAAATGTTCAGCAATATGACAGATTGTCTTGGGAAATAATGGGATATCCGCTAGTGGTATTTAAAAGCAAGGTGTGAATCAACATCTGACAAGAATGGAAAAACTGAAAATACCTACACTGGAGGTGGGCTTGAATATGTTTATTTGAATTCTAAGTAATTCTAATTCTTGGAATTCTTTATATAGAAGAGTAATGTTTAAAACTTACAAATAAAAACAACAAAAAATGCAGAGTTGAAGCCGAATACCCAGACTAAACAAAACAAAAATGGACTGTTGACATTGCCAGTCTTTTTGTATCAAATCTCATCACTATAACTTTCTTTCTCTGTCCCTCTCTGTCTCTCTCTGTCTCTCCCTCCCTCCCTCTCTCTCTCTCCTCCTCCTCCTCCCCCTCCCTCCCTCTTCCTCCACCCTTCCTGCCTCTCTCTCCAGGAAAAATAATTGAAGGACAACCCTACCTCTTTTGGATCGTCACCTAATAGTTTAAACTTTCTTGGGATCTTGCTTCTGGCAAATTTGCAACCATTATAGTACATACTCCATGAACAACCAAAAGAAAAAGAAGCACCACAAGATTCAGGGTCTAATCCTTGGCATGCACAGGTTCGTCTAAGGGGAAAAAAATTAGCAAGGGTTATCAGTATACTGCCAATATACCATAGCTATTTTAAAGCAGTTTCTTTTATCATATATTTATCATAAATTACCTCTGATTACTAC
This sequence comes from Ptyas mucosa, assembly GCA_012654045.1. Taxonomy (NCBI): domain Eukaryota; kingdom Metazoa; phylum Chordata; class Lepidosauria; order Squamata; family Colubridae; genus Ptyas; species Ptyas mucosa. The sequence goes on from WNWU01000007.1 coordinate 27,566,391, forward strand.
TGAAATGTAGCTGTTTTAAATTTAATAAGAGCCAGTGTAGTATAGTGGTGAACAGGCTGTGCTAGGCATGATGAGGCACAGATTCACTTCTGCCTCAGTCATGGAAGCTACCTGGGTAACTCTGCACTAGTCATTCTCTTTGCCCTAATGTATGTACAGTGTTATTGTTACGGGGAAAATGGAAGGAGAGAGCACTATCAATGCCTGAACTAAAAGCAGGATATACTTCTAAATTAGGTATGGGGAACTATGGCTCCTTATGACTTGTGGACTTCAACTCCCAGAATTCCTGTGCTGAGTATGGCTGGCTCAGGAATTTTGGGATTTGAAGTCCACAAGTCATAAAACAGCCATAGTTCCCCACCCCTGATCTAAACAAGCTAATGAATGAATGATTTTATACATCTTCTAAGTCAAATTTGACATTCCTATTAAAAAGTGGAATTGGTTGATGTTCATCCATTCCTTCTTTCCCCTCAAGATTTTTGGCTCTAAGATGTACAAAAAAGGACCAGAGAGCCATCTAGAATAGCATGGAGGGGAACATGCAGTACTGTGTCTCATTACAGGATACACTGAGAGATAATCTGAATAAAAGTGCTATTTAAATATATTAAAATTATGACGTTAATCAGGACATACTTCTGAAAATACAGGGAGGTGGATTTAGATGCAGCTTTACATGCAATATATTGAAGGCATTTCCATAAGGGAAAATATAAAGCCTGAAAATAATTAAAGAAAATATGGAGAGAAAAGAAACAGCAGAAATACAGATCTTCCATTGTGAAAGAACATTTAACTTTTTTCATCTAAACACTAAGAGCTAGTAAGATTAGTATCTAAGTGCACTTTGATACTAATTTGCACTTGAGGGGAAGATAGGTGTTAATCTATCTTCCCCTCACAAGAACTCTGTGAGGTATTTTTCTGTATGTGGTAAGTATGATATAAGATTCCTCTCATGTACCATGGGCATGTCTGTTGTCACTGCAAGTCAAAATGGGTATAATCCATTACACTGCTGTTGAGATAAAACAGAATAGGATTGATCATGAAATGGATGAAAAATGAATTTTTTTAAACAAGATGGCTTTTCTATTTACTGAATGGTTTGTAAAAGAATTGCAGCTTTTGTAAGGTTACAGGTAAGGCTACAGGTAATCCTCAATTATGACTTTAATGAAAACTGCCTACTATGGTTGTAACTCATGATGGTCATAAAGCAGTCATCACATGACTGAACCAATTTTATGATAAATTTTTTTGCGACAATTGTTAAGCAAACCCATTGTTTGTCATGGAGTGTTTTTGCTGAAAATTAAATATTGGTTTTCGGCAAAAACATTGTTAATTGTGGTCATGTACTGTGAGACAAAAGCAAAAGAAGAAGCAAACAACAGAGAATGAGGTGGCTGGATGGAGTCACTGAAGCAGCTGGCATGATCTTAAATGGACTCCAGAGGATGGTAGAGGACAGGAAGGCCTGGAGGAACGTTGTCCATGGGGTCGCAATGGGTCGGACACAACTTTGCAACTAACAATAACTGTGAGACACTGCAAATGTCTATAAATGTGGACCAGTTGTCAAATGCCCGTCAGGAAGTCACGTGATTGCAAGGGGAGAAGCTGGCCATTGGAACTTTGGAACCAGGTTGTACATACATATTTTTTGGAGGGTCTGTTGTAAATTTGAACAGTCACTAAGTGACCAGTTCTAAGTTGAGCACTACACATGCCTTTTACAGCGAAAGGAGGTTCCAGATCTGTCTGCCAATCTGGCCATGCTATTTGGGAACATTAGGAGTTGCAGTTTGAACACATTTATTGTATGCTAGAACGGAGAAACTATGTTTATTACGATCTATGCCGTAGATATTTAAACTATAGGAAAATTTTACTTCCTGGAGGTGAAGGAAGTACATACTTAACTTACTCTTCATTGAGTGCACACCGCCGGTTTGTGAGTGTCCCGTACTTCATTAAAGTGTCAGACAATTCAGAGTACAGCTTGTCTGCTAGGCTCTGAGGTATTCCTTCCCACACCAAGATAAGTACAACTATCACAGCTGTTTCACAGTGGTGGCCTGCACGTTCTCGCACTAAACAAAGAAGTTTTTCTTCAGTTCCATTTCGACGAATCACCTGAAAGTATACCAAAAAAATTTTTTTCTGTAAAAAAATATTTAGGTTCAAGGTTAGCAGGCCACATTATGCTTTTGTCTAGTTTTTGGTAAACCAGATTTCTCCATATCTTTTGCATACCATAGCTCTTCGGTTCTGCTTGCAGTTTCTTTCCTTGTTTGGAATTTTCAAAGCAGGATTGGATAAGAATCTGCCTTACAACTTGAAAGAGCTACTATGAGCTAAGAAAGACAACTGACCAGATGGATTAATTGCCCATCATTATATCTTCCACCCAATTATATATTCAAAGGTAAGAATGATAAAATGGTGGTATCAAAAGTTCATTAACTTCGTTGGGACTTCTCTTCAACTTTAGGTCTGTGAGCTGTGAGTTTCAAATTTTAATAACAGATTTGGAAAGGCAAAATAGAATAAACCAAGCATCATTTAAAAAGATATAACATAGTGAGATTGAAGGTCCACAGACTTTTAAAGAATATGTACATAAGACAATAATTTCATCCTGGTATACATTTTCTAGATAGAGCTATTATTAATCTGTCATATTTTATTTAACATATATCCTGAATTAACTCCCATGATTTCTTTAAAAATAGATTTATTTTTAAATCTTAAACATAAGATTTATTTTTGCCAACATGCACTAATTATATCTATCAAAGAGAACAATATCCTTTATAAGGTTGTGAAAATTATTCTTACCCATTTAGCTATAGGGCAGCCTTGAGCACTTCTGCCTTCTTTTCCTGTGTAGACAATTTTCTCTATTCTGATGGCTTTGCCTTTTTGTCCATATCTTTTTTTAAAAAAATCAAATCATGAAATGAGTAAATATAAGAACATGCATTTCATATAAATGTAAATGCAATCATATAGGAACACAGGAAACTTTTCCTTTATGACTTAAAATCCTTTCTTGTATTGAGGTTATTTACTATCCATAGCAGTGGTGAAATCCATTTTTTTTACCACCAGTTCTGTGGGCGTGGCTTGGTGGGCGTGGCAGGGGAAGGATGCTTCAAAATCTCCATTCCCACCTCACTCCAGGGAAGGATATTGCAAGATCTCCATTCCCACCCCACTCCAGGGGAAGGATATTGCAAAATCTCCATTCCCACCCTACTCTGGGGCCAGCCAGAGGTGGTATTTGCGGGTTCCCTGAACTACTCAAAATTTCCACTACCGGTTCTCTGAACTGCTCAAAATTTCCACTACTGGTTCTCCAGAACCTTCAGAACCTGCTGGATTTCACCCTCATCCATAGCATTTTAATTAGCTTGGTCCAGATTTTAAGGAAATAGCAAATCCAAACTAAATCAAAATGTTTCAAAAGCAAAAATGTTTTGAGTTTTTACTAAATATGCATTTATAAAAAGAACACTTACTCACTTAAAAGAACACTTACATTTTTGCTTCTTAAAGATCAATTGAGTTTATGTTTCATTGTGGCAAATGAAGCTTCCCCCAAAGCATAGAACATTTTATATTGAAGGAACACTACAGCAAGGATTCAGAATTCATTTGAGCTTAACACAACCTAGTCATTTTTCGGGTAGGTAAAATTCAACTCCCAGAAATTTTACCAATGGCCACATTGGCTAGGGAACTGACAACTAAGTCATCATATACAGAAAGTGCACAAGTTGGAAAAGGCTGTGATAGATCAAACAGGTTTTATACAAGCACTCTCATTGTTACTTAAACATAGAATACTACTGCTATTGATGTGTGTTATTAATGAGTTTTCAAATTGCACTGGAAATTTATATCAATGAGTGTTTAATTGATTAAGCTCATTTCTTTCTTTCTTATTTAACTCTTCTTACTTTTCATTTACTTCTTCAAAGTAAATAGAAAAACCAGAGTTTGTATTTTGTTGTGATTCGAGAGAGATTTCTTAAAGTGCCTAAGCTATGCATTCAAGACTGGCCACTGATTTCATTATCCAGCTGCTGCCCATCTTATTGGGTAGACCAATGAGTGCCTGTTCGTGTAGGCATTTGCTGGCAACTACCTGGAGTGGCATCTTATGACAGCCAGAAGCAGAGCTGTCCAATATTGTGACTCTCCACTAAACAGACTCTGACCAGGATCGGTAATGCTAGAATTACCTAGCAATAATTATAATGGTTTGCAATGGTGGTGTTATTTATGCGCACAGATTGGAAGAAATTCTGACATGCAAAAGTGGATAAATTTTAATTTTCTGCATGCTTTTCTAATTCATTACCTTTCTTCCATTATTTCTCTAATAGCAGCAACATTAGGACCAGCTCCAAGGTGAGTATAGAAAGGGCCCTCGTCTTTTTCAATTATCTGTTCTGTTTAAAACAAAAAAGAAATGAAAAGATTAATCGGTATGTTTTAAAAGTTTTATACCACACAGATTTGGTATAGTCTATACTGTATACCTAAACATTCAAGGTGAACAGTGAGGACAAATAAAATATCTGTAAGCTTTAATAATTGTTTCTGTTCTACAGCATGATGTATCTTAACAACATAACTAAAAAAATTACAAACTGGGGAAGCTTAACCTTTCTTAGGTAAAGGTTCCCCTCGCACATATGTGCTAGTTGTTCCCAACTCTAGGGGGCGGTGCTCATCTCTGTTTCAAAGCTGAAGAGCCAGCGCTGTCCGAAGACATTTCCGTGGTCATGTAGCCGGCATGACTAAACGCCAAAGACACACGGAACGCTGTTACCTTCCCACCAAAGGTGGTCCCTATTTTTCTACTTGTATTTTTTACATGCTTTCAAACTGCTAGGGTTGGCAGAAGCTAGGACAAGTAACAGGAGCTCACCCTGTTACACGGCACTAGGGATTCAAACCACTGAACTGCCGACTTTTCGATCGACAAGCTCAGCATCTTAGCCACTGAGCCACCGCATACCCTTTCTTAATAAACTATAAAAAATTGGCAGCATTTATATTATTTATTTTGTAAACAATAGTAATCAAAACTTACCCACACAGCTACATGAAGGAAAATCATACTGAGTTTTGACAGGTGTATCCAGCAAATTTTTTAAAGGTGTATCTAGTAACGAAGAAGGTGATTCCAAGAAATTATTGAGGGCTGTTCCAGCACTTCTTTTGGTTGGTGTTCTTTCATTAGAATGAATGGGTTGTTGTTCTAAAGAGACGTCATGGCTGTTGAAATCTGCACCATTAAAGTTCCTTGTCAGAATTGTAATGGGTCCCGCAGCCTCAATTTTGACATGTTTGGGTGATTTGATAGTAAGAGACTTGTGATCAAAGGGTGTTTTGACTTGAATCTGTTTCAACTGCTGCTCCATGGTTTCAATGATACTCCTTTGTTGCATGTTCTCACAACCAAAGTGCTGAACCTCTTGTTTAATTGCTTTCTTCCATGGTTTGGTTTCCAACTGTCCAACCTGTGTAGGAAGGCAAGCATTCACCTTTGAGCCAGTTTCAGTTTTGATAGATTTGAAGCCCATAGCTTGACATGACTCAGATTTATTTTGGTTAGCTTGTTTATTCAAGATATGCCATCTAATAGCAGCATGCTTTTGAAAATCTTTGTGAGGTTGGGAAGGAGGACAGTGGCCATGGCTCTGATCTATGGCATGGGATGCTGCTTGTTGATTGTAGGGGGAGTAACTTTGCTGAATCTGACTAGCTTGTGAGCTATTCATGTTGGTAGTCATGTTACAATATTCTTGTGTTTGCTGGAAGGGCAGCTGTAGAAATGAAGTTGGTGGAGATGGAGGGTTTTGTTCCTGAAAGCCCTGGGGCAGATCTTGCTTAGGAGTTATGCTATTTGGATAATATTGCATGTGCTGCAAGTTGCGAGACATATTTTGAGTTAAGAGGTCTGTGTTTATGGGATCTTCCTTTTTCTCAGAAACCAAGTGCATGTTTGAGCAGGAATGCTTCATTACATCATTTGTCTGATTATAATGGGAGTTTTTGTTGACTGTATTTGAAATATGGTCCACTCTGGTCTGAGGAACTTGTCCTGGGAACTCAACTGATTTGAAGTAATTACTTGCTTCTTCAAAGCACTCTTCTAATTTAAGCCGATTTAAGGATGCTCTTTCACCTTGCTGTTCTTGGCTGTTGCTTGACCGGGGAAAGACCTGTGGCAATTTTGTGGTTTTTATTTGTTGTGTGGAGTTCATTGTTACTTGTGAATTCTGTGGTGGTTGTATTGGCTGTGTCTGGAGTATTGGAGGCAAAATTTGTGAATGTATGAATTGGTCATCCTCAAATGGAAGATCTAAGTGCTGAGGCTTTAACTGTGCCTCCAGTGTCTGTTCAAGGTGAAGTTCAGATTGTGGTTGAAGATTAAAGTGCCTTGAATTTTGCTGCTGATCATTCATCTTTTTGGATTGTGGTGAGTGTTTTTGGAATGGGATTTGCAAATCAGGAGTAAAATGATGAGACGGTTGTGCTCCTTCACTTTTGAATAGTGCTGGTACTTGCTCACCCTGTATAATGTTCTGGTAGCAAGATTGCCCTATGACTCCTTTTGATTCATTGGAACCTCTAATATATTGTTTTGGATGTGTCTGCTCAGGTGAATTTGCCTGGAGTTGAAGTATGGTCCTCAAAAGTGTTTCATTTGATTTTGGGGAAGAATCACTGGGGTTAAAGGGAGGGGAACTCATTCTCATCCAAGAAGCTTGTGAATGGATTTGTGACTGCTCTAAGTGATTTTTCACCAGATCTTTGTCATTATCAAAAGTAGTCTGCTGATTAATCTGGCTCAGAAGATGTGGAAAATGTTGCAATTCTTTACTGGTTCTTAATCTTTGTGGATCCTGAATTTTAGACTCCAGTTTGGACTGAGTTTCACTAGGATCTTGCTGTTTTATTCCCAATATCACTGTATTGAGATCGACATCTGTTTCACTCCCGGTTGCTTGTGAAACCTGAATCTTGTATTCATGACCCTGTTGAGAACTGGGAGTTTGTTGGCAAAAGCCAGAATTTTTTTTTGTATGTTCTCCCTGATGATGTGGTTGCCCTCTGTTATTTTCTTCCGTTAGACTGAAAATATTTCTAGGATCTTCTGAAGCCTCACTGTTTATTTCCTGCCCAGGAGAAGGTGCAATAGGTGATAGATTAAAAGAATCATTCCTGAACACGGAATCTTGTTGGAAGGAAGCATCGGTTTCTTCTCCTGGTTGTGACAAAATCTCTGAGCTACTATCATGAGTCGTCAGATTGTTGTTAGGATTGAGTGAGAAATCCTGACTGGGGACCTGCCCTGTGTTTTCTGAAACTACACGGCTGTTTGTAGGTGGCTGGTAGGTATTTTCTGACTTTTGCTGCTCTGAGTTCATTACTTCTGGATGATGAAAATTGGAGCTTGCTTGTATGATGGATCCTTTAGTGGAGTTTTCTATACTGTGGACTTCAGTAGCTACAGAAGCTAGCACCTGAGGCAGCTCAGAGTTTGAGGTTTGAGCGGAACTTATCTGCCCTGAGGTATGCAATAAATGTGATGTGCCACATGTCAACACATTAATAGCCCGAGTGTTTATGGCATTTGTAAAAGACGTAGTTGTCTGCGTTCCACTGAAAACATGTTCTGGATTATACTGAGACAACGTTTTTTCCAGGAATTCACCATGCATGTTTCCCATGGAAGAGGCAGAAACTATAGCACCGTTAGGCATTGGAGCTGCCTTGTTCTTATATGCCATGTCAATGTCCCTGTTGTGGCAGTTGCTATTTTCATCCCCTTGTTCATTCTGAATCTGGGGAGCTGGATGAGTTTCTGAAGCACCAGAGTTGCATCTTAAAGACTGTATAAGAACCGAAGCTGTACTTTGTTCTGTTCCAAAACCCACAACACTCTTCTCACTGCACAAATGTGAAGCACCTGCTTGGTTGCTGACAGCGAATGAGCTTTCTTGCCCTCTTTTAGCTTCTTCATCTTGCTTAAGCTTCTTGTTCAGGTGAAGTCCGTACAAAGAAGGCTCACTAAAAGTGCGTTTTATCCCACCATTCTGCAAATACCGGCTGCAATGTTTCTTTTGCTGAAGAAGATCAGGGCTTATTCGATTACTCTCATTCCTTTTTGCAGGATGCTTCATTCCATAGCTGGCCTTCCCGTGCAGCCACATAGGGTTACCATTCAGTTCATTGTAGATCTTTCCCGCTGTTGTGTTTCCATTATGCAGCTTTACTGACAAAGGCTCTGCTTGGCAAACACGAGAAGGATGTGGAATTAAAAAAGGATTTAAACTATTGCCTTCATCATGATTAGTTCTATCCTGTTCCATCTGGCTTACTCAAGGGCCATCCACAAGGTTATCCTCTTACTGGATCTGGAAAGAAATGGGAGAGACAGAGAATGCCATGTTTATTTGGCTATCATAATATTACTTTATCACATCTACAGTATATAGCACGCAAACATGCATGCCTCCAAATAGCCATCTAGTGTATATACGATTTTCACGGTTCTCTGCTTTGTATATCAAAAATTGCTTCACAGATTACATTAGAGTGATACGTAACTCATGAACCCTGGAGGTACCCATGATTGTTCCTCTGGAATTTGACAACTAAGGTTATATGGACAAGAAACAAGAAAAATTGAGATCCCACTATTTTTTTAAGAAAATGGTTTGATTTTATAATCTATCCGCCCATATGGGAAATTAGGCCCATATGTTTATGGGTGACTAATGCTAAGACACAGAAAGCTTTTGTGTACATGGTAGATTGTTCCTCCATAGGTGAAAAGCCAGATAACTCTTATTTTCCATTATGGCTATCACAGAAAAATGAATTAAAAGGCTATTATTTGCTTATGAACCATAACATACTAGTGAAATCTTGAAATTATGTTTATAAAGAAGAGTGGATAATAGTTTTTATCAGTAATAAACAGATAAATAAATGTAGCTAGAATTCCCTGTATATTTAACATGCACCTACTTAGGATTTTTTTTGTAATAGAATTTTATTGAATTTCATTATAATATAAAAATATAGAAGAAGTGAAAATTAGAATAGAAAAAACGAATGCGAAAAGAGAGAGGAAAGATAAAGACATTAATTTTTTGGGGGGTGCGGTAGATTACATAATGATTACGTAGTACATCATTCTTTTATTTTACATTTCACAAGATTCAAGCCATTTCTATAATTACAAAATCATTCTAATCATCAAAACTTAAAATGAAAATGCTTCATTTTTTTTAGTTTTTAGCAAAAAAAAAAGTCTATTTGTTTCCAAAGAGAAACAAAGCTAGATATTTTTTTAAAAAAATTAAAACAGTCAATTTCATCATCTTTGCTAACTTTGTCACCTTTACCATCCACGATTTCACTGTGGAGAGTATTGCATTTTCACTCACCTACATTTAAAAATATTTATACAATGATTGTATAGAGTACTTACTAGATCTTTAAAAAAAAAATTCTAGAAAATCTCTGGTTTATGACTCCATATTCATGGAGATCTAAGATCATGGACATCCAATCTAAGTATAGGATTTGACGAGGGAGAGAATAATTCTTGAGATAAGAGATTACTTTTGAGAAAGAGATATCTTTCTCAGTATTGAAATTAATACACAATTCTTTAAAAGTACTTAAAATATAATTACATAAAAATGCTTGCTTTTTCTATTCAAGGAGAAGCATCAGACAATGAGTAGTTCCTCTCAAATAGGTTTCCCAACATGATCAATAAATATGACTTGTTTTTCTTCTGAGTTTTCAGAAGAAGAACCTGTATCTGTTACCTTTCTGATTGGCAATGTAACAGCAAAAAGGCAGATGCATATTCCACAAGATCAGATCAGACTGAAGATAACCTTCATGAGAAGGTTCCAAATTTGACAAGGTAGGATCAATCAGGACCTTGGACAGAGTATTGTGGCAAAACTGGCAGGAAACGACAAAGGTCTTCTGCATTTTATAGACTTGCTGGGTTCACTCACTTATGGTTTTGGTGACAAACAATGGTGACTGTGCTCTGTATCCTAAAGTTTAGGAGAAATGAACTTTACCAGTCCAAGAAATATGATTTGGCAACGTCTTCTTCTCCAAAAGTTCTTAATATGGAGGATGGGCAAGGTGTAGAGATCTCCTGCCATGCAAGTTGAAATAAAGAATATTCCTTTGGTATCTTGTAGCAGTGGAGTAAATAATTTTCTGAGAATATTGACAAAATGTTGAAGAAATATCATTTGTAATTGATGTGTTAATTTTTGACTGAGGATATATAGAGAGAAGATATTGAGCAGGAAGCCGGAGCATCTCTGTGTTAGGAGAGAATATTTATTTATTAAATTTACACACAGCTTATCTCACCATCAAGAGTGACTCTGGGCAGCTATTCCTATTGGTTGGTCCCCATTATTTTGAAGAATGTGGTGGCAGATCTTTTTCTAGAAATGAAAATCCTAGATCTTCCTTAAAAAGTTGTTTTCCCCTTCCATGTTCCTTATAAGGTAATGGTAAAGGTTCCCCTCGCACATATGTGCTAGTCATTCCTGACTCTAGGGGGCAGTGCTAATCTCCATTTCAAAGCTGAAGAGCCAGTGCTGTCCGAAGACATATCTGTGGTCATGTGGCCGGCATGACTAAATGCCAAAGGCACACGGAACGCTGTTACCTTCCCACCAAAGATGGTCCCTATTTTTCTACTTGCATTTTTTACGTGCTTTCGAACTGCTAGGTTGGCAGAAGCTGGGACAAGTAACAGGAGTTCACCCCATTACACAGCACTAGGGATTCGAACCACTGAACTGCCGACCTTTTGATCGACAAGCTCACCATCTTAGCCACTGAGCCACTGTATGTTCCTTATCCCCTCAAGCAAAATACATGGGTAGAAAGCAGTGAACCAGTTATAACTTGATTCATTACAGTTTGATTTTTTTTTTCTGGCTCAGTGTGTTTATGTTTCTCATAGTTGAGGGAAGAAGAATTCCCTTACAGAAGTAGGGAATTCACTGATTGAGTAATTAACTAATGGATGGGGTTTTACTATGGGTAGCAATATTGCACACAAATGTAAATTACAACTTGTAAACATAGGACATTTTTAAATTGGTGAAAGAAATCAGAGAGGCATATTGTACTAAAATGCGCCTTACTCTGATCTAGCATACTTGGATTATTTTAAATTGTAGTTGGCTGACTTAGTTTGCTGAACTTGGTTTAGAATGCTTATCAAAACATTATTTATAGATTTTGATAGATACCCTGAGTCTACTAGTAGAAGTGAACTAAAGTTCTGGAAGCTACTGATGACCCATAGATGTTTGATGGAAACCTTGGATCTGGGGGAGGGACGACAGAGTTTGTGAGTTAGTTTGATATGGGAGGGGTAGAGAATGTGAATTGGACAGGCACTAACATTCTGGTAGTGATGGTAGAGGGAAGTATTATTTAAAAGGTGTATTTGATATTTTACACAGCTATTGCCTTCTAGCTACTACCTACCCCAATGCCTGCTCAATAAATCCACTGTAGGCCCTAGGCTTGGATTCCTGTTGTTTAATCCAGTGGTGGAATTCAATTTTTTTTTTTACTACTGGTGGGCGTGGGTTTGTTGGCATGGTGTGGCTTGGTGGACATGGCAGGGGAAAGATACTGCAAAATCTCCATTCCCACCCCACTCCAGGGGAAGGATACTGCAAAATACCCATTCCCTCCCCACTCCTGGGGGAAGGATACTGCAAATCTCCATTCCCACCCCACTCTGGGGCCAGCCAGAGGTGGTATTTGCTGGTTCTCCAAACTACTCAAAATTTCCGCTACCGGTTCTCCAGAACCTGTCAGAACCTGCTGAATATCACCCCTGGTTTAATCCTAGGTCAGCTTATAATAAGGCTCTTCTTATCCTGAAATCTATTATGAATGAGAGAATTGAGTACATCAATCCTTGAGACTTAAAGCAGCAGTGGTCTATCCCTCTTCAAGAAGCTATCACTAGTCCTAATGGTGTTGAAATATTTCTGATCCATTTCTAGCCTTTGCTCCTTGGAGATCATTTCCTGCTTTCCACAATTAATTCCTTTAAACAAATTACATCTTGAAGGTTTATATATAATGAAGTTACATTATTAAGTTACTTTAATAAAAAAAATATCAAATAGTATTACAGTGGTAGTCCTCGATTTATAATCACAGTTGAGCCCAAAATTAAACTAAGCAAGACATTTGTTAAGTGAGTAAATGAACTGTTGTAAGTCAAGGACAACTGTACTAATAGCACTTGGTTTTGAATTAAACTAGAGTTTAATACTTCCTTTTCCTTTAGGAAGATTCTGGAACTACTGAAAATAAAGTGTTAAGGAGGGGAACTGGCTAGGATGAATTCTAAAATAAGCTGACTTCGTATAAAAAAAGAACACTGCTTTGGGGGGGGGGGGGACTGAAAGCCCTACTAAGCAGGTATATACAAAAGTATGAAGGCTATTGCTTAATGCATTGTAAGCCACCCTGAGTCTCCGGAGAAGGGCGGCATATAAATCGAACCAATAAATAAATATAAATAAATAAATAAAAGAAAGCAACAACAACAAAATCCCTACCTCTTATCTTTTTCTTTTTGTATTTGATTAGCTTTGAAAAACTATGGTATACCATACCTATGTAATGACTGCTTAGCAAGAAGAGATTTAGGTGGGAGAATGCCCCATTAACTACACTCAAAAGAAATAATAGCATTGACCGAGGGCCAAAAAGAAAAATGGGCAACAATCGGGGGGGGGAATCCTATTTAATTCCCCTTCCTCCATAAACATGGTAATATGCATTTATCTGTACAAATCTGGGAACAGTAAATGATAGAGTTGAAGGCAGTGCTGCATAATGAGGCCACAAATAATCCATATTGCATTGTGGTTCTTTTTTTTTTTTAATTGAGTAAATTGTATCTTTCCTAAGCTAGCTGTCTACTATTGCGATTCACTTTCCACTCTGTTCAGTAATTGTACTTGAGCTGAGACACTTAGCCACTTTACTATGGGTTTTTTTTTTCCCTACCAGCCATTATGTATTAGAAATTCAAGGCACATGAGTAGCATCTGCGAAACAATTATTGCATCCAGGACCAACTCCACAGTCTAATCCATCATAATTATGACTGGCCTCCTTGAAGATGTCATGATGCATGACTTAGAACAGCACATTAGTATGCAAATGACCGAGAATCTTATTTGTCCAATATGCATTTTAAGAAATCTATTCCCACCAACTGATGCTTTGAGACATGAGGAAATGCTGGTATAATATTTTTCATATGAGGCACAAACTGTAAATACCAAGAGAGGCACATATTTTTGCAGCTTTGCAAAAAAATCCTTTCATCCATCTTCCCTCACTCTTAAAAAATGTCCCTTTACACCCTGTAACAGGTAGGACATTAGCAAATATGCCAAGACTTCATACAAAAAGGGGACCCATAAATTGTGGTTATCATTGTTTCATCTGACTTCCAGGAAAGTTTTTCTTTGAGGGGGTCACCATTTTTTCTGAGAGAGAGAGAGAAAAGGACAAAATATTATGTCAATAAATACTACCTGACAGGACCCTGGTATTAGCTAGAGGGTTTAAAAATAGGAAAGTTTACTATCTATTTTCTCTGCTGTAAAACCAAATTACATAATACAGGGGTGTCAAACTCAAGGCCTGTGGGCTGGATCCAGCCCGGTGTGTGTGTGTGTGTGTGTGTGTGTATGCTTAGATTTAGCCTGTGGGGCCGCCCTGGAAACAGCGAAGGAATGGTCCGCGGTGCTTCTGTCAGCGAAAATGGGGATCGCAGGAGGCTGTCACAGCCAAAAACGGGGGGCACAGGTGGCCGTCCCGAGCTCTGTTTTCACTGGCAGAGGGTTGCAGGATGCCATCACAGTCGAAAACAGTGCTTGGGGGCCTGTTTTTGCTGGCAGAACACTTGGCCACCACAGGCACCCCCGACACGAGTGATGTTGAGCTGGCCAGGCCCTCCCCCCACTCCCCTGAGGTCAAACACAACTCTGATGCGGCCCTCAATGAAATCGAGTTTGACACCCCTGACTTAGTAGATGTGATCATATCAATTTTTATATTTACTGCTTTTTTTTGTATTTTCAAATATTATATTGATATTAGGTGAAGAGAAAGACCAAGTCTTGTCATTGAAGTAGAGTTGCACATAAACAGCACCAAATAAGAACATTCTTAGATCAGACCAAATGTCAGGTTCCAATTAATCTACCCATCACTCCATCCACCTCTGCTCTCCTCCCTTCAGCTCCAAACTGGGTCAACCTGAATTCATGTGAGAATAACCCATGATAGAAACAACCTCACAGCCCAGTCAGATTCAGATTTTGACACCAAAATCTTCTCTAGTACATACTCTTTGTCACTTAGTAGTTAAACACTTCCTTTGATAGGCACTTCCATCAGTCTCACTTTCAAATTATTTACAGTTTGTAAGAAGAATTTTTAAAGAACTGTGTTTTTTCACTTATGATCCAGATAGAATGAACTTTTATATTTTTCATAATTCTGATGCTCTTCATTTTTTCTTAAATACAGGTGTTATTTCTAAACTCCTTAAAATTATTCACATTATCATCCATGAATCTTAGACACAGATGTCCTGGAGACCTTTTTGTTCTTTCAATACTTTCAGTATTTGTAAAAAATATATGTCACCAGAAACTCATAAACTACCATTTTCCACCTTAACCTGGAATTGCCTGAAATTTCAACTCCAATATCTGATATCAGTATCATGGTCCATAATCTCATTCATTCATCCCAATTTTTCCATTCCTAGCAACACAACCACAAGATGGGTGCATATAATTTTCTTGAAGTATTATATTCAAGAATTTTCCTTCTAGTTTTTTATATCATCATTCATTTCTAAAGAGTATTAGAGAACATGAAAAATAATATAAATGTTATTAAAATAATGAAGCTTAGTAGTTCAGAAATCTGTTTTATCTGGTCATGCTATGGAAAGGAAAATAAACTGATTTGATTACTGTTTTTTTTTAATGTAAACAGTGTAAAAAATGAAAGAATATGATGGAAATCCCTATGCCCATTCAAATTACATAAAATAATAGTATTATTATAGGTACAAAATATATTTTGAAATTCTTTTGTTCTAACCATACTGAAAGTGTTCTGACTAGGAAATATTCTACATAGTTCTAACTATTATAGCTTTTCTTATTTTTGTACCATCTTTATTTTAAAATGACCCAGTTTGATGTCTTGCACATAGCAAGATTAAAGTGCTACTCAATGCATATTAAATTTCTTGGGGAATAGAATTGTAATGATGAAAAGAACAATTTAAATCAAGTTCTATCATTTCCTTAGTGAAAAAAATATAAATCAAATTATCTCTGAGAAACAACCATCTAACCTCTGTTTGAAGACATCCAACAAGGAAGAAATCAACATCAATTGATTTCACTGTCCAACCATTTTTTCATCAATAGGGAGGTGTATTTATTTTTTTATTCTTTTTGAATATTTAATTAGAATCCTGTAACTTAAAGCCATAATTTCCTTCTATGTGTGTTCTTGTAATACCTTGTCATAATATGTAGTTATATTTTCTTTATTGTGCCTTTAATTTCTTTGGCTTCCTATTTTTTTACTCTTTTTGTTCATTTTGGATAACACTGTTTATCTTGAAAGAAAATAGTGTGATGGGAATGGATGTGTATGTGCTTTGGAAAATTTCCCAAGAGACTTCATTGGGTATCATCAAAGCACAGAAAATGAATGCTGCCCATCTGACAGAAAAATATGGAAGATGATAGATAGATAGATAGTGTTGTGGTCCGCCAGCAGCCTGCAGAGCTGGCAGCAAAGTCAGACAGTGAGGAGGCTGGGAAGGAATCTGGGCCAGTCCTGGAGTTTGGGGAAGGCTCGGATGAAGGCTCTGCGTCGGAGGCAGAGAAAGGGCCATCTGGGAGGTACGTGCTGCCTCTGAAGCCTCCAGAGCAGGGGTGAAATGCTCCCGGTTCAGACTGGATCACCCAATCCGGTAGCGATGGCGGCAGGTGGTTCGGAAAACCGGTAGCAAAAATCCCTGTGCCCCCTCCCCCCCATGTCCAGCTGAGCCGCACGATCATCAGATACTTTTTTTTTACTTTTAAAAGCATTTTTTCTACAACTTCTTCTGCTGAAAAAATGCTTTTAAAAGTTAAAAAAAAACCCTCTGATGATCACACAGCTCAGCTGGGATCTCAGGCTTTTCAAAGCATTTTTTTCTGCAACCGCTTAAACCACCTCATCCCCGGAAGAGGATGCAGAAAAAAATGCTTTAAAAGTCTCTCTGACAATCCTAGCTGAGTTGCCTGATCGTCAGAGAGACTTTTCAAAGCGTTTTTTAAAATGATCAAGCAACTCAGCTGGGATCATCAGAGAGACTTTTAAAGCATTGTTTTCTGCAACCTCTTCAGCGGAAGAGGTGGTTAAAAAAATGCTTTGAAAAGGCTCTGACGATCCCAGCTGTGTTCCTGATCGGCAGAGGCTTTTCAAAGCATTTTTTTTGCATTTGCAGAAAAAATGCTTTGAACAGTTAAAAAAAAAAAAGTTGGCCATGCCCACCAAGTCACATTACTACCACCACCACCAAGCATGCCCACAGAACCGGTACATTTCATCCCTGCTCCATAGTCAGACCTCAGCGAGGCAGAGGAACAGGGGGAGCCTGTTCCCAGTGCACGCATGCGCAGAGCTGCCAGAAGTTAAGAACAATTAAAACAAAAGAGACAACTCGGGCTTGGAGATGATTGGCACCTCCCATAAAACTTAAAAGGCACATGGGCCTTTACTGGAAGCAATTATGTTAATTCTGTTCGGTTTAAAGTCTGAAGCTCTGTTTGATTCTGGACTGTGTGTGGCTTTGCCAATTAGGTCTTTGGCAGCGTGTCAAGGGAGACAAAGGTGGGTGATTATCAGCCTTATCCCGAAGGACTCTTTAGAACTATTTGGGACTCATCTGTGAATGAACAGAATTCACAGCTGTTAAAATAAAACAGGTTTTTGGAACTACTCGTGTGTTTTACTGACTCAGGAAGCCTAGGTCAGAACAGATAGATGATAGATAGATAGATAGATAGATAGATAGATAGATAGATAGATAGATAGATAGATAGAGTAGGTATTCAGAAAATTTGGTGATTTGTATCTTAGAAAATAATAAGAAAGTAAATATCTCCATGGCCAATAGCAAGAAGAATAATTTATGGAGATACATCTTAACTATGTAATCGATCTAGCAATACTTGCAATAAGAGTAGTATTCTGGCATATTATCTATCACTATTATTCAATTTAACAGAAGTTAAATTTAAAAACATAGTAGCTTAGGGGACTTCAGTTATACACTTGAAGATGTCCTCCTAGGAGGCTCTCAGGATATCATATCCTGAATGTCAACTATGGTCTTATCCCATCGTATGTCACTGTACTCATTAATCAGGTCACATGATATGATTTGTTATGTTTCAAAAGACATGAACTAAGCATGTTTTAATTAGTAATGTATTTGCTGGAAAGGTAGAATATAAATCCAATACTGAGATGAAATTAATGGGAAAACATCTAAATTGTATTTTTTTCCACGCAATTTCCTTCTTGAATAGAATTGTTCCTTGCATTGTGTTTCATCAATGAGGAGATAGTATCAGTAGCCATCAATTTCACTGGTATATGGTGATGTAGCACATTCAACTTGTGGTTATAGCTGGAAAAGGAACAGTAGCCTTCTTGGAAATGTATTAACCACAAGGCCCACCTAATATACAACATGTATATGCAAAAGCAGGAACAGCTTTCTTTCTCTTTGATAGTCACTTATAGAGGCAACAGCATTTACCAGAACACACAAAGGAATACAGAAAGAATAGGTGCCAATCTTTTTATGGGAATGTAGCATACCAAGCATAATTTTAGCAAGGCACCATTCATAAATACATTCTTAAGACAAAGACCAGCATCAGATTTGTGGAACCAGACATAAATGAACCAGTCTTTTCTCAGAAAAAAAGCAGACAAAACAAAACAAAAAGGCAAGATTGGAAACTCTACTCTATTTCCTTCTAAAACATCATCCTGGAAATATTTACACAATTTTTATGATGGTTGTGAAGTTCATCACTGAATCACAATAATAATTGTTTGCAGTTTACTTTAAAGCTTGCTTGCCCCTTGTTTACCAACTGTTTGCAGTAACAGTGATGATTAAAAAGCAAGTTTATGGCCAATTCTCACCTGCATGACCTTTCTAGGGCTGAAAAGCAAAGGAAAGCTTAAGTAAGATCGTAAGTACACTTGCAGTTTCACTTATCATGTTTCTCTGAAAATAAGACCCTGTCTTATATTCTTTTGAACCCCAGAATAAGCACTTGGCCTTATTTTCAGGGAGGTCTTATTATTTTGAAGCACGTAGAGCAAGACGGGGCTCCTCTTGCTGTCTTACATGATTATTTTTTTTAATTTGATTTATATTTATATTTATATTTATATTTCCAGCTCTGTCTCCCTAACCCTAACCAGAGGCAATGGCAGGGACGGGCTGTGCATGCATTTAAATATTTTTGGGGAGGGCTTATGTTTTGGGGGGGTGTTACTTTGGGGGGGGCTTATTTTAGCGCATGGACTCAAAAGCCCAATTTGGCTTATTATCGGAGGAGGTCTTATTTTCAGGGAAACACGGTACCAATCATTTTGCCTCATGACTGAGTTGCGTGTCCCAACTATAGTTACTAAATGAGAGCTATCTGTTTTGGCCTAGTGTCAAGGAAAAACAGTCCTTTTTTTGTTGCTGTTAATATTTGCATGCTTGATTGCACAATTTTGTATTGGGGCCATATAGTTCATATGGTGAATCAATTTTGCTGCATCAAAGCAAAGCATCAAAGCAATGTTTGATGTTTCTGCTGCAGCTCGCTTGTCATTGGGTCATTGGGTTGAGAGACTGTGGTTGACTGGCTGAATTTTGTATCTAAGGGAAGGCTGAGCTTCCTTGCTCCTAGACCAGCCCCTTAACTACTATACCTGAGAGAATAATGCATACCACAATGTATGTAGGCAAAGAGGAGAATCCTACATATCCACTCTGCATCTGAATTAAAAAAAACATTGAAACAGGCAGATGACTTTTTGTTTCTAGTTACCAGTTCCACAGTACTACATTAATTTAACAGTTCTCTGTGTTTGATGATGCAATTCATAAATACCATATCCCTTTTAATGAAATGTATTAGTCAGAAAAGGCAAATTGCTAATTAGTCAGAATTAGCAAACATCTTGTTTTTGGTCATCACTAAGTAAAGCTTGGAACAAGCATCATAAACTTTTCCTTATTTCCCCATATTCCTTTTAAAATACTTTCAAAACTGTCTGACTGTCCTCTGACAGGGCAGGAATTCACTGAAATTGGTAATATTTCAGTTACATCAACTATGTAACTTTAGCTTGTTGAGGTAGCACTAAATTACTTCCTCCATTTTTATTATTATGGGCAATATATGAAAAGTTAATGAAAAAGGATCCAGTGTCAGTTTTAACACAGAATCCCTTCACACACTGCCAACAGTCAATGTTATTTCACAGTTGGAAAACTTCTGCTTATAACACTGCTGTAATCATGGCTGTGCAATCGTATTCATGTGCTGAAAATGAGCTAATTTTTTTTTAAAGGGGGAGGTTGACTTTCTCTTTAACAATGAAGAAACCCTGTTGCACAAAATTATTTTTTTAAAGGTGGGTGGAGATTTAGGGCGGCAATTGTGAATGAAGGTTTTATAGAATAATAAGTCGATACAAATTCCTGATTTTTTTCACTCAACAGCTACTTCAAAATTATATGAAGCTGGGTTTTCAGAGGAAGAAATGGCAGACTGAAGACAGTTCCACAAAGAGCAAGATTGGCTCTTTGTAATTTGCCTCCAGACAAGGAGAGGGCTTAAAACCTCCCATAAGTGCTCCAGAACTTGGGTCTCCAAACTTGGCAACTTTAAGACTTGTGGACTTCAACTTGCAGAACTTTGGGAGTTGAAGTCCACAAATCTTAAAGTTGCCAAGGTTGGAGACCCCCTGCTCCAGAAAGTTGCTCCTTGCAAGGACAAAGGAATCTTGCTCAAACCACAGTTGGTGCCTTTGAGAGGTTCATATACATCCTTTTCTAATCGTTTTCAGAAATTGTTAACTGCTTTTCAGCTGTTAGAAACCTTTGGATCAACAAGAGTGACAGCACCAGGTGAGTTTTCTTCAATCCTTAGCAAAAACAAATTTTACCTATAAGTTTAAGAACTTTAAAAAAATTGGTTTTGGAATAAATAGCAAAAAGGTCATTAAAACTTTGACTTTACAAATGGACTAATGGTCCAGATAAATTTGAAATAAAAAATTGGAATAAATTATAAAGAATGCTTCCCATGGGAAATGCTTTTATTTTGAATTCTTTAAAAAAAAAGATAAGACTTTACAAACTGTGGAGTCTTTGGTGTTCTCTGTGCATGGTTGTTTGCTTACAGACGTTTCATTATACAACTAGTGCTTATCTGGGGGTTGGTTGCTGGAGAGGATGTGTTCTAGTCTTTTTGTTTCCTTCTTAGCTTTTTCAATCAATCAAGTAGAAAATAATATCCTAATTAAGGAACTACCAAGGAGAAAACTATATCTCCAGCAATACTAGCAGGGCAAGCTACTGTATATAAACAGGAAGCAAAGCCCACATTCACTAGCACCAATGACGTTACCTAGTTGGGTAATAAAATGTCTGCTAACCAAGCTCAAAGAGAACCATGGATTCCATAGTTCAGTCTTGAGCTACATACATTCTCTAGCAATGAAAAAATGTACACTAGAGGGAACTAAAGATTACAATTAAAGGAGAACAACACATTAACTCAATTTACAATTTTAGAATGAGCATTGGATTCAAAACTTAATTTTAATAATGCCAATAGAGAAGTATGTATCTATGAAGAAAGTGCTAAAAAAATGATGTTAAACTGGGCATACAAAAGAAACTGATGTCTTAATAATTAGAAGCGATAAACAAACAATAAACCAAGTGATTGAGCTGAATAATTTTCTTATATTGGATTTACAAAAGAGGTTACTAAAATTTTGAAGAATCTTATGAGAAGGGGCAATAAAATAAAATTAAAAAATGAAATGCAATCAGTTCTAAGACATTATTTGAATGGACTAAGGATTAGGATTAATAAAAATCGAAGGAAGAAATATAAACTTGGTTTATTTAATCAAGGTTAAATTAGATATGTTGTTATTTCTGATAACCTTTAATGGCCTGACATGTTGATGATTTATGGATTTGTTTATAGATCAGAGAAAGGATATGGGGAAAAAGAGATCATTTGTTGCATTTTAAGAGGGAGGTGATAAATTACTAAAATTGTTTATTGTTGTGATGAAGTTGAGAATTCATTTCTTTATATATTTCTTTTTACTATATTTTTCTTTTTTTCTGCATCCACTACTCCCTTTTATTCTTTTACCTTTTTTAGTTTGTATTAGTGTTTACTGTTGTAATTGTAAACTTTAATAAAATTACTACCATGCAAACAATTAAGAAAGCCACTAATTGTATTCCTTAGTTTTTCATCTTTTTCCTATATTTAATGAATTCATACTACTATCTTATTCCAATAGAATTCTCTTATTTGATTGGGCAGGATCTTCCATCTTACAAACTATCTGATACCTCTCAATTCATTTTCAATTTTCAGAAGGTATTGATGGTACTGTAGCTGGCTTTTATTTCTTCATTTTTCTTTCTCAGGTTAACCAAGTGCCTATTGATCTGCTACGGGAAATTTTGTTTGGGACTCTCCCTTTAACTGTCCCGCAAACGTCCTCTTGCTCATTTACTGAAAGTGAATCTAGTTTCACTTCTACAATGAACTTCTACAGCTTCTTTTTACTCAGCAGGAAGCTGTCAGTCACGAAAAACGGATTATCACTGACTGTCAGTTCCTTCCACTCACGTATCTTGATGTAGATGCTAAGGCTCTTTGGCACTAAATTTAACACCCTTAACTGACTCCTTTTTGGTGTTCCCAAAAGATATTGATCCTCCCATTGATCCAGTCAAGTGTTATAGAAGAAAGTCTAAAACACACACACACACACAAACACATACACACAAACTCACAAACATATTTACAGTTGTGTACTTCTAATTATATCCCACATTCTTTTCCTGTTCTATCTAATCTTCTCTAAGACATATCAAGTCTTCTGAACAAAGAGACCTAATAGGAAATCCATTCCATCAGAACATACTCTACATCTACACGCACACACGGTAAGTCTTAAATTTGGGGTTTCTCCATTAGACAGTTAAACAGTAAGAAACCGACTTTCAAAACTGACTTTAAGTCTCCAATGCTCATAGAGTTTATCTATATGCTTAATTGACCACACACATATACATACCATTTTTCATACAAACTTTTAGAAAGGGATACTAGGGTGAACCTAATAACAGATATATGAAATCTTTCCTACATGATTGTTGCTAATTTTCAATTGCCCATTTTAAATGTTAATGCAAAATATTCCAAAAGACACTAAATATTTCCAAGGTTGGATGGGTTTTTAAAAATAATTTAACCCAGCACAAACATTTACTTAATGAAAGATTTTTAAAGTAAACAGTACTGGTGCTTTTTATTTCAACTGAATACTTTTACAACTATTATGCTTTGGTGACCAGTTTAACATTTTGGAAATTCAAGATATATACTTGCTTATATGCAGTTTAACTTCCTGTAAAACAAGAGTATCCATCTACCTAATCAGGTTTGCCACATATTTCTGCTGCTTCCAGATCCTTGATTAAATTTTCCTTATTGCATTCAGTTAAGAGTAATTTATCTTTTTGTAACTTTTCCAACCTCTGAAGGAAAAATTTTCTATAAGACAACTTCATTTGGCAAAGTTCTTTTCCAACACATATCTGAATAGTTGAAGCCCCCTAGGATTACTTTTTCATGCCTCTTTGAAAAATTTTGCAGTTTCACCCACATTTTCTCCTTCATTGGGGGGCACTATTTATGATATTTTTATTTGTTCTAACAATACTTCTTTTATTCATTCCTCCTCTTATTTTAATCTAGATGTTTTACACAACAGAATTGTTATTAAAACAGGACATCGGTGCAAAACTTAATCAATGCAAAGATCAAAATTAAAGGAACCTTAACAAATGACTATCTTTTTTTTTTAATAACATGGTTTTGGATTTCCAGATTAGCCTAGAGCACTGACCATTGTCAGTAAAATGAGGACCCAGATTTTTGAGGGCAATATGCTGACTCTATAAACTGACTCTATAAACTGCTTAGAGAGGGCTGTAAAGCACTATGAAGCGATATATAAGTCTAAGTACTATTGCTAAGTGCTATAATGCTCCAAATAATTTGGCAGCAAAACATATCCACAAATCCAAGCCAATTTGCTTGTGTTAATTACAATGTCCAATTTTGTCCATATATCCTCCCCTTCACTGAAAATAAACTTCTTTATATATTCGCTACAAACAAGTATGTTGTTATAATTATTTTAATAAAGAAAGAATAATGTTTATTTGGAAAACAAGCTAATCTATTGGAAGAGGAGAAAAAAGATAGGAAAGATTTTATGATCTGTAGCAATAAGAAAAAAAATTGGTTGGAAAATAGCCCAGAGTTACTTTACAGAGTAAGTAAACAAAACAAACAAACAAACACACCAATAACTTCATAAATTACAGCTGTTTCATTTACTATTACTATTGAAGACACATATTATGTTGTGCCCCATCATTCTCCAACTGTTTGATCTGGTAATCACATTTAGAATTTTGAGAACTTATTCTAGGCCTTTTTGCAAATTGGATGCAGGGATGGAAGTTGTCCCCTTTCCTACAAATAAACCCATGAGGGATAAAGGCATTAATGTTCCAAAATTTATTTATCATTTCTCCCTACTATGCCTGCTTAGCTTTATCCTCGTTAGGGCCACTTACCAAACTGATAGGAGATGATCTGGAATTCATCTCCAAAGCGATGTGGAAGTTGGCATTTTGCTTTACAGTATACCAACATTTTTAATTAAAATGTTTATTTAAATATAAAAGATCAGATAGGATAGAAGGCACTTGGAAACTACTCCATCCACCAGCACTTTAGTGCTCCTGAGCACATTAGGAACTTCAAGACTTAGATGGATAATGGAAATTTACCTTGCAATGGATCATACTATACTAGCAACAATTCCCTTTAATATTCCTTGATAAATGGGAAAAGACAGAAATACAAAGTAGAATAAACGTTTCAAAATTTTCTCCCTTGGAGCTCAGAAGCATTTAAAAACCCTTACAAAGAATTTTGTTGATATTTCAGCAGGATGAATGGTTTAGTTCTACACCAACTTAAACTGATTTATATAGTGTTATCTATTCATTTCCATTCTCTTTCACACTTTGGACTATAGCTGCATATTTTGCTTACAAAATAACTGGAATTTGCAATGCTCAACTGCAGAAAATTAAATAGAAGCCCCATTAAAAGACTCTTCCAATATTTCACAGCAGAATTAGGGGTTATTTGAAACTCTCAGGAAGAACTAGATTGACTGAGGCTACATGTAAGTACCATTCAATAAAATATGAAAAAGAATCTTCCATCCATAGCTTCCATGTTTCTGGCAGTTAGCCAGCAATGTATATATGTCACTGAATAGAAAGAACTGTTTTCATGAACAGCATACTTAAACATCTTTGGGGGAGTTCATCAAAAGCCCAGGTGCTGGATTAGTTTAAGCATAATAATTTTAAATGTAGTTTAATTATCCTGTTTCACACATCTAAAACGGGAACAATAAATGTGCTCAGTGAAAGAAGAGAATGAGATTGTGGAGGAGAGACATCATTCTGACCAATACACATTGAACCAATCGTATGTATAGATTTAACACACGTGAGCAAGTGTGTTAACACAGTGCCTCTTTCAAGGGTGGAGGCTGGCAATTCAGAGAATGAACGCATGTTATTTACTTTTAATCACATTCGGATGCTTATTGGTTTGATTATCTAGCTGGGATCATTCTTAGAAAGAACAGCATCTCCAAATAAGCACTAACAGTGGCAGGAAATCATGCTTGTAAGCAAGATAACCAAGCATCCAGAGCAGAACTGAGTAGCTAATGAATATTGATAAATATATGCAGTACAAATAACTAAAAAATATGTGATGATCAGTATTTTTTATCATGCATCTAAATTGACCTCAATGAACCGAATCACTAGCTGCATAAATACTGGCAGGTGGCTCCCCAAATAAATAGTTGATATGGAAATAGTGCAATAATGATAATAAAAGCAGAAATGAGAAATTGAATTCTGAGGAAAGAAACAAAGATAGAGATAGTTTCCTAAACACTCTTATTTTAATTAGTATCTCTTCTGCTGGAAAGACTCATTTAAAGGAATGACAAATGAACCTCTCCCAGCCAAAATGAATAATGGTATTCATGGTATCTGTTCTGTGGTCTTCTTTCTGAATAATAAAAAAAGCAAAGCCCAATTGAAATACATAATATTCTCTAAATTAATTAATCCAAAATTCCAGCTTTCCAATTAAAACTCTAACTACATTTTACGAAAGTCCCGTGGGATTTTTCAATGATACAGAATGTCATTTATTTATTTATTGAAGTTTATTAACTGCTCAACTCCAATGAACTCTGGGATGGTCTATGGGAGAAAAAGCTGAAGCTTGTTAATATTTAGGTATCCTATGCTCTTTGAAGCCTGGAAACCATAAATCTATTTTAATCAAGGTATTTTTCTTCCTAAGGTTATTCTGCTAAAAGAACAAAAGGAAAGAGGACAAGGAGCTTCTCCTCCTAATTCTCATTGGGCTTCAGAAAAGCTGTCAGCTTTTGTGAACAAGTAATAACAATCACTGGCAAAAACTGCCTGCTATTTTGAATTAAACTATTACTGACTATCACAAACCTTTCCTTGTTTCCATGTTTTTGTTCTATTTTCCAAACACCATTTCATCTCCATAATAGCAAATATTATTGTTGCATTTGAGGGAGGGAGGGAGGAGGAGGGGGGGGAGAAGGACAACATACTTATCTCTAGAAGAAATGCTGTCTAAAAGAGAAAGGGGTTTCATAACCTGTGCTGACCTCCTGAGTAATTAAAATGTTAAAATGCAAATAATGTAAATAATGTTAAGAGTGTAACCTCCTGATCATGTAATATATATCTGCAGTGACTAGAAGATTCAGCCTTACTTCTGCTCCTTTTCAGAAATATTGAGTTAAAAAGAATCAAACTTTAGTTTTTTTAGAAATAATTATGCATATCTTTTAACTTTAAATATTAAATGTTCAGTACTGAAGGAAATAAATTACATAGGTTCTTAGATCAGTAATAAAGCTGGCAATTGAAAAGGAAGACCCAAAATAACAACAACAACAACAACATCAACAAAACTGGGATACCAAATCTCATGCCAACATGGCAAGATAAACCATCTACTATACATGGATGACTTAAAAATGTATGTGAAAAGCCCCACTGAACTTAAATCAATACTCAACACAGTTCAACTGTCCAGCAGCAACATCAAAATAAACTTTGGACTTAAAAATGTGCTATATTATCCATGCAGCAAGGAAAAATGGAAAAAATAGAAGGAATAGAACTGGGAAATGAAAACATAGTAAAAGCATTAGCAAAGGATGATGGTTACAAATACTTAGGCATATTGGAAGCAGATAACATCTTGAATAGAAAAGTCACAGAGTCAACACAAAAGGAATACATCAGGAGGGTCCGCAATATATTAAAATCAAAGCTGAATGCTGGGCAGTTCCAATGATACGCTACACAGCTGGAATCATCAACTGGACTTTGGCTGAACTGGAAAACATGGACTGAAAAACACACAAACTTTTGAATATGTACAATGCTTTTCATCCACAAAGTGATATTGACAGGTTGTACCTGGCAAGAAAAATAGGGGGCAGAGGACTATTGCATATCCATCAAACTGTAGAAGAAAAACGAAGTTTGAATGATTATGTGAACCAAGGTACAGAAAAACTGCTGCAGGCTGTGAAAACGGAGAACATTATAAAAACAACAGAAACAAAGGCAGAATATAAGGAAAAACAGCTGGATAACAGATTAAATAGATGGAAAACTAAACTTTGCATGGACAGCACTTGAAAAACATTGATGGAAAATGTGATGACAACTTTACATGGGCATATCTTAAGATGGGAACATCAAGAAAGAAACGGAAGGTTTAATACTCGCTGCTCAAGAACAAGCACTATAAACTAATGCCATCAAAGCAAAGATACAAAAATCCACCGACAATCCAAACTGCCGACTTTGCAACAACAAAGTCGAAACTGTTTCACATTTAATATGTGAGTGCAGCAAAATTGCACAAACTGATTACAAAGCTAGACACAACCGAGTTGCTAAATTAATCCACTGGTCATTATGTAAAAATTACGACTTACCTGTATCCAAAAAGTCATGGGAACATAAAGTGGAAAAAGTTATAGAAAATGAGAAGGTGAAGATGTTGTGGGACTTTCAAATACAGACGGATCGTCATTTGGAACACAATACGCCAGATATCACAGTTGTCGAAAACCGAAACATACAATTTATTGACATCGCGGTACCAGGAGACGCCAGAGTCAAAAAAAAAGAACTGGAAAAAAAATCATGAATCATGACCTGGCCATCGAAACTACATGGCTATGGATGAAACATGTAACAGTTATACCCACTGTCTGTTTTAATTTGTCTTTTAACTTTTGTATTTTCTGTTTCTTATTGTTGTGAGCCGCCCTGAGTCCTTCGAGAGAAGGGCAGCATATAAATCCAATAAATAAATTGTCATTGGGGCACTTGTACCATGTCCAAGAATTTTATAAGATACATCAACAAACTGCAGCTTCCTGTAATAATACCAGCAGAACTGCAAAAAACTGCACTACTTGGAACATCATATATTTTAAGAAGATACTTGGTTGATACCTAGGACAATGGCAGCAACCTGTATCAACCATTAGCACCAGTCAATTGTATTTGTGACACATTTTAAATGTTCAGTTGAGTGAGTTTCATGTGTAATTAATAAAAGAGATAATAATAATAATAATAATAATAATAATAATAATTAGATACAGTGCTCTGAAGAGACCACAGGTTAGTGCTTGTCCACTCCCTTAAAAGATGAAAGTTCCAAATTACTATTACATCATACAGGAAGCAGAAATAACCTTGGCTGAAATGTTCTTTTCTTTTTCACTTACCTGGACTTCCCTCTGTTTACTGGAAATTCTAAACTTTAATCCATAGGTATAAGGAACAATGTTACCCAGTGTATTCAATGGAGTTCTGTCTTTTTTTGGAAAATATTTTTTCCCTATTGCTAGCAGAGGAAATGTGTTAAGTATTTGATTCCGTCTCTGGTACAAAGCGTTCTTCCCATATGGAGATATGTATTGTGACTGATCCACTAGCTTGCAGTCTGGCAAGCAGATACATGCACAAGTAGTGGGTATGCCTATCATCATATTTCTGAGCATTATCCTCCAAATCACGTCATGTTATCATTGCACAGGGTACAGTCCTATGTTTAGCCAGATATACTTGTAAGTTTGGGAGTTATGCATGAATACACATGTTCAGGATAGTAATACAGTACAGTTATTATCCTACATTGGGCATGACCTTACAATTTAACTCAAATCAAATGGAATGCAATTTTTATTTGCAAAATTTTCTTGAGTAAATATTGTAAATATATTGAGTGAGTTTTTGAAACGATGGATTGCATGAAGGATGATTTATTGAAATCCTTTTGCATGCCAAAATCCCAATTAGGACAAAGAATTGGCAATTTAAAGGCAGGTTTAAGTATAGACCATTTTCTAATAACCTTCCAGTTCAATTAACTGCAAGACACTCTGCATGGGTTAGTCCATTAAGATCAGTTTGATATTCCAGCTAGCTTTAGGATTTATCAGCTGTGCTGCAGATCACAACACTGGTCATGAAAGAACAGCAATGGCTTTTGCTGTTGGTCTTCAGAGTTGAGTTTATGGCCCTGATCAGTTTGGACTCTCATACCTTTGGGGAAAGCTTCTTCCAGTACAAAGATCATTGAGTTCAAGTCCCGCATTGACCATGAAAGCCAACTTTGAGCCAGTCATTTCCTCTCACTCCAATCAGGATGGTTGTTGTGAGGAAAATAGAAAGAGAAAGGTATGTTGGATTTATTCACCACCTTGTTTGTAAAAATAATAAAGGTGAGATACACACAAATACATACTGACTAAAAATTAAGAGCTGGAAGTGTTTCCTCGGATTCCCAGAGTTGGGAAAGACATTATACGTGAGTGGGTGGGTGGATAACAATAGTAACAGCTTTTAGACTCCTCTGTAATGCTGTACAGGTGGTTTACAATCAGGGGTGAATTTCAGCAGATTCTGACAGGTTCTGGAGAACCGGTAGCGGAAATTTTGAGTAGTTTGGAGAACTGGCAAATACCACCTCTGGCTGGCCCCAGAATGGGGTGGGAATGGAGATTTTGCAGTATCCTTCCCCTGCCACACTTACCAAGCCACACTCACCAAGCCACACCAACAGAACTGGTAGTAAAAAAATTTGAATTCCACCACTGTTTGCAATGTCAGCATTATTTGCTTATTGGCTCCAAGAATCTGGGTCCTCATTTTACCAACCGCAGAACCTGAAGTCCTGTCAGCATTGAACTCAAGACTGTGAGCAGAGTTTGCCTACAATAGGGCACTTTAACTACAGCGCTACCAGGGCTCAGGCTTGGCTTGTTTTCTATTCTCATATCCTGGATTTGCAATTTTATTCCTCTGGATCCTAGGCTGGTGCTGACATTATGTATTTTAGCATTAAGTGAAGACCTAATATTTTGCTTGTACATTCAAGATTTTGTGTTTATAACCTCACTGTGATTTCTTTATCCCTTAAGTGCCTCTCCATCCTTATTATTGTGGTGTGATTTTAAAGAATTGTTTATTGTACTTGGGTTTGTTTATTTTGCTTATTCTAAGATGCTTATTCTGAGATGTAGCCCATCACAAGAACCTTTGGATAGTGGATAACATATAAAGACACACACAACTAAATTTACTGAGCTATGATACAACCAGTTAAATTTAAGGGAAAAAGAGAATCTATATGAACCAAACATGAGAAATTTGAGGAAGAAATTTTTTATTTTGTTTGATATGTGTATGCGTGCTTGCAAAAGATGCAATTTTTGCTTTGAATTAGCTTGACATTCCCCTGCAGAGATTTTATATTCCTTGCAGTTTGCTTTCCAAGTAAGATGTCAATCAAGAGCCATTGACCAAAGCCATGTCCTGAAATAAACATGTAACAAGGAAACTGGAAAATACGTATTGTCTGGCCATTAGCTGTGTTTTTGGATATCTAGTCTTTATCTATTAGCATTATGCATAGATACTTGCCTACTCTCTTGCCTTAGAAAATGCACACACAATAGCCTTTCCACTCTAGCTGTAGAAAGGCAGCAGAGTTCTTAGTTTGAGCACCTTTCTATCCTTACTAAATAAAAAAGTAAAGATGATAACCATAATATTCGGCTGTCCCTCCCTGCTTAGGAAGCCCTCCAATAACCTCTAGGCTTGGGCTCCCTGCTTTTAAAAACAAATGAAAACAGAACAGAAGTTGGGACAACAATGTCATCCTATGACGACAGAAGGCCGACTCTGCTGGTATGGACATGTCCAGAGAGCAGCACTTTCCACCGTGGCCGAGACTGCCTACCAACTAGAAGTCAATGGCCAGCAACCTTGCGGGTGTCCAAAACAGAGATGGCAAGACACCATCAACAAAGATATGGAAGCCATGGGCCTGCGCCCTGGAGAAGCAGCTGGCTGTGCAAAATGAGGTTTAATGATCCAAACAGTGGACCCTGCACCTGTGGGAATATGCTAGGAGGAGGAGGAGGAGGAGGAGGAGGAGGAGGAGGAGGAGGAGGAG
>WNWU01000007.1:27597608-27613437 GCA_012654045.1 Ptyas mucosa
CATCCTATGTTCTACAAGATTGAACTAAAAGGATGAAGTGAAGGTGAGAAACAAGATGTGTGTGTGAGTGTGTGGATAGTTAGCTAGATAACAAGACAAACAGACAGGCAGACAGAGACAGACAGACAGTTGGAGAATACAAATAAAACCATAGGTAGACTACAATCCTTTTCATATTTTATTAAGCAAAGTAATTTGAATTCACAGATAACTCCGTGGGAATCTCTAGCCTTTTGTAGCATGACAAAATACAAGTAGAGTTCTGTTAATATGCTACTACATGTGAGACAATCCCACATTAGTCCTATCCCTGACAATGTTGCTCAGATCATGCCAGCAACCTGTAGCCAATTGTTCATTCAGCATGACTATTTGCAGGAAGAACGCTTCATGCCTACATAGGAGTTGGCTTCCATGTGTGCCAAGAGTCTGCATGACTGAGCAACATCAGTGGAAGGGGGAGGGTTTTTCAGAGAACAAACTGGTGAGCAGACATAAAACAGTGATGCATGAAACAGTGATGCATGAACAGAGCTTATGTTTACTGAAACAGTAGTTTACAATTACAGCCTCCAGTATATAGTTGCTCAGCACCCATAAGAATGAGGCTATATGAATTAAAACCTAAGCAGGAAAATCAGTGCCTATTTTAAAACAGCAGTAATGTATCATAGAGAAAAGTAGCATAAGAACATTAGTTTGAGGAAGGCTGGACGAATATGGCAAATAATAATAATAATAATAATACACCAACTGTAATTGATGCATGCATTTGTTAAAAATCAGACTGCAGCCTAACTGCAGGGTGATTTATTAAACAGAAGTCTGGAAAAAAGCCTACCAAGTTCACATAAGGACAGAGGATAGTATGCATCATGACCAAACATGATAAATGAGTTCATGTGCTATCAACTGGAAGGTCAGCAGTAACTTAAATAACCTCTTTGAACACAAGAGGCTTGTATTGCAGCCCACAAGTCCTTTCTAAGAAATGCATTTAGTACGAGGTCTTAGGAAGCTGTCTTACATGACGAACGGAACAGGCATCTAGTCAAGTGTTGTCTACAGAAGTTCTGTTAAGACTTTAGGCAGAGTGTTTTCCATTCCGTATTTTAACTGGAGGTGTCACAAAATGTGTCTACCGCATTCTGCATTTAAAGTATGTCATCTACCCTAATGTGCTCCCCACAAAGGTAACTTCCACAATCAAAATAAATATTTCTGCTGAAAACAGAAGCAGAGAGACATCTGAGTTCTTAGTAGGGAACCCATTTTTAATCACCTTGAGGTTATTTATTTATTTATTTTATTTTATAAAATTTGTATGCTGCCCTATCTCCAAGGGCTCAGGGCGGCTCACAATGACAATCAACAAGCGACTGTTAAAAACAATAAATACATATAAAAATCTAAAAAGTATTTTTAAAAAATTAAAATATACTACCCCATCAGTCCAGGCCAGGGGACATAAATAACCAGGTTTTCAATTCACGGCGGAAGGTACGGAGGTCAGGGGCCAACCGGAGCCCCAAGGGAAGTTGATTCCAAAGGGTGGGGGCACTCACAGAAAAGGCTCTACACCTGGGGGGTCGCCAGCCGACATTGTCTGGCTGACGGCACCCTGAGTAGGCCCTCTCTGTGAGAGCGTACCGGGCAATGGGAAGTTGACGCTGGTTGCAGGTGATCAAATAACCTGGACCTAAGCCATAAAGGGCTTTATAGGTTAACACCAGCACCTTGAATCTCACCCGGAGGGCAACTGGCAATCAATGCAAGCCGCGCATGAGTGGTGTAATATGGGAGTATCGGGTCCCTCCCACAACAACCCACACGGCCGCATTCTGTACCAGCTGAAGCCTCCGGGTGGTCCTCAGGGGCAGCCCCAGGTAGAGAGCATTGCAGTAGTCAATCCGGGAGGTGACTAGTGCATGAGTGACTGTGTGTAGGGCATCTCGGTCCAAGTATGGGCGCAACAGGCGCATCTGGCGAACCTGGGCAAACGCCTCCCTGGTCACGGCTGTGATATGATCCTCCAGACTCAGCCGTGAGTCCAAGAGGACGCCCAAGTTGTGTGCCCTGTCTACAGGGGGCAATACCTCGCCCCCAATAGACAGTGTTGGAATTTCTTGCTCGGCCTATGATTCCTATGAATCTGCCTATAACTTTAGGACCAAGCAACAGATTAAAAACAGCGAACACAACTGTGTATATTTTGGCATTCAGAAAGGGGTCCAGAAATAGACAGTACATAATGAGACATTTATGAACCAGTTCATCTTTGAAATCATGTCTAAGTGCAAATCATCCAAAAGTGCTTGTTTCAAGTACCATTTAGTTAGTGGATAATTCTGATTTCTGTAAAGTCAATTAAACTGGTCAGAGTGCTTTATCTTAATTCCAGAAGAACATGCTGATCTGATCTGTATTATTCAATCTTCATAGGATGAAGAAGTAGTCCTTGATTTATGACCATAATTGAGACTGGCAATTACGGTTGTAAGTTTTGATGGTCAAAAAGCAGGCCAACCTATCTGATCTTATGACCTTTCTTCTGGCAGTCGTTAAATCACTGAAGTCGTTATGCAAATGCTGTAGTCATTAAGTAAACCCATTATTCACAATGGGCTTTTTTTTTGCCAGAAACAGGAAGTAAATGCCGATTTCTGGCAAAATAATCATGTAACTGTGGGATCCCGCTGATAGCTGTAAATATGAGCCAATTGATGAGTGCCCAAAAGGCAGGGGCTGGAAAGGGGTACAGCCATCAGAACTTTGGAACCAGGTCATAAATAACTTTGGGTGGGACCACTATATGACTAGTCATAAATCGAGGATTACCTGTATTGAATATATCTAGAAAAACAGCAGTCTTGTACTATAGGGAATCAGTCTCCTTCAGCAAGTACCAGGTCCAGTTATAAATGTAAGCATTCAGTGACTATATTGGTGGTGAAATGTAGTCTGGATTCCCAGGAGGAAGGGTTGCATTCCAGCGGGAAAAGAGACAGCAAAACATGGAAAGTTTGGTTAGAAGAAAGAGAAGCAAGAAGGTTCTCTAAGTATACCTATAGTGATGAAAATAGTTGCTTTAGTTTGGCAAAATTTCTGTCTATAGGAACAAAAAAGGAAAGTGCTCAGAAGTAATTCCACATGTCTTTCTTGGTTTTGCAACCTTGACAATATTCTATGTTGAGATGTAGATATAATTGATATATATGATATCTTCTCACTGTCAAACTGTTTCTCTATCCAATCAAGAAAGAAGATTAAAGCAATCTTTTCCCCTTGTCTTTTGGAAATTTCCAGCTGGTTTAATTAATAGAATAGAATAACACAGTTGGAAGGGATCTTGGGAGGTCTTCTAGTCCAACCCCCTGCTTAGGCAGGAAACCCTACACCACTTCAGACAAATGCTTATCCAACATCTTCTTAAAAATTTCCAGTGTTGGAGCATTCACAACTTCTGCAGGCAAGTTGTTCCACTTATTAATTGTTCTAACTGTCAGGAAATTTCTCCTTAGTTCTAAATTGCTTCTCTCCTTGATTAGTTTCCACCCATTGCTTCTTGTTCTACCCTCAGGTGCTTTGAAGAATAGCTTGATTCCCTCTTCTTTGTGGCAACCCCTGAGATATTGGAACACTGCTATCATGTTTCCCCTAGTCCTTCTTTTCATTAAACTAGACATATCCAATTCTTGCAACCGTTATTCATATGTTTTAGCTTCCTAATCATCTTTGTTGCTCTTCTCTGCACTCTTTCTAGAATCTCAACATCTTTTTTACATTGTAGTGACCAAAACTGGATGCAGTATTCCATGTGTGGCCTTATAAAGTGGTATTAACACTTCACGTGATCTTGATCTTAATGATTTTGATGTAGCCTAAATGCTACTTTGGAAGGACACAAGGTCTAGGTTCTCAATACTATTAAACACAAATGTTTGCAATTCACCTACATTAGCTTCTTGTTGTTCAAGGGGAATGGAGGCAAAGTAACAGGAGTGTAAATTATTAAAGCCCAAATATGGCCAAACACTAAGAAACTTCAACTGATCTTATTCTATGGCAGTAAAGATATCTTATTCCACTCTTAACCACCGAACCAAATGGAGTTTTTATGGAAGACAGAAAGAGGTTTTTTGGAATAGAACCTCAAAAAAAAAAAAAAAAAGGAGGGTGCTTTTCAAATAAATTTGTTTGCATTTATACCATTGTGATAATGAAACAGAGGTGAATATGACAAAACTACCATTGCAAGAAAAGGTGGCCTGCCTTATAAAGTCACAATGCTTTTATTAAAGAAACCTAATTTAAATCAAATGGTTTTGGATAATTATCCAATTTAAAAATGTTGTTACTGTAAAGTAAAATCTTAACTCTAGGTGAAGTTAGATGATGCTGGTAATCTAGGTTTGGACCTGATTTTGAGATGAAAGCAATACAGGATGAAGAAAATTAACTGCTTCTCAACTCACTTACAACATTTTTCCAGAATTAAATGCAGTGACACTGCGATACTATTCAACAATATTGGCTAAGGTGGCAGGAAAATAGAGATGACCCCTTAACTCTGCCTCACATATTCATGAAATTGTTCCAGAAAAATATAGAAGCCAGATATGGATACAATTTTTGGACGGACAAGGAGTAACTTTAGCTTAATATACACAAGGCCGCCATTTTGCATATTTGGCAATCTCCTGAATTGGGAAAAAAAAATTGTTAGTACCGTTTTTTTGACATCTGCAACACAAGGTCTTCCCACCTGACTACAAAATGGTTATACTGGCAAGTATAAGTGAGAGATCACTTTATATATAATTGTCCTGGACTTTAGGATTGAATAGTGGGACTCCCTTCAGATCTTAAAACAAAACAAAATGGAAAGCCTGCCCATTCGTGCTGCTTTTTTCTTATTTGTTGACTACTGTTTTTATCTGTAACTGCTCTTAACTGAATATTACTGAGGTACATTCCCTCCCCCAAAAATCTTTCAGGTAGCAAAATGCCTATTGGTGGTAGTGGGGGTGTATATGAAGACCTAATCTAATGGGAAATACATGTCACCATCCAAGCATACCCAATCTCTCATCAAGAACACGATGAAAGTTCATCCTTTAAGACATATTAAGAAAATAGGGCTTATTGAACGCTGGTAAAGAGCGGATAAAGGGAAGCGTGTTCTGCTCTTCATTAAGTGAATTTTTTAACAGAGCTGCATTTTCTTACCATGTTTTGTGTTTCCTTTAAAATGTCTTTCCTTGGCTGGTTCTGCTTTTGTAAGCATCAAATCTCAGCCATTTTATTCTTCTCCTCCTTCTAAAACATTAAACATAGGTAAAGATTTCATTCTTTGTAATTGGAATAGAGATTCATGAATCATTTTTCCATTCAAAACAAAATCTGCAATCTTATGAATATCTATTAGCAGTCCCTAAAGGAATACAGAGCAAGAAAAACCAGATGAGAGTTTAACTGTTACTTGCAAAATCATATCTAGAATTTCAGTTCTATCAAGCAAGTTGCTGTATTACTCCAGAAACATGCTGTCAAAATAAAAGTCCCAAATATAAATCAAAATGTTCTTAATTTCTTGCTCTGAAAAGACAATAATGGCTATTCTTTTACTTTTGATATTGCAAAAGCCTAAGATATATTTGTGTGCCTTGGTGATACTGTCAATAACATTCTATCCAAGAATTTAAGCAAGCCAGCCAGCCAGTTAGTCAGCCTGTCCCAAGGAAAATTGACCTGTGTAATCAACATACAATTACACTATGAGACCAAACAATACTTTTCTATTGAAGCAACCTGGTTGGGTAAACCATATTGCTTCGATAGAAAACCCATTTAATCTCCCCTGGTACAAGCTGGCAAAGCAAGGAGAACCTGTGGCTTAGAGGTTAATACATCTGCCTAATATACAAGCAAGCCCAGGTTCGAATCCCAGAAGGGTATAGCTAGCTGATGAGAGCTAAATAGCTTGAAATGCAAGTAGAAAAATAAGGACCACCTTTGGTGGGAAGGTAACAGTGTTACGTGCACCTCTGGCGTTTAGTCATGCCGGCCACATGACCACGGAGACATCTTCGGACAGCGCTGGCTCTTCGGCTTTGAAACAGAGATGAGCACCGCCCCCTAGAGTCAGGAACGACTAGCACATATGTGCGAGGGAAACTTTTATCTTTATATATATATACATACATACACATAGTCCTCAACTTATGCAAAATTTCTGTTGTAAAGTGAGACATTTGTTAAGTGAGTTTTGCTTCATTTTACAACCTTTCTTGCCACAGTTATTAAGTGAATCACGGCAGTTGATAAGTTACTATCCTGGTTAAATGTATTTGGCTACTCCATTGACTTTGCTGGTCAGGTGATCACAAAAGGTGATCACATGACTCTGGGACATGGCAACCATCATAAATATGAACCAGTTGCTAAGTATCTGAATCTTGATCCATGATCAGGGGATGCTGCAAAGGTCATAACAACTCTGAATGACAGTCATAAGTCACTTTTTTTTCAGGGCCGTTGTAACTTTGAACTGTCACTAAATGAAATGTTGTAAGTGGAGGACTATCTGTAATTTCTCTTCTGAAAATGTGTTAAGACTGCCAGAATCCTGACTGCTTCATGAAAAGAATGAGTTTTATGCTTCTGAGTGTAACTGTGAATTGCCTACGCAGCGTTCTTATTACAATATTCAGGCTGTGAAGCTGAAATGATGGTTAACAGGTCTGAATCTGGGGGGAGAGGAAAGAATCCCTTCTCATGCGACAGAACTTTGTCAAAAGTGGCAATGACCACTGCTTTGATCTAAAGATTAAGACACCACCAGAG
The DNA here is from genome assembly GCA_012654045.1 of Ptyas mucosa. Taxonomy (NCBI): domain Eukaryota; kingdom Metazoa; phylum Chordata; class Lepidosauria; order Squamata; family Colubridae; genus Ptyas; species Ptyas mucosa. The sequence continues at coordinate 27,604,455 of WNWU01000007.1, forward strand.
TTCCACCAGAGTGCAAAGTGAGAAAGCCACATTAGCCGAAGGAGGCTCAACACATCACATACACTGAGTTTTTCTGTGGTCACAAGGGATACTATAATTAGCCTATTCTTTTACCACAGACTTTTACCACTATTTTTTTTATTATTATTATTGAAAGTAAGGCCAGACAAGCTCTTCCCCCCGCCCCCACAGTCAAATTAAAATACTGTGAATGAAACGCAGTCAAGTCTACAAACTCTCATCTTTGGGGTACTTCAGATTCAATACTCTCCCTCCTCCCCTTTGTTCAACAACTACATGAATCTGCTGAGCATTCTCATCCAGAGTCTGGTATCAGTGATATATTGATGATAGCCAATTATACAACTTAACCCTGTGCAACTTATATGCATACTACATACTCCTAATGTATGGAGGTTGTGCAAGTCTGGATGGGAGATGCATCTCCACATTCAAGAACACATTTGGGCAGCTGTGATCATAAGAGCCTTTCTACAGATCCCTCTAGCATGCCAATTGTGCCCATTCCTGGATGAGAAGGCCCTTTGAACAGTTAATGCTCTATCACTGTAAGTATGGACTACAGCAATGTGGTATACTTTAGGCTGGGGTGTCAAACTAGAGGCCTGCAGGATGGATCCAGGCCATAGGGTGCTTAGATCTGGCCCGCGGGGCCACCCTGGAAACAGCGAAGGACCAGCCCAGGGTCAAAAATGGAGCTTGGGAGGGCCACGGCAGAGAGTTGCAGGAGACCGTCATAGCCGAAAAGGGAAATCGAGAGCCCGTTTTCACTGGCAGAGCACTTGGGCCACCACAGGCGCCAACACAAGTGATGTTGAGCTGGCCACGTCCACACTGGTCACGCCTACCCCAGCTCCCCATGGTCATACACAACCCTGATGCAGCCCTCAATGAAATCGAGTTTGACACCCTGTTTTAGGTGTCATAGCTAGGAAACCATAGCTGGTTCAGAATGTAGTGGTACAATAATAAGCATGTCACAGTAGACCAATATGACACTTGAAGCTGCAGTAGTTGCCATTAGCCTTCTGAATGAAATTCAAGATGATGGCTATTACATATAAAGCCCTTTATGGCATAATGATTGATTATTTCAGGGACTACCTATTTCTGAATAGTTGCACTTCAGGCTCTCTCAATTAAACAGTGTAATCTAGTGATAAAGTATATCTTCATTTTTGCAACACCTGTCTTCTGCACCAAGCCCCAGTTATAGTGCCAAGTGTAAGGTTAAAGAAGGATGTTGAAAAGCTGGTTAATTGTTTTGTATGAGTTAGGGTGTGGGGTTTCCTTTTGTTCGTTTTTGAGAGGTAGGGAAGCACATCTCCTTGCTTTTCTTCATTTTATTGGTCTAGCTTTATCACAGTAATCCTCAGTTTATGGCCACAATTGGGACCAGAACTTCTGTCATTAATTGAGGTGAGTTAAGTGAGTCATACTCAATTTTACGACCTCTTTGCACAATTCCTAAGCAAAACACTGGCTTATTAAATGCATCATGCGTCATTACATGAATCTGGCTTCATTGACTTTGCTTGTCGGAAGTCAGCTTGGAAACGTTGATCATGTGACCCTAGCATGCTGCAACCCTTGTAAATGCATTGTGGTTGCCAAGCACACAAATTTGACTGTAAGGATGCTGCGACGGTTGTGTGAGTCATAAGTCACTTTTTTTCATCAGCATCATAAGTTCAAACGGTCATTAAATGAATGGTTTTAAGTCAAGGACTACCTGTAGAGCGAGGCTACAGTGCCCAGAGTGAAGCAATTTTAAACTTAAGTAAATATTGGAGAATCAGTTTGGTATAGCGTTTAATACATCAGCTAAAAACTGCCTTAGGCACAAAGAAAGTTGGGTGACCCTAGGCCCGTGATGGCAAACCTATGGCATGTGTGCCAGAGATGGCACGCAGAACCGTCTCTTCTGGCATGTGTGCCATGGCCCCAGGTCAGATTTCTGTGGCGTTTCTTTCATGAGCTTCTGTTTCCCTGCAAATGACGAAACGGAAGCTTGCGAAAGAAAAAGATCTTACCTCTTGCCGCGCTGCTGGTGTTGGGATGCCCCGCCTCTCACTGGCCAGCTGGTGTTCGGGTCTCTGCTGCACATGTCCATGCATGCGCATATGTTCATGTATGCACACGCGCATTCCTGTGTGTTTGCACATGTTCATGCATGCCCTCACCTTTCAGTTTGGGCATGCATGCGTGCACAGTTTGGACACTCGGTGCCTAAAAGGTTCGCCATCACTGCCCTAAGCTAGCCACTCTCTCTCAGCCCTAGGAAGAAGGCAAGAGAAAACCACTTCCAAAATCTTGCCAAGAAAACTGCAGGGACTGGTCCAGGAAATCACCTGGAGTCAACACGAATTCAAAGGCAGAAGAAAAAAAATCCATGTTTGCTGTAAAGATTATCATTACTTTGTGCCTTTAATAAGCAGCACCGAACCAAATTATTGTTTATCCCGAAGACATTTCCGCATCTTAAACTCAGTCTTTTGGATCCAGACTATCTCAGCCTTCATATTTCACTTCAGCCAAAAGTTACTGAGCTTCTTTCCTGTAGGGTTGTCAATGATGATTTAAGTTAGGATTTCAGGTATTGACTGATAACTTCTACATGAATAAGAGCTTCTCACATCGAGTTGTGACCGGTTCTGCATTTTTTAAATCATAAAAATACAACAAGAGGTTCTGATGTATTGCTTCCTCCTTTCCTTTCTCTCCCTGAATAGTACCTTTGCAGAATTATCCAGTTATCATATCATACAGCAGCAGCTGAACTGAGCTATTTTTAGAATATATCTTCACTCTCATTTTATGTAGAGTCAAGGAAAACCTGAGCAAAAGCTCAGAAATATCAAGGATCCAGTTCAAGTGCATCCCACTTAAAATAAAGAGACTACCCACGTGACCATATTACCATTATATTCCGTCTTATGCTACTACTCCAAGTGTTTGCTTCAAGAGCATTTCAGCTATTTAGCAAGGAGACAGTCATTATACTAACCACTGCATTCAGAGTGCAGTTCCTATAGCAACCATCTTATTAAAGCAGCCATCTGCTTTAAATATTAAACTTTGCAAGCCCATCACTGCTGGCTTTAAAATAATATCACATGTTCATGAAATATTAAAATGGGAAACAAAGGAGAGCATGCAAGAATATCTTCCTTGAATATTTTTAACATCTCCTGGAATTTCCTGGAACTTGTTTCAACTCTTCAGAAATGTAAGAATGTAGTAGACCTTTACACAATACCTTCAATAATCACATCTTTTATATTCACAGAGCTGATTTAAGCAATCAAGTGGACACATTTCAAACTGTTTCCCAATGATCTACCCTACTTATGTAGCAACTCTTTGTATTATTCATTGAGGTGTTTTTTTTTCTTTTTAAAATGTGGCAATTTTATTCTTGACATTGCATACCTTTTGATTATTAAAGAATAGTGTGCATCTTTTCTTACAATTCTAGGAAATTTTATGCTCCAAACCTCAGAAATCAAAGCCCAGGAAAAAGATTCTGCTCTTATATTTTATTTTCAGTCCATTCTGCTCCCATCACTTCTTTCCCCCTTTCTCTGAAACAAGGTTATCTAAGTCTAGATGTTCTTTTCAAAAAGTCCGAAATAAGCTTACTCAAGGACTATTGCAGAAGGAATGAACTATGCAGAACTTTCAGAAGAAGAGGTTTAGGGCCTGGTGGCTCAGCAGACTAAAAAGCATTGTGATTAACACCAGCTGTCTGCAATTACTGTAAGTTCAAATCTCACCAGGCTCAAGGTTGACTCAGCCTTCCATCCGTTCTAAGGTAGGTAAAATGAGGACCCAGATTGTGGAGGCAATAAACTGACTTTGTATAAATATACAAAAGTATGAAGGCTATTGCTTAACGCATTGTAAGCCGCCCTGAGTCTCTGGAGAAGGGTGGCGTATAAATCAAATTTTTATTTATATATATATATATATATATGTTTTCTGAGGTTTTCACGGGTATTTGTATGTAGGTCTTTGGTTATTCGGGTTTTCTCCCACGTAAAATTGGAAGTGTCTTGGCAACGTTTCGACGAAGTCTTATTCGTCATCTTCAGGCTGGTGTTCTCGGCTTCGTGCTTCCAGGAGCAATATATATATATATATATATATCCCAGACTGCTAGTTTCTAACTACTGAAATATCATCTGTCTGAAGATGGTCCTTTTATTTATAGTTCAGGAACTCAGCAGCCCATGTATAAAAAGTCATCCTCCAAAGCCTTCTAATGTGCCTTCAGTTCTTTCCTACAGAAAGAAAATTGTTGCATAAAATTGGCTTCTAAACCTAATCCTTCAATACCCGGAGCTCACTTCTGTTACAGCAAAAGGACTGATCGTTCAAACTTAAGGTGTGGCTTTGCTAAACCTGCTGGACAAGATTTCTTTCTTCCTTTTTGCTATTTAGAAGACAAACCCATGACAGCATCTGCATTTATTCTGAGTCATTAATCTAAATCTGACACACGCAGCAATTGCTTTTTGCAAAACTAAAATGATGTGTTTTTTCCCCCTCTGAATATTGCCTGTATCCCCTACGCCGCCTTCGGTATGACCTAAGCATAGCTCATAAAATCATCTGCTACAATGTCCTACCTGTCAATGACTACTTCAGCTTCAACTACAACAATACACGAGCACACAATAGATACAAACTTGAAGTGAACCGCTCCAGTCTCGATTGCAGAAAATATGACTTCAGTAACAGAGTTGTTAATGTCTGGAATGCACTACCTGACTCTGTGGTCTCATCCCAAAACCCCCAAAACTTTATCCTAAAACTATCTACTGTTGACCTCACCCCATTCCTAAGAGGTCTGTTAGGGGCGTGCATAATAAGAGCACCAGAGTGCCTACCATCCCTGTCCTAATGTCCCCTTTAATTGTATTCATTTTATGTATTCAATTCATGCTTATACTTATATATATATTATCTAATATGTAGTCGACAAAATAAAATAAATAAAAAATAAAATAACTGTTGTACTTAGTAGATTATTAATACTACTAGAATATGACTTCCAAGAATATGGATCACTTCTAGATGGGAGCAAGAGGTTAGATTGCTATGTCAGGTTATTGTAATGTGGTCCTTGTCAGCCCTGATACATTAGTCCCAGTTTACATTCTCTGAAGTATTTCCTTTGGAGAATGTAAAGTAGGGCTACTGTAAGGGGTAGAATCCTCAGAAAAATTATTTCCTTATAGATGCACTATGATGCTACTCAGACTTTCAAACAATGAAGATATCAGACCAGATATAGAATGCATGACCTTGACAGTTTCTTGCACATGCTGAATAAATAAAAGCCTACATACAGAAATACCCTTCTCTTACTCATCTATTTTTGTAGTTAAAGTGAATATCTTTCCAATGTAGAAATATTCAAATTAAAAATCCCCACTTTCAATCTCAAGTGACTCAATAAAACACACACAAAAATAGACATCTTGCATCTGCTTCTCATTAAAAGAAATGGGCCTACATGTATCCCTAAATAGCATAACTTTTAAATTTTTTAATGATCTTTAGAGACAATTTATACCCTCACCAAAATTGCTGAAATTGTTGAAATGCTGAATATCATTTTAAACACTGTCTCTTTGGAAATCTTGATCTACTAAAATAGCAGCACAAGGAAAAAAGAGTTGAATCCATGATATATCCCAGGCTAAGATCTGTTAACTTCAAAAGTACAGAGAAAAAGTTGCACTATATTATTGCACAGTTGATGGAATTTAATACCCTTCTTTTACTGAAATAGTAATTGTTTTGTTTTCTATTTATCAAGTTGCAGCTATGTTGTTTTAAAATAGTACATTACTTCAAAGGCTCTTGAGGTCAGAAGAATGATATAAAATACTTCCAGTATTACATGTCTAGCCAGAAATAAGTCTCATTAAGCTCAGTGAAGCTTCCTTCAAGGTTCACAATTACAGCCTTCAAACATTTAATTCTGTGCAAAGGATTTTGCCTTCATTAGTTCTCCTCCTGAATCTTAAGCGACTTTGTACTGTTGTACTGTATCTTCCAAATTATTTGATTATGATAGTGAATTAATGCTTTAAAATATAGTCTTTTGCAGCAGGGCTCATAACATTTAAAAATAGATAAATATCATGAGATGTCAGCAATGTATATGCCATTGGTTACCTCATTCATATGAAACAACAGTTGAAACAGTCAAGTTACTTTAGCAAATAATCTAATGTGATCAGCAGATTCATCTCCACTGTTTGTATATATTTAGGGACACTGAACTCAACAAATCTGGGGAAAGGAAAGAGATGATAGAGACATTAATTATTGAAAAGTATGTAAATGACAAGAATATTTCATGTTCTGAACTTATCATTGATTTTGCCCTTGAACCTTTCCAGTTTAATATACAATTTAATATACAATTTCATAAACTTTTGATAACAGAGGTACCAACTTCTAACATTTTATTTTGTTTCTGAATGTTTCCATTTAAAGCAAGAGTAAATTGCTGATTTTCCTTTAATATATATTCTGAAGCAACTAAAATGAGATACAAGGGTGTAATAGAATTGCAAATCATCTACAATCTGTGAATTCATCTGAACGAATACCCAACATGAAGCTTTCTCTGTCTCTCTCTCAGCTGTAACACTAAGCTATAATGATTAAATTCATTCATGGTATCGGTGACATTCTACCTTCAGAACTTCTAAATTAATGTGTAAGTATACCACATTCCTAACAAAACACATATAATAATGCTTTACGCACACTTTAAATGAGATACTGTATGGATACTGGATTATTTAATGGTTCAACATCAGGGCTTGCAAATCCTTTGAAAAAGGTATTTTGCCAAGGGCAGAAGTCTATACAAAGAACATTTCTTCAAATTAATAAAGCAACCATGCCTTTTTAAAAGCATGCACAGCTGTTTCATAAGCTGCTCCTTGGTTTCTGAATGAGTGTGTATGTACATCTCTTTTGCTCTTTAAAGGATCCACACTGTCATATTCAGCTTATATATTTGATTAATATCAATGATGATTGTTCACTCAACATATGATAAGCCATGGTGGGTAACATTTGCATCAGTCATTTATACTTCCCCCTGAATTGTTTTTAATCTAATACCATAATAGCTAATACTTGTATAGCTAATACTTGTATTTGAAAATCAGTACTAATTAAAACACTACATTTAAGGTTACATCTGTGATGAGCTACAAAACATTTCTAATATTTACTTTTACAATTTAGAAATGGCAGGAAACAATATGAATTATGATGCTATAAAAATAACACTGAAAACGTAAAATTGATTCCAGGAGTGAAAACAAGAAGAAATATAGTATGACAACGGATTGTTTTTAATATGCTATAAGAAGAGAAAAATATATCCCTGAAAATCTGTTATGACTATATTTATAAATACAACAGACCAGCTTTTCCTATGATTAGCATGGCATTCACAATAAACTTTTAGGATTTTCACAGCATGTATGGAACCTTAACATATGGCAAATGAGTTGATTAACACCCATTGGCTTCATTATTACCACAGGTTGTGTAAATACGACATGATTTCCAGTGAGATTTCTTATAACTACATATGATCTTTCACAATATTCAGCATTCTGCATGCAGAGCAAGTCTGTTGCAGATGAAGTCCTTTACATAGCTCATAGCTTGGGCAAATATTTGCATTTGCAAGCAGTTCTTCCAGTCTTTCTTTTCAAAATACAATTTAAATGTCAAATACATTTTAATAACTAAGAAGATCCTTGAGAAAGAGATCTTTGTTGCTATGTTCACAATATATTCTAAATCACAAAAGCTTACAGTATAATACAGAGAATATATCATTGCATTTATTCTATATTCCTGACGCTTTTTTGCTTATGATACCGAAAATAGCTGCAAAAGGAACGTTATCTGTTCAGGTATATCTAATGTGCAGTTTTTCCCAGGCTCTGCTTTTTTTCCTTCATCCAACAGTTTCGCTGAGGCTACACCGACATCTGCGATCCAGGTCATTTAGTCAGTCTGATACTGTACTTGCTGGCTGTTACATAACCACCCTCAGGAATTCTGGGATCATGTTTGTAAACATTATAGCCATGTGCGCGCGAACACGTTGTGACAAAATGACCCGTAGCTGTAGCTCTGGAGGTACTCTGACATGACATAGTTTATGCATCTAAGCTGTCTTTGTTTTACAGAATACTGTGAGGTTCTTTTGAGGTCAATGTGTTCTCTTGTCATAGTTGATAAGATGCTGTCAAAAATTTTCTTTAAAAACAATTTAACTTTATTTCTAATTCTAAAATGTCCTTAAGTTCATGGAAAGGTTAAGGTCTCTGCTTTCTTCCATTACAATTAACTTTTAAAAACAATTTGCACTTACAGAAAGAAAATTTCTCCAAAACATCAGCCTTATTTAGCAAATAATATAGAAAATATTTTAACTATTTCTGGTCAATTTTAATGCAGCTAATTACAGTCAGTTTGTTGTACATACAAATGGTCCATTGCTAAACCTCACCTTTTAAGAAAAAAGTAACTATTTAAAAAAAAAGAACTATAATCTGTACAAATATTTTATTAATGGCAAACAAAACTGGCAAAATGTCTTTAACAAATACAGCAACAAAGGGAACCCTAATTTTTAAAACAATTCAAACATTAGACATTACCTTTTTTCCCCTTGTATTCTATTTACTAAATGGAAGTGTTTTCAACATCTGATTAAAGTTTACATATCCACCATTTATAATAGATTAGTGAGATTATCATTAGGATTATTTTATTTCAACTGTTCCACAGGTCTACCAATGGTATAGTAAAATCTATCTATCTAACTATTGGGCATCCTTATCAATTCTCTCTCTCTCTCTCTCTCTCTCTCTCTCTCTCTCTCTCTCTCTCTCTCTCTCTCTCTCTC
>WNWU01000007.1:27613447-27632099 GCA_012654045.1 Ptyas mucosa
CTCTCTCTCTCTCTCTCTCTCTCTCTCTCTCTCTCTCTCTCTCTCTCATCTACTATTTATTTACTTTTGTCTCATTCCATTGGTTTGAAATGTTATAAGCTTTTACACAATGAGCTAATACATATGTGATTATGCATTGCTACTTTGGTTTTATATATATTAGAAATATTGTTTTTATGCTTATATATGTATGCTACCCAGTCATAAATTATGAATTGGACATTCTTATAAATTCTATCTATCTATCTATCTATCTATCTATCTATCTATCTATCCATCCATCCATCTATCCATCCATCCATCCGCCATGTTTTCCTGAAAATAAGATCCTGTCTTATATTTTTTTGAACCCTGAAATAAGCGCTTGGCCTTATTGCCATGCGCTCAAAAGCCTGATTGGGCTTATTATCAGGGGATGTCTTATTCTGGGGGGAAACAGGGTATCCATACATCCCTCCATCCCTCCAAATTAAATCTACTGAGTTTGAGTAATTTACACCAATGGTTCCCAATCTTTGCAGCTTGGTAGCCTGACTGGTGTGGAGGAGAGGGCAACTGGGCCTACTTTCTCAAGTTGAGCTGTGCACATGCCTGTGTGTGTTGGCCTGTTACTTATGTGGCCTGGTTGCAAATAAGCCACTTGGGAGTGGGCCATGATCCAGAGGTTAGGAGCCCCTGATTTAGACTATTTAAATCTGGAACAAGGAAAATCTATAGCCTTCATATCAAGCCAAGTCAAAGACGGGACCTTTGAAATTATAAGCTATTTGAAGTCTGCAGTATTTTATTTATTTATATATCAAATTTAAAGACTGTCCCTCTCACTCACAGAGCAACAGTGAGCATGTGTTATGATAACAGAGTATAACAAATTAAAAAGGATTTTTTAAGCAGTGGTCAGTCAATAAAGTTACTTAAAGTGCAGAAAATATAATAAGATATTGCAAAATGTATTACACACCTATGTTTGTTTAAATAAATACTTTAAAGAACAATTTAAACTATTACCTTTGGCATATTGTTTCAAAATCAAGTCCTGATGAAAGGAGGAGGGTTTTTGAGAATTAAATATATTCATGTGCTTTCGTGACGGTTGGTACTAATAGTTCTCTGGGCCCGCCACATAAAACATGTATGGCAAATTGGTTCAAAATTATTATAATTTGTGCCTTGCTGTTTAAATAGGAGAAAGCACTCTCTGCTTTAATAACTGTGAAATGGTAGTATCCTGTCCATCTTACTGGCCTTAATGCACTCAAGGTTCTAGCTAAAGAGAATCCCAAACTAATAATAATAAAAAACAACAATAATAATACAGGCTTTTTAATAAGACATAGCTTAGATTACATTCCCGCTTTCCAATATCCATTCTGTTCGTTTGATTTATAGCATCCAAATATATTGCACCTCTGGTTAATAATATATGCCGATTGGATTGTGCCATACTTTTTACAGTCCCCCGAACCAAAACTTACTTATCCTGACTTACATGTATTTGTAAACGCAGACTTTTTATTAGCCTTTTTGGCAAGCCGAAATGAATATTTATTCACTATGTCACACAATCTCTAGCTTGCACTGCCCAGTTCGCTGTCAAGTAGTGACGCTTCTATTTTTGGCTCACCACAGATGACCTTATTGTACGCTACAGAGCTGGGTGTCACCAAAACAAGTTTTTTTGTTTTTTTTTAAAAGGAAGGCAACTTCCCTATCCCGCATGAATATATCATCCAGCCTGCATTAAATATGTGGTGGTTGTGGGCAGTAGCAAACAATGTATAGAAACTGTGGGACTTGTGCAGACTAATGCTGTTAACTAGTGATACGTTGCGCTTGCTTGGCTATTACACACAGCATTTGAGGATTCTGGGAGGGTGTTTGTAAACAGTGTAGCCATGTGCGCAAAGTCCACGTGCCTTTACTCTGCCTGGATCTGAAGAAACGCTGAATAGGGAAAAACAAATACTCAGTCCACGGTAGAATAGAGGCAATATTTCTTTGTATCAATGCAATTTTTTTTACAGGAAGATCAATCCTGGAACGTATTTGAATTCTGGAAGCAAGGCAGACATTTTCAATACTAGTTTTGCTATCCTCACTCTGAAACAAGACCGAACTGAGTACCAAACTTCAATGATTACTAAAAGGGTTATATGATGACAGACTACAATGCAAATATATTTAATACCAGAATAGATAAAAAAGTTAAGAAAAAACATGCAAGGTATGTTGAGGTGGTGGAGGGGAAGTCAAAATTATCGGTTGAAACAAAAAAGCCTGGGATTTATTTTGAGAGTTTAAAATTTAAAATTAAAGATGCCGTTTGATTATTGCTCTTTTATTACCCTCAATCTAATCTCACTGAAGTAACCTTGTAGGCAATTTCCTTTTATTTCCACTGTACTTTAGTTTGGGGATATGTAGGTTTATATAGTAGCAGTTTGTGAAGATGGAAATATAAATATCCTAACTAGGGCATATTGTCTCTCCAGCCCAAAGAAATGATTGGAAAATAGTCTAAAATGTGCTAATGTTGATGCAAGTTCATATTCATTGGACAATTATACAATTAAAGTGATTTATGCAACATGCTAAATCAGCATTATGGGTTAGTATGATACCGATAGATTAAATATGAATTCATTTATGAAAATGTGTGTACGTATTTGGCATGTGATCTGCCTCAGTGCATACATCTTATATCACAAATTTGGATCAATTGTTTGTTGAACTGACCTGCTACAACCCTATGCCCTTACTTCATCATGGAAACGTTCTTGTTTAAAATAACATAGCAATGTTTATACCCAACAACAGAAATAGCCTAAAGGATTTTTAAAAATTAGTTTGGTATGTTTTCTTATATACCCTTCTGAGTTCTGCACTGAGAAAAGAGAAAACAGCTTTCTATTCCTAGGAAGTTTTTTCACTCCAATATCTGGGGTGAGGTTTTAAAAGGGACTAGCAGAGCTTTCAAATTCTATGGATCGCATATATCTGACTGGTTCTCACAATTAGATCCCTTGAATGTTACAACTACTACTTGTACTATGTCCCAAGCCATTTAATGGAAAGCTAAAAAGTTGCCAGCCTATTGTCCTAACTAAACAATATTCTTTAATTGTCTAGAATAAGATATTAAAGATTTCCACTCAATCTATGTCTGATTGAATTCTCATTATCATCATTTTCTTTAACAATCCAAAAGATTAATCTCTACAGCAACAGAGAATTTGTGCAGAAAATATACTAAGCAAATGTAATTACTACATTAAATGACAGGCAGCAACAATAGAAAAATTTCACAACTCTTCTAGAAATCACCACTGAACTATCAGTTAAGAGGAAAGGAATATTCTTTTTAAAAATCAGCTTACAGTATACCATTGAGTTGAACAAAAAGGGAGTAAGTAGATGAAATACTTTTTCATTAAAATATGAATTTTAAAATTGCTAAATTCAATGTCATTACATGTGTTATTTTAACTTTGATATGAGATTTAATATTTTTGGACATTCATATCCTTTCGAGCTCTTTCTGGTATTTTTCCTGCATGGAAATTTATTAATGGACAATAGAAATGGATTCTTTACTCTCTTTACCAAATGATTAGTCCACCTGCCCCGGTTCTAAGTCATGCTATTTAGGCATGTTTTTGAGGCCAGGCACATGTGTGGAAGATGCGTGAGCGAGCATAACGCATGCACAGAAGGACAGGTGCATGTGCAGACACCACGGGGCGAACCGGTGGTAAAGGTAAGTTAAACCCACCCCTGCTAACAATGATAGTAAAACTTGGAAACTAGTTAGACTAAAAGCTCTCTCCTGTGAGTCAGGCATAAAACATGGGCAGGGTAATTAGCAGTTGAATTCAATAGATCCTACTCCCTGATAACTAAAATAAGAATAAAGTTTTATTTTCCCAAGCACTGAGTTGTTCAAACAGATGTCTACAGTAGGACTTCACCAACTGAAGAACATTCAGACTCAGCTATAGAGTTTATATTTATTTGGGAATGTTTGCTTTCAACAAACTTCATTTTGAATTGGGATAGTTCTTTGTGGGGAAGGTTGTTTTTTTTTTAAAGCCACTATTCCTTACAGATTGTCCTGGAGATTCAACCACACTGAGCCTAGATTTCTATTGTTAAGCAAGGCAGTTTTTGTCCCATTTTGCAATCTTCTTTTATCACAGCTGTTAAATTAATCACTGCAATTGTTAAATGAATCATTTGGTCATTAAGCAAATCTGGCTTCTCCCATTGGTTTTGCATGTTGGAAGCCAGCTGGGAAGATTACAAATAGGGATCACATGATCCCAGGATACTGCAATTGTCACAAACACATGCCAGTTGCCAAGTGCCCAAATTTTGATCATGTGACCATGGGGATGCCGCAATGGTTGTGAGTGTGAAAGTTATAAGTTACTTTTTTCAGTGCTGTTCTAACTTTGGTCACTAAATGAATAGCTATAATTCGAGGGTTACCTTTATTTTCTTCACTGCTGTGAAACTAAATGTTTGAAGATTCCTACTTTTCTTTTCTACCCTCAAGTATTTTCAGGTTCACTACTCTGGAGAAGGGCTCAAATGATTTATATTTATTTTCCATATATGCTGCCTGTATATTTTCCATGTTCCAGTTCAACTGAAGCACTGACTACACACATATTTTCAATGAGTTCTGTTCCCTTCCAACATAAGACCTTTTTGGAGTTATCTGTAAAGCATGGAAAATATAGGCATGGAAATAGAATTATTACTAATCTACCACTTCTATCCAAACCTCTGTATATTATTAACCACTCTTTATTTAATGTCATTGAAAAATGAAGTTTCAAAGTTCAATCAGAAAGAGTCTGAAAGCTATTCTAGTCCATATCAATATGGGATAAAAGAATACATTCAAGAGAATCATATATAGCTATAGCCACAATGGTTTTCATCCATATTTTGCAGCCTGCTTGGCAGCTTACTCCCTAATGTATTGTATTAGACCTAAATATCACTCCAATATACTGAATTAGACCTGAATAACACCTAAATATCCCAATTCTGGTACATTGTTTCCTTAAATACCTCAGGAAAATGAACAAAACAATTACCTCAGTTGTAATTATACCAATGGCAAAGTAGTATATAATATACATTACTGCTGTATTATTACTGACAATAATCATAATATAGACACATAAAAGGCATACACTCTGTCAAGACATCTAATCAATTTATTAATGCTTTTCAGGCCACCATCTGTTGAAAAACAAGACTTAATTTCCTTCTAATGGAGATTCATTCAAACATGGGCAGTAAGATATACTAAGTATTGTAAATGAGTCCACCAGCCTTGTGATTTTATAAAGATGTGCAGAAGATCCATTGACGATCAAGTTCTATAGTCCATATACTCTATGTCCGTGATGGCGAACCTATGGCACATGTGCAACAGGTGGCATGCAGAGCCATATCGGTGGGCACGCGAGCATTGCCCTAGCTCAGCTGCAGCGCACATGAGCGTGCAGGCCAACTGATTTTCTGACTTTCCGGGCACACCGAATGTTGGCAAACAGGCTGTTTCCAGCCTCCAGAGGGCCTCCAAGCGGGTGAGGAAGGCCGTTTTCACTCCTAGAAAGCCTCTGGAGCCTGGGAAGGGCGAAAAACGGGCCCACCGGGCCATTGCATGCCAAAAACAGGGGGGGCATATTGAATTGTGGATGTGGGCACGCACATGTGCGACCCCCCCATGCTCCCCGCACTTTTGGCACGTGACGGCAAAAAGGTTAGCCAACACTGCTCTATGTCATACAAATTCAGTTATTTCACAACTGTTCAGATACGACAGGATTACTACAATGAGATAACCTAAAGGAAAACTGTTTATGTTACCTGAACCAAAGTGTATGATAATGAAGAAATTCACAGTATAATAGAAAGTTCTGGTTTTGTAGGTTATATCTTGAAAGGCCAAGATAGGAGAGTCTCTTGTTTATAAATCCCTAACCATCAGTGGTAGATAATCTCCACCTTAGCCATCTAATACTATACTAGATATTCCTAACGATCTAATTCCTTATCAAGTAGCTTTCTGTATAATAGGAGAATATGGAGCTCAATAGAAAATAGTTTGCCTAAGGCCACAGTTCATAAGTTCATTAGTGTATAAAAGGAAGAATCAAATCGGATAGCTCTTCTTTAATATTTCAAATTCTTAGTAACTAATATAGATCAGGACTGACAGATGCTGGTGCTTATCATTCAGGCAGCTAAATTCTGGAAGTGGAAAATAGCATCTCAGCTCCAATGCAGAGAAGATACTTTTCAATTCTGTACACAACATAGAATCAGTAATATCAGCACCATTTTAACTAATTAAATTAATTAGTTAATTCTTAACTAAGTTTCTATAGGCCAGTGATGGCTAACCTTTTTGCCGTCGCGTGCCAAAAGCAGGGGGAGTGTGGGGCGGTCGCGCACCCGCGTGCCCACACCATTTAATGCCTCCCCGCCCCCGCGCATGCGTGCTCCCCCCGTTTTTGGCACGCAACGACAAAAAGGTTACCAGTGGGCCTGGTAGGCCTGTTTTTCACCCTCCCCAGGCTCCAGAGGTTTTCTTGGAGCCTGGGGAGGGCAAAAACAGCCTTCCCCACCGTCCCGGAGGCCCTCTGGAGTCCAGAAACAGCTTGTTTCCTGACTTCCGGTGGGCCCGGAAGGCCTGAAAATCAGCTGACCGGAGAATGCATGCGTGCTGGAGCTGAGCTAGGGCAACGCTCGCGTGCCCACAGATATGGCTCCACGTGCCACCTGTGGCACGCGTGCCATAGGTTCGCCATCACAGCTATAGGCCAAGTACTGTATATGTGCTGTTACCTGCAAGTCTTAGTAACAGTAGATATACATATGCAAAAACAGTAGATATGCATAGCCTTTTAGTTTCTATTTAGTCATATGATTATTGTATTTCTGATTCAGACTGCAGTCAATGTTTTATGATTCATAATGCATCCCACTGTGTTTCAGAAGCATATCAAGCAAATTGCCTTTTTGAATGATGTCACAGCACTAGGAATTGGCAAAATGCCTTTGCAGCAATCAGGAAACAGAAATAAATCAATAATTTTATCTTGTTAGACAAATTAATTTGTGACCATAGCCTCATGTTTCTTAGATAGTTATCAAGTCTTTTTAAAACTGACCACCTAAAAATGTCTTAAAAGTGTTTAAAAAAACCAAGAGACAAACACAGAGTAGAGATATGATAGCACTATTCAAATATATTAAAGAGATGCACAGTTGGTCATAAATTATTCTCTATTATCCCAGACTGGAGGACAAGGAATAAAGAATTTTATATAGGAAATCAAATTACACTTAGATGTGATGAAAACCTTCCTAATACCATAAAAGTCAGACAGCTGAACATGCCACCTGGACAAGAAGCATTTATTTCACCGGGTGCATTTAAGCTGAAGTTCGACAGCCATCCATTGTGAAGCTTTAATTGGGATTTTTGAATTAACCAGAAGGATGGCCTTCAAGGCCTCTATGACCCTTTCTATGATTATGTAAATACAGATGGAAATGCTGTAACTTAGAATTGGCCAGTAATAGCCCATATTAAAGTGAGAAAGCTATGCTATAACAATGGAAATCCTGGGGGAAAAATTGCTGAAGCTGTAGCAGCTGAGTGAGGTCATCTAGAGTAATTACAGATATAATAAAAATAGGCTATCTTCACTCACAAAAACATAACTACTAATTTTTGATAGGCCAAAGAATATTTGGCAGTTACTTTTGAGAAATTTACAGCATTTTGTCATACTTATTATCAACAAGATTTGGAAGTAGTGTTATATTGTTCAATATAATGGTATCTATTTAACGGTAGGGGTAATATAGCAGTTGGTATAGCAATAGCACTTAGACTTATATACCACTTCATAGTGATTTATGGTTTACAGAGTCAGCATATTGCCCCCAACAATCTGGGTCCTCATTTTACCAACCTGGGAAGGATAGAAGGCTGAGTGAACCTTAAGATGCTCAAGATCAAACTTCTGGCAGTGGGGGCAGAGTTAGCCTGCAATACTGCTTTCTAAACATTGTGCCACAACTCTTCAATATACTTACTTTCATGAAAAAATATAATTTTCTAATTCCAGGGCCCATTTTCATCTATGTATTCCACATTTAGGTGTAACATGAAGGTTAAGAAGGTAACATACTTGAACATAGAATTTTAACAGAATAAAACATGAAATAAATATCAAGAATCTCTATGGTCCTGCTGGGATTGGCATTTTCATGGACATAATGGATTTTGTGTGTGTGGTTTGTTATCTTTATGAGCTTCCTATTGCTGGGTTATTTTTAAGAGTTTAAGGAAAGTAGGATATTTAATAATAGCTAAACCATAAGGAACAGGCCAGTCAACAAATCCATTAATTACATATAGAGATTTATTTGTAAAAGAATAAGGTTGCAAAGCTGTTCTTGCTGAATTCTGAATATGGTTGCCATATAAAAATTCTCCTTAAAATAAGAGCAATAATATTTAGTATAAAGCTTTTTCCCAACATTAATTTCAACAACTTGTTATGCCTATTTGAATTTTAAATAGGCAACCTATTAAGTTTACATTTCTTCTATGGTATTTATGCCAAGACAACAATTATTCAGACTTTCAGAAGTAATTCTGAATAAAGCAACCTCATGAAGACTCTGTAATCATAAAGTAGAAAAGGACTGTGGTCAGAAATTAAAGGCTAGGTATACAGTAAAGATAAACTTAAATCAAGTTGCACAGTTTGTGCAGTTTGAAGTATTCATTTTATTCAATAAAACACACATAACTGAATAAGATGTGAATTTTAAGAGGACATTTTAATGCACTGTGTAATCATTGTTTTCAATGGAATCTTAGTGGTAAAAATGTTTTTGACAACAACAATAAAGCTATTAGGGTGTAGGAGTTAAGGGGTTGGGCAAGAACTGGGGAGATCCAATCCCTGAGCTCATTGCATGACTTTCAGCCAGTCACTCCCACTTCGATTTACCTCATAGGATTATTGTTGCTGTGAAGAAAATGGAAGATTTCTTGAACAATATGTGGGCTATAAATCTAATAGAAGTGAATGAATGAGTAAGTGGGTAAGTGAGTGGGAGGGTGGGTGGCTTAGTCAGTGAGTGAATAATATCAGTAAGCCCAAATCACATTTATTTGCCAAAACCATGTTGCATAGAGATTCTGAATGTCACTTTTCTAATAAATTTGGATTGATGTCAGCTTCAGGATCGTTAAAAATTGAAAAGAAAGCCTCACTGACTGCAGCTAGAATTTGCTTAAATCATTATTACCAATGTTAAAATTATTGTTTACAATAATAGTTCATGAAATGCAACATTTTTGGCCAGAAGATCAAGTCAATAATAGTTTCATATTGTTCTTGAACAAAAACAGTGCAGTTTTTAACCTACCTAGTGAAAAAATATTAACATTTTCAAAGAATATATTCCTTCCTTCCCCAACACACATAATCTCTCTCTCTCCCCCACTCTGTAAAATATACTGTAAATTAAATATCCCCAAAAGCTCTGTAAGATGCTTCACACCATGATAAAGCCTTTTCTTCTAAAGAAATGCTTTCAATGGTATTCTGTGATAAGAAGGAAATATTTAAATTTCTTACCTTGATATATACTGTATACACTAAATGTATTGAGGCTTATAACCACTTTTTTATTGTTTGGAACTTCAGGAACAGTAGACTCAACCATTTCAGATGGAACACATCTGAACAGCCAAGGGCCATGTAGATAGTCCCAAGGTGCTAATTGAAAATTAGAAGTGTTTGAGGGAGGAGAAGTCTTCAAGGATGCCATCAATTATTAGTTTTGGTGGAAAGGCAGCAAAAAGTTATCTCCAAATTAAGAAAAAATAACATTTTCTTAAAGATTACAAACAGAGGCTCTTCTAATTCTGTCAATCAACAGAGGACAACCAATTGCACTAAACCTCAAAAGAAACATGAAGATTTAGAGGAAGCTTGGGAGGAAATAAGCATGAAAAAACAACTAAGAATTGGTGAGCATGTTCTGCCTGAAACCCATTAACCTGAGATCTCGGATCGGACACAGGTTCCTATTAGTTTAGCTTCAGGTTAAAGCAGAAAACACTGTGAGCTGGAAGCAATTAGTTACTTATTTTACTATATGTACATTGGTACTATTATCCAGACATATCTCTATGCATCCATGCATGTGAAACAGTAATTGAGGACATGAACTGTATTGTAATGCACCGGATAATTGTGTATATACTGGGTTCAAGTATGATCATATGCTGGACTTTCTAACTAAAAAAAGGCAGTATGTGGGCAGAAGCATTCAAGATCCAAATATTTAAAGATTTTAATAGGTAAGTTTCATAAAAGCTTGATACATACATTTAATAGCATTATGATCAATTCAGTCATTGACAGAGCAGCTTAGTGTACCAAGGGGCCATCAATAGAATAGCTTTCTTCAAAATAAAAGCCTGAACACTTATCCAAAATGTACATAATTCAATAAATCTAGCAACTTCTATTGCCGGTTTTGAGAAAGAAGGGGAAAATGCTAATTCTTAAGTTCACAGAATAATGGTCAGTGTATTGTAACTGAAACAGTCCAATGAGTTTTATCTCAGCCATTCAGGGTGTACTCTAAAAAGTCTGCAGCTTGTTAACTTCAAGAAGGATGGCAAAATTGAGAAAGGTGACTTTCAGCACATAATGTTGTTTCGGGGATATGTGAATTTCTTTTGCCTTTTATCAGCCCTATAACTGAGACTTCTTTTTGTGATCCTTGACCATTAACATCTATCTGCTGAATTTGTTTAACAAATAAGCAGTAATAATGTCCCCTTCTTCACTGCCATCACAAAATACACATTCAATTAAGCAAATGAATTTACAGGCTACCACTATTCTGTCTTCCCACCCCCTTACCAACGTTAGCTGGCTATTAAAATGCAAATACAATGGGCTCATTAGCTGACAAACAACAGCCCTGCCTTTCTCTAACACAGAGAGATTTCTCTCCATTTTAAAAATATGAAACAAATCTCTCTCTTACACCACTTGCCATGTTGTAGTATCAGATTTTGCATCTGCATATGCTCACTGTGGAAGAGGGAGGGAGGAAACACTCAAAATGAGATCATTAAGAGTGAATGTGTCTGTAAGCCTCAGTTCAGTTCCCTTCCTTCCTTATCTCCAACCCCCATAAACAGTCACAAAAAGAATACTGTACCCATGATAGAGAGCTGAATCCACACTTTTTCCCCCCCTCAACACAAAGCTGACCTGCACATAAATTAGCTTTGGAGAAAATTTAGCTCGATTGAAACAATGTTATAAAGGCTTCCATTACAGGTCCAAAGTATCACTGAAGAGGCGGGCTGGGATTCTTTTTCAGGGCTAAAACGAAGCATTTTTGAATGGAGCATTCCTTGCCAATATTATTTATGATCCTGGAGGTTGTCACGAGGCGATCAGTATTGAGGGATGCGTGTTTCTCTCTGGGTTTTTTTTTTCTGGAGCCCCACGCGGAAACAGGCCAGCAGTTTATTATGACAAAATAGTAATAGCCATAATATAGATAATGGGGACGATTACTGTTCAGTGGAGGGGAGGGGCAGCCTAATGTTTCCAATTCTTTCCAATTCTCTTCTTCTCTGCTAGGAAGGACGGCACCTCAGTTTCCTCAAGCGCGCTGACCTTCTATCTAGTCCTCAAAACTCCACAAATCCCCCCCCCTCTTTTCTTCCCTTCGGCCACCTCCCCCCCCACCCCCACCCCCTTGTACTGCGCCTGTCTTTGTGTCTGCTTGTCACTCACCGGTAAATCAAAATGAAGGTGCAGTCAGGAAAAATACAAACCCAGGAGAAACGTTTGTATATATAATAATAATAATTTTTTTAAAAAAAAATTCGCCCAGCCAACCCGCTTTCTGCCCCAACAAACAGAACGCTGGAGATACTTTCTCTCAGAAAGAGTTCGCCTTCTGCTGAAAGATCACACACCCGCCACTTTAAAAAAACAAAACAAAAACCGATAAATTCTGAAAAGTTTTGTCCAGCTCACCCAGCCACTGATTTCTCTGCCCCCGTCCCGTCCCGTCCGTCCGTCCGTCCGTCCCATCCCCCCGGTTTCTTTTAAGCTACCATCCAAAGTGCTCCCACACACCCCACTTAGGAGACGCTTCCCAGAATAAAGCCAAAGCGATGGAGAAGTCCGCACGTGTGTGAACGAGAAAGGAGTATATTTAAAGGGCGGAGGAGGCAGAAAGAAAGGAGAAGCGCCAACTTAAATAAAAAAAAACCAAGAACTTTCTTAAAAATGACAAGAGTGACTTCCCTGGAAACGGACGGGAATAATCAGCCACCCCCTCCGGGGTTTGGAGGAACAAGGGCTCCGGAGCAAAGTTCTCCAAGCGACGGGCGGCGCGTCCAGAAAAAAAGGGGGAAGAGAAACGCGCGAGCGAGCGAGGAACCTCTTTTTAAACCTTCGCTTTAAAAACCCTATTTGACAGCCATGTTCCTATTTGACACCAATAATTTTCTCTCCTCTCCTCTCGCCCCCTCCCACCTTTGTACTTTACTACTGCAAGGCTCGGAGAGTTGAGTGGGGGGCTTCCCCCGTTCCTCCCCCCCCCAAATAAAACAGTCTTTAAGTCATGCCACAAAGCTCGACGGATAACGCAGGGAAGGGAAAGGCTGGAGAAGGCAGGATGAATGAGAGAGGGGGAGAGAGAGAGAGAGAAAGAAAGAAAGAATGCGAGAAGGGCTCTGACCTCCTTCGGCAGTCCCTCCGCCTCGCCGACTCCAGCCAAAGCAATCTGGTCTGCCTTCGATCCAATCCTAAAGGGCAGCCATCTTGCTTCCTTCTGCTCCTTTGCGAAAGCAGCCTTGCCTCCGCATCAATATTCATAAGGCCGTTTTGACGTCTGTTCTCTCATCACTCGATGAAGCCCCAGCGACGCTCCCACTGCCGGACGTGACTGCCATGCGAACGAGTTCCCAGACCCACCGGGGAGAGGTGGAAGGGGACGATCCGCCACTTCTGCCGGCTCCGGGGCGGGCGATAGGCCGGCCTCCGCAACTGTCCCCCTTGGGTGGGTGGAGTGGGGCGGAGGGGTGGGGGACGGACGAGCCCCTTCTGATGCGCTTGCCCAGGGAAATCCAAGAACTACTTCCCGGGAAATCTTTTTATGGGGATGGGAATTATTTCACACACTTGTCCCGTCCAGGGTTAGGGTGCACAGTAGACTCTCTAGTGTTGGGGGGGGGGGGCGGGGGCGGGAGAAGGGGAGTGAAGGTTGCCGTAAAGCTGCGGGAGTTTGCAAAGTTTAGGGCGGAGAAACAGCTTGGAAAAGGGGAGAGGGGAGACCGATCTTCCGAAAACGAGTGCTAGATGAGCTTTCAGCAGCGGGAGACAGTTGCAAACAAAGGGCTCAAAACAAGGAGCTGTCATTCCTAACAGATGTTGTTTCCTGGTGGGCGGGAGGGGTGCGGGGTGGTGGGTGGGTGGGAAACACGCATCCTCGCTCCCTTTAAGCAGAAGGAAGCTTTCACAATGGCTCGCTGCCGAGCGTCATCCCACTCGCAAGCCCCGCCCTTCGAATTTCCATAGTCACCGCTCATTGGTGGCGAGAGTCTCCGGGAGAACTGGGGGTCTCTTTTCAAAGGTTGCCTCGGAACTTCCCCAAAGTTGATGAGGTCTGTCTCGCTTAGCGTAGTTCCTTGTGACTTAGCCGCGCCGGTTGAATGGCACACGCGTCCTTTTGTGTCACTTCCCTAATCTCTATGCATTCCTTTCCCTCGCCCCCACTACCTCTGCGTGGAAAGGATACCCCCGTCGCAAAACTTTCTTTCCAAAACAGTTTCATCGGAAACCCAGCGTGAATGCATTTTGGCGAATTTGACATTCTAAAACCCGGAAAAATAGATTTGGGGCGTGGGTGGGAAGAGAGGTTTAACTATTGTCTTTCATTGAGCAGAAAGTCCAAGTCAGTGCAGAGAATGACAAGCTGGCAAAAGGGGTATATAGGGTAAAAAACGTTTGGGGTTCCTGTTGCCAGCAATCCTTGTTTAGAACTGCAAGTTGATATTAACCATTTCTTAGCAGTAACATACAGTCGATTACAACTTTAAGAAGATAAAGAAAATGAAATAATAGATTTCGGTCCAAATTGTCCACAAAATGTTCCAGTGTTTTGTATTAGAATGCTTCTGTGGTTGGTTTTTAATTGTCTATCAAACCTGAGCAGAAAAGTGGGATGGTATAGAGATCTTTCCGCTATAACAATTATTAACTTTGTATAGACATAGTAGCATTGAAACACAATAATGGAGATAAACATTGTAACTAGGAATGACTACTATTTTATAAATTGTTGGTAAGTGTTCTTTTGAGATTTAACAGATTTACAGCACAATCTTACAACTACTTGTCTGGGAATACACCAGACTTTTTTCTGAATATCTCGATCTAAGGTGTGCTATTAATGCTTTGCTACAGAAAATTACAAGTAATGCTGTTGTAACAGAATTACAACGGATTATGTATTATTCTGCAAGGATGGAAAACAGTGGTAGACAGTCGCACAATCTTTTGCAAAGACAAAAATTTCTGGAAAGAGAGAACCACACTGCCTATTCTTCAACTAACCTTTGGATATGGTGAGTTTAAAAAGTCAAATCAACAAAAGTTGTTCCAGGCTATACAATTTCATATTTCTAGGAGTAAGTTTTAATGAACTCTGTAGGATTTACTTTTGACTGACATAAATAGAAAAGGGTAAACATTCACTGCCTAGAAGCAGTCCTAACAATAACCACAACATGTTGTCCTATAGCCATGATGGCGAACCTATGGCACGGGTGCCACAGGTGGCACGCAGAGCCATATTGGTGGGGACGCAAGCTCAGCTCCGGCACATATGCGTGCGTCAGCCAGCTGATTTTTGGGCCTTCTGGGCCCACCAGAAGTCAGGAAACACACTGTTTCCAGCCTCCAGAAGGCTTCGGGGGGGGGGGGTGGAAGGCCGTATTTGCCCTCCCCAGGTTCCTAGAAAGGCTCTGGAGCCTGGGGAGAGCAAAAAAATGGGCCTACCGGGCCCACTGTGCCATCCCATGCCAAAAGCGGGGGGAGCACGGCGCATAGAATTATGGATGTGGGCATGCGTGTGTGTGACCTCACCATGCTCCCCCCCTTTTGGCATGCAATGGCAAAAAGGTTAGCCATCACTGTCCTATAGTAATGTTATGTGCCTATAGATTTTTTAAAAAGTGATTGCTATGAGATGCAGAATTTCCTCTATTCTGTGTTTCAGAAACAGTTTGAATCCTGGTGACTTCAGGAATAGATCCATACAAATTTATTGGCAATAATATAGTAGTAGGTTTATTTTTATTTATTTTTTTACTTCTCAGGCTAATCTAGAGCAAGGGTGTCAAACTCATGACAACATATTGTCACGAGATGTATTGCAACTTCCCCCCCTTTGCTAAAATGGGGGTGGGAGTGGCCAGCACGTGACACATCTGGCCCGTGGATAGTGAGTTTGACACCCCTGATCTAGAGCCCAATGAGTCCCACAAGGTCTTCCCTGCAAGTATTAATCAGGTGTAACCCTCCTTAGCTTCCAGTCGCAGACAAGGCTGGCCAGGGCTGCCGTCTACTAAGACATCCTGATTTATAAAAACCTTGAAATTAACATGGCTTGCAATTTCCTAAGACAATTCAGGCCACTGCATATCTTTTATGATTAGGAAAGTAATTATAGAACATCCTTGTAAAAGTGGACAAATTATTTTGTATCTGAATCTGCCGTTGTTATGTTTTTCACAGACTTTAATAATCCCAGGTTTAAAATTCAGCATTATTGTTCAGGTTTTATTTTCAAAAGGCTGCATAGGCTGCAACTCAGTGAAAAGTATAGGAATGCCATTTGACAGCACAATTCATTATCATTATCATCATCCTGAATCAATCCCCTCCAGAATGGGGTTTCTTTACTAAATGTTGTATACTATAATCTATTAACATAGGGCAAACTGGGAGGCAGATGTTTTATTTCTTCCCAGTCTATGGCTGAGAAACAGCAACTGACCCAATATCACCCAGTCACCTGTATATCTTGGTCTTCTTGCTCCTCTCTAGAGCTTTCCCCTTTATATCACACTGACTTTCACAACTGAAGTATGACTAGAAAGATTTAAAAAAAAAACCCACTAACTTTTTTAGCGAACTTGCTACAATAATCCCCTGTCCAAGACAGGAGACCTTATTGTATTCCAGATAAATGGCTATCTAATCTTTTCTTGAAGACCTCCAGCGATGGAGCACTCACAACTCCAGCAGGCAAGCTGTTCCAATGTTTAATTGTACTGTCAGGAAATTTATTCTTCGTTCCAGATTGGATCAGTGAGCTTCCACTCATTGCTTCTTATGCTGCCTTCAGGTGCTTTGGACAGTAAGTTGATCCCCTTCTCTTTGTAATAGTCCCTCAAGTACTGGAAGAAAACCAACAAGTCACTCCTAACCCTTCTTTTCTCTTTGCTTTCTGTATTTGTGTTTATTACGTTTACTAAAATGATCAGTAGAATCACCTCTTCCTCATGTTCGAAGTCTCTGCCAGCCCTGATCTCTAACAGGTGGTTCTTGTCTGTCTGGAATCTTCTTTGGCTTTCTTCCAACTTGGAAAGAAGCCTATTCTCCTTTCTTTGCCAATGTTTCTCCATCTATGCCATGACATCTGCTGATCCTTTTTGTGCCTTCCCCCCTCCCATCCACAAAGAAGCAGCTGCTGATCTGTGTAGCCTGCAGTTCATTTTTTTTTAAAAAAACCACATACTTCCTATAAAACATGATATAGTTTTGTTTTGCTGTATAATGAAAGAAAATGCAAACATTCACCTATTTTCGCTTTACTTTTTAAGAGCGGAACACGACTGCATTCTTGAAATGCTTATTCTATAGGTGTGGCCTGGTTATTTTTGAAAAGGTTTTCTTGTTATAAAAGCAACAAATCTTATTGCTTAAGAGTTGATAAAGCTACTTTAGCCCGACTAGCAGGATATTATCTCACAACACGAATTAATCTTTGAATACAAAGTGTATGCCTTATGCTTTCCTGAAATAGCTTGACTCACATATTTCGATCAATATATCTACATTTCCTTCCCACCACATCCTTAAGGACCCAGAAATATTATAGGTAAAAATATTTCATTTTTGCTGAAGCTTATTCAGACCCTCACATTAAGGGTTCAGTGAAAAGTCTTTCCTGCTTACTTCCAAACAGCAGTACTCTACAGAACTAATTTGGGTTTAGAGTAGCCTTAGGTAACTTACAAACTAAGCTTTTTTGTTAACACATTATATCATGCATAGAAGTATCATGTCACAGCAGAATGTAAACCTTGGCCAATCATATCCTTCCACGTTTGAATCATTCAGAAATGCTGACTAATAAGTGAAGATATTCAGCATATTTTAAATATTGCACCACGAATTAAGCTGAAATGATGCCAATGTATGTTGTTAGACACATTTACCCTTCAAAAATTTAAATGTATTTCCATTTTTTAAAAATCGCTGCCAAGAATGTTTTCATTAGACAGTTGTTAAATATGTCTGTCAGTATCTACTCATGAATCTACTTAGAAGGTTCTACTGAGTTCATGAGGACTGACCTCCAAGAAGGGATGTGTAGAATCTCAGCCTAAATTACTGTAATAAAAATTAATAATTCTGGAATTGACATCCATAGAAGCTTGCATAGGACTATATTTTAAATTATGTCATTTTGCTTATATGCAGACCAATTATTTGCTATTGAATTAACAGGTTACACGATAAAATTAATTAATAGAATTAATATTATTAATACTTTACAAATACATATTACAAATGTTCTCTTTTGTTTGTTAGGTATTTGTAAAGTACTAATAACATTAATTCAATTGGTTAATTTGATTGTGTAACCTGACTGTTAATTCAATAGCAAATAATTGGTCTGCATATAAACAAAATGACATAATTTAAGATATAAGATTTAAAACAAGATGGATTGACAACATCAGCAAGTATTGTGAGCCCAATTGGCAAAAAAAAAAGCTCAGGACCATATTCGTTAAAAATATGCAGAAGAGGCCTTCATCCTGCAGTGAATAGACTAGACTAGACTAGACTAGAATAGACTAGAATAGACTAGACTAGACTAGACTAGACTAAACTAGACTAGACTAGAATAGCTAAAACAATATAACAAACATTACACCTCAACCACTTAAAAGTAAATAGTTTTATGCATTTGTACAGTACATGAAAACATTCACATATAATGAATACCAAAAGTATTTGGTCTGTCATTGGCTGAACAGAATCACAATTTCCCATATACTGTATACTTATGGGGGGATCTAACTCTTCCTTTGAAGCAATTTTTAAATACTTTTTGACCTTTTAAATTGCTGAACAGCAATTTTTAGTGTTCTTCATCCCTGATCATATTTTTCAACAATCAATGGGTGGCCCTAAGTTTGTAAGTCAAATAATAATAATAATAATAATAATAATAATAATAATAATAATAATAATAATAATAA
>WNWU01000007.1:27632109-27653505 GCA_012654045.1 Ptyas mucosa
AATAATAATAATAATAATAATAATAATAATAATAATAATAATAATAAAAAAAAAATGGAGTATCTCATCACTTGTTCTTTGCTTAATTTTTCATCTTTCCCTATCCAATAACATTTATATGTGTTGGAAGACATCTTCTCCAGTTAAGATGCTGACTGGGGAATTGTAACGCAAGGTATTTGCTGTATTCCATTTATGAATTGATAAATAATACTGGTAATATATGTCTGTATGTATTTTTTTAAATTTATTTATATTTATATGCCGCCCTTCTCCGGAGACTCAGAGCGGCTTACAATGTATGTGTTTGTGCATGCATTGTGCGCATGCATATGTATGTATCAGTGGGGTTGGGGGTGGGAGGCACCGTGCTGCGGTGGTTCTCCTCCTTTCTCTCCGACTGGTGGCAGTCTATGTTGGCAGGGGGGCAGAGGTCCTCTCGCCCCTCCTGTTCAACATTTATGTAAAGCCACTGGGTGAGATCATCCGTAGTTTCGGGGTGCAGTATCATCAATATGCTGATGATACGCAGTTGTACATCTCCACCCCGGACCACCCCAACGATGCCCTTGAAGTGATGTCCCGGTGCCTAGAGGCCATATGGATCTGGATGGGGAGTAACAGGCTCAGACTCAACCCATCCAAGACCGAGTGGCTGTGGTTTCCGACGTCCCGATATAGTCAGCTGGCGCCATCGCTGACTATTGGGGGTGAATCATTGGCCCTCACGGAGAGGGCTCGCAACTTGGGCGTCCTCCTGGATTCACGGCTGTCTTTAGAAGAGCATATGATGGCCGTGACCAGGGGGATTTTTTATCAGGTTCGCCTGATTCACCAGTTGCATCCCTTTCTGGATCGGGACTCCCTACACACGGTCACTCATGCCCTCGTCACTTCCCGTCTGGACTACTGTAATGCTCTCTACATGGGGCTCCCCTTGAGGAGCACTCGGAGGCTCCAACTGGGGCAGAGTGCGGCCGCGCGGGTGGTTACGGGAGTGACATGGTGTTCCCGTGTGACACCTCTCCTGCGCGAGCTGCACTGGCTCCCGGTGGTCTTCCGAGTGCGCTTCAAGGTCTTGGTTACCACCTTTAAAGCGCTCCATGGCTTAGGATCTGGCTATTTACGAGACCGCCTGCGGCCACCAATAGCCTCCCACTGGCCGGTTCACTCTCACAGAGAGGGTCTCCTCAGGGTGCCGTCAACCAAACAATGTCGGTTGGCGACCCCCGGGGGGAGAGCCTTTTCTGTGGGGGCACCTACCATCTGGAATGAGCTCCCCCCAGAGATATGAAGGATCCCGGACCTTCCGCCGCGCTCTTAAGACCTTTTTATTTAATCAGGCTGGCCTGGCCTAATTTCTCCTTTTAATAATTATGTAATTATGTAATTTTAACTTGTTTTAAATTATTAGGGTTTTAAATATTAAGGCCAAACTATTTAATTGGATTTTAATTGTTTTAAATTTTGTATGCATATTGTTTTACTATATGGCTGTTCACTGCCCCGAGTCCCTTGGGAGATAGGGCGGTATACAAATCAAATAAACCTCAAACCTCAAGTGGTGAAATGTAAAATTTGTTACTACCGGTTCTGTGGGTGTGGCTTGGTGGTGGGGTAATGTGACTGGGTGGGCGTGGCCAATTTTTTTTTTCTTTTAAAAGCATTTTTTCTACACCCTTAAGAGGTTGCAGAAAAAAATGCCTTTAAAAGCCTCTGATGATCCCAGCTGAGCTGCACGATCATCAAAAGCATTTTTTCATCCGAAGAGGTTGCAGGAAAAAATGCTTTTAAAAGTAAAAAAAAAAACAGCCTCCGATGATCACGCGGATCAACTGGGCATGGGGGTGGGGCAGGGATTTTTACTACCAGTTCTCCGAACCACCCACCGCCATCGCTACCGGATCAGGCGATCCGGTCCGAATCGGGAGCATTTCACCCCTGGTATGTATGTATGTATGTATATATGTATGTATGTATGTATGTAATTGTTTTACTATTCCCTCTTGGCACTAGCAAGATGTTAAAATATTTAAATAGTAGCTGGAGCAGTGGGATTGTACAGTGAGCCAGAACACAGAGTTATTGATTGGTTGGAGAGTGCTGGCTCCTGCGTGAGGCAATCAGCACTGTAATTGGTTGCTTTGGGTATGGAAGGGGAGGTCCCCCTTTTTCCCGCCTTTTTCTTCTGCATGCCCTGTATGCTCTGTGATTTACCTTATGATGCTTCTGTTTTCTTGAATATCTATATCTAAAAATACATTTATTTTATTTATTTATTTATATGCCGCCCTTCTCCAGAGACTCAGGGCGGCTTACAATGCGCTAAGCAATAGCCTTCATACTTTTGTATATTTTATACAAAGTCAGCTTATTGCCCCCACAAACTGGGTCCTCATTTTACCTACCTTAGAAAGGATGGAAGGCTGAGTCAACCTCAACCTGAGTCAACCTGGTGAGAATTGAACTCGCAGTAATTGCAGGCAGCTGGATGTTAAATGCTGCCTTAGTAGGAGGCATTAGCCTCCTACACCACTCAGGCTCCTGTACTAGTTTGCTGTACATATAGATGTAAAATATATTTATTTATATAAAACTACAAGTTCATGTCAGCATATCTGGCTCCATTTGGACACCTGCTTTACAATTCCTTGACATGATATGTAAGTGCCAGAAAAAAAATTGTGAGATAGTGGTTAAAATAAATGTAAAAAAAGATAAAACTTAATCTACTTTTTTCAGGGCTAACCCAACAAGGTGTGTTTTTTTTATGTTACTGAATATAGTTTTTAAAGACGCCTCGGTTAGCTTCCTGACACTTTTTGTTTATTCATTATATTTTCATGTTCTTGTTCACCTCAGTATGATATTGGTTAAGATAGGCAAAAGTATAAATTTGTTTCCTAAATAATTACCATAAGTTTTGGAGTGTAAGACGCACCTTTCCCCTCCCAAAAAAAGGGTGAAAATCTGGGTGCGTCTTATACATTGAATGCCCACCCGCAGACACCCACCCTTTGGCCTCTGCCTCCCAGCAATTTACCTCCTTGCAGCAAATAGCAAACAGCCCATTTCAGCTTCAACACAGTCTGATTAGCACAAGAAAAAAAATCTGCCTCTCAACAATTTACTGCCTTGCAGCAAACAGCCCATTTTAGCTTCAGCACAGCCTGATTAGGCTGGATTGGCCTCCCAACCCTTAGCTGTTTCAGGCTGGAGGGATTGTCATTGCCTATTGCCACATGGGCCTCTGCTGTTTGCTGCAAGGAGGCAAATTGCTGGGAGGCAGATTTTTTTTTTCTTGTTTTCCTCCCCCCAAAAGGTAGGTACATCTTTTTTTTTTTATTGAAAAAGTTTTAAAAATTTTTCATACATTTTCTCCCCCCCTCCCCAACCACCTCCCCCGACTTCCCAGAGCAAGTATAAAATAAAATACAGCTTAAATTCTCTAAATTAAACTCCATTTCACACTTATTATAATCATGATCATTAAACAAATAGATAAAAGGAAAGCAAGTCTTTTTTTCTCCTTATTCCAT
This sequence comes from Ptyas mucosa, assembly GCA_012654045.1. NCBI lineage: Eukaryota > Metazoa > Chordata > Lepidosauria > Squamata > Colubridae > Ptyas > Ptyas mucosa. The sequence continues at coordinate 27,635,649 of WNWU01000007.1, forward strand.
CTAATTCAACAAAATTATCTCCATTTATAATTACAGCAATTAAAACAATTAAGTATTATCTAATCAAACCTATCATCACTCAATTTGGCTAATTGTTACTTAACAAATTATTAGATCTATACAATTTAACAAAATATTTTATAACTTCTTTCATTTAAAACAAAACAACTACAACAACAACAACAACAACAACAACAAAAAGAAAGAAAAAAAAAAGGAAACCCTCACTCAAAAAACCTCCGATTTTAAAAAAAAAATTACTATATAAACTCTTCCGTCCTTCACTTTTAAACCATCAAGGTCCAATTATAATCAAAACACTTAATAAGAAATAATATTAACAATAATTTTTTAATTAATAATCAAACCTCTTATATCCATACATATTAACAAATCAACTAAAAACATCATTTAAGAACTTTATCAATCCTTTAAATTCTTCATACTAGATTGAACCAATTGCTAATCTTCTTGTCTTCACATCTTCCAACAGCATATAAGATATCTTCATTTACATCTACCCCCCTAAATAAAAATTGCTTCTGTATATAAAAAAAAAGCCCCCCGAGTGACTTTGTAATTGTAATTATATTTGAAATGATATCCATCAAATCCAGTCAAAAATTAGATTAATAAATTCATCAGACATATTAGGGAAACCACCAGATCAACTGCAATTGCCCTAGGTCCATAGTCCTTTTGCCTTGTATTCATTACCATCAAGCAAGAAACTTCAATTTGCTATATTCAGTAGAACTTCTGCGATTGCAATTAAGTCCAAATTTGTTGCAGTCCTTAATAAAATAATCCAAATCATTCAAGTCAGGGCATATTTCACAACCCAGTACACCAGCATTGCTGTGATCTGTTTATTCTTCTCAAATATTCCAATACAGCTGTAAGTTGCCTCCTCATCGTCGCTCATCGCTTAGTTAACTGGCATTAAACTGCTGTCTGATTTTTTTTTCTTTTTCCAAAAAATTCAAAATCTTTAAGCAGTTAAACAGTACTTTTTAAGGACCATCATCTCATCAAGCAGGGTTATTTTCCATTTCTCCAGTCTTTCTTCTTTTCCTTTTTACGAACTTTCTTCTTAACTTTAATCCCTCTGCCTTTTTTAGCTCCAATAAAATTTTGTGGTTTTTGGGATTGCATATTATAAAATTTTTGCAGAAATGTAGCTTCTTCTGGAAACAACTCTTTAAGTGCAGATTGAGTTTTATCTTGCTCCTTATTTTGCACAACATTCATCTTTCTCTCCTCAGTAAAATCTGCTATAATCTGTTGTTGTTTTTTTGCATCTTCCAACTCTTCATTCAATCCCCCACTGCTAGATTGCAACTCAGTATTTCCATGTATTTCATTATTTCCAGCTTGAGAAACTTGAAATATAGTATCAATTCTTTTCAATAAAGCAGAGGTAATTGAACTCAAAGCTTCCTCAAATTCAGACCATTGAGGGTTAAATAACCCTCCTTTACTTTCAAAAAGCCCAGCCATCTTGCCCCCCTTCTTCCTTCCCCGAAGGACAGAAAAAAAAAGGGGGAAGAGAAAAGAAAAAAAGAGTTTCAAGAAGAAAAAAAAAAAAGGGAATCCTTTACAATTTGTAATTTGTATTGCTGCTTCAATTATTATTATTCCTTTCTTATTACATCCACTTTTCAAAAAGGAGTTTTACATTTCAAACAGGGGCTTGTCAATAATTACTTTTAGCTTTCACTTCTTCACGCCCCGTTAAAACTCAAACGCCATCTTGCTTTCACTTTCAGCTTAGGAAGAATCTTTTAAAGAAAGTAAATCTTTGGAGTTAAAAAGAAAAAAAAATACTTGCTGTTTAATTCATACTGCTTGTGCTCCGCCAGCTCGATTCAAAAAATATCTGTTTAAAGTTGGTGCTGGAATGGTTAACGACATCTAGCTCTGCAAAGCAGAGGCATCCAGGGTCCGGAGTACTGACAGGCTTAACGGGGAGCTCTCATCTTCAAGCGCCAGATTATGTGTGAAATCCGGCACTTTCAGGGAGCTCTACCCCACCCGTCTACTCACTTTCCCCCCTCATACCAGGGGGAAAGTTTTCAAACCGCAAGACAGCTGATAGTCGCTGTTCTTTGCGGTTCTACGGAGCCCTGGGCTGGCGCTTCAAAAAGAAGCGTCTGGCGATGTCGCTGTCCCACTGGAAGTCCGGTAGGTACATCTTATAGTCCAGAACATCTTATACTCCAAAAAATACAGTAAACTAATTAATGCAGAATGTTCACATTGAACCTGAGCTGATTGAAAATGTTTTTCATCCATATACTCACTTAGAAAAGCCTGGAAAAATCTATGAAATTTTGGATGGTTTCTATTTATACCATGGATAAATAAATACATCATGTCAATTTGATAGTGATTGAAGAGAAAGAGCCTCATGAAATAAAGCAACCAAGGTTTAAGTATAAACACATCGTTCTTAGTAAAGGTCAAACAGGAAATAGCATTCATCCTATATTTTGATGCTACATAATTTTCAAAAATAAAATAGTGGCATGCTGTTTTAAAAAGTGGACACTTACTTTCTGGACCATAGTCCCTACATTTCATTTGCAGAAAGGAATCTTTTAATCTCTTACCTAACTTTTGTGAATACCAGTTTTTGTCATCCCATATCAGGTTATCTTCAACAATATATCATTTATTTTAGCACATCTGTCTGCCCATCTGTCTTCTCCTAAACTAACCTGCTGGCATGAATAAAAGAGGTTCATTATAATAGGAAAAGCTATTGGGGGTGTGTGTGGAGAGACTGAGAAAAAGCCCAAATGAATTCTGCATGGCATTATCATTACTCTTCTAAAATGCTGCCTTTCCTTTTGAAAACTCAAAGACACTAGCATCCTTGTCATCTTTTGGAGGCACCCATTGCTTGGAGCATTATCAGCAAGTATACTAATATGCATTCATGTTTCAGTCCCATTTGAATGCAAGAGAAAATGCCCTTTGATTGACCATACCAAGGTCATACAACTGCCTGAGACACATAATTCTGGCAGCTTCTCAACTGAGTATCCATGCCAATGGTAACGCTTCCAGAAGACAGCTGATGCTGCTTTCTAAATGCTTTGCACTGGATACAATAAAGTCTGTGATAACTGGAAATCTCTTTAGAATTATAGCAAGAGTAATAAGCCATCCAAGAACGAGATGTCATATTGAACAGTTTCCCCCTGACGTTTCTACCAGTTCTTAAATGTGATTCAAAGTAAACAAAAAAGGACTTAACGTAATTCTTCCTGGTGTAGGGCATTTCATAGTGCAGGTAAGATATTTAATATTGATGATATATTTTTGCTGTATGATTTTATTAACTATAACACACCCTGAGGTTTCTGCTACAGGCAGCAAAAGACATTTGTAGACTTATTTGGTCTACAGCAAACTAAGCAGACCACTGAACGACAAGAACCATGCCCTGGTGTTCCATTTGTTATCCTGTTATAGGTAGTCCTAAATGGTTGCTTAGCATTTGAAGTTATGGTGGAACCCCTCCCTCCCCCCAAAGTATGTACAACCTGGTTCTGAACTTCCAACAGCTATTCTTCTTGTCATGAAACCGCAGTTTGGGTGCTCGGCAATTAGCCTGCATTTATGGCCATTTGCACTATCCTATAGACACATGATCATGGTTTATGATGTTTTTGCCAAAACTTGGCATTTATTTCTGGTTTTGCCCCATGTTCAATGCCCCATATTGAACAATGCATTCATTTAATAACTTCCACTGTTACTTAATGACTACTGCAAAAAAGATAAAATTGGGTACTTTCTTATTAATTTGACATTTTATAAAGAACTTTAGCTCTACTGAGCCTGGGAATCAGCCAAGAGAATTATCTTATTTATAAAAGAAAAGTTTTAGATGTTAAGGAGAGGACTCAAGAGATATGTTTTCTTTTAAACACATTTTTGAAATGACTTTCAATGACCCTAAATGTAATAACTTATTAATGGGTTATTAATGTAATAACTATTAATAGCTATTAATAGCTCTATGTTAGTACTCCTTTCTGGAAATTCTGCTATGTGAATCTTCTTCCTTTTTTCAAATGTTCATAATAATGTTTTAATTATGTAGTTGTTGCTGTGTTACCTTTTATCTTTGTTAATTTCAGTTATAATATCTTTTAAAATCAAAACCTTTGTATAAAGAATGAAGTGTTATATTATAATGTTATAATTTGTTTTAACAATGCTAGTTTACGGATGTCTTTCATATGTTGTATCCCATAAATGTAATTGTTATTACTGTTGTTGAAATGGTGATAATCCTAACTGCTTTTATAATATCTTGGAATAAATCTTGTCACCTACCTTGTAGCGTTATATTGTTACAACTCTTTAAAAAAAAAAAACACCCCAAACTCCAAGCTCCTAATGTACTACAAAGACATTAACTTGTTGCAATATGCAGTGGCTCCATTTCTAGGCTTATAACTATGATTTTTTTAATGTGGAGTCCAAGATTTATCAAAAATTGTTTTTGCCATCTTTTGTTTTATTCATTTAATTTAACAGAGCAAAGAAAAAAAGAACAAAGAGAACAAACAAAAGGAAAGAGAGAGAGGGGGGGGAACAAAATAGATTTATAGTTATTCATGACTTATGAATGTGTTGCTTATAGTAGATTGTTTTATATATGTAAAATTACAATAAAATACAGTCATTCTTGAAAATTGTACATATCTATTTGAGAAATACCTCCCACACACAATTTTTATTGTTGTTTCACTCTGTAGCAGAGGGTGGCAACTTGTAGCGATCTTCTTCCCCCTGGCTGGCAGGTCTATGGCCAAGGAGCACAGCAGCCATTGGATGGTTTAGCCCACCCACAAAGAGAGCTGATAGTACACACTCAGGGGGAGAAAAATTGAGAATGCTAGTTTGGAATAAAGAGATAATTTAAATATAATAAAAATCCTGGGAAGTGTTTAAGATGATCTATTGTGTAAAATGGTGCACCAAATTTCAAAAAGGTCACTACTGAATAATTTGGCCAGCTACTTCAAAGAATTCGTCATTCTATGTATGTTTTTTCCTCTTTATTTGCATTCCTTTCAGACTTCATCTCTGTTCCTTCCCCTCTTTTCCTGCAGCCATCTCCCCATGCTCATTCTACTTAATTCTTTCTTTTTCACTTTCAATTAATGAAAGCAGAGTACCATTGTATAGCATCAGCCTGGTGGTTTTTTTCACCCTAAACATGCTAGACAGGCCTGCTAAGCAGGTTTTGGAAAATAAAAATTGTGACATAACTGCAGGCTAGCCTTTTGGAAGTGTGAACTCTCCATCCAAAATAGAATCAACTAATGAAAGCACTGAGGGCAGCATTTTTTTTTAAAAAAAATAATTTATATGCCGCCCTTCTCCGGAGACTCAGGGCGGCTTACAATGCGCTAAGCAATAGCCTTCATACTTTTGTATATTTATACAAAGTCAGCTTATTGCCCCCACAAACTGGGTCCTCAATTTACCTACCTTAGAAAGGATGGAAGGCTGAGTCAACCTTGAGCCTGGTGAGATTCGAACCTGCAATAATTGCAGGCAGGTGCCTGGTGTTAATAACAGGGTGCCTTAGACCACTGTACTACCAAGCATTAGAGGTTTGGCATGTCTTCTGGTAAATGGTAGCCATCAATCTAACGAGTCCTTTAAAAGAGTGTTTAATGCCCTTGGTCTGTTGCCTTCTCACCCCTGCCATTCACTTCCTAGGCCAGTGATGGCTAACCTTTTTGCCATCGCGTGCCGAAAATGGGGGGAGCATGGTGGGGTCACACGCACGCGTGCCCACATCCATAATTCTATGCCCCCTCGTGCTCCTCCCACTTTTGGCACGTGATGGCACGGTGGGCCCAGTAGGCCCATTTTTTGCTCTCCCCAGGCTCCAGAGCCTTTCTAGGAGCTTGGGGAGGGCAAAAACGGCCTTCCCATCCTCCCCAGAAGCCCTCTGGAGGCCGGAAACAGTGTGTTTCCTGACCTCTGGTGGGCCCAGAAGGCCCGAAAATCAGCTGGCTGGCGCACACATGTGTGCCAGAACTGAGCTCGTGTGCCCACCAATATGGCTCCGCGTGCCACCTGTGGCACCCGTGCCATAGGTTCGCCATCACGGTCCTAGGCCATTCTTTTCTCTCTAGAACTCATCTCTCCCTCTTCCTCCTAATCTTGCTCCATTTCTGGATAGGAACTGCTAGCCAGTAGGTGTCAAAGATCTCAGTGTCTGCCTGAACATCTGTGGCATTAAGTGCAACTCATGTGTGATTTTACATAGTGAAAAAATAACTGTTAGATGTGGGTGAAGCACTGCAATCCTAAGCAATTTAGCTTATTGCTTGTATTCCACAATAATGAGTGGTCTTTTTTAATAATTAGATGCCTATTTTTTTTTTCATAAACACACTGCCAAAACAAATTTAAAACGTGAAATTAAACTTAACATTAAAGCCAGAGGTGGTATTCAGCAGGTTCTGACCAGTTCTGGAGAACCGGTAGCTGAAATTTTGAGTAGTTTGGAGACCCGGTAAATACCACCTCTGACTGGCCCCACCCCCATCTATTCTCTGCCTCCCAAGTCCCAGCTGATTGGGAGGGAATGGAGATTTTACTGTATCCTTTCCCTGCCACACCAAGCCATGCCCATCAAGCGACACCCACAGAACCGGTAGTAACATATTTTGAATCCCACCACTGATTAAAGCTGACTTCTTTTACAGAATGTTAACAAATAACCACGCTCCTTTTAAAGTTTGAAACATACCTTTTTTTTTTCTTTACCGTATCTGCAAACATCCCTGATGTTCCTGTAGGATTGTGGGTCCAGGTAGGCAGCAGCACTTAGCTGGCCTTGGTTAATATAGAAACTAAGTTGATTGGCCTGAATGGAGGACCATTTGAGTTGAGAAACCCTCTGAGAAGTCCAGGACTGTAAGCTAAACTGGAATGATCAAGAAATATCCTGGAAGGGACTTCCGCTTCCGGTTCCGCTGGCGACAGACTCTGATCGGGCTAGCTCTGGCCCCAGAGTCCGATCCCCCTCATCTGGAGGCCCTTTGGGCCAAGCGCCCCATTATTGGGGCGTTTGCCATTTGAGGGCGGCTCGCCAGGGGTCCCCTGCCTCACTTCCAGGGGCCGGGAGGCCGATGCTGGCGCGCCCGAGGCTCCAGAGGGGGTGGGAGGCGATCGGCGGCTTTTCTTTGAGGCCGCGGAGGCGCCACAGCGCCTAAGGGGACCGGTGCTAACTAAGAAGGCACAACGGACTGAACTGATTGGTTGGAGTTGGAGCAGGCATCCTGGAGGCGAGAGGGGGGGCTGGAGTTCCCCCCCCTTGTAGCTGGAAAGGAGCCGTGGCAGAGAACTAGGGGGAAGGAGATGGAGTGAAACCCCTTACCTTTCTGACTTTTCCTTGGAGGAGGGCTGTGGCAGAGTTGCTTGGAGAGGTCTGGTGGCCTCTCCTCCCGGTGGGCAATGGCGGCGGTCTGACTTCCTGCTTCTTTATTTATGATTGAAGACAACATTCTCCTCTGGCTTCCTGTTTGACCTACTCTATACTTCGGACTCGTTGCTCCTGTGAGCGCCCACTGGTGGATAGCTGAAAAACTACTCTGATTGCTAATCCCTCTTTCTTCTCTGGAGGTTTGCCTTTTGATTTCTCATCTTCTACTGATCTAAGATGGCTAAGGGCCACAAACCAGCAGCAGCTGACATGGGGAAAATTTTGGAAAGACTGGCAATATTGGACCAGAAGTTGGACAAGTTAGATGACGTGCAAAAAGGATTATCTGAAATTAAATCTGAAATGACATTTATGAAAAAAGATTTAAATGATGTTCAACAGCTGGCAGAGCAAAACAAGAAGAAGATGGGGGGTCTGGAGGGGGAGGTACGGGCACTCCAGAAGGTGGAGGATGGGAGAGGAAATGCAATGTTAACTTTACAATTGGATAAGATGTCTTATTTTCTCAGGTTCCAAAATGTGGAACAACTTGACCAGGAAAATTTGAGAGAAGTGATGGTTAAAATGTTGGGTGAATTTTTAGAAAGAGATTTGGAGTCTATTGGAAGGGATGTGGATTTGGTCTACAGAGTAAACTCACAATTTGCAATTTTACATAATTTACCAAGAGAGATTCATATCAAATTTGTGAGAAGGGAACTGAGAGATGAGATATTGAGAAAACAAAGACTGGGGGCGCTGGTGTACAGGGGCAAGGAGATCACCATCCTGAAGCAGATTCCCAGACAGGTACGAGAATTAAGAAGAAAATATTATTTTTTATCAAATAAGCTGTACCTCAAGGGAGTAGGTTTTAGGTGGTTGATTCCGGAGGGCTTGATGATTTTTTGGGAGGACAGTAAGAAGAAAATTAATACTGTAACGGAAGCTAAGGCTTTTCTTGACCAACATAAATCCTTCCTAGGTGGAGAAGATACAGGAGCCGAAGAGGGGGAAGTATTAGATGATCAAGGAGCGGAGGCGGACGGAGCTGCTGCGGCCCGGGAGGGGGGGGGAGGCCAGACCATGGTTTTAAGAGCCAGAACTAGGAAATGAAGAAAGGAGGGGAATCTACTGTTTAAGGTTTTTTTAATTGACATTTTTCTTTTTTCTCTCTTCTTTTATTGTATTTTGTATAACACTTTTTTTTTGTTTATATAATTTTTATATAACCTGGTTGTTTGTTTCGATTTAAGATAATAATGTCTGTTGTGTGAGAAATTAAAAAAAAAGAAAATAATAACTGAGATATCTTTGTATAAAGATATTGAAAATTCAACATATTGTAAACTGTGATATTGTATATTTTTGACCAATAAAAACTTTTTATTTAAAAAAAAAAAAAAAAAGAAATATCCTGGAAGAAGGCAGTAAGAAATCATGATGGATCAGACCATTTAAATCACAAGGAGGGGATCTTTGTGTGAAGGTAACTTGATAGAATTGTGCTCTAAGGAACCAAGAAGGTAGTGTTGTGGGCAAAGTAATATTTCATATGTTTGGAAGCTTCTCTCAGAATTATCTCACAATAGAAATTCACAGTTTATTTACTCCCTCCTGGGTTAAAGGCTATTTTCATCTACATGTTGTAATTATAAACATGATCTTGGCAAGTTTTAATCTAGTCTTTTGTGGCCAAAGACCTGTTACTATGATTCCTCAACATAGAGTCATTTACAATCCTCACTTTCATTTATGGATACAGCTCAAAAAACCCCCACAACTTTTCAGTGTTTGCAGACTGACTGTTTGGATCCTGAAACAATTCAGCTTTCCCCTCTCCTAAGCAAATATTTCATTTTCTCAAACATTGCATATAGCCATAGCTATTGGATTATTTACCTACAAGTGATAACTTGCAAAAACAAAAAAATCTAGGTTTTTTTTGTCTTGCTTGCTTGAAATACTTTCTATTTGTTTCTCTTCTTGCCTTTCATTTTTTGATAACTGATGCAATTCACACTTGAACCTCAATTCCTCACACTTTCCATTCGTGTAGCAGTCTCTTCACACAGACGTCATTCACACATTCAGTTTACTAGTAGAATTACCTCACTGTTACAGTGTTGCTTTGTCTCTTTTGTGCATCTTTTGCATCAGTTAACTTTATCTGAATATCTATGTTTACAGATCTTTTCTATCCTTCTCAGCAGTTGGAAAGTTAATAAACATTCCATTAGAACTCAGCAGGCTGAGCCAATAGCCTAAAGGGGTCTGATTTCAATATATAGAAACCAGAAATTTTATAGCTAGCAATTAGCAACCGAGTTTTCAAAATCTGCAGCTTATGTTCACCTGAGGAATAGTGAAGGAGATATTATTTCTGTTTAATTTAGGAGATAAAAACACTCAATAAACAGATTATTTAAACTGAGCTTAGTTTTGCAAGCAGAATTTTAATATTAAAACATTAATATTACATTAATATCAAATGAAATATCACTGGTAACTGACCATTCAACATTTCTTAGTAAACAATAACGAAGAGTCTTAATGGTTTTAAAATCTAAAGTAGATTTGAGTTCCTATTATTTCATATTTTTGTGTAACATTATGTATATATTTAGAATTGCAACTGTCCTCCCCCCCAAAAAAAAGATTACAAGGGCTCATTAAGAGATATAAGAATAGTAGTAGCCCTGGTCAGTTTAACATCTATTCTGAGGAAAATAAGAAAACTGCTATTTAAAGGTTTAGAAACATTTGGAGAAACAGATCTTGCTTAAGGATAACCAGTAGGGAAGATCCTGTCCTACTAAACTTCTAGAGTTTTTTGAGACTGTTAATAAACATGTGGATTGTGGTAGAATGTAGTCTGAATTCCCAGCAGGGAGGGGCTGCACTCCAGAAGGTAAAGAAATAATGAAGCTTAGATAGTTAGGTTGGGAGAAAGAGAATTTAAAAGTCTCCTCCCTAGCAATTCTTAGATTGTATCTTTAATGAAGCAAATAGCTGCTTTTGTTGACAAGATTTTTGTATATTGCCAAGGAATACTAAAGGAAACTACTCAGAAATAAACTACATATCATACTATCATATGTGGTGGACATGTCCAGAAGTGAGAAATTATTGGGCAAGAATTCGAACATGATTAGAGAAAATGACGCAGCAACATTGATTTAAAGCCGGAGCTGTTTCTGTTGGGTATATTATCGGAGAAATTTAGCAAAGAAAACGTATATTTTCTCATACATTTAATAACTGCAGCGAGAATCATATTTGCAGAAAATTGGAAATCAGAAAAAATTCCTATAAAGGGTGAGGTAATTAAGAAAATATTAGAATGTGCAGAAATGAATAGACTAACAATGGCAATTAAAGGGAAGGAAGAATCAGAATATTACAATATATGGCGGAAATTTTACCAATGGATAGAGATTGAATATAGACAATAAGCAGTATAAAATTTAAGAAATTTGGAAAGAACATATTGTAATAAATTAAATTAAAATGTAAAAGCAAAGATATATTCAGAAAATGGTGGTAAATGTTGAATATGATGACACAAAAATTTTATACTCAGATGACACACTTATTGAATAACGATGTACTGCTTGTTTAAAAATAAAAATAAAAAACTTTTTTTAAAAAAGAAACGGCATGTTTTTCTTGGTTCTTGCATATGTCAGACTAAAGGCAAGCCAGTAGATACTATTTACTTAGATCAGGGATGTCAAACTCGTGGCCCATGGGCCAGATGTGTCACATTGCTGGCCACGCCCACCCCTGGTTTAGCGAAGGAGAAAAAAGTCCCACGTCATCATGTGATGACGTGACACCCCTGACTTAGATTTTCAAAAAACAACCTTTGAAAAAGACACTCTATTCTGACCTGGCCTTCCCAGAAGCAAGAAACAGACTCCCCACAAAGAAAACCACTCTTTATTTACACATTGGGAATTAATTGCATTTACCAACAGAAAATCCAGGCAACCTTATCAGCTCGTTATGATAAATGCAAGGGTGTGAGCTCCCAGCTGGGAGGCTGCAAATTAAGTCAGTTCAAACAGAGAAATAGACAAACCTCCGTTCTGGCAAGGCAGTCTTTGTTGCATGAAACACACAAGGAGCAAACTTTCCAGAAATGCGAATGGCTGTCTGCGACAGTCAAACCAAAACCCTTTTCCTCCTATTTATTCTCCAGCCAGGGAGGGCCAGTCAGTGTCCACATTTGTTTTGCTTCCTGAGCCAGCTCATTGTCCTGTTTTCACCTCTCCTATCTGCTCTGCACATACGCACATCTGGAACAGGCCCCAGCTGTTCCTCCTCCTCACTCATCTCTGACTCCAAAGGCAGCTGCCTCTCTGTCTGGGAAATGCCAGACGGCCCTGGATCTATCTCTGTGTCTGACACTGAGCATCCATCAGAGCCTTCCCCAGGCTCCAGAACTGGCCCAAGTTCTTCCCCAACCACCTCATCGTCCGAGTCTGCCGCCAGCTCCTCTGCCAACTGGTGAGCCACAGCACTCTCATCAAAGATTTCTAAGTAACTTAACAGCCATGGAATAAAAGGGCAAATTCTTTTGTAAATATGCAACTGGCTAAAGAAACAAAGAATAGAAATTAATGGACATTTTTTACCATGTTGGGATGGTAAAAAGGAGTCCTCTAGGGCAGTGGTCCCCAATCTTTATGGGTCTATGGAGCAGTAGCAGCAGGAGGAAGAGGGGGAGAGTTTTGCATGTGTACATGGTGCTTGCACAAATGTAACTTTGTGTGCTCACCTGCTGCTTGGGCGGCCCAGTTCCCAATGTGCCATGGACCAGTGCCACAGACTGGGCATTGGGACCCCTGCTCTAGGGTTTTGTCCTAGGACCAGTGCCTTTTACCACATTTATAAATGATCTGGAATCGAATGTGGTTAGTGGAACAGCCAAGTTTGCTGATGACATAACAATGTTCAGAATGGTAAAAACACTCTGCACATTGGGTGGGAGTGTCAAAATGCAGATGCTCTTCAACATGAACAAGTGTAAACTAAAGCACATTGGTTCCAAAAATCCTAACTACTCATGCAACTTAATAGGACGAGCAATCAGTAAGTGATGAGATAAGAGATCTTGGACTAATGTTGAATAATTTAATGAAGTAGTACATACAAAAATGGTTCTGAAAATAGAGATGCCAATATGATAATGCCCATTATACATCAGTGGTGCAGCTACATATGGGACATTATGTGCAATTCTGTTTCTTTTTTACATTCTGTTCACCCCTGTCTAATTCTTGAAGACTGAATAAGTTCCTGCAGTTTTCTTGGCAAGGTTTTACAGAAGTGGCTTGCAATTATTTCCTTTCTAGGGCTGAGAGAAAATGACTAGCCCAAGCTGATTTGTACGCAAGGCACAAATTTTTAGACCAAGTTGAGTCTTACAGACTTGGTTATTGCAGCTCAAAAATGATGTAGTAGAAGTTTTAGAGGAAGGCAATTAAAATGATGAAGGGGTTGGAGCAGCTTTCCTATGATAAAAAACTTGTGACTTTGGTTTTTTTTTGTTCGTTTTTTTAATCCAGCAAAGAGGCAAATGAGAGAGGGACATATTGAGAAGTACAAAATTATGCATAGTGCAAGTGGAAAAAGAGAAACTATTTTCTTCTTCCCAAAATTCAAGAACCAAAAACCACACAATGAAATTCAATCATGGAAGAATCAAGGCAGAAAAAAGTCCTCCCCCCCAATATGTAATTCACTTCTGGGGTTTGCTACCATAATATGTAGTATTGGTTTCCAGCTTTAAAAAAAGGGGGGGGGGATTGAAACGTTCATGGGATGAAGGATGGATGAAGGATGGATTAGCAGTGTGACTATCTCTAAAGGCCATCTGCATGGAGACCAGTGGGCTTTGTTATGCAGTTGATTGGTCACTCTGAGATCAGATCGATGTTCTTATAGTGAGACATTTGATAAAAGTTTTCTGGATTGCTGAGCAGTCACCTTCCTGTTTACAATAAATACTCAGAAAAAGAAAAACATCTCTTATTTATTGTGCAGGATTATGAATATTGATACACTGTGATTGAAGGATGCATCTTTACCTTCAATACTGTACTTGTTCAATACATGGATAGTAAGTAGCTACAATGATCCACACAATATGGAATAAACACTTTTTGGATAATTTTACAAACGTTTAGTTTACTCCAAGCATGCTCACTCTGACTTTCTTGTGAAATTATTAGGTGTGATGACTAATGCTCAGAGTTACATCAAATTACTGAATAAAATGAAATCCATTTGAAATATGCATAGGGAAGAAGGAAGGAAGGAAGGAAGGAAGGAGGGAGGGAGGGAGGGAGGGAGGGAAGGAAGGAAGGAAGGAAGGAAGGAAGGAATAAAAATCCAATCTAAATGGCACTTACTGTATATTACTTACTTTACAAGAAATGATTTCAAGATTAAAAGGGCACATATGGCTCCATGGAGTTTATACAACTTTGTGACTCTTCTACTTCACAACAGTTTTGCTACTATGAGCAACCTCTTGTCTGCTTTCTTCTAACTTTTACTGTTAAAGCCATTAGTCAGTCTTATTAATTTACAACACATAAGTTGGGTTAGTATCACCAGGAAAACATATGATAAATATAAGATATGGCAACTTTTTTTATCTCACTCTAATAACTCTACAAGGAACACACAAGTGACTTGTTTGAAGAGAAATAAAATGTTCTAGTCCCATTATTTTGAAATCACTGAATAAATTGTACAGAATGAATGGCATAGGGATTCTCTGTTTTGAATTATACCTTCCTTAAATATATATTAATGTACTTTTAAAAATAGATTCAAATAAAGGGTTAATAGAGTAACTGCTTTTTATTTTTAGTGCTTTACCAGTTAAAGCTATTTTTGAATGCTTGATTTTTCTCCCTCTTTTTTTGTTGTGCCAAATATTTAAGACTAGAGATAATGCAGATACTGTGTTTTCCAAAATAATATTTTACACAAAGAGGATCAAAAACTTGATCTTATCTCACACACTTTCCTGTTTTGCCCATCCCTGTTTTATACATTCAATTTGAATATGGTTATGATACTCACTTCAAGCCCAGGATATGCCAGGAATGCTATAATAGTCCTGATCTGCTTTTAGAATATAAGGGTGTAGATTAGTCAAAACAAGGTCAGAAAAGATAGAGTTGCTTGTCAGTGATACATCTGGTTCTATCCTGGTTTCAGTCTTTGTTCTAGACATCTACATGATACTCCCCCTGTTCCCAAAGGAAAAGGTCAATGATTTGGGGGGTCCTCTTTGCTCCTACAAGAGCTACACATGAAGAGCGATGTAGGGACTTTGCCTAGTTTTGGCTGATGGATCAGTTTTGTACCTATGTGGATCAGGAAGCCTTGATATGTCTTATCACCTTACATCTAGATGACTGCAACATACTCTACATGGGGCAAAATTTCTTAGCAGAAATTTTTGTTGGCCCAAAGTGCAGTAGCCTGGAGATACAGTCCAGTGGTGAGTTTCAAATTTTTTTACTACCAGTTCTGTAGGTGTGGCTTGGTGGGCGTGGCATGGCTTGGTGGGCATGGCATGGCTTGGTGGGCATGGCAGGGGAAGGATACTGTAAAATCTCCATTCCCACCCCATTCCAGTGGAAGGATACTATAAAATCTCCATTCCCACCCCACTCCAGGGGAAGGTTACTGCAAAATCCTCATTTCCTCCCGATCAGCTGGGACTCAGGAGGCAGAGAATAGGCAAGGCCAGTCAGGGGTGGTATTTACCGATTCTCTGAACTACTCAAAATTTCCACTACCGGTTCTCCAGAACTGGTCAGAACCTGCTGAAACCCACCTCTGATACAGTCATCTAACCAATGTTGTGGCTCCTACACTGGTTACTGAACTGCTTCTGGGTCCCCATTCAGAGTACTGATAATAACTTTAAAGCCCTGAATGGCTTGGCTCTTAGATACTTGAAACAGAGCCTTGGATAGTACAGTGGTCTAAAGCCCTGTTATTAACATCAGCTGCCTGCAATTATTGCAGGTTCGAATCTCACCAAGGCTCAAGGTTGACTCAGCCTTCCATCCTTTCTAAGGTAGGTAAATTGAGGACCCAGTTTGTGGGGGCAATAAGCTGACTTTGTATAAATATACAAAAGTATGAAGGCTATTGCTTAACACATTTTAAGCCGCCCTGAGTCTCCGGAGAAGGGCGGCATATAAATCAAATTAAAAAAAAAAATTCTCTCTCCCATTCACAATTGTCCTGTCTCATGTGTTCTTGTAGGGAAGGTTTACTTAAGTGTACATTTCCACATGGAATGACATAGAAAGAGTCCAGTGAGATACCTTCTCAAAAAATGTCCACACACTCAGAAATACTTCAGTTCCTGTGTCCTAGGCCATTGCGAACTTTGAAACTCTTAGAAAGCTACTGAAAACCTGGCTGTTCTGCAGAGCATTTGGATTCCAGTGATTTGTGTATATTGATTTTTTGGTTATAATATTCCATTTTTGATTACTTGTAAGCTACTTTGAGTTTATAGAAATAGTCAACCTATGCATTTGTGAAACAAAAAATAATATCCATTCTTCTCTGGATATTTCAATTTTTCATCTCAATTAGCCTTTACTGAATGAAAGTCATGCATTCTCTTTCTTTTTTTAAGGTCAGAAATACGTAAAGTATCACACTTGGATTGGATAACAATCCATTAACAATTTTCTCTGATTTTCACTTGAAAGGGAGTCTTTCTGCCTATCAGTGCCAGCAGAAATCAGCACAAATAATTGTTAACTCATTAGCAAAGACTGTGAATGCCAGTTATCCTAATATTAAGCCTTCTGCCACTCTCCCTGGAATTGTTTGACTTGATTGCTTGCCTCCCTGTTACACTGACAATCTGTTTTCTGTTATCAGCAGATAGGCTGGCAGCCATTTAAATTCTCATTTAGAAAAATCCACCCCAGAAGGATGAATCACCAAAACCAATGATTTACACAGCATAAAAAGAGAGGAAGGGCAGGGAGGTGCTGCGGTTTCCCAGCCAAAGAGCAGCCAGCTGTGGGAGTAGGGTATTTGTTCATTAAAGAACAGGAGACAGATTATTTTATATCTCCATGGGGGAACAATGCAACCAGCTCTCTTTCTATCAGATTTCTGTTGTCTCATTACAGCATAGTTGAAAGATCTTAATAAATGTAAACTCTCTTGCCTTCCTTCTTCTAAGCCTCTATTGTTTGCCACTATCAGATACATGGACATGGATTGATCAATGGTTTGGTCAGATCTGAAGAGTCACTGGGCAAGGGTCTTTCTAGTGCCCCTTCAAATGTCTATTGCCCCTACTGCTCTGTCTATTCCATTGCTGCAGCTCAGACTTCCTCTCCCTCTGGCTCCATCATTTTTTCCCAACTCAAGATCTTCTCCAAGCCTCAGTCTACCAGCTGCCACATTTTGTGAGATTCCTTTGAAATGCACATTCCTTATTTCTCTACAGTGTCTAAAAGGAGCATAGAAAAATAGTGCAACCGGCTCTGTACTGTATGTATGGTAAGCACAGCAAGAGATTTCACTCTTTCTCCAAGTATGTTCTTTTTTTAGAGCTCTCACAACCAATTAACAAGCTTGACAACTTGACTAGATGGCACAATGTTTAAGTAAACCCTCAGTGGGATCCAACACCATATTCAATGGATGCTTCAATTAAATGGTGAGAGGCCTTGAGAGGGGCCCAGAAAATTTGGTGCTGTGAACCATGTTTTCAGCATTTTAATTAATTATATGAAGGACAAGGTGGAGACAATGTCAATTTTGCAAGATGACACAATGTTATGTAGGATACCCTAAAAGACACAAAACAAATTCAAATGATTGAATTGGGGGATGAAAAAAAACATAATGATATTTAACAAAAGCCAAGGTTTTTACTTAGGAAAGAAAATCAAAACCAAGGTACAGGATGAAGCATACATAGCTTGATAAACATATGAAAAGGGAACTAACAATTACTCTGATCCTAAACTATGTATCAGCAGTGTCATGTGGCTGCAGAAAAAGCAAATAACATTTTAGGCTGCCCAAAGAATTCAAAAACATAGAAAGCAATAATACTATACTATGTTCTTTAACTATATTATGACTTTGGTAAGATCTTTACCAAGTCTAGATACAGAATCCAGTCAACACAGTCTCAGAAAAGGGCCGGGAAGATGTAGACGGAAATTATTAAGATAAATTGAGGGAACTTGGAGTGTTAAGACTTGAAAAATGCAGATAGAATAGAATTAAAACAACAATAATCAAATACTTCAATGCAATAGAGAATGGAATGGAATGGAATGGAATGGAATGGAATGGAATGGAATGGAATGGAAT
>WNWU01000007.1:27657422-27696786 GCA_012654045.1 Ptyas mucosa
TGTTATGTTATGTTATGTTATGTTATGTTATGTTATGTTATGTTATGTTATGTTATGTTATGTTATTTATTTATTTATTCATACTTGTATACTGCCCTTCTCCTTTCGGACTCAGGGCGGTGAACAGCCAAAATAAAACATGTATATATAAAAATTAAAATAGTTTAAAAATAAATTAAATAATTTGGCTCATATAATTAAAAGGTATTTACAAATTCTAAATTTAAAATTTAAATCAGTATCATTATATAAAAACAGGATAAAATCAAGCCAGCCCGGCTAATCGAAAAAGATGGGTTTTTAGGACCCAATGAAAAGTCCGGAGGTCGGGAATTACTCGTATCTCTGGGGGTAGATCGTTCCAGAGGGTGGGCGCCACCACAGAGAAGACTCTCCCCCTGGGGGTTGCCAGCCAGCATTGTCTGGCTGACGGCACCCTGAGGAGGCCCTCTCTGTGGGAGCGAACCAGCCGGTGGGAGGCAATCGGTGGCAGAAGCCGGTCCCGTAAGTTATGTTATGTTATGTTATATCGTATCCCATTTAGCTTTCTGAAAGACAGTGAAGAGCTGATTCTTTTCCTAGACATTGGGCTAGGTTAGATTGTCAGGGTTAGTATTATGGATGGTTGGGGTAGAAAGATTTGATGTGATTTATGCTGTTTTTATGGGCTACCGTGAGCTGCTTAGGATCAGTGTGCAGAATAGGTGATCATATAAGCTCTTAAATAAATAAATAAATTTATATTTTGTAAAGGGACTGATAGTGAGAAATAATAATAAATGAGCAAATAAATTATTTGTTTCTAGACAAAAACAAAGTAATATTGTACCATCTATTCATGATATAAATGGGAAGATTTATACAGGGAAAAATAACCAGGCCTTCTCCAGAGCTTATTTGAGACTACTCGCAAACCAAGAATAGTTACAAATGTCCAGCACACAGAGAACAAATAGTATAACAGAATAACAGAGCTGGAGGCCTTCTAGTGTCAGACAGGAGACAGTATACCGTTTCAGACACGATAACAAAGGAATACAATTTACATCATCTTCCAAATTTAAAATCAGGTATTCTAATATGTAAGTAGCTCCACTGTTCCCTGGATGGATACTCTGTCCCTGAATCTCCAATTCCAGATTACTGGGAAGTGGAGCTTCAGTTTACCTACACAAGAAGAGATGATTCAGTTCTTCTTGTGGAAAAAAAAGAGCCAAAAACAAGACAAATCTAAACTGTCCCAGTCTTTTATTTAAAGCTCCTATAAGAGAAAAACCTTTCAATTCCTTTAGTAATTAATTTTCCTAGGCTTTGGTTGTTCACTACCTAGACTAACAAGTTAGTTTTAATTGACATACAGATGAGTTTTAAGTTTTCCTTTAACTCTTCTGTATCTGAACATTTGGGGCTGAATTGCCCCTCCTCCCACATTTTCTTCAATGCTTAATAATATATTGAAAATTCATCACATAAGGCAGGTTTTCATAAAACCAAACATCTTTCTATATTATTGTCTTCCCCCCGCAAAAAAACCCTACAATGCAGGATTTATTCTTTGTTCAGTAGATTTGGCTTTCTTTCATCCATCATAGAAAATTGGAGAAACTTCACAATAATTAAGCCTAAGTATGCAAAAAACGATAAGAAAAAAGAAGTTGATATTCTGTTAAAAATCTTCTAAAAAGATTAATATTCCATGTATTAGTGTTTCCGTAAGGGGAACAGATTGACCGCTCCCATCTTGTTCTTAAATTCCCACTATGTGAAAATTGGACCAACAAGACAGAGATTTAGGTACTGTACATGCCTTTTTCCTATTAGACTTCATTAAATCAGTTTTAGATAGATCAACAAACTTGTCATGATCTTCCAGTTGAGATAGTCTGTTTTTCACCATATCCAATCTGGTAGTTATGGCGATAACAGTAGATTTAATATCTTTTATATCTCTCCCTGATCCCTTTAAGGAAGACACATCTATCTAAGTCTACACAGCTGTTGCCTTCAGGGGAAAGTAGAAGCAGAACTTTCTTGGGTGCCATCCAAGCAATCAACAAACAGACCCTCTTTGATAATAAAACTGGAGTTAATCACCTGTTTCTCCTTCCAACAGTAACATTTAAACAATTGTCAGGATAATAAAACTGCAGGGAATGCCAGAGTATGTTGATGCCTGTCTGACTACTGTGCCATTTCAACTGGAAGCTCTTTAAAGGATCAATCTTGCTTGGGTTATTGTTTGTTAGAATTATAGCCTGCTTTTCTTCCAGATGAAATACACAACCTTACAGTCTCCATTTTGCCTTCAGAATAACCACACTGTGAGACAGAATGGGTTGAGAGATAATGAATGGATGGAATTTACCCCGTAAACATCAATGGCTTATGTAGACTGTTTTCACCCTCTATTTTTATTTTATTTTTTTAAAAAATACAAAACTTCCCCCCAAAAGAAAAAAACAAAGAACAAGACATTGAAAAAAGTGCATAAAAAAGAAAACTAACACCTATACATATATTATGCAGCCAACTTGGTTCTAAGTCTGTACAGTCCATATTTCCTTCCAATGACTCTTCTGCTTTCAAATCACGTTCTTTTGTGAATCTAAATTTATCCAGAGCTACGTGCATCTGAATATTTTCTAGAGACATTATCATTTGATCAAACTTTTAAAAAAAGCTTTCAACAAAGGATTGCATGTTACCAAATGGCCTTTTTTCCAAATATCAGACACATTTGCTTACCTGTAATATGATGCCTTCTTGCTCTGTGTAATTTAATAATGCTCTTTCTTGCTCTGTGCAGCTTAACAATGATAAATAAGAGAACACAAGGAACAAAGAATGCTGAAGCAAAGTGAAGAAATAGATAAAGAAACAGGGAAGATATTTTTGGGATATTTTGATCCAAAGATAAAAGAAATGTTTTTAAAAACTCCAGATAACTTGCAAATTAATAAAATGCAAAAACCCTGTTGTGAGATCCCAAACCACTAATTATCCAGGAATATGTCATCTTTCCTTATGGAAAAATAGAAGTTATTCAGAATAATACCAGAAAGGGGGGTGGACAGGAGAACAGAAAAAGCCCAGCTGGGGGTTAAAATGAATCAGCATTCAGCCAGCTGGTCAACTTTTAAAGATAAAAAGCAAAGTGAAACAAAAAATACAAAAGATGAAGTTAAAATCCAATCATACTTAAGAAAATTAACTGCCAAGAGGAAGTTGGACAGCTAGTGACTTTCTGACTGCTCCCAAAGGAACTGAAATCTTCAAGACCCTTCCCAAATGGGTCCCTAGTTGTTTGAAACACAACTTGGGTCATTCCTAAGCGCTCCTATTCAAATCCAGGGAGTAGCACTGCCAGAGAACCAGCTTTTGGTAGAAAATTCAGCAGATCATTGGCAAGAAAAAGAAAAATTCCTACCGTTCAGCAGTCATCTTGGGGAGGAGTCCCAGCTTAGGGTAGACTAGAACCAGGGCTCTATTCAGTGGTGAAATCCTTATTTTTTTTTTTCTACGGGTTCTGTGGGCATGGCTTGATGGGCGTGGTGTGGCTTGGTGGGTGTGGCAGGGGAAGGATACTGCAAAATCTCCATTCCCACGCCACTCCAGGGGAAGGATACTGCAAAATCCCCATTCCCACCCCACTCCAGGGGAAGGATATTGCAAAATCCCAATTCCCTCCCCACTCCTGGGGGAAGGATATTGCGAAATCTCCCACCCACCCCACTCTGGGGCCAGCCAGAGTTGTTATCTGCCAGTTCTCTGAACTACTCAAAATTTCCGCTACTGGTTCTCCAGAACCTATCAGAACCTGCTGGATTTCACCCCTGGCTCTATTAACATCTTAACCATCATCCCAAACTGTCCTTTTAACAGCCTGATCCCATGATGCAGTATTTCTCAGAGCTGGGAACTTTAAGATGTGTGGACCACAGCTCCCAGAATTCTCCAGCCAGTCATGCTTCAACTTCACAGTTCTTAAAGTTCCCAAGGTTGAAAAACATTGCCATATAGAATTGTGTCACATAAGCCAACTGATTTGAAAAGGATCAAGTTACTGATGAAAAGTACTTTACAAATGGGCAAAAAAATTCTTGCTTGGAAGGATATGTTTCCATTTGGCTTGTGATATTGTCTCTTTCTACAGAAATCTTAATTTGTAATTGAAATTTGACTGTTTTATATATTATATAAATATATATTATTTTATATATTATCCCATTACAGCAAGTCCTAGGTTGCTATTAGCTTCTCATGCATCAAAGAAGAAAGCATGCAATTGGGATCAACAGGCTATCTGCAATTTTAACTGTTGACCTCTGGATGAGGTAGCCCTTTAGAGTTCAATTCGCTCTGGCTTCCCAGAGGTGGTGCTACCTGAATTTAAATTCCTTTCTATGAGGAACTAAGAAAGTTATCTTTGTGTTACTTGCGGTTGTTTAAAAATATTAGCAAGTGGAGGGAAAGATTAGACAGATATCTTGTCCAACTGATCAGAACCACTCAAAAGTTAGATTAACTAAGCCATTTCGGTCTTTGCATAACAGTTTATAGGGCATCTCTTTTGTACCTACTGCATAAAAGAGGGCAGAAAGAGTCAAATAAAATTATTTCATTGGCTCTAGCTTCTGGCAAGTAATCTTTGATTTCTTTGTCACTTGTTTTCTATATGTTTGCTGCTGCTATTTCAGGGGTGTCAAACCCGATTGCATTGTGGGCCGTATTGTGACGTATCGGGATTATTTATTTATTTATTTATTTTGCCCTTATGGAGCTAGGATGGGCATGGCCTGTGCAGTCCAGATCTGGCCCTCGGGCTGCGTATTTGACATGCCTGAGCTATTGTACCGGAGCCTGGTTTTATAAATGTATACGTTTGTGTCTGTATAGGAAGCTATTCTAATCTGAGTTGATTTTATTTGACTTCTGAAATTTTGGTCCATAATCCAGTTTGATGATGGAAAAATGAGATGGAACTTTAATTACATGAAAACTTTGCAACCAATCTCTATGAAATAACGTATCCCACTGTCACTCCTTCAAGGTAAATAAGACTAGGAAACCAAAGTCATGCAGACCAATATTATTC
This sequence comes from Ptyas mucosa, assembly GCA_012654045.1. NCBI lineage: Eukaryota > Metazoa > Chordata > Lepidosauria > Squamata > Colubridae > Ptyas > Ptyas mucosa. The sequence goes on from WNWU01000007.1 coordinate 27,662,518, forward strand.
AAAGCTATATTAACATATATTCCCCCCTCCTTTAACTTCATGACAACTAGGGAGGGTTTGGTCGGAGACATTTTCTCAGGTTACCATTCTACCCTTTCAGACTTGCCAGACTGATGTTAGCCCTTTGAGGTAGTCCAGATAAGAAGCACGCCAATGAATACCAACTCTATTTTTATTGTAAGATTGTATCAACAGAATCTTGCAAGTCTGAAAGTATCTCTTCTTTTCTTCCCTTTTTTCTGCTCAGAAAATTAGGGAGGGTCCCTCCTGAAATGCTTTCCATGGCCACATTCCTTCTGTGGGCTGAGATGACTCTTATCTGATTTTTGAATAGTCTGGTTCTTCTGTCTCCCATTATACTTCTGTAGATGACTCCACATTCCTTGCTGACAAAAGATTTTTCCCATTGTTTCTGAAAAGAAGCAGGAAAAGGACAGATCTTTGAAGCACTTCATAAAGGTCTTCTCTCTTACTATCCCAATATATATTAAGAAATGTGGAAAGGAGGATAATTTTAACATAGTATCGTTAATGAATAATGAGAAGGACACAGAGGAAATGAGAGTTTAATTATTCCAAATAATAATTGCATTTTAGATAGTGTGTAGGTGAGAGAAATTGTGCAATTAAAGAATAAAAATTAATAAATTGCTAGGCTTAGGCAGCAAGCTGATGCAGTTTACAAAGGCTGTTACACAATTCTCCAATGAGACAAAACCATTTGTAACACAAGATCTTCAGCCACCAGGATCTCGGCACCCTCCAGTGGTGGCCTGACAGCAAGTATCATTAGATTTGAAATCACTGACTGCTCCCTACTATGGTGTTTTAAAGAATAACTACGTATAGTTTCAAAATCCAGATGACCACTATAATTAATTACTAGACAATTCATGTCTTGGGTCATTGTTTCAGAAATATTTCCTTACCAAGTTCTTCAGTGCTTTCAACAACGGCAGAGTTTATAATGTGAGTGGGATAATAGACGTTCTTAAAAATTCAGGGAGATACTCTGAGATGTATTTGCTTCAAAAGTAGCTCATGCTGAATTGTGTAGCATAGTCAAAGATCAGGAGTTGACCACAGGAAATGTTTTCTGACATTTTGTATTGTGTCATAAAATCTATCTATATATATAAAACCTAAAACCACTCATGCTGTGATTATGAAATCTCCAGAACCGTAAAGCCTACAAACTTGAAATTTGGCACATACGCTTGGCTTCTAGGTCCTCGCTAAGAAAGGATTTTTCAAAATGGCCATCAGATCATTAGTATTTCTTATATTATTAATACGCTCTGATGCTAATTAGTTAGACGTTCTACTCCCCCCCCCAACCTGAAAATAACTCTGGAGAAAACGGAATAGGAGAGGAGAGGCTTCTGTGGGGCAAGCCTAAGGGAGAGAAGAGGATAGGATAGGAGAGACTTCTGTGGGGCAAGCCTGAGGGAGACAAGGGGATAGGATAAGGGAGGATTCTGTGTGGTAAGCCTGAGGGAGAGAAGGGGATAGGGTAGGAGACGTTTCTGTGGGGCAAGGCTGAGGGAGAGAAGGGGGATAGGATAGAATAGGCTTCTGTGGGGCACAACTGAGGGAGAGAAGTGGAAAGGAGAGGCCGATTGTAACTACTCATTAATTTTCAAGCTGTAAGTGTCAATTTATGAAGCCCGATCACATACTGTTGTAGTGGAGCACGGCTATTCAGCTAGTACTTTATAACAGCAGCAATAGCACGTAGACTTATATACTGCTTTACAGTGCTTTACAGCCCTCTCTAAGCAGTTTACAGAGTCAGCATATTGCCCCCAACAATCTGGGTCCTCATTTTACCCACCTTGGAAGGATGGAAGGCTGAGTCAACCTTGAGAATTTGAACTGCTGATCTGCAGCCAGCAGTCAGCATAGCTTGCAGTACTGCATTCTAATCACTGCACCACCAAGGCTCATTATGATCATTTTTATGTCATAAAATGTTTTATAAAATTTCAATTTCACAGGAGTCATGGATCCTGAATCTTGGAAGCATTCTGTAAGTTATCCCTTTTTAGGTGTTTTGGTTGACAAAGTTTTGCCCTATGATGCACTGTTAAAGGCTATAGACATTAGAGTTTTAGTAGTATAGTAATTAATTATCTGTATATTTGCTCTCTAGGGGTTACCTAGAGTTTTACAGCCATATGTGGAAGTTCTAGATGCCACACTAAATTGTCCCAGACTGGGACAATGATTCTGTGGAGGTCCAGGATTAGAATAGAACAGTTCTTGAACTTCTTGAGAGAAATTAAAACCTGGCTCTTCTCTACTTTGTGTTGCTTCAGAATCTGGCCAAATCTGGCACACATCCTTGAAAGAAATACATATAATTATTCACTACACTAGAGATTTTTGGAAGCTATCCTTTTCAGTTACTACATGCCTATGCGCCTAACAGCTTCTTCACAGAAAAAAACGTAGAGAAGTGGCTATGCATGAATATTCATGGAGGAACAGCTGGGAGCAGCTTCCAGAGTAGTTGAGCTGGCCTGGAAAATGACATGGCTGCTTTAACAATTCAAGATGTCCTTTGTAGATATTGCTGCATATTTTAGAAAGCTTTTTCCCCTCCAAGGATTTCCACAGACCTATTTTCCACTGGCTGATATGATTTGCATTTATTTAAAGAAAGAAGGGAAAATGAAAATCTAATTTGACCTAAGTCCCCTGAAACATTTATCAGTGACCTTGCACAGAATTGCAGAATTGAAGTATGGGTTACATAACAAATGAATAGAAAAACTATTCTAGAATATATAAATGTCTTTCAAATATATTAGAAATATGCACAGCATTTTATCATGCTTAGCGGACATGTAAAAAAGCTAAAAAATTTGGATTCATATACATACATTTATACAGAGGATTTTAAAGATTAATATATAGCTGAAGCCAGAACTTTTACTTTTAAGACTGAAGGTTAAGCAGTTGGAAAAAGGCCATGGAAGTTTATTTCAATATACAGTATGATTACCACTGCAAGATTTCTATATGCACAAAGATGGAAAGATTTGACATTCTCCATGGGGAAGAATGATTTGCTCAGATGGACAAACCGACATCTTTGTTTAGAGAAAGAATATCTACATTTATTGGTGACTGGAAATTCCTTATGGACTTTTTTTGCAAAAAAGTTAAAAAATGAACTTGTAAATTATGGTTCTGATGATTAGATGGGATTGATTATAAAAAGAGTCATTATGTAACTTTAGAGAGAAAAGCTAAAATATAATTGTACTTATAACCGCTATGAAGAATATCAGAAGCTACTTCTTTATGCCTTTATATTTTTTTATATTTTTCTCTTTTTATACTTAATATAAATATTTTTATATTTTCTAATATTTTTCTTATTTCACTTTCAGCTTGTTCTATTTTTCCCCTCCTTTTTATTGTCTCTGTTCTATTTTAGTTTGCATTAGTTTGCTATAAAACTTTCAATAATATACAAATTATAGTATAGTATAGTGTGTAAGTGTGTGTGTGTGTGTACTATACTGATTGTATATATGAAGCTTTGTATTTTATGTTATATATTTTATACTATACTATTTTTAAAATATTACTTTAGTTTAGTTTTTTAATACATAATTTTTAAGATTTTGTACTTAAACATGTTTAATTCTAAAAAAAAAGCCACTTGTAACAGAGTTAAGAAAATATTGCAACACTCCATTACTCCAAATATCTTTTTTAACAGATGTGCCCTCCCATTAGATACTTTTTCTTAGTTTGCAGATGCTTTTCTTTTTCTGTATCAAAATGGGATTGTCACAAAAGCCTGTGTTCTTTTCTTAATTGAATGTGTTTGAAAAGTGTGAAGGTGCAATCTATTGTAATTAATGCTAATTAATTATTACATGGTCAAATGAATAAGCAAAGCACAGCCAGATTCTGAAAAGTTAATTATATGAAAATTGGATAATCAATTGCATGTTTGAATGCATGCTTGTGTAAGTGAATGGCTGCTTGGCACTGCTCTTCATTTCCCTTTTTCTTTTAAAAGAAGTTGGAGCAGTATTTGGGGGGGGGGGGGATGTTGCTGAAAACTGAACTATTCCCTAAACGTTTCCTGACTGGGAGAAAAAGTAAAGAATCAATCATGTGTTGAGAAAGTAAAATTTATGTTCCAGGAAGTATTTAGTTAAAAGGAAAGTATTAGCTAATGTTTAGTTTTAAAATTTTTACTTAACTTTCTGAACAACTGAAATGTTAAAATACGTCTTTGTATATTTACGGTAGATTTATTACAATATCTAGTGCAGTGTTGGTGGTTTCCGGTGCACCGTCCAGTTGGTCTTAGCGCGCACATGCATGCCAGAAACCGTAACACTAGGTGGACGGTGCACATGTGTGTGCCAGAAACTGGAAGATTGTCTTCCCAGAATGCACATACGCACCTGGCGGCTGCCTTTCCATTTCCCAGTGCTCCTGCACATGTGAAGACCAGCTGGCCAGCACGCCGGAACCTGGAAGAGCAACGGGCAACAGCTCACATGCCCAGAGAGATAGCTCTGCATGCCACTCCTGGCACATGTGCCATAGGTTCGCCATCATGGATCTAGTGTGTTTTGTGGTTTGTGTGTGTGTTGAAGGCTAATTATTGTGAGTAAAAATTTCAGTCAAAAAAAAGAAAGAAAGTAAAATTTAATTTCACAAGCCTTCAACTATATGGGTTTACTTAGTACCATAAAGAAAATAACCTAATTCTTCCATCTTTCTTTTGAACTGAGAGTTTTAAGAAGTGTCAAAAAAAGCCTAGTCTACATAGGTGGATATGTAATGAATCTATGTTTCATCTTGGAACTGCTGGAGCAGGAAGTAAAGGTAGAATCTATTTCCACAAAGACTATCAGTCCTTTGTGGAGGTCAAAACACTTTCTGGTCAGCTTGAGATCAGCTGTTTTTGCTGATCTCTGCAAGGGTGATGGGCTAATTGATGTTTGGGGAATTTCTCAGCCATACAGTGGGACTTCTATGGTCAGCCTAATTGCCCTCTGGAATTTGTAGGCAACGAAGGCTTTGGACAGGATTTCTTTCTTGTGGCCTCTTTTCTTGGATTACTAAGAAGCTCCAGAAAATGAAGAAGCAACATTATGGTAGGACATTTCTAGCCAATCTCCAATTATTCTTTTTAGAGAAGATTGTGGGAAAAGGAGTAGGCTATCAGCAGCAAAGATCCCAGATGAGGTGAATTATCTAGATCACTTTCATTCAGGATTTATACTGGACAGAGCAGAAATGGTAGTGGTCACTTTGTTGGTATCTATGTTGTGAGAGTTCAACTCTTCTAGTCCTGTGGAATTCCCAGAAGCTTTTGATTCCACTTACTATGGCATTTTGGGGAGGAAAATAAGAAAAAAGCTGATTGGCAGGTGGATCGGCCTCCTGGAATACCCCCAATCAGCTGTTCTCAGAGGTGAATTTTAGCAACAGGTTCCTTGGTTGTGAGCTCTGTGCCTTGCTTTTTTTTGCTTTTTTTCTGCCTTTGAAACTTCTGAAACGCTGTTTCAGAAGAAAAAAAATTCCTACCTCTGAAAGCCTCTGAAACAATTTCAGAAAAAAAGCCTCTGAAGCTCTGTTTGGGGGCTTTTTTGCTGAAGCTTCGTTTCTGATGCTTTTTTCAGCCTCTGAAAACCTCCGTTTGAGAAGCTGGGCGGGGCTACATTCGGAATATAAGACACACCCAGATTTTCACCCTCTTTTTGAGGGGAAAAAGGTGTGTTTTATACTCCGGAAAATATGGTAGTTTAGAATCTGTACAGGGATGAACAAGTGCGATCAAACAGATATACACAAACATGAATAATGGCTTTGTAATTTAAATGGTGGCTGTGAACAATATTAATTTATACATTTGGATACTGTACTTCTTTGCATCATTTATATGCCTGCTTCCCACATTGGGCCTGGCCTATCTAGAGCCAATAATTTGTACCAAGCCAGGCATATCATGCGTTCAAATCATTCTGATGCTGAATTTAAATATTTAGTTTAGCTGCAACACAACCAGCAATTTGAAGCAAGAGCAATGGTGAAGTATGCTGGAAATTATAGAGCCACCATAACTGCTTCTCAAGTTATCTGGCAACTTACCAGTTTAGGAGAATTAACAACTCTCCACAATTTCATATTTCTCATTCAGTACATCAAAATTCATTTTTTTTAAAAGATTTGATCTACTTCATCATAAAGTTCTTCAAAAAGCACAGTACTTGCCAGGGCTAATTGGTATACCTATCAGTGAAAGCTACTTTCTGAGGAATCATATCTGTCACTCAAATATTTCTTGGTACTTTTACAGAAAATTATGAAATCATTGCTTTGTTTCTTTGTGATCTCTCACTTCTGGCATTTGCTTGTTGAGTTTTGTATCCATTGCAAATGGTCCAAAGCTGCCCCTAATTCTTCTTTTAAATTTCTTAGAGATACCTGTCATGAGTTCATGTTTTGCAAGGATGCTGAGTGACTTAGCTTCCAACATTTCAACACAATTTGTAAAGAATTTGATCCCATGGCAAAGAAGAAGAAAAAAAAAGCCTGACATGTTATTTTCATTTGTTTCATCTCTAAAACAATCCCACAGTATCCTGGAGCATTTGTCCTCACCTGAACTTTGAAAACATCCTGTCATTTTAACTACTGGTCAATAGCCGGAAGCTGAGATAGCATCTTGTTGAACAATGTGGAAAGTGATTGCAGTGATGAACAAAATCACAGAAATCCTTAAATTGACCTCTTCTGCTAACAGAACACTGAAATATGTACATATCTTGAGAGGAGTGCTGTATGCATCTAAACCAGTTATTCCTGCAGTGTATTGTGTTGTATTGTGCAGAACATGCAACAGACAATTTTCAGCAACCGTAGTTGGAAGGTACAGTATATGTTGGGTTTTTGATAAAATTAAGTATGGAAAACAGCAGTATCTAACATTGTCCACACTGTATGCTGGCAGTTTAGAGAGCTGCTCAAGCTCACATAATAGACTTTTTATGTATTTCATAGCCTCCCAACTATCACTTTATAAATTTCAAAACACATGCCTTCTCAAAAATATTTTTTTAGTTTGTTTATAAGATTTATGTCTTGCCTTTCTGTCTCTGTAACAATTGGGGTGGCTTGCAACAACAAAGATGCAGAATACAAGCATAAACACCATGTAAAATCCAAATAAAATAAAATAAAAAGTTAAACTAAATAAGCAGGTAAAATCTTGATAGGAGAGATGGGTTTTTAATAATTTCCTAAATATTGCGAAAATAGATTAAACCTTATAGGCAAATGCATTTCAAAGCTTAGAAGCCATAGGGAAGAAAACCATTTCTCACAGACCAGATAGTTGAACCTCTAGAAGTAGAGTACTTTTAGAAGGGTTTTCCTGCCTATCTGAGAAACCAGGTAGATTCAGAGTAGTTATCAATACATGGGGAAATGCTGTATATCTCCTTTGTTAGAGACAAAAGGTAAAATAAAACTTACAATCTTTTGCTTTGATAAAATCCTAACTCTTTTGGATAAATATGGTGCTAGAGCATTTTCACATAAAATTTTGACCTTTATTTTATCGTATGACAAATATTTTACTGAACATTTTTTAATCAACATAATAAATGCAGTTTACATAGACTTCTGTAAAGCTTTTGATTCAGTGGTACACAACAAATTATTTCTAAAACTAAAATCCTATGGCATTTCTGGACTCCTGCATAAATGGATAGCTGCCTTCCTGTCAAACAGACAAGTGGTCAAAATAGGAAGTGCTTTATCAAATCCTGTACATGTTAATGGCGGTGTTCCCCAAGGCAGTGTTTTAGGTCCAACACTCTTAATACTTTACATAAATGACCTTTGCGATCATATTAAAAGCAACTGTGTTCTCTTAGCTGATGATGTTAAACTAGTCAATACCACCGACAATGCAACTACCCTCCAAAAAGACCTTGACTAAGTGTCAGATTGGTCTAACAAATGTCAACTTCAAATCTCAACCAACAAATGCTCTGTCTTGCACATTGGCAAAAAAAAATCAAAACATAAAATACAAATTAGATGAACATGACCTTGTAGATGACCCTCACTCTGTCAAGGACCTTGGAGTACTAATTTCTAAAGATCTAAGTGTCAGAGCCCACTGTAACAACATTGCCAAAAAGGCATTAAGAATTGTTAACCTAATCTTGCGTAGCTTCTTCTCTGGTAAAGTTGTACTACTAACTCGAGCATACAAAACATTTGCTAGACCAATTCTTGAATACAGCTCATCTGTCTGGAACCCGCACTGCATATCGGACATAAATACAATAGAGAGTCCAGAGATATTTTACGAGAAGAGTCCTCCATTCCTCTAACCGCAATAAAATACCTTATGCCACCAGACTCCAAATTTTGGGCTTAGACAATTTAGAACTATGCCGACTTCAGTCTGATCTAAGCATAGTACCTAAAATTATCTGCCACAATGTCCTTCCTCCAAACTCGATTGCAGAAAATATGTCTTCAGTAACAGAGTGGTCAATGCCTGGAACGCACTACCTGACTCTGTAGTTTCTTCCCCAAACCCCCAAAACTTTAACCTTAAATTGTCTACTGTTGACCTCACCCCATTCCTAAAAGGTCTGTAAGGGACATGCATAAGTGCACCATCGAACCTACCGTCCCTGTCCTAATATTCCTTTTTACTTTTACTCTTTTCACGTATTCAAATTATGTTTATACTTTTATCTGTTATCTTATATATGCTTGACAAATAAACTTATGATTATGATTATTATTACACCAAGTCTATACTTGCGTTGGAGAAATCAGGGGTCAGCAAACTATAGCCCATGGGCCAAATCTGACCCGCTGTCTGTATTTGCATAGCCTGAAACGAGTGGATCTTTGGGCAGAATCACATCGCACTCGAGGCTCAACCATGCAAGGGGTTGAGGTCTGGGTGTCTTGCAAGGTAATAGTGGCCTATTAACAACCTCATTGCTGGTGAGCTGGTATCATACATACAATGCCACCACGTTCCTTAACCTGCCAACCAGACAACTGCATCCCCAGGGCACAAGATCTGGTCATTTACAGAAGACGTTTGCTGCCTCCGGGTTAGTTGAAACTTCACAGCATGGCAGACTCTGCAAAGTTCAGCAGTGCTTCTTGTACCAACTTAAGGTATCACAGTTTATTTTGGAAAGAAAATAAAGGTGATGTCCTTGCCCAGGGGAGAGTTCAATTTGTGCTTCTTAGGCAAACTGTTCTTTGGGAGAGCAACTGCTGCTTCCTTGCTGCTAATATCCACAGGGAACAAAATGGCTTAATAATAATCCTTCAATTACGCATGCATTTTCTTTTGATCGTTTTCAATTAAACAAAGTTACAGGTAGTCCTCGACTTACACCAATTTCTTTAGTGACTGTTCAAAATCACAACCATGCTGGAAAAAGTGACCTATGACCGTTTTCACATTTATGACTGCTGCAGCATCCCCATGATCATCCCCATGATCAAAATTTGGATCTTTGGCAACTGACTCATATTTATGATGGTTGAAGTGTTCTGGAGTCATGTGATCATTTTTGGGTGACCTTCTGAAAAGCAAAGTCAAAGGGAAAGCCAGATTCACTTAACAATCATATTATTAACTTAACCACTGCAATGATTCACTTAGCAACTGTGGCAAGAAAAGTCGTAAAATGGAGCAAAATTCACTTAACAACTGTTTTGCTTAACAATAAAACTTTTGGGCTCAATTGTGGTCATAAGTCGAGGACTATCTGTATTCTATTTTTATTGTGATGACAACATTGGCATCATGAATGTCCTCAGGCTCAATCGTGGCAACTTTAAGATGCCTGTCTCTGTCCCAAAGGTGCTTTTTCAGGAGGCAATTGGACTTTCTTGTTTTTTCGCTGAAGATGTTTCACTCCTCATAGAAGAAGCTTCTTCAGCTCTGACTTGAAGGTAGGGAATGGAAGGATTTATATTCCTTGCAGAAAGCTGGTCATTTGCATCCTTTTAGAGAGTTGTTGAGGCCACTTGTGTCCTTAGGATACATACTGTAGATCATTTATTATTATGCCCCACAGATTTCCATTTCACCTAGACTGTTTTGCTTCACCACAGGGAGGCTTGGAGGCCACATTATTTGGGCTCCAAAAATCCAGATGACCTTCTGATGGCAGCAAGGGGTTAAGAGTTTCCCGCACAGCAGACAAACAAGATAGACGAGTCCATAAGGGAGCAAACTTTAAAAAATAGCAGGGGTGTCCAATCTTGACAACTTTAAGACCTATAGATTTCAACTCCTAAATTTCCCAGTCAGCCATGGTCCTGGCTGTAGACAGAATTATAGTAAATAATTTTATGGTGCCATCATCTCACCAGAAAAAAAAAAAGCATAGAACGTTTCAATGAAAATATTTTAAAACTCTGTTACGCAGATGGGTCTTTAGAAAAAAATATTAGCTAATATTAACTTTCCTCCCCTGGCTCTTTATAATTATCTGTGCTGTATCACTGTGTATATTCAGTGATTATCTTCCATCAGAGTAATATTGCTCAAGTCCTCAAGACCTTATTCAATTACGACAATAGAAAATGTTAACTAAAATCTATAAAATGTGTGTAACTGTTTATTAGTTAAGTACTACATACAAGAAATGGAGCAGGAATATCTAGGGATTCTCAAAGTCAAATTTGAAACATTAATAAGGCCAATAGCAAATCAATAATTCCTTTTAATTTAAACAACTTTTTGGCAACTTCACTTTTTCTTTTTTCTTGGTATCATAAACTTGTTCTTTCATTAATGTTCCTTTTCAGAAACAGGAAGATAGATAGATGTACTGTGTGTGTAGATCAGAGGTGGGTTTCAGCAGGTTCTGACCAGTTCTGGAGAACCGGTAGTAGAAATTTTGAGTCATTCGGAGAACCGGTAGTAAAAATCCTGACTGGCCCCGGACCCATTTATTCTCTGCCTCCCAAGTCCCAACTGATGGGGAGGAAATGGGGATTTTGCAGTATCCTTCTCCTGGAGTGGGGTGGGAATGGAGATTTTACAGTATCCTTCCCCTGCCATGCCCATCAAGCCACGCCCACCAAGCGGTGCCACGCCCACCAAGCCACACCTACAGAACCAGTAGTAAAAAATTTTGAAACCCACCACTGGTGTAGACAGATAGATAGATAGATAGATAGATAGATAGATAGATAGATGATAGATAGATAGATAGATAGATAGATAGATAGATGGATGGATGTACTCTCTCTCTCTCTCTCTCTCTGTATATATATCCGACAAGTTATATCTGACAAGTTATCCACATGCTCAGCTCCTTGAGAGATGCTCTCTTTTCTAATGATTAAACATCTGGAGTATCCAATTAAAGGCTTATTTGGCTCAACATCCTGTTTCCAACATGACCAATCAAGGCAAATGGGCAATTTTCTTCTGCTGTTTTTGATCCCCAGAAACTGTCATTTAGAGGAATATATCCTGATGGAAACTTGCATATATCATCTGGCAGTAACAAGAACACTCTGCAAAGTATTGCCAGAATTGCCCTATCATTAAGCAGCTGGAGATGGTCATTTCACATGGCAGATGCCAAGCAGTAACCTCAGATTGATTTATGTTTAAAATGTGCATTCTATTTTCAAATCTAGTTTTTCAAAATAAAATTTATGTGCCATGCAGCCTATCCTAATTTCTGCAAGTTGTCTTTGTTTACCATTCCTCCTCGTCCCCCCACCCTCCTCGTGTTTTCCCTGCAGATGCAGGGTCTGCTTTTTGGGTCAACAGGCACCATCTTGCATGATCAAATGCAGCATTTGTGTCCAACCGGGCATTTCTCATGTCTGCATTTATTGCATCTTGTCATCTTTGCTTCGGCCTTCTATGTGGGCACTTGCCATCTATGTTAAAGTGAAAGGCAATGTGGGCAACGGTGTGGAAACTGCTCATAGAACGTGACCATACCACTGTAGACATTTCTTTCACATTTTTTTTGATATTGGAGCAGTACTTATTTGCTTCCAAACTGTATCATTGCAGACATTGTCAGGGAGAGAAACACCTAATGACCAACAAAGCATATACATCTCCATGGCGTGTAAGGCAGGGGTGAAATGCTCCTGGATTGCTTGATCTGGTAGTGATGGTGGCGGGTGGTTCGGAGAACCGGTAGCAAAAATCCCTACCCACTCCCTCATGCCCAGCTGAGCCGCGCGATCAACAGAGGCTTTTTTTTAACTTTTAAAAGCATTTTTTTCTACAACAGAGGTTGTAGAAAAAATGCTTTTAAAAGGCTCTGACGATCCCAGCTGAGTTGCCTGATTGAGAGAGGCTTTTTTTTTCTTTTAAATGGGATCATCAGAGCCTTTTAAAAGCATTTTTTTACAACCTCTTAAGCGGAAGAGGTTGTAGAAAAAATGCTTTTAAAAGTAAAAAAAAAAAGTTGGCCATGCCCACCCAGTCACATTACTCCCCACCAAGCCACGCCCACAGAACCGGTAGTAACAAATTTTACATTTCACCACTGGTGTAAGTGCGCTCAATGCATTTGGGGACTGGCCAGCACTCTGTACCATATAGAGCTGCTGGGTGCACCATTGTTTTATATACCTTTGATTTTAGATGGATTGACAATGCTTCAATCATAGAGCACACCAGCGATCTCCTTCCACTGTAACCATACTTTGTTTACTCTTGTGCATATTTTGTCTTTGATGCTGTTATCACTTTGTAGAAAAGATCCTAGGTAACAGAAGGAGTTGGTCTTCCCTAGATTTTCACTGCTGCTATGGTGGGAGTGCTTGGGCTGGTCTCTAAGTATTCACACTTTTTAATATTGAGGTACAGGCCAAATTGTCTGGTTATCTCCTACAGTTACAGAACTCACTACTAACTAGATTGTACAGAGCTCACTTTCCAGCATAGATGGATTCCAGCAGTTCAGTTATTCCTACTGTTGTCTTAAGGTTAATGTCACATCCCTTAACTGCAAAGCATGATTACATTCTCAAGATTTTCCATTTTAGTGAAACCGCCTTTAAGTTCTTTGAATTTTTATTTTTTTACAGAACAGCATGACAGATGTTACCAGTGACAATTGCATTTTTCTGCAATTGGGTTGTACAAATATTGGGGGCAAAATTTATGCTACTGGTCAGAATGAAAAATGGAAGAAAGGACTGTTTAGATGTTTTATCTGATTATCACATCACCTGGGGCAATAGGCAATGAAAAATTTTATCTCACTTTCCCTCAGGTCCAGCTTTGCTGCTGTTGCTTACTCAATTTGCATTGAAGGTAATGGATGAACCCTTATTTCTGGAGTTACATTTTTCTCTGACCTAAGCAAGTGTTTACCATTGGTTAGGAACCAATTGTTTCTCAATTTTCGGTTGATCGAACCACATACATGATGTTCTGCAGAGAAAGAATGTTAGCAGGTAGCAAAGAACATTAATATGCTTAATAGCTTGTGAGGTTTTAATAACTATACATGTAATTGCTAGATAATTGTGATTATTTGTTTCATCATACATGATGCAGACACTACGTTATCAGTGTTAAGAATTAACTTTAACATCATCTTTAACATCTTTAATGATCTGTGGGTGAAAAAGTCCTTTTCACGGCTACTATAGAGCTGCTGTCAAACCAAGTAATAATCAGGTTCTTTTAATGTAGACTTTTCTAACTTTTATTTAATATAAAAGTTTATTTAATAAAATAAAATATATTTTATTTAATATGAGGAATAGATGTTATTGTTACTTATAATCTGTTGCACATTAAGAGAGAGTAACAGTGAACTGTACATTATTCATACTATATTACAGCGATGGGTTTCACATTATATTACTACTGGTTCATCCTGTGCGTGCACGCTTGCTTCGTGCACGCGTGCACCCGATTCGTGCGCGTGCCTGCCTTCCATGCGTGCACTCGGCCTTTTTTGCATGCACCTGGCCTCGAAAACATGCCTAAATAGGATGCGATAGAGCCGGGGGTGGGGGGGTGGGCAGGCTTACCCGCAATTTCCGCTACTGGTTCGGGCGATCCAGTCTGAACCAGCTGAATACCACCTCTGATGTGCTAATAGGAACAGTTATACCAAAAGAATTCTGACTTCAAAATTGGCTTGTATCTATACAGATATACATGGCATCATTTTCACACTTGTGTGCTTTGTTGCTTTTTTCTCAGTAACCTCTTAATTCTTGCAGAATGGTCTGTTTGATTCTATTGATTTCTATTAAAATGGTCTCACTTACTTTAGTATTTTATCTGATATTTGAGCTTCTATTGGAAATAAACATATTCCTCAGGATTTCAATACTGGAATGAGTTTTTTTTTCTCTGAAGGCTTCCTGAAACCACAAAATTAGTTGAAGTTTTCATGATATTTGGGAAGGAAAATTGTAAATGATCCAGGGGTGGGTTCTAATTTTTTTTACTACCGGTTCTGGTAGTAAAATAAGTGTGGCTTATTTTGTGGGCGTGGCTTGATGGTCATGTGAAAATTATTTAGGATTTAGCAAAGGTACTGGTCTACCAGGCTTTTAACTGCTTGCAGAGCTGTACCGATCTACCCATTTTTTGCAGGCACTGATCTACCCATTTATTTTTGCAGGCACTGATCTACTCATGTATTTTTGCAGGCACTGGTCTACTCATTTGTTTTCTTTTAACACTGATCAGCTGTAGGGCGGTCCTTTGAAGCCCCGCAGCAAGAGTTTAAACAGTTTTTTTCCCACTAGCCATCAGCTGGGACTCAGGAGGCAGCAATAGATTGGGGGTGGGGCCAAATAAAAGGTAAGAATAATGCGGGGAGTGGGGGGGTGCGGGGTGGCGGGAGGGCAGAACCGGTTCGGTGACATCATATTGTCACCACTACTGGCTCGGGTGAACCGGGCCGAATCGGGAGGAACCCACCAGTGAAATGATCTCATTACTGGCTTTTCCTCCTCCATCTTTTTTTTGGGGGGGAGGGGCAAGTTGAGGTCTCAGTAATTTGAAGTACTACAGATAACAATTTTTTAAAAAAATCTGTAGTTTTTCATTAGACCAGAATGATAGTGTCTATTGCATTGTTGGCAACTGTCTTTCGATTTCAGACATGAACAGATGTAATTTTGGTGTAGCCATGTACAGTATACTTCCACAAGTTCATCTCATTGAAAGAGCTAGTCCTGGCATGTACAGATCAATCCAACCTTTCTGGATGACGTTTAAAGGCTTCTCACTGTAAATGTCTATGGTAAATAGGAATCTCTGTCAAAAATCAATGTGTCCCTCTTAAAATAATCTAAACTACTTTGCATGTCAAATATGAGTATTGAACAAATTACCATATTTTTCGGCGTATAAGACGCACCGGAGTATAAGATGCAGCTTAGTTTTTGGGGAGGAAAATAGGAAAAAAAATATCTGCCTACCAGGTATTCATCTGGCTAGCGTCCTTAGTCTGGTTAGCTTCAGCACATTAGTTTGCTGGTTTCTTAATGTCCTGCTTGGGGATAAAAAACAGCTTCTAAGGCACAGCTGAGAGGAAGCAGCAATGAGAAAAGCAGGCAAAGCACAGCTCGGGTGGGGGGAGATCATTTCACTTGGCTAGTGCCTAGTTAGGGCTGAAAAAAAGCTTCTAAGGAACAGCTGAGAGTTGGAGCAAAGCATGGAGATCACTTCACTCGCTAGTGCTTTGTTAAAGCACAGCGGAGAGTTGAGGGAGCAGCTGGGAATATCACTCGCTAGTGCCTCGTTAGCGCCTCGTTAGGGCTGAAAAAAAGCTTTGAAAAATCTAAATTTGGAGTATAAGATGCACCCAAATTTTCAGGCTCTTTTGGGGGGAGGGGGGAGGAAGGTGCATCTTATACTCTGAAAAATACAGTAACCGTTTAAAACAGCAAGACTTTAATTTCCTTTTTTCGGTGTATAATAACAGAAGTAAAAAGATAGTCTTATACATCTGTCAGATCAAACCATAATTGCACAATCAAAATAGACATAAAAACAATTGAAATATTAACCATGAAGAACTGTTAAAACCATGCAAATAACAAGCTTTGTGTCAGATCTTTTCCATAACTAAGAGCTGTGTTTCACATTTAGTTGTGGTAACTTGACAATTCCTTTCTCACTGCAGGGAAGAAGGCCAGCCATTGTTGTCCATTCTGGTATACATCAAGGTCTAATTTAAGTGATAATAACTTCAGATATTAGGCTGAAGCAGGCTCCCACTCTGCCTCTATAGTGAACAGACAGGTATTACTTGTTCAAAGCATATAGTTAAGAAGTTAAGTAAACAAAAGATTCTAATGGTTGTAAGAGAATTGCGTTTCACATTTCTTCTATTGTTACCAAGAAAAAGGCTCTGAAATACCTCCAATTTTCAGTCTGAATGATGTAACTTCTGCTGCTGGTCATTATTTGGCAAGTAGTGTGATCACTTTCCACAAAGACTCAGTAGGTTATTTCAGGTGGAAATGTGCAATGTCCAGAAGAGTTTAGAATCTGTTCCCAAGATGGCAATAGAAAGCAGCTCCTGCAAGAACTCAAGACATAAGCTGTAACTCTTCAAGAATTTCTTTCCTTAGGTAAATATAATGAAAAATTTACACCAGCTATTAAAGTGCACTGGTGGATAGCAGATAAATTTAGAAATTTACAACCAGTATCTTGCACAGATATGCAAGTTTTATAGGAAGTTACGATGTCCTCAGATCTCCCACTGCCTAGCCTATGCTTCCCAGGATTGCATATGCAGCACTGTTTTAAAGGTAGTCCAGGTGGCAAATATGTAAGAAGTATCTTGTTAGAACGCCTCAAAGAAGGTTACTGTGCTCTGAAAGCATAGTTAACAAATCTGACTATTCTTACACAAAAGAATAGTCTAGGTAAGGTTAAAATGACCTGATTTTCATTTCCTCTCCTTACTATCAAACACAAATTCAATTATTTCTAGCTTTGTTGATCTGCCAAGTCAGCTTTAAAGAATTTCAGTGTCTAATTTTTCTTTTATATCCTTCCTCTCATTGCAGTGAGTGATTGTATACATATTATTCAAATCAATGCATCACCTTAAGGTGATGTAGGATAGTAAGACTGCGCTGAAAACCTATTCAAACTTACCCAGTCCGGTCAATAGGTTCAATGGAATTCACCTGTACATATTTTTAGTCTTATAGAAGTCTTTTCTAGTCTTATAGAAGATAGTGTTATAATCTACTGAACCATCATTAACTGGGCTGTTATGAAGCCAATCACATCCTTCTGTCTTAGTTCAACTAGAAAAATAAATAGGTTCTGGATTTCTGGAGTAACTTAAAATGCCTTTAAAATGAAGAATCCATCCATCTGTCAATCCATCCATCATCAGCGGCTGGGAGACTGAAAACACCCATGATAGATGCACTGCGTATGTGGACCATGGAGATAAAAGAGATCAAGAAAGGAAGATGAGCAACCTAGAGGAACCAATACTAACTGTAGCACCTTGGAGATCACCTGAAAATTAAAGCATTTAAAATTCAGGATAGAACTACATATCTCTTATCACTTTCCCCTTTGATAACTTCATCATATATATTAATAGATCTGGAAGACAACATTTAGACTACTGTATCATGACCATCAGACGAAACTCAAAATTCAAGCATTTCTGGAGAAGGAGTACTTCTGATTAAACACATTCAGCATATGGAGTTTAATTTATTAATTATAAATTAGTTAAGTTATTTCATAGTTGTTTGTTTTTGCCATAAGAATGTTTCTCCATTTCACCAAAATCTGCATTCCTGTAACATGTTTATTTTTATGCTAGCACTGTTAAAAGACTACATGTTTTGCTTGATGGAACAATAAGGAATAGATCATAGCCATGTAGATATTTTAATTTTCTTCTCCTGCATGAGAAAATGTGGGAGATTTCATAAAATGGCTGCCATGAAAGGTACTACATTCATACTTGCAAAATGGCTGCCCTAATGAGAAAGTCAGAAAATATTACCAGAAGCAAACTGAAAAAGTTGTACTTCAATATTCCATGTATAACTTTCATTACCCAGCTTAGGTATGACTTTTTTTTTCTGGCCTGGAAGGCACACTTTAAATAAAGCACTGGGCTACAATTGCTAATGATATTCTAAGAATATGTATGTTATTCATGGGGCCCAGAAATATTCTTGTAAATAAATGGTATAGGTTGACTCTTTGGTCTACAAGGTAAAAATTTCCAATTTGTCATCTTTTAAAATTAAAAATATCTGAAAGAAAATTGAAGTCAGAAAGGGCAGGAAATGTCTACAGATACTCTGATGCCAAGGAATGCCCCGCTATCTACCTCAAGGCTCTGCTATTGGGAATTATTGAGCTGTCAGGGGAAAAAAACCTAGATGGAATCAAATAGAGAAGAGATTGCTAAATAACCACTTGTCTGCAAAGACAGATAGTTCTGAACACTTTCCTCATAATGCTACTCCATTTACAAGGTCGGTTCAGAATTAAATATGTATCTATGGAGACTAAGGCACGGTGATGATCATATTTCCTCTGTTCTGTTATTGTTCAGCTGTTTGTCTCATTTTAGAGCTCAACATTTCCTGAATCCCAGTTTAACTGTGAGAATTTCAAAGATTTAATTTTAGAACTGCAGTCCGTTTGCCAGAGATTTCAGCTTCCTAGATTATCATCGTGTCCACATTTGCATAATGATAAAACACTTGAAAAATAATGTGAAAGCATACAAGATTATATGGGGATTTTTTTCTTCATGTATTTGCATTTTTTAAAAAATAGCACTCATGTGCAGATCAGTCAAGCAAGGGGATAAATGAACTAAAATCTGCAATACCATGAATGTAGACTTTTATCCAAAGTTAATACAAATACTAATTCAGACTGAATAAAATAGAATTCCTAATTTATTTGCTTTAGCCATGGAACATAGAATCATAGAACTAGAAGGGATCTCAAAGATCTTATAGTCCAACTCCCTGCTCAATGCAGGAGACCTTATACCAGTGATGGCGAACTTTTTCAGCACCGAGTGCCCAAACTGGAACGTGCGTGCATGTGTGCGTGCTGGAATGCCAGAAACCCAAAGACCAGCTGGCTGGTATGCGCATGCCTGTTTTTTGGCTGTTTTCAGACTGTTTTCCAGGCTATTTCCAGGCTGTTTTTGGGGTGTTTTCGGGCCAGAAAAATGGCCAGAAAATCGCCCAGAAAACAAACCAAAAAAGGGCTTTTTGGCCATTTTTCGGGCCGTTTTCTGGTTGTCCAGTGCCCACAGAGACCAGCTGGCAGGTGCACATATGTGTGCCGGAAACCAGAAGAGAAGCTGGCAATGGCACGCATGCCCACAGAGAGGGCTCTGTATGCCATCTCTGACATACGTGCCATAGGTTCGCCATCATGGCCTTATACCATACCGATCAAATGATTGCCTGGTCTATTTTTGAAAACCACCAGGGAAGGAGCACCCACAATTCCAGAAGGCAAGCTATTCTGTTGATTAATTGTTCTCAGTGCCAGAAAATTTCTCCTTACCTCTAGGTGCAGTATAGAATGCTCTGTTGATGTAGTCTAGGACAGCATTGGCTTTTTTGGCAGCTATAGCACACTGCTGACTGATACCTAGGCAGTGGTCCATCTGGATACATAGATCCCTCTCACATGCATTGCTGTTGAGTCAGGTACTGCCTGTCCTGTACCTGGGCATTTGGTTTTTCCTGCCTAAGTGCAGGAAAAATAACTTTATTTTTCTCAGCACTGAGCTGCATTTTGTTGGACAGGGTCCAGTGCTCAAGCCTATCAAGATCTTTTTAAATCTTGAGTCTATCTTTCAAAGTGTTAGTCATTCCCCCACAGCTACTGCCATCTGCAAATTTGATTTCTCTTCTCTTCTCTTCTATTAGATCATTTATGAAGATGTTCAAGAGCATGTTGTGGTACCCCATTGCTTGCTTCCCTCCATGAAAATGTAGTTCCATTAAGGACTACATGCTGAATGCAGTTGATCAGTCAATTACATATCCACTGTCCATCCCATATTTTTCTATCTTAGCATGGAGTAGGTTGTGATCTACATTATCAAATACCTTATTGAAGTCCAGATATACTACATCCACAGCATTTCACTGGTCCGCTAATTTTGTCACTTTATCAAAGAAAGACATAAGATTTGTCTGGCATGATCTGTTTTTAACAAACCCTAATAATCACCTTGATCACTGATAGGTGCTCACAAATCCTCTGCTTCATTACCTTTTCCAGGATTTTCCCAGGTGCTGATGTCAAGTTGATTGACCTATAATTTCCTGGATCTATGTTTTCCCTTTTTATAGATTGGAACCACCTTAGCTCTTTTCCAGTGCTCTGGTAGTTCCCCTGTACTACAGGAGCTTTGAAAGATTACATTCAGTGACTTTGAGATTACATCTGCCAATGCCTTCAGAACACTGGGATGCAAACTACCCAACCAAAAAGCTCCAATACATGTTAAGAATTAAGGTTAAGAGATTTTCAAAAACAATTCTATTAAAAATAATTGCAAACATTCAAGATTTTATCAAATGATAGTATACAAAGCCCTGCCACATTTTTTAATCTCTTTGCTGTAAAAACTGGGGAATTATTCCAGGAACAAAAGCAATGTATCATACCATAAAATTATCCATGCTTCACTTTTTACTCATGCCCTTCAGAATAGTCTAGCATGATCAGGCTTGATTCATACCAGCTACTAACTCAAGGAAGCCAGGTTAATTTCAATAAATATCAGATGAGTAAAGGTGGGGTCGCTTTAGCTTTTAATAACAAGCTGTATTTCAGAGTAGCTCATAGCGAGAAGGAACACCTACCACTTACAAACCTGTGAAACTGGTTAGCCTTGTACCTTAATTGACAAATATTCTAATGTACTAACTCTTTCTTGTCTGGACTTTGGTCTTCATTATCTTGACTTTGCTCTCTGCAATTTTGATTAGGAATCCAATAACTTGGGCTTCTGAATTCTGGATGGGCTAATTGACCATTAAATATTTTTCTGATTATGCATTACAGTTTTTGGAAATGAATGTTGCAATTTGTAATCCCTACTCAGAATGGTATAGTTGCTACACTAACAAAACATCCATCAAAGTTGCTATCTGTCTGATTACCAGATTTGTTTCCTTTTATTTGAGTAAACCATGAAACTTTTGGTGAAAAGTCTGCATTTTGGAGACTTCTTTCCCCCTTTTTGGCACAGAGACCAAACAGAGAATACTCAATTTTGAAAAACAAAGAAATTGTGAGGGAGGCAATTGTAAACAACCTGATTATGAATATTATTGCTGAAAATTGCTTGAGGATGTATTTTCATAAACCAATAAATTGGGAACAAATAAATGTATCTGAAAGAAAGAAAACAATTGCCTTTCAGTGATTAGGGTAAAAGCAATTTGAATATGGAACATTATATCCGATTCCTTCACTCACTGACAGCAGAACAATTGTTACAGAGTTTAGGAGCTATTCTACCCCAGCAACATCCCTTCAAAGCTCTGTGCATCTGAGTGTATCTGAGAGCAATTTCAAAGTTTTAATTAGTGAAACAAAAAACCATGCTTGTTCATTTTATTGCTGGTTTAATGATTGCCCAGCAATATTTTCAGTTTCATTTCTGCACAATTGAGAGCAGTGTTGGCTGGGAAATTCTGCCTGGGGGATTCTGGGAATTGGATTCCATACATCTTACAGGCTCCAAGATTGGGAAATAATGCTCTAGATGGTAACCAAGTCTGTATAAACTAGTATAATAAAATATGTTTAAACCAGTTTTTAATATTTTAATACATACTTTATATATACTTTGTGTATATTAAAATATGTAATATATATTAATAAATGAACAAGTTGCTCACACATATCAATAAGGCAGAGCTAGTCTATTGCCACAAATAAAAGAAAGGATTATATTCTGAAGTGTTTTGCAGATTTTGGTTTAGTAGACAAAACTATCAGAGACTTAAGATACTGATTTTTTTTTTCATTTCAACCAAACCCCAAGTATCTAATTAACTGCTTTTTCATGTATGGCTAGGAGTTTAAAAGGAAAAATCTAATCTGGATAAGCCTTACAACACCTTTTATTGTATCCATTAACCTCTTGCCCCAAATAATGCAAAAATTTGTCTGATCCTGCTCATTTCAACGTCATAAATCTCTGGAGGGCATTTTGTTTTAAAATTCAACCCTTACTTATAAGAAAATTCTACACCCTAAATGTAGAATGCTGTGTATATAATTAGCATTTTAAATTAGTACTAATAGTATTCTGCTAAGGCAAAAACCAAAACAAAACATAGAATAAAATGTTTTAATATTCATTATAGTTATTTATGTTACCACTACTCCCCCTTTCTCCCTGTTTTTATTTTGCATTTGTCTTTAGGTCTATTAATTTATAGTTAAAATCCCTCAACTCTGTAACCATTAGATAGCAACAATGGTGGGTTGCCCCTGGTTCGGACCGGTTTGGAAGAACCGGTAGTAAAACCGGCAGAAGGCCCTGCCCACTGCCCTGGATGTCATCATCAGCGATCTGTGCATGCGAGTGTGCCCTTGTGATCCTGTTGCAAACCGGCGGTAAACGTAAGTAGAACCCACCCCTGGATAGCAACAAAGCAATGAATACTTTCTATATCTTTTCCTGTAGCTGTCTAGTAGTCATTTGATCTTTGGAGTACATATATCCCTATTCCCTACTGCCTACTTTTTAGCTATCAGCTTCTAAAAAAATCTTTACAACATTTAAAGTCTTGATTTTGTTCTGTTTCACCTTGCAGTATCCCCATGAAATAGGTGAAACCCATTCTATCCAACAGCTTATCAAGGACCGTCTTCAACTATTCTTCAACAGATTGCAGGACAAGTCAAGATTTCATTTCAGCCTCCAGAGTTTTTTCAGGAGACAGAATCACATGAACTCAAATGGTCAAAGCTTTTAGGCTTTCAACCTTTGGAAGTGGTCTGAAGTTTTCAAATTCCTACAGCTGCAAAAAAATTTCAAGCCAAGAAGCAGGAAAGAAGTAGGCATGATGCTTCTTTAGATTGCAATATTTTGCAAATTGATAAATGAGTGATACAGCTTCTACTTCTGTTTTTCTGGGCATGGATGAAAGCTATGAAAACGTAGCTTCCACAATTACGTTGAACATTTCAATAAAAGACAATGTTTGGACAGCATGAAAAAACAACTAGCAGGCCTTACTTTCAATGTGGTTTCAGAATGTTCCTAGAATCTACATTAAAATTAAAAAGTATTACTTGCCCAACCTCCTTCTTTTGTTTGCCCAAACTTCTATGCACAATTTGATAGTTCAGGAATTAACCAAATAGTTAACAGTCAATGTTAGCATTTGACATACTTTTCCCTCCAGTTGTAAATAGTATTTGACAGTATCTGACAACTGTCCTAGAGCAACAGTTAAGATGTGATCATATCTGAAGTACAGCTGTTACTGTTTGACAGTATTTGGCAGGTGACACATCACAGTTGTCAGCATTTGATGGTATCTGACAGCTG
The DNA here is from genome assembly GCA_012654045.1 of Ptyas mucosa. Lineage (NCBI taxonomy): Eukaryota > Metazoa > Chordata > Lepidosauria > Squamata > Colubridae > Ptyas > Ptyas mucosa. Next base: position 27,686,115 of record WNWU01000007.1, read on the forward strand.
CCATGCCAAGTATTCGACAGCTTACTTCATATAGAATATAGGAAACAGGTTTAGGGAAGGAACAGATCAAAGTAGATTGGGATCTACTAGATCTCTGGTGATTCATAATAGATTTGACAAAAATGTCTGTCACCTTCCAGGGATTTAATAACACTAGTGGCAAAATGATTGCCCAGGTTAAATCTTGCAGAAATAAGTAACCTGACATTACCAGGAATAGGTTTTTGCTTGGAAATACTATGAACTCAAAAATGTTTCATTCAAAACATTTCAAAAGTTTTGACTTTTATTCAAAACATTTTTTTGAATCAGACTCCAAATGGTAAAGCTAAAATTTAAATAAGAAAATGAAAGGAAACAAGAAACAATGTGTTTAACTGATTGATTACAAGCTACTAAGTTATTGTCAATTTTTTCGTAACTCACATGTGACCAGTTTAGGATAATTTGAGTCTGGACATCTATTGTTCCAATGAGAATTCAATTCAATTAGAAATGATCCTAAAAATAGTTGATTCAGAAATGTAAGTTCTAATGATCTTGGGAATAGAATTTTTGAAAGAGGAAAATACAAGCTTGCGCTCATTGCATTTTTGTATTTTGCTTGCTCCTAAAAATACCTTGATTCTCAAGAGCAAACATAAGTAGTTTGGACAATAAAAATGTAATGTGAGCTATGCTTGTCATTTTATGGTGCAGGAATAGGCTTAGTTCTATACTCAGCAGTGGTGGGTTTCAAACTTTTTTACTACTGGTTCTGTGGGTGTGGCTTGGTGGGCGTGGCATGGCTTGGTGGGCATGGCAAGGGAAGGATACTGTAAAATCTCCATTCCCACCCCACTCCAGGGGAAGGATATTGCAAAATCCCCATTTTCTCCCAATCAGCTGGGACTTGGGAGGTAGAGAATAGATGGGGATGGGGCCAGTCAGAATTTTTACTACCGGTTCTCCGAACTACTCAAAATTTCCACTACCGGTTCTCCAGAACTGGTCAGAACCTGCTGAAACCCACCTCTGATACTAAGGGTTAAATATTGGGTGAAGTATTCTATCCCATAATCCCTTTTGCTCTGATTTTTTTTTGGGGGGGGGGGAGATAAAAGTCTTGTAATTTTTTCAACCTGCTGTTAACTCTCTCTTATGAACTTGTGCTATAGAAGTATTTATATTTTCCTCTATAATTCATAAAAAACAAGGGACAGATTGTGATTTAACAGCACTGTGGCCTGAAGCTAAAGTATATACTTCATGATACATTTACAAAGTTTCTATTAGAATCTTCTTATAATCATGCTACTTTATCACTCTAAACCCAACAACTTGTAATCACAGAATATTAAGCTGTATTATCAATAATTGGAAAGTTTGCTATAATTTGGAGTCATGGAATTGTAACTATTGTCCAAGAAACTATAAAATCTTCTACAATTTCAGCATACTGTGCCCTATTCTGGTTATCTGTAATATTGCACTGGTGAAGCTTGGCTTTAAAACTCATAAATCTTATTAACCTATTTTGCTCTGTGTTGAAAAATCATTTGTTGTTCAGAATGCTAACTCCTTTAATGGTTAGAAAATTGTTAGGATTTCAACACTGTCAATTCCAGGCAATCTGATAAGCCTCTGGGATTTGAAAATAAGGACTGGATGCATGGAGAATAAATAAGGGATATTTTAGTATTTGCCAGTGAGGCCAGTCCCTCTTAGTTGGTGCCTAATGTACTGGAGTAAATCTTTGGTAAAGGTTTAATGGCCAGTTCTTCATAAGGAAGCTAAGATAACTTGGAGAGAAGGTAAGACAAGGGCCATGAATGGTTATGCTGCAGAAAAAAGGAACAAAGAGAGACAAAATAATAATAATAATAAGTGAAATAAGAAAAGTATGGAGAGTGTAACTTTTAGATTTATTTTCAAGTTTTTACCAGCAGTGGCTATAAGAAGCATCTACATTTACTGTATACACTTGAATATAAGCTGAGTTTTTCAGCACGTTTTTCAGGCTGAAAAAAGCCCCCTCGGCTTATATTCGAGTCACGAAAAAAATGCCTTTTTTCCTGCAACCGTTTTGGCTCCCTGGGTTGCTGGCAGACTTCCTAAAACCAAAATTGGGCATGGGGGAGGGGTGCGGCGCCCCTCCCCAGCACCCCTTTTTGGCTCCCAAGAGTGGCAGGAAGGCTTCCTAAAGCCAAAATGGGGCGTGGGGGGGTGCGGCGCCCCTCCCCCACGCCCCTTTTTGGCTTCCAAGAGTGGCAGGCAGGCTTGCTAGGGGCATGAGGGGGGTGCCTAGCAAGACTCCCTGCAGCCCCCTGGAAGCAAAAATGGGCTGGGGGGGGGGCTTAAAGGGAGAAAGAAACAAAGAAATCCTCACTGTTTAGGGAGATCCCATGTGCACTGAGCTTGAGTTGAGAGCTGATTTTAATTGAGAGCTTCTTGTAATTGGCTGCTAGCTAGCCTTGCTCAGGCTAAGCCAGGAGTAGGTTCTCCCAGCTTGGCTGCCTCAGGAATTCTGGGAGTTGAAGTCCACAGGTTGTAAAAGGGCCACATTTGCCCACCCCTGTATAGGGACTACTCAGAGGGCTGAAAAAAGTCATTTCTGACAGGTCCTCGTACTTCTGACCGGTCCTCACACTTATGACCATCCTCACATTTATGCCCATGCAGCATTCTTAACAACCATGTCACTCATTTCACAACTGCTTCTCTTCACCATGGTGACAAGATTTTTGTTTTTGTTAATCCTCTTTTCCACTTACAGAGCTAGTTTACTGTTTTTCTTTGAAATCAATATTCAAAAACATTTAACCTACTGATGCCTCAATTAATGTAATTTTATTGGTATCTATTTTTATTTTGAAATTTACCAGTAGCTGCTGCATTTTCCACCCCCGGCTTATACTCGAGTCAATAAGTTTTCCCAGTTTTGGGGGGCAAAATTGGGTACCTCAGCTTATATTCGGGTCGGCTTATACTCGAGTATATATGGTACTTCTGAGATATCTGAATATTTGGTTGGGTGTGTACTTTCACTCCACTATAAAATCAGGGAGTTTCATACATGTCACCTGTGTATGTGAGATGTAATCAATGTGAGCACATATATGTTCTCTTAATGTATCAATTTCTGTTCTGCTCTCATGTTGTATCTGTTGTTTGTACTTTTGCCCTAGGAAACATGGTTTCTCTACATAATTCCTGGGTCTGGATCATGTGGACTTTAGAAATAGAATTAATAGCAACCCAATCTCTGGTGGGTTTCTGAACTTTCTTTGCCAGCTTCTCCTACCCAAATTTGGTCTCTGCTATTTTGTTTTCAGAAAGTTCTTCAGATGGCAAATGGACAGACAAAGTCCTAAACTTTTTCATAATTTCTTTCCAGTGTTCATTTGGGTTGCACAGACTAAAAAGACACTATAGTAATCCCTTCTCTAATTATAGTAATTCATTTTGTAATTATGCATGGTATCAAGGAGAAGCAATTTATATCTGGTAATATTTATTTTTAAGGTGTTATAGTTAAAAATAGTTTTAGTTGTTCATGATTGTCTTGTTCCCTCAGTAAATGAGTTGTAGACAATTTTTCCATCACATAAGTTACTGTGTTATCAAAAGAACAAGTAAGAGAGGTGACAATATTACTGTAAAATCAAACCTTAGTATACAAATTTTTGAGTGGTGCTATAAGGTTCTAAAATACAGGTTGACAAATTTGAAAGAAATTATGCCATGTCTGTCCAAATATATGTAACCCTTCAGATTTACCAAAAAGCTAAAATTTTAATTAAAAAGAATTAAAACAGTAATTAAATTACAATATCTGAACAATAAGAGCATTAGGAGGAGGCAATGTACAGCAGTTTAAATGATTCTATAATACATATTTAAAGCCACAGACAAAATATACTAAAAGACCTGAAGAATAAAAACATTTTTGCCTTGTGTATAAAGATTTTAATGCAGGTATTAATTTCTTCTAGGAATGATCTGGAGATAGTTACCTCCATGGCTCCATATAAAAATGATTATAGGGGTTGAATAGGAATAAACAGAGAGAAATATTCAGTCTTAAACCATGAAGGGCTTTAGATTAATTTCAACGTGCAGGGTAAGACCCCTTCGTGAAGACACTTGCAAAGGTTATACTTACTCTACTGTAGTAAACTATAATGCCAATATATTTAAGGAAGTCTGTAATGGTACAGTTATGTTTTCCCTCTGATCTCAGTGTGATATGGCTTAATATGAATTGATGTTTCTCCATCTTTCTATGTGTCCTTGAGCATGTAGAAATCTTTAAAAGTTTTGTTTTTTTGTTATTTGCATGAGCTATTCCAAGTAAAAAGCAGGCTACTTCTTTTTCATACTTCTATATATTTATTTGAGAACAAAATCTATTGGGACATGGAAGTCTTAAATAACTTATCCTGGAATTTACAGATGAGAAGAAATATTGTGGCTTTTATTTGATCTTGTGGTTTAAACTCTAAAATTTGTTAATAATCTCTTGATTCAGGATATTCAAATCACTTTAGAAATTACTCTTTTATGTTAAACCTGGTAGGTTCTGGCACATAGCTAGTAGACAACCTGTTTACAAGGACTGTTAAAGAGTGGCACATAGTAATTCCACTCAAAATGTAGCAACTCAGATGTTTCACAGGGGTTTTGTGGCTCTCAGTTCAGCACGTTCAGGCTTGTAGCATTTTCTAGATCTGGACTTTCTGTTTTAGAGCTTCCCCTAGGTCAGTGATGGTGAACCTTTTCGGCACCGAGTGCCGAAAAGGGAGTATGAGCATGCACATGCTTGTCTGAGCCAAAACCCAAAAGAGGAGCTGCCCAGTGCACATGCGCGCGCCTGAAAATGAACTTCCGGTTTCCATGCATGTGCACCGGCCAGCTAGTCTTCTGGGTTTCTGGTGTGCATGTGTGTGCGTCAGTCAACTGGCCAGCGCGCATGATCACACAGGAAAATGGAAAATGGAAGACCAGCTCTTTCAGTTTCCGGCACTGCCACACACATGAAGGCCAGCTGATCATCGCACACACGTGTGCTAGAAACCCGGAAGAGGAACAGGCAACATCATGTGTGCCAGGCAACATAGCTCCGCGTGCCACTTCGGGCACGCATGCCATAGGTTTGCCATCATGGCCCTAGGTTAATTGGTATGTTCAGATACTGAATTTAGTAGCTGGAACAGTAAAGTGTACAATAGACCAGAACACACAGTTGTAGTTGATTAGTTAGAGAGTGCTGACTCATGCATGAGGTAATCTATGCTATGATTGGTTGCTGCAAGTATAAGGGGGAGTTTCCCTTTTTCCCCTCCATTTTTCTTCTCTGTGTTCTGTATACCGTTTCATTTACCTCATAATGTTCCTGTGTTCCTATCTTAACGTTCTTCCTAATCCTGCTGTAAATTTGAATACTAAATATATTTATATAAAAGACTAGTTTGGGTCAGTGTTTCTGACTTCATCTATACAGCTATTGTGCAATTCCATGTCATGGTGCAACAAATTGATTTTGGTCTCTTAAAAATGGCCTTTCCTTCAAACCTGAGGAGCTCTGTGGCTAGCAGTTTTCTAGACCACTTTAACATTTTTCTAGCTTAATCCTTTGTTAAATATGAGTCCATAAATCAAACTAAGCCATTATTTGTTTTGGTCATATTTAGAATAAGCCACAAGGGCTTGGTTGATGCATAATGCTAAACCAGGGGTTCCCAAACTTGGCAGCTTTAAGACTTGTGGACTTCGACTCCCAGAATTCTCGCTGGCTATGCTGGCTGGAGAATTCTGGGAGTCGAAGTCCACAAGTCTTAAAGCTGCCAAGTTTGGGAACCCCTGTGCTAAACTATAAACTATGGGTCACAACAATTGAGTTGTCTAAGTGATGGATTTACACATATTGACTTTCATAAAGCAGGTTGCTCAACATTTTGAAAATAGTAATACTTGTCTCTAATATGCAGGCAGGAAAATGTAGTTATCTTATCTGGCCCAGTTTGTTCTGACTGGCAACAGTTTTCTGAACTTTCATGACTCTACTGGGAACTGAATCTGAGACTTTCTGCATTGAACTCTATGGACAGTGGGCTCATTATTTTAAGCAACATCCTTTCTTCACCTGATTTTTAAGACATTATTTTTTCCTATTTCATCCCAGAACAGTTGTTCTGCAAAGAGATTTGAAATATGCTTTCAAAATAAACAGTTCATTTTGTACTCGGCCATATTTTTCACGCAGCGCCTGTTGCATAGAAAGTAGAGCATGCTGCTCTATCCTGGGGCTGATATTTTTGATACGGAAAAGCCTGTAGAGGTTGACAGAACTTTACACTGTAAGAGAATAAATCACTTCAGCTGCATGTGCTCCTTGCTAAATGTTTTCCTTTTTTCTCTCTTTTGAGACAAAGGTAATAATTAACAAGTGTTTGATGGAGGTGAAGGAACAGAGGAGAAAATGGGAGCTATTTTTTTTTCTTATACACAGACATTGTGCTGAGCCTGAAGCTAAAGGATAAGGATTCCATAATTGTAGCTCTCTATGGAGATGTGCCAAGAATTCTAAACCTTTTGGCAGCCGTCTTTTCAGAGAATAGAAGTTTTTGAATAAAAGAGGAATAAAAAATCTTTTTAACTGTCACAAGTGAAGAAGGAAAAAAATTAAGCCAAAGAATTCCTTTTGGTTCTTTAGATTTATGTAACATTAATGAGTCTAAGGACAGGTCAGGATAGTTCTGTGAATTGAATGATGTATTTAGATGTAGAAAATCTATTTTTATATCCCTGCTCAATTCTAAAATGCAAGGTGTAGCTTTAAGCCTGGTTCATAAAAATACAGGCTGGAAATCCATATGTGCACAGCACATCTGGCTCCTAAAGTTTTTACCGATTGTGTGTATCTTGTGAGGCTAATGCTGTGTCAAACTTTGCTATTTCTGAAATATTTTCTCCAGCATGTGAAAGAGACTTCTTCTTTTTAAAACTATATTCTTGGGAAACTTGCAAATCTCTCTAGAATTTCTGTCTGAAGTTTTTGAATTAATAGATTATTAGTTGTGGCATTGCTGTTTGTTGCTGTTTACTTTCTATTACATATTTTCTCATTCCTTTGAAGCCTCTTGGCTATTCATCTTTTCTGATCTGAAAAAAAAATCAAGTGGAGAATTTTTCACGTCTTTCTGTATAATATTAACTGAAAGGTTTGAAGCTATGGAGATTGAAGAGACTATTGAAGAGATGGTTTTATACAGCAATAGAAAAAGTAATATACACAATACCAATAGAAGAAAATATATTTAGCTTAGGATGGAACTGTGGAGTCCTTGGTGCTCTCTGAGCTTTTCATGCAGAAATTTTGTTACCAAAATTTCTACCTGTGGCCATGGCCTGGTAGTGGGCTGTGACCAGGGGTGGGTTCTAATTTTTTTTTACTACCGGCTCTGTGGGCGTGGCTTATTTTGTGGGCGTGGTCATGTGACAATTCTTTAGGATTTAGCAGAGGTACTGGTCTACCAGGCTTTTAACTGCTTGCAGAGCTGTACCGGTCTACTCATTTGTTTTTGGTGGCAGCGGTCTACTCATTTGTTTTTAGAGGCACCCGTCTACTCATTTGTTTTTGGCGGCACCAGTCTACTCATTTATTTTTGGAGGCACCGGTCTACCACCACACTGCCTTTTAACACTGATCAGCTGTAGGGCAGCCCTTTGAAGCCTCGCAGCAAGAGTTTAAACAGTTTTTTTCCTTCTAGCCAATCAGCTGGGACACAGGAGGCAGCAATAGATTGGGGGTGGGGCCAAATAAAAGGTAAGAATAACACGGGTGGGTGGGGGTGGGCGGGGGTGGGCAGGGGGGGCAGAACCCATTCGGTGATGTCATATCGTTACCGCTACCGGCTCGGCAGAACCAGGCGGAACTGGGAGGAAGCCACTTTTAGTTGTGACCTATTTGGAACTGGGCTGGGCAAGCAGCATGCAAATGCATGCGGGTCCATTTGTGTGAGCAGTGGGTGTGCATTCAAGTATGTGCAACTCCATTTATGGTGTACTGGGTTCCTGCAGTGTGTTTGTGCTTATCTGAATAATGCTCTCTCCTTTTGTGAGAGGTTAGATTCTTACTTTGGTAATGGACTACCTGATTTATGTATGTAGTTTAATAACAGACTTGTGTTCTACTTTGCCACCATTTCTTTTAATGATGAAGATATCTAGGAAAGGTAGTGTATTGTTATTTTCTTCTTTCCTTGTGAATGTTATTCCTTTTGAAGATCTTGTTAGTTGTTTCATATGTCTTCTATACCTGTTTCTTTTTTATTGTTATTCTTATGACAAAGATATTGTCAACATACCAGCTCCATATTTTTGGTTGTCTACTGGGATTGTCATCATTTCTAGATGCTGCATTATAGTCTCTGCATGAACCTATAAAATATGGATCATACACAGCATCCAGACACATAAACACACAGACATGCAGGAACACATAGACAATGGCAAATCCGCAAAGAAAGTTACAGAATCGCACAGGCTCTTTGCTTGTTAGACCTCTAGTGGCAAACCACAGGCTGCATGCTAGAAGTTAAAGTGGTTAGCAATTAACGTATTAAGGTCAAAACAGTGAGCTTGCTAGTTCCTGTCTTGTACTTGAAAGCAAATGGTGTGCCACTCCAGAAAGCAAATAGGAAGAGTAGTATGTCTATGCATCCTCTCTTCCTAGAGTAAAATGTGAGTCAATCACAGGACACATGTGCAAAACATGTTTCTGCTTAGAACCTGGAAGAACTTGGTCACCTAGATCACATCTTCTAAAAAAAATCTAATGATCTTTGAACTCTATGAATTGTTCTTCTAAGGAAGAATAGGAAAGGCTTAGCAGATACATTCTTATGTTTGGAAGTGATTGACATACCCTGTTTCCCTGAAAATAAGACATCCCCTGATAATAAGCCCAATCGGGCTTTTGAGTGCATGCGCTAAAATAACCCTTCCCCTCTGAAAATAAGTCCTCCCCGAAAATATTTAAACGCAGGTAAAACAGCAAGAGGAGCCTCATCTTGCTCCTCTTGTCCCAAAATAATAAGACCTCCCCGAAAATAAGGCCAAGCGCTTATTTTGGAGTTCAAAAAAATATAAGACAGGGTCTTATTTTCGGGGAAACACAGTAGTATTGTCCCCAAAGATAATCTGAAGATAAAGATAGTTTGTTGACTCTAAACCAGGTTAAAGACCAATAATAGGGAAACAAGATTACAGAATACCAATGTCATATTTAAGATGAGGATTTTTAAAAATGTTACATCTGTAAGAAGTGACTGTGGATGGATTATTAACCTAATGAATTTCAGACCGGAGGATGCACCATATCTTGTAGAGAGGGCATTTCTTTCAATTAGCTAGAAAAGTTGCAACTATTCAGGGGCTGCTTAGATGATTTATCGGTTAACCAATTATTAAACTGAAATACCGTCAATCCTGGATTCTGGTTTATGGCATAATGATATCCTTACAGCCTAAATCAATGTTTCTCAACCTCGGCAACATTAAGATGTGTGAACTTCAACTCCCAGAATTCCATAGCCAGCCTTGTTGGCTGTGGAATTCTGGGAGTTGAAATCTACATATTTGAATGTTGCCGAGGTTGAGAAACGCTGATCTAGATAGCATCTAATGTAAGAATCTTCTTCAATTTGAGCAATTTATAAATCCATTAAAATAAAATAATATTCTTAATATCAAATGGCAATTTTTTGGTTTCTGAAACAGAAGTGGAAATTGTAAACATCGTAAGCCGCCGTAAGTAAACATCAATTATTTATTAACTTTACTAAAACTGCCAGAATGTTTAAATTATATGTTTATTAGTCTCAACTGATCTGAAAGGCATTAAGAAGGAGTATACTAAACATATTTAAAAAGTGGTATGGATGATAACCTGCTATTGGTACAGGACTTTCCTTACGAGTAGACCATATCTAGTCACTCCAAGTCACTCCTCAAGAAATAGGATAATGTGTTTGCAGCTGTAGCATGCCATCAGTTGCACAGTTGTCCATTGCTGGCATCAGGAGTTTTGGATTTAATTTCAGCAACTGGAAGCAGAAATCAGTTTGGCTTAATATCATCTTGCTCCTGTTCTTACAAAGTTCATGTGAATGATTTCACTGCTCAAATGCAGATTCTATTTGTTCATCCTTTGTCAAAGGTAACAATGCTAACTGAGTAACAGAGCAACTTTTTAGCTGCCTTTCAAGAAATTGCATAAAGGCACCAAATCAAGCCTCTTTTCAAGAAGGCAAATGAAAAATTTTTAAGGCTGACTTACTAATTGTTTCTTTGGCTATGGCCCACAACTCAAGGAAAAGCTATTTTTAAATACAATGGCTCCATTGATAGCAAATTGTGTAGTAACTAAGGTTTCTTTCCTTAAGGCTGGCAGAAGGACTCGGTTGGTAGCATACATTTTAACAGCTGGCATGCTAATTAGACTTTTTTTAATTGAAATGAGCTAAATGCTAGTAGTGTTTCTAGTCTCCCAAATGCTGTTGCAGCATTGATAAAACTTCATAAAAACCATTTTGTGATAGATAGATAGATAGATAGATAGATAGATAGATAGATAGATAGACAGACAGACAGACAGACAGACAGACAGACAGACAGACAGACAGACAGA
>WNWU01000007.1:27696796-27728976 GCA_012654045.1 Ptyas mucosa
AGACAGACAGACAGACAGACAGACAGACAGACAGACAGACAGACAGATGAGTCACGGACAGATAGATAATGAATAGATTCTATAGGACTGAGATAGAAGTATAATTTACTGTAGGTTTATAGATATACTTAAACCTAAAGTGTAGTTTGGGGTTGATTGCTTGAAATGGCATTTCCTGTTAGAAGTAATTATCCAATACATATACACACCCACATACTTAGGGTTTTGATATTTTGATACCTTGACTCAATAAGGAAATAGCTAGAAGACAACCACACTATCACTGAAAGAAAAATAATCTAATTTAGATTCTTGAAAAGTAGCAGGTACAAGACTGGAGTTTCACTTCTGAGAGTTTGATTGATGGACTCTTGATTTGTCTAAAATGCCAATCAATTTTTAAAGAGCAGTGATGATGGATGTATTAACAAGAACAAAGCAATGCTGTAATAAAATAGCTGAGTTTTAAAATTTTGGTTATAATTAATATCCCTCTAAGATGGCCTTCTCTTACAGAAGAAGAGGAATTGCATCATCAAATAGGAAATAATGGAATAAAACTGAATAAAATTTGCACATAGAGTTCAAACTTTATCTAGATGATTTCTATAATGAAGTCTGTAACCATACTCAATATAAGTTCTTCAGGTATTAAATCTTGTTAGGCAATTCCATAGTCCATATCTCTGTACTCATAGTTCCTTATTTTTTTAATGAATTAATCTTACAATTAGTGTTGATGAAGATTTTCAGTCATCCAGATAGAGTTGTATGGAAGTTGAATCAGGGCAACTGGACTTCTTTTCTTTTTTAGTTTGAAATGTTTCAGACTGAAGAAGCTACTTAAATAAACAGAGAAAAATTTCAAACCAAAAAAGAAAAAACAAATCAGTTGCATAACTCATCTTCCAGATTACAGAGTATCTTTTAAATAAAGGACTGTGCAAAATTGTACAAATTAGTTGCAACGAATAGCTTTCAACTAATGATGCATAATTAGTTATGGTATAAATAAAAATATAAATAAAACTTTTCCTTAAATCTTCCTTTAAGGGAAAATAGTTTAACATTTTAGAGTAAGCACTTGACAACCAGCTGGTGTTAGAAACTGTAAAACGTTTAAGTTCAGTATGGTTCACACAATGAACCAGATTTTTGGTTTTTTGTTTATAAAACTCAGTAGTATTGGATCAGACTCAGCAGCAGTCATAACTGAGCTACATGAGTGTCCCACAACATTAACCCACAACAATCTGGCTCCTCATTTTACTGGCTTTAGGAAGATGGAAGGCTGAGTCAACCTTGAGCCCCATTAAGACTGCACTCCAGGCTGTTTGTCATAAAACTTCAATTTAACCATTGAGGCACCTGGGCTCCTATTCTATTCCTTGACTGGCCTATCTTGAAGGGTGGACATGAATAGAATTTGTTGATGTCTACTGTATTTACTTGTGGATAACCACTCCCCCAATTCTAGAAATTTTTCTATGTTTCGATTTTTATAGTTGGTTTACCCAAGGGTAATCCATAGGTTACCCATTTTTTAAATGTTATTTTAGTTAAAAAATAAAAGGGTTAACTTCATATAGTCTTATATATAAGACTACAGTATATGGGATATATGGGTACTTTAAAACTATTATGATGGATGAACAGATTGAAATTGAATTGAAAGAAAACATGGGAATTTGTTTCTTTAGTTGACAACAGCAGCAAGACCTGTATGCACAGAGATGGAAAGACTCACAAATTCCTACAAAGGAAGAATAAGCTAATGGAATTGGCTAAGCTAGGGAAATGGACTACACTGATTAAAGACAACACTTTGTCTAACTTTGTTTCTATTTTGAAACCATTGTGTGACTTTTTCCTAAAAAAGAAAAACCTGAAAAAACGAACATTTAACTTTGGGATTTAACAGAATAACAGAGTTGGAATGGGACCTGGAGGTCTTCTAGTCCAAACCCCTGCTCAGGTAGGAGACCCTATACCATTCCAGACAAGTGGTAGTCCAGTCTCTTCTTAAAAGCCTCCAGTGATGGAGCACTCACAACTTTTGAAGGCAAATTATTCCAATGGTTAATTGTTCTGACTGTTATGAAGTTTCTCCTTAGTTCCAGGTTACTTCTCTTCTTAGTTAGTTTCCATCCATTGTTTCTTGTCTTGCCTTTTGATGCTTTGGAAAACAGTGTTGTGGTCTGCCGGTGGCCTGCAGAGCTGGCAGCAGAGTTGGACAGTGAAGGAGGAACATGGGCCAGTCCTGGAGTCTGGGGAAGGCTCAGATGAGGGCTCTGCGTCGGAGGCAGAGAAAGGGCCATTTGGGAGCTACGTGCTGCCTCCGGAGCCTCCAGAGTCAGACCTTAGTGAGGCAGAGGAACAGGGGGAGCCTGTTCCCAGTGCGCGCATGTGCAGAGCTGCCAGAACTCAAGAACAGTTAAAACAAAAGGGACGACTTGGGAGTATGGCTTGGAGATGATTGTCCCCTCCCATAAGACTTAAAAGAGGAGCAAAGGTACATGGGTCTTTGCAGGAAGCAACGGTGTTAATTCTGTTCAGTTTAAAGTCTGAAGCTCTGTTTGATTTTGGACTCCATGTGGCTTTGCCAATTAGGTCTTTGGCAGCGTGTCAAGGGAGATAAAGGTTGGTAATTATCAGCCTTATCCCAAAGGACTCTTCACAACTATTTGGGACTCATCTGTGAATGAACAGAATTCACAGCTGTTGCAATAAAAGAGGTTTTTGGGATTACTCGTGTGTTTTACTGACTCAGGAAGCTTAGGTCAGAACAAATAGATTGACCGTCTCTTCTTTGTGGCAGCCCCTCACATATTGGAACACTGCTATCATGTCACCGCTAGTCCTTCTTTTCACTAGACTAGACAAACCTATTTCCTGCAATTGTTCTTCATGTGTTTTAGCCTCGATCCCCCTAATCATCTTTGTTGCTCTTTTCTGCACTCTTTCCATGGTCTCTACATCTTTTTTATAATATGATGACCAAAACTGGATGCAGTATTCTAAGTGTAATTTTACTAAGGCTTTATAAATGGTACTAATATTTCATGTGATCTTGATTCTATTCCTCTATTAATGTAGCCTAGGATTGCATTGGCTTTTTGGGCTGCTGCCACACACTACTGGCTCATATTTAAGTTATTGTCCACTAGGACTCCTAATTGGACAAATAGGACTATTATGATATTTAAATACTGTGTATTATTGTTGATTTTAGATTATTATTATTATTGTTGTTGTTGTTGTTGTTGTTGTATTTTATAATTGTACCTTTACTGAAAAAAGTTATTCTTCTTCCCCTTTGCCCTCTTCTTTTAATTCTCTTTGCACTCTTGATTGCACTCTCTTTTCCCCACCCCTCTTTTTTTGTATTTTATCTTTTGCTGAAATTCAATAAAAAAGTTAAAAAGTACTATGGCATATATTCATGTATAGACCCATTTGCAGACTAAGTGCACTCAATTTTGGGGATGCATTTTGGCACGTAAAATTTTCAACTTCATCACAAGTATATTCCATAATTTAAATAAGACCCATGCCAGAAATTAAAAATAAGCTTGCTAAGAACTCATTTAAATCCAACCTAGAAGATGGTAGAAGTTTGGGAAACTGAATAATAATGACAATAATTTACTTTAGCGTGCTATTGTTAAATGGTTTTAAAAGAATGTTCTGAATTCCTCTGTCATCCTATTCCTCATCTCTAATATCTATTGATAAAGATTTTGATAGAGATAATGATTTCTAAAGGAGAAACTTGCCTCTGGAGTATGAGGCCTCCTATCTGGAGAAGGATGATGCCTCTGGTGGAAATGTTCCAAGATAGATTTAATTCAATTAAGAATTCTGGTCTCTGGCTTCAGGCCTCAAAGCGCAGTGAAGCCCAGAGGATTCAAAAGAGCAAGAGATTGGAGCCAGCAGGAAAAAAGCAGCAACCCTCATTAGACGTGCCTGCAATTGCCAGCAGACATCAACTGATCCTGAAAGCCCTTATTAAAAATGGACTGGCAATTGATGGGATGGCTGACTGGTATTTGCTTTATGGCAAGTCCTGCTCAATTGTTTCTGGCTGTGGAAAAGACAAAGCAGTGGGTACTACTGACTGCCAGCAAAAGGTTTAATTACAATTTATCATGTGCGGAAATCTAACAACTATTTGATTCCTGCAACAACAGACCCAAATCTGGCACAGGATGAAATAATATCTCCCTTCCAAGTCCTTGTATTAAATGGCTGACTTTCTTCCGACAGGCAGAATAGTTACATCTAGGCAAGGCAGATAGTAAGGAATATTCAACAGATTTCAGGGTGTCCTGCAAACTTTTAAATAAAAATACCATAGGTTGATGGTCAATTTCAAGCTACAGTTTGAATTCTTGATATATATTGGAGTGTTTATTACCATTTAATCTATGCTGATTTGTGATAAGGCAGGGGTGAAATCCAGCAGGTTCTAACAGATTCTGGAGAACTGGTAGCGGAAATTTTGAGTAGTTTGGAGAACCGGCAAATACCACCTCTGGCTGGCCCCAGAGTGGGGCGGGAATGGGGATTTTGCAATATCCTTCCCCCAGGAGGGGAGGGAATGGAGATTTTACAGTATCTTTCCCCTGGAAAGGGGTGGGAATGGAGATTTTGCAGTATCCTTCCCCTGCCATACCCACCAAGCCATGCCCACAGAACCGGTAGGGAAAAATTTTGGATTTCACCCCTGTGATAAGGATATCATTTATTCAGTTTTAATTGTACCCTAATGGACAATTTTTATTATTTTACCATGGATGTTATTTGTTTTAATTTGTTCTTACAGCAGATGTTTATCCATTGTATACTGTGGAAATTCTCATCTGTTACAACCTTTTCAACTATTGAGACATCCAAATTGAAGAAAGAAGGTATACATTTATACAAAAAGGAGGAAGGCAGGAAGGCAGGCAGGCAGGCAGGAAGGAAGAAATATCCACCTAGTGAAAGGGATGTGTGTGTGAGGAAAATTTTATTCATTTATTTATTAAATTTATATGCCTCCCATGTCACAGTTGGAGCAACTCAGGGTGTCTTGCAATATGATAAAAAGCTAAAAATAAAAACAGTTAAAATCAATAATTATTAAATAGAGACTAAAAAATAAGGAGACAGATGGCATGGGGTCTTCCCTCTTATCCCATCAACCATCTCCAGCATAGAAGAACCAGGTTTTAAGGCCCTTCCAGAAGGTCAGAAGGGAGTGTGTGGATCTCTCCTCTAGTGCAGAATGTTCCAAAGGGTGGGGGCCACCACAGAAAAGGCTCTTCTCCTAGACCCTGCCAGTCAAAGTTCCTCAGCTCCTTGAAGTGAGTTTGTGTGCCAATCCTACTGGGGTGAGAATCACTTATTGATTGCTTTGCTTGACAACTGAATTGCTCGTCCCAGTTATAGTTGCTAAATGCAACTACCCATACATTCACATTTTATCCAAATCAGCCCTCCTTTTAAATCCTTTTCAATGATGTTTGACTATCCTCTCAGTAATTCTAGGTGTGCATTTTCTGCTGCATTTTCTTCATCACCACTACAAGCCAATCATTGCTTCCTCAATGCAGGAAGAGAAGATACTATCCTTGTCCTGCTCCTAGCTCACTGCAAATGCAACCCTTGCCTGTGTTTTCCAGTTTCCATTCAGGATTTCTATTTTCTGACCTGCACAATCATTACAGGTGATGCAGTACTGCAGGCTACTTCTGCTGACTGCCTGCAATTTGGCAGTTCAAATCTCACCAGGCTCAAGGCTGAGTCAGCCTTCCATTCCATCCTTCTGAGGTCGGGTAAAAGGAGGACCCAGATTGTTGGGGGCAATATGCTGACTCTGTAAAACTTAGAGAGGACTGTAAAGCACTGTAAAGTGTTATATAACTGTACTATAGAGTATATGCTGTTGCTATATACTTAATATTCTATAGCAATTTTTATTAAGATATATATAAGAAGTTACTAACGCCTATTCTAAGTCCATTTCTAGAAAAGACAGAATAATTTTATATTCATTTTTTTGTGGTGGATAATGACCCCAAACGTAACTATCATTATTGCAAAGTTTGTTTTTGGAGCTTGTAAAACCTGCGTATTGATAGCACAATTGTGCAAGCATTTACTTTGTGTGCTCTGTTTTGTAGATTGTATTCTGCAGGTTTCATTGAGTAAGATTTATTTAGCCGGGGCCACTGACCTGTAACAAAAAAAGAATTTGACATTTGAAGCACTCTTTGGAGAACCTTTTTTTCTCAAAATTCTGTTCTGCACTTTGATGTTCTGTTCTATAATACCCCGCCTGAAAGGTATTGACAGACATTGTACTATTTTCCTATTGCTGGACCCTTTTTAGTTATAGTTTTACTTGCACAGTTGTGAGAGAAAGCCATGACTGGCAAGTGCCACCATAACAAATGGGAACTATTTCACATCTCTGCATGATGGATGAAATGCTTACCCAGCAATGAAAATGGCCGGATCTACCTGCTACTTTTCCTAGAAAATAATAGGTTTGTGGACCTTTGGTGTTGCTATGGCACAGAGAGACAAAGTATAGCTTCGCCACACAAGCTGAGATGAAATTTGTTGGGCGTGGAATTAGAGTAGCAGTTGGGGGGGGGGGGGAGATACAAAGGATGCTGTCATCTTATTTTACCATCCTATATATTGCTTATTTTTGTTTACAGTAAGTGTGGGCAATCTGCTGGAGTCTAGAAGGCACCCCTGGAGAATGAGAGGGTGGCCGAAGGCCATAGTGATAAGTGTCAAAATAAAATGAAAGGGCCACATCTTGTATGTGGACCAAATCAGGACACTGGTATTTCTAGTCTTTAATTATATTGAATCCATTCAAGAGAGACAAACCCAACCCCACCATTCAACTTCAGGAACTACATGGGCATGGTAGAAACAATATAGAAATAGATTTTCTTGAAGTAAACATCCTGAGGCCTTGTTTACAGTCCTGGAAACCCATCCACATATTGACAAAGAATTTAGCTTTTTGGGGGACCAGATTACCATATTTTTCAGAGTATAAGATGCTCCGGACTATAAGACACACTTACCTTTTTTTGGTGAGGAAAACAAGAGAAAGAAATCTGCCTCTGCTTCTGCCTCCCAGCAATTTTGCCTCGTTGCAGCAAACAGCATGCTTTACTTTCATTTTTGTTTTCAGCATAGCTTGATTAGCACCAGGAAAAAAGAAAACTGCTCCCTCCTTGCAGCAAGCAGCAGAGGCCCATGCAGAACAGCTGAGAGCAAAACAGCTGAGAGTCGGGAGGCCGATCCAATCATCTTGTGCTAATTAGGCTATGCTGAAGCTGAAATGAGCTGTTTCTTCTTGCTGCTTGCTGCAAGGAGTTAAACTGCTGGGAGGCAGAGGCCAAAGGGTGGGGGCCAGTGGGTGGGCGGGGCTACATTCGGTATATAAGACACAAATTTTCACTCCCTTTTAGGTGGAGAAAAGGTGTGTCTTATAGTCTGAAAAATACGGTAGGTCATTTAGATGCTACACATTTTCAATGTTTTCTGCTTCAACATGGCGGGAAAATGCATCCTGATTTTCAATAATTGCAAAGAGATTAAGAAAAAATATAAATTTATGTATTTTAAAAAGAAGCAAAGCTCTAACTTAGTCATTCATGGTTTATCGGGGTGGGGTGGGGCTGTAGGGTGCAGCAACTCTGGAACTGGACTGTATTGACGTAGTTTTGAGTCACAAGCTGGTATGATCTTTCACATGATTTTTGCCCGAAACCAAGACTGATCAAGTTTGAATTGAATAATGAAACCATGAAACAAGATTCATTTGGATAAGCAAAAACATAAAATGTAATTTTCAAGGTTAGGTTGAGAATGATTATGGTAGAGATGTAGTTCAACAAAAGGGGTTAAAAAAAAAAGATGACAACTTGCTGAAGTTTCAAAAGTCTTTTTACATGTTGTTACAATTGTCAAACCGAGTGGGCTTCCTTTTCATAAAAGAGTATAACTTAGTCTATGTCTGATTTTAGGTTTCGTCTGTGTTTCAATCTGCTTTTGTTAATCTCAGCTACAGTCAAGGGACGATTTAGCTGTATATTACCCCATTGACATTGGCAATATAGCATGGCTATGATTTCTTACAGGCATAAAAAATAATGTTCTGTTTTTCCCAAAAAGGTCTGTAGTACGTCACCGTTCCAGCAGGGGTCAATATGTTTTCATTCTTGCAAGCCAGAAGCTCAACCGAAGAAGAGCGAAAAATGTTGATCTTAATTGGAGCAGACACAAGGTTCTTCTATAATCCTCTGGCATCCTTTTCAAATAATAATTCAGAGGTGGGTGGTGGGCTGGTAGCTGCCTCAGCGCTCTACTACCTGTTCTTGAATTAAACTGAACCTGTCATTCATTTTTTATGTATCCTAGCTTAATGTAAAGATTTTTCTGGTTGCTGTTTCCTCTCTGAAGGGCATTCTTAATTATTAATCTATAGGGGATAAGAAGAGAACAATTATGTTCTCCACCTTCCATAATTTAATTCAAGTCTTATAAGAATAATCTATATGCTGTAGATTGGGAGAAAGAAGGAGGATGGTCTATGGGGTGTGGGAGGGGACCTTAAAGAGAGTGGGCTGATTAAAGAAACTCTGACTCTGATGATATTGCGCTATCCTGCCTTTTAATTGACAGCATTTTACAGTCTGGCAAACAAACAGTTGAGGAGGAGATTGGTGAAAAGGAATTTATCTTGAAGGATTTCAAGACCTCAGGATTTAATTAAGTGTTAAAACTGGCCATTTTACTGGCCCAGAGAATGAGCTGAATGTTAGGTGTGCAAACATTGGCACATTCGATAAATATTACAGATTATTGAAAGCTGCCAGAGGCTGAGATCTCAGCCTTAGTGATAAAATCCAGCTCTCTGGGATAAGTGAAATCTCTCTCTCTGTGTCTCTCTCTCTCTCTCTCTCTCTCCCTCCCTCTCTCCTCCCTCCCTCCATCCATAAACTGTTTTCTCTGCTTTTATTTCGTGGAGACAAGCTGTAGCCCAACTATTAGATGGCTAGCAATTATCTTTTCCCTTTGTTTCCCTACTGATGTGTCCTTAACAATAGATGGAATGCAGATTTTTCTAGCTCAGAAATAGACAGTGGAGAAAACTTAACTTTCTTAATCTGGATGTAATATAGTTTTAACTAGCTTTGTGGCATTTATAAATTCTTTAAAAATATACCAAACTCTGCATTTACATTTAAGAAACAAAAATAAACCAAAGCTATAATAAAATCAAATGATCATTCCATAATTATAGTTTCCGGTTTCCAACTAATTCTATACATTAAATGATGGTGAAATGACATAACAACAATAATAAGGCCAGGGATAATACTGTACTACCTTTTCAGTAAGTATTGCTTCCTTGAGATGATGTTGAATATATCATTCCCTATCTTCAATATTTTTATCAAAATGTTCATATTGCATGCATCTTTGTAGCAAATCATTACGCCATTAACAATAGGAGTATAAGAAATAGGTATAAAATATATAATATACAATTATAAAATATTATACAATAGGTTTATAGGGAAGTCTATAGATTAGAAATCCCTGCTTGCATAAAATAGCATGAGCATGCTTGAGGCAAAATTGGATTTTGTGCTTAGTAGCCAAATTGTGGAAAATCTGACTGGAAATCCGATCTTATCATTAGGAGAGAATGCTCCCCATGACATTGTTGATATTAAGATTAATAAAATAGTCTACAGCTTCGCATCTTATTTTATTTTATACATCACAAGAAAACCTTGATTGACCAATAACATAAAAGATGGTAAAAGAAGATATATATTTCCCTATTCCTTGTATTTATATTCTGCCAGAATCCAAAGGCTCTTTGGACCCATCTGGTGAGAGCCATGATATATGAAAGAGTAAATGGTAAAGAGGATGAATGAAGTGAAATAAGAATTGATACGCTGTAGAAAGAAGGAGAAAGAAGCTGTGTATCTGAATCAAAGTGGTCTGATGTTGTGAATGAATACATGCAGGTAAATAAATATGTAGGTTAAATATGAATGAAAGAGAAAAAGTATATATGAGAAAGTGTGAACTGGTATCATGTGGATTGCTGTGGTCTGATGTGAGAAAAGTAGATTCCATAGGTCGCTGATATGATAAACTCTTATTTTAGCAGACTAATTGAAAAAAAAATTATTGACTATTATTCTTTATTGCCTGTTGATTATGGAAGTAATCACCTTTTCCCCACCCAAGATCACATCTGCTCCTACTTTTTATGCCTTCTGAAAGGCCTTGAAGACATGGCTATGCCAACTAGCCTGGGTATGTGTGTGTCTAATGGAAGTGTGGCACTTGGAGATAGCTAATGGAGTAGAGCAGGGGTCCCTAACCCCAGGCCCACTACCAGGCCTTGAGCCTTTTGAAACCGGGCCATGGAAGTGGTGGGCAATGGAGCTCCATGCACACGTACTGGTCCGTCAGATGCATGGAACCATCCCGTCACTTGTCCCGCTAGTCCGCAAAACTGAAAAGTTTGGGGAATTCTGGAGTAGAGAACACCACACCTCCTCTCTGTGAACACTTTGCACCCTCCCTCTCCATTCTGCTTAGCTTTATTTTGATTCAATTTTTAAAGTTAAGCTCTGCATTGATTATTTTAATGTTTTATTCTGCATTTTATCCAATGTCTGTAAACCACCTTGAGTTCCCTCTGGAGGGATAGGCAACATACAAATTTGAAAAATAAATAAGGTTTAAAATAATTTGCATAAAATTATTATTCAAAGGATGTTAACTGATGTAATTTCATTTTTTTTGCCATTTTTGCAATTCGATTTCCTGTCAAATACAACAGCTTTTGTCTTCCAGACATTAATGTTCAGATCCATATTTCTTATTGCACCATAGAGTCTATCTAAAATTCAGTGCAAATAATTCTGATTTTCAATCAATTTGAATTTGGGAGGCTTTGTCTGTCAAGCAGGCCTAGAAAATTTTGGCAGAATACCAACTGAAAGGATATGAAAAATGACAATAAGCAAAATTTGGAAAATGCAGTATGGCTTTATGTCAGGAAAGATGTTTACCAGATTTTTGCTTCTCAGAGGGTCACTGAGAAGTAAGAATATGGTAAGTAAAGTATTTTGTACATTTGTTGATTTATAAAGGGATTATGGTTAAATTATAAAAAGAATATTGGAATAAGAAATATGGATCTGAACATTAATGTATCAAAGACTAAAGTAGTTATGTTTGACAGGATATTGGATTGCAAAAATGACCAGAAAAAAGAAACAAAGAAACAAAGAACAAGTAGATTTATTTGTGCACCTTGGTATAACATATATTAAATATGGAAAATACACAGACAATTTTTAATATATGCAAATGCTTACAGAATTTACTGGGGAATATGTGGTCTGTTAAGAAAACTAAAGATTGAAAGAAGCAAAAATGACTGTGAATAAGAGAATTCTTCTTCCCATTTTGTTTTGTGGAGGTGAGAATTAAGTATGCCAAGAGAAACACAAAAGGAAATGAATGCAGAAGGAGTGGGTTACTTAAGAAGTTCATGTAGTCAAACAAGAAGGGATAGGATTCAGAATGAAGTAGTGCTGAATGAATATGGACCAAATACAAAAATGAATGGCCCGAATGAAGAAGACATTGAATGAATGGTTTTATCACGTAGGAAGCAAATGAATGAAAATTGTATTGTGAAACAAATATATGAAAGTAAAGTAAACAGGTGGAAAGAAAGACTTGACCAAGAAAATCATGACTGGATGAAGTTGATGAGATCCTTGAAAAATGTAAAAAAACCCCTAAAGGCTGTGTGGATTGGTAATAAAAATAGTGTGGCGAGTTATAGAAAATGTTCATTCTGGATATAGGCATCTGTCTTTTACTTAGCTTATATCTTCTTTGGTTTATTATTATTTACTTTTCTTCTGCTCCCTGCAGAATGTTGATTACCCTGAAAGTGAATACTGTACTATGTATGCATGTTGAATTCAGTTTATTTTAATTTTACCATAAATAAGTTGGATTTTAGGCATGAAAACTATTTTGGTCATATTTATCAGGACAAGCAGAAGGAATGTGGCTTTCTTGCTTTTCAAGGAAGTCTTCCTTATTTGATCTCCCTTGATTCATGAAACTGCTGAATAGGTCAGCTGGAGGGGAGATGAAATTCTTCATTTTATGAATGTAGTTTAGTGGCTGTTTTGCTTATGGTGATGCCCAGGATTCCTGAAGAACTACTTCTGTTCTCATTTCCATAATTCAGGTGCGAGGTCTTATTTGAGGGCCATTATCTGATATCTGTAGAGGACCATCCCACTTGGTGAAATATAGAGGACCATTATGTAGAATGGTCCTCACGATGATTTCCCTGTGTTTATTGAATCCAATATTTGCTGGTATTTCTGTTCCAGATGAAGAAAGACATTTGTACTTTCCCAGGTTTATAGAATCTATTTTAGCCTGAATATTTTCACTTTTGCTAACTGAGAAATGATGTTCCATTGCATTATTTATTGCTTTATATTTTTATTGTTGCTGAATTTTGTTGCTTATTGTGTGCAGTCTTATGATACTTATTATAGAACTCCTTGAATATTGTTAAAAAGTAACTCATGTTTTCTTTTCAAAAAAAGTACTACATCAATGATTTAGATGAGGGGATAGATGGGGAACTCATCAAATTTGCAGATGACACCAAGCTGGCAGGAATAGCCAACATGCCAGAAGTTAGGCTTAAGATTCAGAAGGACTTGAACATTGGGCGCTATCTAACAAAATGAAATTCAATGGTGAAAAAGTAAGGTTCTACATTTAGGCAAGAAAAACCAAATGCACAGGTACAGTATAAGTGGTACCTCACTCAATAGTAGTAACTGTGAGAGAGATCTTGTAGTCCTAGTGGACAATCATTTAAATATGAGCCAGCAGTGTGCTGCAGCTGCCAAAAAAGCCAACACAGTTCTAGGCTGCATTAACAAAAGATCAAGATCACATGAAGTGTTAATACCACTTTATAATGCCTTGGTAAGGTCACATGTGGAATACTCCATCCACTTTTGGTCGCCATGATGTAAAAAAGATGTTGAGACTCTAGAAAGTGTGCAGAGAAGAACAACAAATATGATTAAGGGACTGGAGGCTAAATCATATAAAGAATGGTTGCTGGAATTGGGTATGTCTATTTACTAGTGGTGATATGATAGCAGTGTTCCAATATCTCAGGGGCTCCCACAAAGAAGAGGGAGTCAAGCTATTCTCCAAAGCACCTGAGGGCAGGACAAGATGCAATGGATGGAAATGAATCAAGGAGAGAAGCAATGGGTGGAAATGAATCAAGGAGAGAAGCCTTGGACCATGTCGTGCCTTTGCGGCCTCTGACCCGGCATCGAACTCACCTAGTTCCTTGGTTTTCCGAGGAGCTGAGGGAGATGAAGCGCCGGAAAAGATGCCTGGAGAGCGGGTGGAGGACCAGCTGGTCCGAATCTGACCGATCGCTAGTGAGGTCTTATATTAAGACCTATCTAGTGGCGATAAAAGCGGCAAAATCTACCTATTTTGCCACTCTTATTGCGTCATCAGATAATCGCCCAGCCGCCCTGTTTAGGGTGACCCACTCCCTCCTACATCTGGAAGTGCGGGATGATCCCTTGCAGGGTCGAGCTGAGGACTTTGTGCAGTATCTGCATGACAAGATCGCTCAGATTCGGGAAGATCTGGCCTCCGACTGGGTAAGTTCAGACGGGATGATTGAGGCAGGTCTTGAGAATATTATCTGGGAGGAGTTCGATCCTGTGACTCCCGAGGATGTGGACAGGATTCTGGGACGGCTGAACGCGACCACATGTTTATTGGACCCGTGTCCCTCCTGGTTAGTGCTGGCTTCCCAGGAGGTTACACGAGGCTGGCTCCAGAGGATTAGTAACGCTTCTTTGAGTGAGGGTGCATTGCCGGTTGCTTTGAAAGAAGCGGTGGTGAGGCCCCTCCTCAAGAAGCCCTCTCTGGACCCGGCTGTTTTGGCCAACTATCGTCCAGTCTCCAACCTTTGTTTTATTGCGAAGGTTGTTGAGAGTGTGGTGGTATGGCAGCTTCCACAGTACCTGGATGAAGCTGTCTATCTAGACCCGCTCCAGTCCGGCTTCAGGCCTGGGCACAGCATGGAAACGGCATTGGTTGTGTTGGTTGATGATCTCTGGAGGGCTCGGGATAGGGGTTGCTCCTCTATCCTGGTCCTATTAGATCTCTCAGCGGCTTTTGATACCATCGACCATGGTATCATGTTGCGCCGGTTGGAGGGGCTGGGGGTGGGGGGCACCATTTTGCGGTGGTTCTCCTACCTCTCCGACCGGTCGCAATCGGTGTTGGCAGGGGGGCAGCGGTCGACCCCGAGGTGCCTCGCTTGCGGGGTACCACAGGGATCGGTCCTCTTGCCCCTCCTGTTCAACATTTATGTAAAGCCGCTGGGTGAGATCATCCGTGGCTTTGGGGTGGAATTCCACCACTACGCTGATGATATTCAGCTGTACATCTCCACCCCAGGCCACCCCAACGATGCCCTTGAAGTGATGTCCCAGTGCCTGGAGGCCATGCGGGCCTGGATGGGGAGGAACAGGCTTCGTCTCAACCCTTCCAAGACTGAGTGGCTGTGGCTTCCGGCGTCCCAATATAACCAGCTGGTGCCATCGCTGGTTATTGAGGGTGAATCATTGGCCCCCACGGAGAGGGCTCGCAATTTGGGCATCCTCCTGGATGCACGGCTGTCTTTAGAAGAGCACATGATGGCCGTGGCCAGGGGGGCTTTCTATCAGGTTTGCCTGATATGCCAATTGCGTCCCTTTCTGGATTGGGACTCCCTACGCACAGTCACTCAGGCACTTGTCACTTCCTGCCTGGACTACTGTAATGCTCTCTACATGGGGCTCCCCTTGAGGTGCATCCGGAGGCTCCAGTTGGTCCAGAACGCGGCCGCGCGGGAGATTATGGGAGCAACGGGACGCTCCCATGTGACACCTCTCCTGCGCGAGCTGCACTGGCTTCCTGTGGTCTTCCGGGTGTGCTTCAAGGTGTTGGTGACCATCTTTAAAGTGCTCCATGGCTTAGGGCCAGGGTACTTACGAGATCGCCTTCTGCCACCAATAGCCTCCCACCGGCCAGTACGTTCGCACAGAGAGGGCCTCCTTAGGGTGCCGTCCACCAGACAATGCCGGGCTGGCGACCCCCAGAGGGAGAGCCTTTTCTGTAGCGGCACTCGCCCTGTGGAATGACCTACCCCCCGAGATATGCATGATACCTGACCTCTGGGCTTTCCGTCGAGCCCTGAAAACACATTTATTTCATCTAGCCGGCCTGGCTTCACCCTATTGTTCTGGTTTTAAATTGTAAATTGGTTTTAACTTGGCTGTTTTAAATTGTGGGCCAAAACTATTTAATTATTTTAAATTGTTTTTTAATTTTGTATGCTCTGTTTTTATTTTGGCTGTTCACTGCCCTGAGTCCAGCTGGAGAAGGGCGGTATACAAATTAATTAATTAAATAAATAAATAAAATAAAGAATTAAGAAGAAATTTCCTGACAGTTAGAACGGTTAATCAGTGGAACAACTTGTCCCCAGAAATTGTGAATGCTCCAACAGTGGAAGTTTTTAAGAAGAGATTGGACAACCATTTGTCTGAAATGGTATAGGGCAGTGATAGCTAACCTTTTTGTCGTTGCATGCCAAAAGCATGGGCAGCATGGAGGGGTCACATGCGGGCGTGCCCACACCCATAATTCAATGCGCCCCACACTCCCTTCGCTTTTGGCAAGTTAATAAATACTGGTCATAAGAAGAGCAGCAACTGGAGAGTATTCTCCTCAAGTAACTGTTTATTAATTACAATGTAATCTGACAACAAGCAACTGATGAACGATAAAAAGAAGTGAACTCTGTTTGACAGCTCTTAAATATGCTGCTGTCAAAACGGCTAACCAATCCGTGAACAGAACATCATCAACTATCACCAACGGTCACTAGGGGGCCTGCTCTAGGAGCAGACTCAATACATTACACCAGTGATGGTATGATGGGCCTGGTAGGCCCATTTTTCGCCCTTCCCAGGCTCCAGAAGCTTTCTTGGAGCCTGGGGAGGGTGAAAACGGCCTTCCCCACCTCCCCAGAGGCCCTCCAGAGCTGAGCTAGGGCAATGCTCACGTGCCCACTGATATGGCTCTGCGTGCCACCTGTGGCACGCGTGCTGTAGGTTTGCCATCATGGGTATAGGGTTTCCTGCGTAAGTTAGGGGTTGTACTAGAAGACCTTCAAGGTCCCTTCCAACTCTGTTATTTTATTCTACAATCATTCCACTAGCAACCATTCAAAATTAGAATAGCACTGAAAAAGTGACTTACTTGTCACACTTATGACCATTGCAGCATCCCCACAGAAACACGGTCAAAATTTGGGTGCTTGGCGACCAGCAGTTGCAGCGTCCCCTAGTCATATGATCACCATTTGTGACCTTTTCAGGTTGCTTGCACGAGGAAAGCCATATTCATTTAACAACTGCATGATTCACTTAAGAACCATGGCAAAAAGGGACATAAAATTGGGTGCAATTTACTTAACAACCAGAGGTGGGTTTCAGCAGGTTCTGACCAGTTCTGGAGAACGGGTAGTGGAAATTTTGAGTAGTTTGGAGAACCGGTAAATACCACCTCTGATTGGCCCCTCCCCCATCTCTTCTCTGCCTCATGAGTCCCAGGTGATCAGGAGGAAATGGAGATTTTGTAGTAACCTTCCCCTAGAGTGGGGAGGGAATGGAGATTTTACAGTATCCTTCCCCTGCCACGCCCACCAAGCCATGCCACACTCACCAAGCCACACCCACAGAACCGGTAGTAAAAAAATTTGAAACCCACCACTGTTAACAACTACCTTGCAATGGAAATTTTGGCCCCCAACTGTGGTCATAAATTGAGGACTACCTGTAATTCTGATTAGATAAAGAATAAGCAAACTTCTACATTAACATCTAAATGTTTATATAAATTAAGTTGGCCTGTGCAGCAAAATACCACCCACATCGTGATCAAAGATTTCTCTTATCCAAGAGAATTATAAGTATCAGGCTTCTTGTTTACTCATTGCCACATTTATATTAACAACTAGGACTGTGCACTTCTTAAACCCTGACACAAATCTATGAGGAACTTGTTAAATCTAACCACATTATGAAGAGAAGGTCAAAACTACTGATGAATCTTATCAGCTTAATTTCTATCACCTGTGCTTCTTGTGAAAAGAAGTGTAAGAATGTCTTTCTGAAAATCAGGCAATCTTTGTAAATTACCCTGTTTTCCCAAAAATAAGACATCCCTTGATAATAAGCCCAATTGGGCTTTTGAGCGCATTGCAATAAGGCCAAGCGCTTATTTCAGGGTTAAAAAAATATATAAAACAGGGTCTTATTTTCAGGGAAACATGGTAGAATTTCCAAAGTGAAGCAATATATTTAAGCAGTTTATTAAATGAAAAATAAAATAAAATAAGGCGTGGCGGGGGGAGGCAGATGTAGTAGAGAAGGTTTAAATAATGGGCAGGAAAAACAAAGTTTCTAATAGATGTCTTTAACCCCAAATCAAACTTTCTCCATCTGTTGCTGCCAGATATCCTGGACTCATCCTACATCATCTCAAATAATTTTCTAAAGTAGGTAGTGGGAGTTGTATACCAAAACATCTGAAGGAAACTCATTGAAGATTGTTGGCTGGGTTTGATGGGTCTTGTGGTCTGACACATCTAGAAGTTGTCATAGTCTGTTGATATCTCTGTTCCACAGGAGGCAAGCATTCTAGCTTTGTTTTATTCCAGTTATAATACCAGAACTACAGTATCTGCCTAGGAATATTTTGGTACAGCATGATGGAATTTTTTTGACTGTGAAATATTACT
Organism: Ptyas mucosa; assembly: GCA_012654045.1. Taxonomy (NCBI): domain Eukaryota; kingdom Metazoa; phylum Chordata; class Lepidosauria; order Squamata; family Colubridae; genus Ptyas; species Ptyas mucosa. Next base: position 27,714,780 of record WNWU01000007.1, read on the forward strand.
GCTTTTAAGAACTTTGCCACCAGTGAAGATGGAGAACGAGAGAAGCTGTTCTACCTGAGCTGTCCACTCTGCTTGACAGTGTTATCTATATCAGGTAAACATCTATAATTATATAATTGAGTGCTATAATTGCGCTCAACAATGAAGTAAAGGGCCACCATCAGTGAGCTGTTGGACAGCATTACTTGGTCTGTTGTGTGGATGTTTGGGTGGTTTAGGGGTGGAGAATTTGGGGTGGGGGGGGTGTTTGGGGATTGTTATATATGTTGGACCTGGTCTTTGTGTGTTAAATGAATTTTTGTTGTATGGGTATACTGTGTATACATATACAATGACAATAAAGTTATTATTATTATTTACTTTATTCATTAAACATGAAACTCAGTCAACTGAACATTAAAAAATGCATCACAAATACCATGGATTGGTGCTAATGGTTGATATGGGTTGCTGCCAGCATCCTAGGTATCAACCAAGTACTTTCTTAAGATGTACGATGTTCCAAGTAGCGCAATATTTTGCAGTAGTAGTAGTAGTTGTTGTTGTTATTATTATTATTATCATTATCATCATCATCATCATCATCATCTTCATCATCATCATCATCATCTATCATACCACTTGCTCCATGAAACAACAAGAACTCATGATATTGACAGCAAATGAGATACTCTGCATTGAGCAATGGTCATTTCCCTGTTGGTGAATGGTGAGGGTGGAATTCATGTTGAAACCTGTAAAATCCATTTATTGTTGAAATAAATGTTTCTCTTTCATGCACCAGTCTAAGAATTTTGATTCTTCTTTAAGTTCAAGGATTATCTAAAAAATTTAAAGCATTGGACTAGGATCTGGGAGACTGTGTTTCAAAGCCATGGAGTCTTTCAGGAAGATTATTTCAACCTATCCTGCTTTACTGTTGTGGGGATAAACTGAAGGGAATTCCCTATGAATGCCACCTTAAGATTCTGGAAGAAAAGCAAAGTAGCCATCTAAGCAATGAGCAAACATTCCATTATTTGAACAAACAAATAATGTAAAGTATCCTTTATTAGAATATTATGGCAACAGTTACAAAAATATTGGCATAATTTTAAGACTTTCCCGTCTCTTTCATGCTGGCTAAGACATGCATATGCAGATTTTCATAACTGTAATTTACACATGCACCTAGTTGTTAGATCAATGTGCATCTCCTCCCAACAAGCTCAGGATATGCACCAATGGTGCAGATTGCAGAAGCTTAAGGGAGCCTAAAAAAAACCTCTTCACAATTGCTCAGCTTCTTCAACAATTACCATCTAATTTGCTCAATATTCAGAGCTGCCTTGAGCATTTGAAATAAGTCATCTAAAGCTAATAAAAAGTGGGAGTTTTGACAGCCAGGCAGAACAAAGTCCCTTGACTTTTCATTAATGTGTCTGGAATTGAGAGAAACAAATCAGGTTTCAGTACAATGCTTCCGCCTTGATTTGGAGTTGCCGTTTCCAGAAATGGAAGGGTGTTGTTTTTACTACCTGGAATCCATCAATGAAGCATATCAATTAATTGGGGGAGGGAGAATGCTTTGACAATAATGATAGATCATTAGAATTCCTGCCACAGAACAGCCTGAGTATTTGATGCCACTTGATGGGACTTCAGTTTAGGTGGTTTTTAAAGGGAGTGCACAAATTCAAGGACAGTTGGCAACTGACCTAAGAAACAATAGTGGAGAGAGGCCCTTCATCCAGTCCAGGCTGTAAGCTTCCCAAATATTTCCAGCTTGGAGGTGAAATCCAGCAGGTTCTGACAGGTTCTGGAGAAACGGTAGCAGAAATTTTGAGTAGTTCAGAGAACCAGCAAATACCACTTCTGGCTGGTCCCAGAGTGGGGTGGGAATGGAGATTTTGCAATATCCTTCCCCTGGAGTGGGGTGGGAATGGAGATTTTGAAGTATCCTTCCCCTGCCACGCCCACCAAGCCACGCCCACCAAGCTACGCCCACAGAACCAGTAGTAAAAAAAATTGGATTTCACCACTGCTCCAGCTCATCATTGCATGACTGAAAATAAAGAACTAGATCCAGAAAGTCTTTCTTATGTTCAAAGATGTATTAACTTTCTTTTTTTTCCTCTGCAGGGGCTTTGCATGGGTTAGTTAGTGGTAAATCCAAAACCTGTAAGTTTCGGCTTTATGAAAATCAGCTGAAATGATCCAAGAGTGTAAAAGCATTTGCTTTCTCTAGAACATCATCAGGCACAATGTTACAAAATCATGAATGGGGAAGAAGCATAGCTATCCAGGGAGTAATCCATGTATTTTGGTCATGAAGCCTAGAATTGCAAAAAAAAAAAAAAATAGTTTCAATATAGAGATTGGAGTGTATGCATTTGTCAGTCATACGTATCAAGTCATTTTATGTCTGGGGGAAATAAGAATGATCGCTCTATCCCCAAGCTCTGTGGTAAATGGGTCTCTATAGTCATGTTGCCTGCCTTCCTCATTCTTTTTACCTTTCCCATTTATTTCAAGATCCCATCACTCTGAGCAGCTAATTTAGTCCAGATGCATTTCAGTGTTAATTTTTCCACCCAGAATTGGGCTAATGTACAAATCCACAGCTATAGCAATCAGAAACTACCATAAGTCTGCAAAACGATTTTGCATTTGGCATGCAGATGACATTAGCGAAATCTGGGCACATTTACCACGGGGGGAGGGAGGAGACCAGCGAAATCTTCAGATGCTTTCCCCCATTAGAATATTGAATGAAAGATCTTGCTGCTATGTACAGCACTTATACATTTATAGTACCTGGTTACTTCAATTCCTGCTTACCATCTTTTAGCGTTAATAGATTGATTCGCAACGAATAAAACAAAGCTCCAGTTTAATTAGCAAAGATTTGAACTGATGTGTCCCAAGCTCTAGTCCAACCTCTGAGATCTATCAGCTTAAAAAGAGAGAGAAACCCTCTGAGATATGTCTGTAGTGCTCAGAAAGAAGATAAGAATGTTTTTGTTAAAACAGAAGAAAAGAAATAGCTATGTTTAATTGAAGGGGTATGTCAGAGCTCATATAAACTCACCATTTCCAAAATGAGCACATTTTTTCTATTCAAAGAATTTGAAATTTAACCAGATGACTGATTTTTCAAAATTCAAAGAAACACTATACATTTTCTACCATCACTCGTTGAAAATATCACCTGAAATTCCCTATGCAAAAATAACCATAACTTGTTAAAAATAAGAGGTTTAGGTAGCCATTTCTAGCTTTTAGTATTTCCTCTCTCCTGCTATCTTACACCAAGATTTGCGAAAATAAGCAATTGTCTTATCTGCTTATGAGAATTTTGCTCCCATTCCTAGCAATGTTAGCAGAGGTTCACTATGTAATTTACCAACCTCATGTTAGTATAAGAAATACGTTATCCAAGCATTTGTATTTGTTTTGGGAACACAAAGCATGTTCTTCCATTATCTAGCATGGGAAAAATATAATATTGATGTTTTTTAAAAGTTATACCATTATGAGATGAGCCTGCTAAATTTACTAGGAAATGAGAGGTTATGTTTAAAGTCAGACTTCTTTCCTTTACAAATTGGATCACTGAAGTATCCATAATTGGGTGTATGTGTGTGTATATGTGGTTTTTTGTTTGTTTGTTTGTTTTGCTTTTCTTTGTAGATGATGAAAATTACATTAAAAATATATCATCTGCATTTGAAATTCTGCAAGGGACTTCCAGTCGCAGGATTTTGCTTCTTCAAGCTAATTTTGCAGTTTGCCAATAGAGTTTCAACAAAACTCCTTCCTCAGACCAATTTTTCTCAACCTTGACAACTTTAAGGAGCATGGACTTAAACTCCCAAGTCTAAATTTCATGGGTGGACTTTAACTCTCAGAATTCCCCTAATCAGCCATGCTTTCCAGTCGTGCCCACCCAATCACAAGTCTTAAAGTTGCCAAGGTTGAGAAAAACTGCATAGATTATCTTCAACATGCATGGTAATATTAATATATCCACATATATTACCTCCCCCAGTAGTAAACTATACTCAGTAGTGAGACAAAATAGGATTTATAGCAGGGGTAGGCTTCAAAAATTTTAGCAAGGGGTTCTCTGCTCAGTTGCTAGGTGGTTATGGCCATGGTTGGTGTGGCCTAGTCAGCCTCTTGCACCACAGAGGGGAGCCCTTTTGTCCTCCCCAGGCTCTGGAGGCTTTCCTCAAGCCTCCAGGAGGGTGAAAACGGCCTCCCCAGGCTCTGGAGGCCTTCTGGAGGCTGGAAACGGGCCCAAACTTCCGGTAGGCCCGTTTTCCCCCTCCCTGAGCCTCCATGTGCACCCTGTACTTACCTGCATCCAAAACAGGCCGTGTGGGGACTCCTAGGAGGGGCGGAATGGGGTGGGCGGGGTTGGCCAGGAGTGGGATTTGGGGGTTCTCTGAACTGCACAGAATCTTAGCTAGAAGTTCTCCCAAACCCCTGCGAACCCCCAGCAGCCCACCCCGATTTATAGTGAAATACTAGAAACTATTTAAACTGTTTTTAAAAAGAAATTAATGAAAAGTAATGAAATTTAGGGCTATTAAAATGTATACAAAAAGACATCTTTTAAAAGTTGGCTCAGGAATCTGGGAGTTGAAGTCCACAGGTCATAACGTTGTCATAGTTGTCCCCCACTGGCATAGAATCAGTTCTGTGTTCCATCTGTTTCTATGCTCTTAATCCTGAAGTAAAATCTCACCAAATCATTTAGCACATGTACGACATAGCACAATGTTGTCTCCATATACCTTGGCCATTCATTGCATTTACTTGCTAAAATAAGTTGCTACTATTGATAAAATCCTTGTGATAAAGATCTTGAAGCAGTTAGAAAGTGACAACTAGGAGGATCACCAAAAGAGCGAGCCCCATTCATTTGACTTCAAGAATTTCTCCTGAGAACGGTGACTCAGAATATGATCACCTTTTGAGATGAACGAATGAAGAACCTCTGGCAAACTAGCCAAAAGCAACCTGCAAGATTTATCTATCCCACCTAATTGAAGTCTGATCCCTTGCCCTGAGGTTCTAGCCTTCCGGATAAGATTTTTTTCCCCCTGCTTTCTCCTCAGAAAGAATTAAGCAACACTAAGCATTCTTTGGTGATTAATTATTCCATTCCTCTCTGTGCTTGGAGAAAAGGGGAAACCTTTTCTGATCCACCTAGCTTCCAATGATTAAGACCTAAAGGGCAAGGCTTAAAGGATTTTGGATAGAAGAATTATTCTTGGCAGATATCCAACTTCAGGCCAATGTAGATATCCCAGATCTATTCTACTACCCTGTTTTCCCAAAAATAAGACATCCCCTGATAATAAGCACAATCGGGCTTTTGAGCGCATGCGTTAAAATAAGCTTCCCCCCAAAAAATAAGCCCTCCCCAAAAATATTTAAATGCAGAGCTGGAAATCAGGTAAGACAGCAAGAGGAGCCCCATTTTGCTCCACATGCCCCAAAATAATAAGACCTCCCCAAAAATAAGGCCAAGTGGTTATTTTGGGGTTCAAAAAATATAAGACAGGGTCTTATTTTCGGGAAAACACAATAGTCTGGATAATTTTCTATATCTCGCCATGCAACGAAGGAGATTCAATTTTGTCAGAGCTATATTATTATTTTAGGATACAAAGTAGTCTGGAAACTGCAGTATCAAAACAATGGGTTGAAGAACTGTGCTCTAGAATCTTCAGTACCAAATCATGTAGCTGCTAGATTGAGAAGGTCTGTCCTCTAAAGTACAGGTAGTCCTCGACTTATGACCACAATTGAGCCCAAAATTTATGTTAAGTGAAACATTTATTAAGTGAGTTTTGCCCCATTTTATAATCTTTCTTGTCACAGTTGCTAATTGAATCATAGCAGTTAATAAATTAGTAACACAGATGTTACTAACTAAAGGGATGTGGTGGCTCAGTGGCTAAGACACTGAGCTTGTCGCTTGAAAGGTCGGCAGTTCAGCGGTTTGAATCCCTAGTGCCGTGTGACGGGGTGAGCTCCCGTGACTTGTCCCAGCTTCTGCCAACCTAGCAGTTCGAAAGCACGTAAAAATGCAAGTAGAAAAATAGGGACCATCTTTGGGGGAGAGGTAACAGTGTTCCGTGCTCTTTTGGCATTTAGTCATGCCAGCCACATGACCATGGAGATGGCTTCGGACAGCGCTGGCTCTTCAGCTTTGAAACGGAGATGAGCACCGCCGCCTAGAGTCGAGAATGACTAGCACGTATGTGCGAGGGGAAACTTTACCTTTTTAACATGGATGTTAATTGAATCTGGCTACCCCATTGACTTTGCTTGTCAGGTCACAAAAAGGGATCATGTGATCCCGGTATACAGCAACCGTCATAAATACGAACCAGTTGTCAAGAATCAGAATTTTGATCAGCTGAACATGGGACTGCTGTAAAGATCGTAAGTGTGAAAAATGATCATAAGTCACATTTTTTAGTGCCGTTACAACTTTGAACGTTACTTTGAATGGTCACTAAATGAATTATTGTAAGTCGAGGACTACCTGTAAGGCATACCTTACCAGAATTGTCACACTTTGACACAAAAGGAGATTAATCTTTGTCAGCAAAGAAAGTAAGAATGAAAACAATAGCAACAAAATGATGAGGTTTTCTTTAAAAAAATGGTTGCTTTCTAGTGCTCTATTTGTGTAACTGCTTTTCAATTCGATTGTTTTTTACCTCACAACTGCTGAGTTCTGTTTTAGGCTAAAACCTAATGAAAGCCTGCAGCATTTCTGATTCCAAAGGTTCTTCCATCCACTTTTCTATTTTTCCCTTGTTTTTGGTCTCCCCAACTGCAAGAGACAATAGGAGGCCTCCACTATTGCCATTTTTCTCTTTTGTTCTTGGTGAAGTGAATGGGTGATTGTAAGAAGACAAAATGTTATTTTGTGTGATGTATTCATGGTTAACTATGGTTTAATTTAACCCAGTTTTTGGGAATTTAATTCCTAAAATGGAACTGAAAGTATAAGGTGCAAAATGGGGTTTGGAGATCTTTTAATAGATTTAATAGATGTTATACAAATCATGGGACATTTAGAGATTCTGAAATAATTATATGTGGCTCCTAAACCAGAAATTGTTGAAGTAGTGAGCTTGAATACCCATTTCTGATGAAGAATTGCATAAAAGAATGGAACATTCATTTCCTATAATCTAATACGAAGGCTAATATAATTAAAACGCTTCATTAGTACTGGATACATCAGAGAATGTTCATTAAGAGACAGTTTCAATCTCCCTGCTGCTGGCAGTGTAACTGAGGAGTTATGTTATTTGGTATTGTTCTACTATTGTTGCAGTTTGGGCTGACATCAACAAGATTGTGGTTTGAGTACTGGATCAATGACTATATATTAAGGATGCATTTTTCTTCTCTGAATTTCCAATATTTCAAATTTATCAAGAATACAAAAAATTGTGAAGATTTTGGTCACGTAGATTGGCTAAAAGAATTGTATCACACAGGAACGAGAAATCTATGCTCAATTTGCAGCCATAGATTCCTGATATGAACTGTTTGTCAACCTTTTTATTAGTCTTTTTCTTTTTCTTTTTCTTTTGGACAAAGAGACAAAAAAGCAATCTTGGAGTAATCTGGTAAAAGTTTTTCTGTTTATAATATTATTTCAAAGCCTATTTTTCTTCTTTGCCCTTATTTATTGTTATGCTATGAGTTTTAAAGGTATGCTGGTCATTTAAGTATTTCTACTTTTGTTTGTCAATTTTTGCAATAACATAGGAAAAATAAATCGTGGTACATAGGAAACATTCACACTGAAAAAAGTACTAAATTCCAGTTTCTTTCTATTTCAGATTTCTATCTTTGTTTTCACAAGACCGTGCAAGGCCCACCTACAATTCCAGGGAACAAGTAGTTACCATAGAAACACCAAATCATAGATGGAGGCAATTTGTCAATCAGTCCAATTTCAAGGTCACACAAATAATGTGTAAGCTTTCAGGTTCTCCAGAACTCTTCGTCAGGGAAAAAAGATAAACAAGGAAAGATGTGACAGAGAAGGGAGATGAAAACAGTAGTGTCACCTGTTTGTTTTCCATTGTTCCTGATGAAGAGATCTGTATGTCTTAAAATTTCACATGCTAGTTGGTGATCTTTCTATTGATCTTAATTGAAATTCAGAATTTTTTTTCTCAAAGGGGCAGCATAGCCGCTTTTGCTTTTCAAAGAAGCATCAGAAATGAGCCAGATGATGTAAACTAGTAATAAGTCAGTCAACCAAAAATAGTTGCATGCTTCTTCTACTTAAGTATAGTTGGAATTTAAATCTGCTATAACACATGCAGATTCAGCCCTTCCAAGTATAACTCAGACGAGCTATGCATTTTTTTCCCCGGCTTCTCATTCAGCATATCTGTTTCCATGTCAACAGCTCATGCTGATAAAGAATTGACATTCGTACTGCAGTCTGAGGTATGGGGTATGGAGCAAGTATTAAAAGAAATCCATATTCCTCATGGTGCTGATCTCCATGTTATGCTAAATTATTGGAATTTTCACGGACATATGGACAAGCTTATAAGGAAGCGCCTCTAAAAACTGGCAGAATCTCATGACAATATATCTACCTGGAAAAGATTTTATGTAAAGAAGCATACGATCTATAAGTTATTGTAATGGGAGACCTAACTCTCATATTGGCTTTATGGTCTACCAAAAAGTTTAAATTATTATTTTATTATTATTAATTTAATTTGTATACTGCCCTTCTCCCAGAAGGGACTCATAAAATGAATTTAATATTATTTTTTTCAAGAAAAAAAACACTGAATGCAGCTATTTCATACACATAAATACACACTAAGCAGCAGGGCAAATATTTTATTAAATTTAGATAAAATGCCACATTCTATAATAACTATAATAGAGACATATGTTTTGCAGTATATTATATAAGGAAATTTAATGCAGTTTTGAAAAACAGTAATTAATTATCACAGCTTCCTGTTTGAGGTATTATTTGCATATCATTATTGGAAGGTGATAAAAAAAGGAATATGCCTTATGGTTTCCCATGAAACCACCCTGCTTTTTTTTTAAAAAAAAATGTATATACACGTGATATCTCCATATTTGATCAAATGTAATTATGTTCTGTCTTTAAAACCTTCCCAACCAATGTAGAAAAGATGCTTACTAAGTTCATCCTTGGATGTCCATTTTTAGCTGTGTAATGCCTGCAGAGAATTCCAACATCTTTCAAGAAATCTGCCACTAACAAAAAAATCATTAAAAAGTCATTAAAATTCATACTACATGTTGGAACTACTACCTGGTTATCCCTGAAAAATAGATTTGCCAAAAGTAACAAACAGTTGTCCATTAAGTACTTCTAAAGAACTGAATAACAGAGTTGGAAGAGACCTCAGAATGTCTTTTAGTCCAACCCAACGGTGAAATGCACTTACCTTCGCTAACGGTTCAAAAATCTGAGTGCGTGCGCACCACTTCTGCGCATGCGCAGAGGGTCAAAAATGGGATGTAATGATGTCCTGGTGGAGCCTCCCACCGCTGGCCCTTTCGGCTGGATTTCACCACTGGTCCAACCCTCTGCTAAAACAGTAGGTTATTAGAGAAACTGGGAACTTCTGAAGGAACACATTTGAACAATAGTTTAGCTATTTATTTATTTTTATTTATTTGTTTTAATTTATATACCGCCCTTCTTCTGCTGGACTCAGGGCGATGCACAGCCAGAAATAAAAAACATTCAATACAAAATTTAAAAATTTAAAAGAATTACAAACTTTGGCTGAAAATTTTAAAAACCTCATAACTAAAACCCAATTGGACAATTTAACAATCTAAAATCTCAAAAAGGGGTAGGTGGGTTATGCCAGCCCTGCCTGTTGGAAAAGAAAAGTTTTTAGGGCACGGCGAAAAGCCCAGAGATCTGGTATCCTGCGTATCTCTGGGGGTAGGTAGTTCCATAGGACAGGTGCTGCCACAGAGAAGGCCCTCCCCCTGGGGGTTGCCAGCCGACACTGCCTGGCTGACGGCACCCTGAGGAGTCCCTCTCTGTGGGAGCGTACTGGCCGGTGGGAGGCTATTGGCGGCAGAAGGCGGTCCCGCAAAAGTATACTATGGCATACTTTTGAAGTCTTTTTTATTCTTCAAACTCCCCCTGCTCTCTCTCGCCTCTTGACGGCAGTCTTACGGCACTCAGTAAACGTGCCCATAATTCTGTCTCTCTCTAGTTTTGGTGTCACCAAAGTAAAAGCAAGGTAGGTGTGACTGTGTGTGTGTTTCAAACTGGTGACAAGTGCAGTCATCACATGCACATTCAAAAGGGGCAGGATTTTTATCACACTAACCATTTTGACGCTCTCCCACCTGTGTTGTTTGCTGAGTTATAATTTCTATTGAAATAATGTAATCTTCGTCTGAAAAAAGTTATTGTGTCACCCCTTCTTTAGAATTTATTCTAGTTGTGATTTTTGCACACTCATCACTGCAATACTTCATAACTTGTGAAGCAGCTTCAGACTTATCCAATGTTAATAACGCTGTATTTAGAGATTTTCTCTTTTCTATATTGTATTATATTTTATTTATTTTGTCGCATTTCTATGCCACCCAACTCCCAAGGGACTCTGGGCAGCTTACAACAAAGAATAAAACAATGCGAACAATCCCATAAAAAATGTTAAAAACATTAAAACATTAAAAACTTTAAAAACGTTAAAACACATGCACTCCAATTCGTTTAAACATATATTTGAACAAAGACTGTTTGATCTATGCAGAGGACATGTTGCGAAAATTATGAAATTAGAAGACTTCATAAGATTGTGTTATGTTTTCCCCTGACATGCCATGCTTAAACTTCAGTTCCTGAAATAAAGAAAATAACTATCCTCTGCCTAGTTCAACTGAAATGAAAATATTCCACTGATCCATCTTAGGCAATCTATAGATTATGCATATTAAAAATTTGGGAATAAAAATAGGTTTTCTTTACTATTTATATGAGTTTCCCCAATATAAATCATAGAAATGCAGTGTCCTTTAAAATGTGCCTGATTGTCCTCTCTGTAATGCTCATTACCACAATCCTTTGATCTTCATTATAAGGCTAAGATCTATTTAACTTTTAACAGAAATGGCGACTGCATATATAACTATGAAGAAGAAAATATATTAAATAAGTAGTGGAATCAGTGTATTGGAAAAAGAAATTCAATTCTAAATGGACTAAACTGATAAAACTGATAGAAAACGGATAGCCTTTGATTACTAGTGTACCTACCAATGTCTTTGTTATGTTCACCAATCTTCTTGGGTACAACCCAATTTATTCTTGAAAAATATTCTTTTGATGATATATCACAAAACACCTTTCATCATCATCTTTATTTCCAGGAACTTGTTTTTAGATCCCACCTGGGTTCAATGGAACTTGCTAGAAAATAAACATGCTGCACATGTAGTCATTTGGAAATTATGTTCACATTCCCAGAAAAAAAATGATAGAGGCAAATTTGAGTGCCCTTGTGATATTCTCAGAATTCTCAGATGTGTCCCCTAACCTCAAAGGATTGCCTTATATCTATTTACCTACCTTCTTGTAGCTACTATAAATTTACAGTATGTGCTGGCTCAGTGGCTAAGATGCTGAGCTTGTTGATTGAAAGGTCAGTGGTTCAGCAGTTTGAATCCCTAGTGTTGCGGAACGAGGTGAGCTCCTGTTACTTGTCCCAGCTTCTGCCAACCTAACAGTTCGAAAGCATGTAAAAAATGCAAGTAGAAATATAGGGTGAGAAGGTAGCAGCGTTCCATGCGCCTTTGGCATTTAGTCATGCCGGCCACATGACCAAGGAGACGTCTTTGGACAGCGCTAGTTCTTTGGCTTTGAAACAGAGATGAACACTGCCCCCTAGAGTCGGGAACGACTAGCACATATGTGCGAGGGGAACTTTTATCTGTTATGATAAGCTCCATTGAATAGACTGGAATGCAGTATAAGGCTGCAGATCCAGGGAGGTTTCCTTGAGGTAAGCCCCACTGAATTCAATAGGGCAATTTCTGAGTGATCCTACCTAGCATTGTTTAGCCAAGAACATGAAAATGGCTCTGTTGGAATTGAAAAAAGTTTTGTCTTGTTCAGGCATCAGCAGTCTGATGTCTTCTATGGTTCTCATGAGTTCCTCCATGGCCAATGTCTGGGATTCTAAAAAGTAAAATTCAGAATATCTGGAGACTGCTTCTTCTTGATCCCGTCCAACATCCTATATTTAGCTGGGAAAACCAGCCAAAGCACAATCCATTTTAATTACACGTTATAAGGAAATAAGGACTTTATCCTGAATATGCTGATCTAAGAATCATTGCAATTTGTGCAACATGCATGAAGTAGTGTAAGCTATGTATCTTGAATGTTGATTTCTTTTAACTGGACCCCTCTTCAGTGATGATAGGTAACTAAGATACTGTACTCATGCTGTACACACCAAAACTTTAAGAACAAGTTTGGTTCCTTGACACTGCAATCCTACACAAGTTTAAAAGCAAACTTTCATTCAAGTCAAACTCAGTTTCTGGTGACTTCATCAATGTATCCATGTTTTTTTTGGTCAACAGTACAAAATATTCAGGGCAAGCTTTACTGATTCAGCAGGAGTTACATATAATCGAAAGAGCACTAGGTTTCATATAAAACTATCTTTTTAATTATTTTAATCCCATCTCTTGATATGATTTGATAATGACATTCAATGAAGTAGAAACATAGGGTATGTAGCTCTACTCAAATAATAGCTGGAATCATGTTTATACCACCAAATTTGGACTTTAAAAAAAAAGATCATCGTGACATAAAGTGGATTAGTTTAAAAATAAAAATAATTAAGAGAGTACTAATAAAGCAGTATTCTCCCGCACAACTAAAAGAGAACTATTCTTACAAATCTTCACTTACAAATATTCTTTAGCAAACATTCACTTAGAAATATTCTTTAGCAAACACTAATTGCATTGTAATTGCCCTTTCCTTCTTTCTAGGGCTGATAAAAATTTATAGCAATTTCAATACTGAGTTATAGAGAATAGCTGACTAGTTCTATGCTTCCACTTGGTCTCCAAGCCTGCTGAGCCAAATAATGCTCTGAACAGTGGCAAATAGATCTGGAGGAACATGTTGTATATGCTGCCTCTGGAGGCACCTTATTCATTAATTCATTCATTAATAAGGCTAATGAATATGCTTACTAATTAAAGCAAATTGTGGTTCCTTCCATGCAACAGACTGAAAGACTATGCTGCAGATCAAGGGATAGAAGAACTCTGTATGCATCGAAGAGATGTAAGATAGAGACTTGATTAAGATCATTTCCGTACTAGTGACTTACAGAGTTTTCATACCGTTGCTCACATGTCATTGAAATGATATAAAGCCTGTCTTTGTAAGAGTTATTTTGGCACAATGATGATGGTTGGATAACTCTTCAAGACATTATTCTTTGCAAGTGGAGAAATAACCTAAGACGATTTCTCTCATTGCTTTTTCTTTAGCGATGAGCATTTAACAGATATATGCATTCAAGCAGGGGTGAAATTCAGCAGGTTCTGACAGGTTCTGGAGAACCGGTAGTGGAAATTTTGAGTAGTTTGGAGAACCAGCAAATACCACCTCAGGCTGGCCCCAGAGTGGGGTGGGAATGGATATTTTGCAGTATCCTACCCCTGGAGTGGGGTGGGAATGGAGATTTTGCAATATCCTTCCCCCAGGAGTGGGAAGGGAATGGAGATTTTGCAGTATCCTTGCCCTGGAGTGGGGTGGGAATGGATATTTTGCAGTATCCTTCCCCTGCCATGCCCACCAAGCCACCTCCACAGAACCGGTAATAAAAAAAATTGAATTTCACCACTGCCTTCAAGGGCTCAGCAATGTAAGGTTATGTTTTGTGTGGTGTATTCATGGTTAACTATGGTTTAATTTAACCCAGTTTTTGGAATCCATATGACATACCGAATCATATTGTAACTTGAATGTAAATAACTGATGTAATCAATCATTTGCCATGCTTGCATTGACTATTTTTGGGAATAGAAGTCCTGGAGGAACGTTGTCCATAGGGTCGCGATTCATTAGCCTTATTAATGAATGAATTAATGAAGTCGGATATGACTT
>WNWU01000007.1:27728986-27766743 GCA_012654045.1 Ptyas mucosa
TCCTAGTGTGTGCATACGCAGAGCTGCCAGGAGACAGGAACAATAAAGGAAACAGAGTCAACTTGGGAGTAAGGCTTGGAGATGATTGCCCCCCCTTCCCCATAAGACATAAAACAGAAGTGAATGGGACCTGAGCTTTTGCAGTAAACAATTAGTTCATCTAGGTTGATTCAAGATTTGAAACTTCTGTTTGTGACTCTGTGCCAAATTTGGCCTTGCCCTGCATCTGGAAATTAGCTCTTTGGCAGCGTTCCATGTGAGATAGGTGGGTGTTGATAACCTTCCTCTGAAAGACTGTTTATCAACTCTTGCGGACTGTAAATGAAAGTAATTTACAGGCGTATGAATTAAAGAGGTTTGCCAGGACCAAGTTTGTGGTCTTTACTTTCTGAGGAAGCCTAGGTCAGAATACCACCCGCTCAAAACCTAAAATCTCCTTTCACGGGTGAAAAACTAGACTCCTAACAGTTATAGTATAAACAAAGTAAATATGCAAGTGTTTGCACGTATGTTTGTGTTCAGCTCAGTGTAGACCACAAATTGCCCTTATTACTGATAATTAGTGTCAGATTCCATATTGACTGCATTTCCTGTTAATAGTCAAATGTTTCTGTGCACTATCCACCCAAAAGTAAATCATCTGTAGTACATGTGTCCTAAGGAGGTTGACTGAGCAGGAAACCGTGTTAAATCACTAAGAGCCTCCTTCTCTACTGTAAATACAGGACTGCCTTCTGCCGCCAATAGCCTCCCACCGGCCAGTACGCTCCCATGGAGAGGGACTCCTCAGGGTGCCGTCAGCCAGGCAATGTCGGCTGGCGACCCCCAGGGGGAGGGCCTTCTCTGTGGCAGCACCTGCTCTCTGGAACAACCTGCCCCCGGAGATACGTAGGATACCAGATCTCCGTGCTTTTCACCATGCCCTCAAAACTTTTCTATTCCATTAAGCTGGGCTGGTGTAACCCCCCCCCCCTTAGATATTTTAATTGTAAATGAATTTTAGTCGGGATGTTTTTAAATTTTGGGCCAAAATTTTGTTTAAATTCTTTTAAAATTTTAAATTTTGTATTGGGATGTTTTTTATTCTTGGCTGTGCATCGCCCTGAGTCCAGCTGGAGAAGGGCGGTATAAAAATTCAATAAAATAAAAATAAATTAAATAAATAAATAAAATAAATGTATCTGCCCACCTGTTTAAGTGAAGCAGTTGAAAATCCCTTGGAGTTTTTACAAAATATAAATTCACTGACTTAGAAGCCTCTATATAATTTGTTGGGTTTTTTTAATAGTCTAAACGATTGATTCTATTATTTCCTCAGGAAACAAAACTGAATACCTTGCAAGGCCTTACAGGCTTATTTTCCTTCCTGCTAAGAACTGGGTCTTAATTAATATTGGGTCAAAATCTCTCCTCTTGTTTTCTCAATATTGTCTTCCCAGTGAGTGACTCCTTTGTTTTTCAGCTTCATTCTCCTGGTGCTTTTCAATTTCCTTTAATGGCGTTTGAGCTTATTGATACAAGAAGGAGAAGTGTGGGGTTTCCCCCCTCCTCCATTGCACATCTCACTAGCACTTCATAACCCTGTCTATCCTAGCTTCCAGATCTGAAAAAGCCCCATGGAAAAAAATCCCTCGTGAGATTTCCCCAGGATTGAGCTGAGGATTCTGCATATTCCTTGACAGGTGATTGTTCAATTAAAGAGAGGGAACACATGTTTCAGACATCTCATAGCAAAAAGTAAGTGCAAGAACCCCATGAGAGTCCCCTACAGATAGAAAGACTGGATATAATCTGAAGTAATAAAATAATGCCTAGGAGAATGTCATTGAAATTTTCTTCCTTGAAAATATTTTTTTGAAAGCAATTACTTTTCCATCATATTGAAGGGGAATGGTCAAAACACTGAGGAAAATAACACAGCACTAACAATAGGACCTTCACAGACTTGTGACATCCTTTCACTAAAACGTATTTCATTCTCAACATGAGGAAAATTTGCTGGTGGATTTACATATGCAACAAGAATGATTTCCCAAAATCAATTCAAACCAACCTTTTTCACAGTAGGACTAGTTTATGAAAAACAAAATAGGGGGAAAATTTATTTGATTCCAATGGAATGGTAACAGATATGAGACTCAGAGGGGGAATTGTGTTGAAATTCTGTAGCTTTCTTCCAGAAATCGGTTGTAAACTTTTTTATTTTATACCACCAATTGGAACAACATATAAGATGGAAACATTAAATATAGTATATAAGAGTTCATGTGGCATTCTTTAAATTTTAAAAAAACTCAAGGACTTATTTATAGGTGAAGTTCAAGAGTTTGATTTGACAAGCAATTGCGAAAAACAAGATCCAATCAAAATGAAAGACAAGAAAAAGGGACAATTTGGGAAATGTTTAAACATTTATATATTGCTTCGATAGAAAACCCATTTAATCTTCCCTGGAACAAGCTGACAAAACAAGGAGAACCTGTGGCTTAGAGGTTAATACATCTGATTAATATGCAAGCAAGCCCAAGTTCAAATCCCAGAAGGGTATGACTAGCTGATGAGAGCTAAATAGCTTGAAATAGATCTATACTAGTCTCCCTTTATTTCTTTGTCAGTAAATATAAATATAGAGTATATATATATATATATATATATATATATATATATAGAGAGAGAGAGAGAGAGAGAGAGAGAGAGAGAGAGAGAGAGAGAGAGAACTATACTTCAAGATTTCCAAAACCTTTTGCTCAATTTGGAGATAAATGTGATTCTTTGTTGTCTAATCCACAAGCCTGTCTAACTCCTCTTCATCCATAATCAGTATGTGTGCTTTGATTTTCCTTCTCATTCTCACTCCTCGAATCAATATGTGATATAATAATCCCAATATAGTAGTATTATGTACATTAATAAGATTGATAATAATAAAAATAAGGCCTTGAAACTAGTGTGGGGGGGGGGAAACCCAAGATATCAAAACAATCCCTCTAAATTCTGTTTTTTCCATTTAAGAATTTTTTTTCCCTTTGTGTGGAACAGTTAGCAGGGAGGGCATTTTGAGAACAGGAGGAAAAGATATATAGGCATCTTCTGCTCGTCTGCACTTCATTCTCTCAAAATGAGACTTGTTTTCATTTATTTTAATTGTTTTAATCAGGGAAAATTGTACTTTGGTCCTCAGGTTTCTTTCCCAGAATAATCCAGAATATACAAAGAATCACATCCATCTGCAATACAATTTCTGACTAGTTTAAGAAATCCCTATGAGTTTTTGATTCTCTTTTATCCTCTTGCCCGAAGATATTAGTTTGAATGTGAGCGTGGGTTAAAAAAAAATAAATGTGGAAGCTATATTACATTAGCCCATCAACCCAATTATTGCTAAGTAGGGCATATTTTTTTTTAGAATTTCAGAGTGGACACCTAACAACACATTCTAGACAATATATTTGAGACATCCTTCATGCAAAACATACATAGTACACTATTGCTAAGCAGTGGGAATGTTGTTTATTGTTATGAATTTGATACTCTTTAAGTCCAGAATGGAGAGGTTGTGGATGTTCAGATACTTATGGAATGAACTTCCCAACATCCCCCAATGCTCATCTTTTCTTATCAGAAATGCACGGCAAAATCAGGAGAATCTACTTAAGTTCTTGAATTTGAACCTGTGCTTAAATATTTGCTTAATCTTTACATACCATATAAACAGATAATGATTAAAACCTTTCGCATATAGAATAGAATAGAATAGATTTTTTTTATTGGCCAAGAGAAAGAGAAGAGAGAAAAGAGCATTTCAGATAAATTCTTCAGAATGGAATGTGGTCATGCATATATATTTACTTTCAAAGTGTGTAGGAGGTGTGAGTGAAGTTTCTCATTTTCCAGTGATCTGAAGTCTAACTGGCTTCCCATATTTCAGTTGAAACCTAAGAGGACACCTCAGGAAGGAACTTTCTCATGGGTCTTTCTCAGTCTCAGAATAGAATAGAATTTAGAATTTTTTTTTATTATTGGCCAAGTGTGATTGGACACACAAGGAATTTGTCTTGGTGTATATGCTCTCAGTGTACCTAATAGAAAAGATACGTTCATCAAGAATCATAAGGTACAACACTTAATGATAGTCATAGGGTACAAATAAACAATCAGGAAACAATATCAATATAAACCGTAAGGATACAAACAACAAAGTTACAGTCATACAGTCATAAGTGGGAGGAGATGGGTAATGGGAACAATGAGAAGATTAATAGTAGTGCAGACTTAGTGAATAGTTTGACAGTATTGAGGGAATTATTTGTTTAGTAGAGTGATGGCGTTCGGGAAAAAACTGTTCTTGTGTTTAGTTGTTCTGGAGTGCAGTTCTCTATAGCGTCGTTTTGAGGGTAGGAGTTGAAACAGTTTATGCCAGGGATGCGATGGGTCTGTAAATATTTTCACAGCCCTCTTTTTGACTCGTGTAGTATACAGGTCCTCAATGGAAGGCAAGTTGGTAGCAATTGTTTTTTCTGCAATTCTAATTATCCTCCAAAGTCTGAGTCTACAACTTTCTCTTTGGCAAAAGAAATACAATGAATGAAGATGGCTATTCATTTGCTCCATTTGAAGAAAAGAGGGAAAAAATGCCTTCATCCAGACAGCCACTATTGTGGAATCTTCCATGGGCTTTACTGTCTAGAAGCCCCTTTGATGAATCATATATTTAGGAGACCTTTTTCACCATGAATCAATCGTGTGTATTTATTTATTTATTTTTGGTTCAATTTATATGCCGCCCTTCTCCGGAGATTCAGGGCGGCTTACAATGCGTTAAGCAATAGCCGTCACACTTTTGTATATACCTGCTTAGTAGGGCTTTTGCCCCACCCCCCAAGCAGTGTTCTTTTTTATACAAAGTCATCTTATTGTCCCCACAATCCAGATCCTCATTTTACCTACCTCGAAAGGATGGAAGGCTGAGTAAACCTTGAGTCTGGTGAGATTCGAACTTACAGTAATTGCAGGCAGCTGGTGCTACTTTAACAGCACTTAGTCTGCTGCACCACCAAGGCTCTTGTATGTTGACTGAGTAGTAATATTTTATTTAGCAAAGTTAAACTGTATTTAAAGGTATATAGGATGATAGCCTGGATTAATAAAAAAACCCATTTGAGCAATAAACAGTTTTCTGAATTTCACTTACTATATATTCACATTTGTGTAGATATGATACAACCGGATGAACAAATGTGCTTTTTGAAACTTGTGCATGAAATTTGTAGGCAGGGCAACGTCTAGAGTTCTTGGCTTGGCCGTTCAAGTAGGAATCTGGGAACTGTGGTCCCAATAACATCTGGAAAATGCCAGTTTGGTGAAGGTTGGAATAGCCTATGACGCTCCTTTATTTCGTCTTGTTTATCATGACTAACGCTGAAGTATAATATTCCACAACTGTTTCTCAGGAATAATAACTCTTGAAGTCCCCTTTGCAGCAATTTCCCCAAGCACCTCATTGCCGCTTCCTCAGTAATTATGAGAACTGCTAGCTCATCGATCATCAATATGAATGCGGCTACCACATTACTCTCTTCTAATTTGCTCCTATAGCTCACTGATAAAGCCATGTTTTTGTGCAGAAGGTCCCAGATTCAGTTCCTGGATTCACCAATTAAAAAGGAACAAAAAGTGCAAGAAAATGGGAAAGATCTCTAATAGGGACCTTGAAGGAGTATTTCAAATCAATGAAAACACCACCAATCAATGCTGACCAAAGGACTGCTCTGTGTAAGGTTCTCCAGCTGCAGAGACGCTCCATCACTGGTTTCCCAACTGAGCACTTTCTTCCCTCTGTCAGCCAGAAAAAGTGACTTAGAAACAGGCAACCTGGAGCATCAGGCACACATGAGAAGCTTAATTCCATGCAGTCCTTAGCTTGTTTCAAACTCTCCTTGCAGTAAAACATAGTTGTTCCTCCTCTGGCACTTCATTGCTTGGGAGAGAGAGGAGAGTAAAAGAAAGACAAAGGTGGATTGCAGCAAACCCTACCTGAAAGGGATTAATCCCTGCTCAGTGTTGCCCCAGCAACGTCTATAGCTTGCTTCATTTGCAACCAACATTAGATGCCGCTTCATCAGATAGTTTAAAAAAAAAAAACTAGTAGCATCCCAAAATCATACTATCCAAATTTAATGGCAAAATGGCCAGTTTCCAGTAGATTATTTTATTTTGTTTTGAAATAAAAAAATATGGAAATGGAAGTAAGTTGTCCTTGGCAGTGGTGAGATTCAAACTTTTTTGCTACCGGTTCTGTGGGTGTGGCTTCGTGGGCGTGGCATGGGAAGGATACTGTAAAATCTCTATTCCCTCCCCACTCCAGGGGAAGGATACTGTAAAGCCTTTTTTACTTTAGAGCCTTGATGGCGCAGCAGACTAAAGTGCTGTTAACTAGCACCAGCTGCCTGCAGTTACTACAAGTTTGAATCTCACCAGGCTCAAGGTTGATTCAGCCTTCCATCCTTTTGAGGTAGGTAAAATGAGGACCCAGATTGTGGGGGCAATAAGCTGACTTTGTATAAAAAAAGAACACTGCTTAGGTGCGTCTGAAAGCCCTACTAAGCAGGTATATACAAAAGTATGAGGGCTATTGCTTAACCCATTGTAAGCCACCCTGAGTCTGTTGTGGCTCCGACCCCCGAGCCCATCGTATCGGAGGAAGAAGGCTCCGAACATGAAGGAGAGGAACTGGCCACGCCTCCCTCCCCCGGCCCCTCCTCTCTGACAAATCCTCAGGTGTCGACCGAAGGAGAGGAGATTGGCCAGGAGCCAGGTGTCTCCAATCGGTCGGAGAGTGATGAGGGAGACAAGTTGTGGCTGGACCCACGTCAGCGTCGGTGTGCTAAACAATCACAGCAGAGGAGGAGGCGTGCCAGGGATTAAGCTGAGTCACTGGACCACACCCCACAGGCTATATAAAGGAGGGGTGTGGCCGTTTAGATTCTGTGATGGACAAAGTTAATTTTTGCAAGCTCCTTTGGTGCAAAACCTCAGTCTGCTGAAGGATTGTGAATTGGACTGTTTTTTCCCAGCTGGTGTGTATTGCATTTGTTATCTGGTGGAGGAACATCCCCCCTTCTTGTTATAGTAAAGAACTTGGCAGCTGGTTCCCATAGAGCTGCCAAGCCTCTGATAACGGACCGTTTGTGTGTGCCAATTATTTAACCCTCGACTGTTTGTGTGGGTTTGTGCGTGTGGAGGACGGGGACAGAACAGAGTCTCTGGAGAAGGGCGGCATATAAATCAAACCAATAAATAAATAAATAAATAAATAAATAAATAAATAAAATCTCCATTCCCACCCCCCTCCAGGGGAAGGTTACTGCAATATCCCCATTTCCTCCCAATCACCTGGGACTTGGGAGGCAGAGAATAGATGAGGGTGGGGCCAGTCAGAGGTGGTATTTACTGGTTCTCTGAACTACTCAAAATTTCCGCTACCAGTTCTCCAGAACTGGTCAGAACTTGCTGAAACTCACCTCTGGTCCCGGGGAGGTAAAACTCTCACATTTCTGTTTTTTATTCAAAACAGTCTGAATGTGCTGTTTCTAGCAAATTCTAGCACCGAATTTTAGTGCTAGAATTGGGGGCTATTTGGAAGGTATAGTTAAGGTGTCTTCCAGAAACATCCTGGAAAAATGTTTCCACTCTTTCTTTTGCTGGATGGAATCCTGAGTTGTGATCCCCAAGTCTGGGAATGCTACCTAACCCTGATTGATTTAACTATGGTTTTTGGCAAGACAAAAAAAAGAGTCTTTTGCTGATAAAGCTACAACCAAGGAAAAGATTGAGTTGCAAGATGGCTGGAAATACTGGGAGTTGTAGCCCCCCTTCTCCCCGCCCATGGGAGAAAGCCAATGTATTGAATTGCTTAATGTTCTCTGCATCAGGACAGAGATGCCGGTGTGCTGGCATAGAGATCACTCCTAAAATATGGAGAGGAAAAAACCTGATCTACAGAATGCTTAATATGATGATTGTCTGATATGTGACTCTTGTTTCCTAGGTGATATTATAATCAATAACAAAAAGACCCTGAGAATAGATGAAAAAAAAAAATCCAAGAACTTTTCTAGGGCAATCAATACCAATACCTTGACTAAAGAATTAAATGTATTTAAGGTACATATTATTCGGGTTTTGGTTCTTTAAAAGAATTACAAGGCAACTTTGACCTACAGCTGCAATATGTTGTGGCCCCTATCACACTGGGGTTGGAGATAAAGAAATCTCTCTGCAGTAATGAATTCGCTCGCAAGACCTTGGATCTGATGCTCTGTCAAAATCTGCCTTGCCATTTTTCAATCTTTTTCTTCCTCTGTTAAAGAGCTTTTTTTTTTAAAAAAAAAAATCATACTTCGTTCTTTGGGCAATGGAGAATTTCTTTCAAATTTTTCTTGGGAGTGTTTCTGAACTTACTTTGTGGTTAGAAGTGGTCAAGAGTGCTATCTTCGTGTTGTTTTTTTTGCCACAGATCTTCCAAGCAAATTCTCTTTCGTAGAAGCGAGTGGGAATTGGAAGGAAAAACATACAGGAATATTTATTGTTTTGCATTTTTGCACAGGATTTTGGATTAGTCATTTTGGCCCATTTCCATACTAACCCTTCTCTCACGGATGTTTTGTGGATCTAGAAAAGAGATAATTTCTATATATCCCTTACTAATCAATAACTATATACAGAGGAATCATTGATGGGGGGCAGTTTGCAATGGCTTATAGAAAATTATTATGCTGCCTTGAAGTAATGAGACAACATTCTTTGGAGAAAAAACAGACAATAAGATCATAAATAAAATGAAAATGGACAAGGGATAAGCTCACTCTCTGTGGCCTATTCTATATCTAATCATTCAGGGAATTTAGCTAAAACATTTTTCAAAGAAAGGTATGAGAACTCAAGTGATTCAACTCTGCTGGATTTCTGCTATGATGAGTTTTAAAAATGGATCTGCCTGGCATGAGCTGTTGCAGCAGACTGACACCCTCAGGTATTCTATCTTCTGGATCTGTCACAACTTTCTGATGCGTAAATGGCTTGTTAATAATGATCTTATTGACCTGAAATGTTTTTCATCAAACCCCTGTTGCTTGTACATAAAGCCTTTGGTTGAACCCAAATTCAAGCAAAGTTTTAGTAAGATGCAACTACCCTTATGCCTTTTCATCCATTTTGCCTGTGTTTTCCCTTCCCTTTGTGATCTATTGCATTAATGAAAAATAAGGAATATGTTCAGAGCAGTCATGAAACCTCCTCTTTTTTTATACGTTAGTAGTGTCAGACCTACCCCAGGTAGGTCCCTTAGGAAAGAAAGACCCTCGACTCCATTTGAAGTGATCCTTTTACTAAAGGATACTGGCTGCAGCAAAGTCAGGGTAGAACTACAGTAAGTTTTTCCATGGGAAGAAGTTATGAATTGCTGCCTTCATCCAAGCCCTCCCCCTATGACCAGTTCATCTTCAGCCATTGAAGAGCCGCATATGTGAA
The DNA here is from genome assembly GCA_012654045.1 of Ptyas mucosa. Taxonomy (NCBI): domain Eukaryota; kingdom Metazoa; phylum Chordata; class Lepidosauria; order Squamata; family Colubridae; genus Ptyas; species Ptyas mucosa. The sequence goes on from WNWU01000007.1 coordinate 27,738,515, forward strand.
CTGCTGAAATGTTTGGAGTAGTACATATTCCACTCTCAGGATGCATGGCCTTGAGTTCTGGCACAAATTAGTTCCATTTATCTCTGGTCTTCATCATACTGGCATTCCCCCTCCCTGTTTCCCATCACATCCTAATACATGCTTATTGCCCATTTGTTCACTCCCATGCCCCCTCCCTCCTAACCTTTGATGGCAGAATGCCAACAAGGCACCAAGCTGAAGATGGTAAACCTGACAAGTAGGCAGAAAGAAAGGGCTCTACTACCCATGATTCATAATGAGACATCATGTTGTCCAGGCCTGATGCAGCAAAGGTCAAGGAACATCTGAGAAGCAGTGTAAATCTACATTGACAGATAAAACAACAACAATAAACATAAATGTCCTGTACAAGTCATGATGATATCACAGGTAGGGAAATGCTACAGAGTTCTGTCCAGAATTCAGTGGTCTTCAATATTTTTATAACTGACTTAGGTGGCAGGATAGGTGGTATATTCAACAATTTTACAAACGGCACAAAGTTTGCACTAGTGATGAAGTGATTGCTACCACCTCTGAAGACAGGCTTAAGGTTCAAAATGATCTTGATAGACTTGGACCTTTTCCAACAAAATGCTGTTCAAAGGTGAGAAATGGTAGGGGACTACAGCTGTGAAACCAGCCAATGAAATGCTGGGCGGCATCAACAAAGATAATGTGTTTGTTAAATCTCTCTTGGAGTACAGTTTCTGGTTGTAGTGGCTTCAATACAAAAAGGATGTTGAAGGACTGGAAAGAGTTCAAGAATAGCAATTCAGGTGGTAAAGGGCTTGAAGGTGAAATTCTGTGAATGTTTAAAAAAACTGTGCATGTTAATCCTGAAAGGAGACATAATAGTAGTCTCCAAATACTTGAAACACTATCATAGTGAAAAGGGTATGGATTTATTCTCCATGTTGTCAGGGGAGAAACAGAAGCTAATGGGTAGAAGCTTACAGAGAAAGATCCAAATTCAAAATGAGAAGGAATTTCCTGGCTATGAGAGCCACTAAGCAGTAGAACAGCTTGCTTCTTGGAGTTTGGAGTGCTCCATCACTGGAAGTTTTAAGCAAAGGTTGGACAGCCATTTGTCTGATAAGGTATTACTGCCCTGAACAGGGAATTGGACCAAAAGACCATCAAAGTACAGCCCCATCTCTGTGATTCCACAAGAGTTACACAGTTATGTTATGATGCACATGAAAAATTTCATGACAGTTAGAGCAATTAATCAGTGGAACAACATGCCTTCATCAGTTGAGGTGCTCCATCATTGGAGGCTTCCAAAAAGAGAGTGGACAACCATTTGTCTGAAATGGTGTAGAGTCTCCTGCCTAAGCAGAAGGTTGGACTAGAAGACCTCCAAGATCCCTTCCAACTCTGCTATTCTATTCTAAGGTAGAAGTCACATGGGACAATCCAATTCACAAAAAAATCCACTTAGGGTTAAGGTTAGCTCTCCATGAATTTGGAGGGAAAAATGGACATCACCAATGGATTCAGAGCCCATAGATATGGTTAGGAGGATACATACTTTTTGAGGGTCAAAATACATAGGAATTTACTGTCAAAATACATAGGAAAATCCTATTTGCAAAAATATCACATAGGGTTAGGTTTAGGTCTCGATGAATTCAGAGGACAAAATGGACATCGCCAATGGGTTAAGAGCCCATAGATATGGTTAGGAGGGTGCATACTTTTTGACCCTGTGTTATCTACGTTTCCTACCAAAATACATGGGAAAAATCCCATTCGTGAAATACCCATCCCACCCCATTCACCGGAGACTCCTGGATTCCCTCCCCAACCCTGCCTAGCCCATACAGGCACCACCGACATGACTGACATAGGGTTGGCCATGCCCACTCAGTTACATGACTCCCAGTCATGCCCACCCAGGCGTTAGGAAGTACCGGTTATTAAATTACTTGAATCCCACCATTGCCTATGCATATATTCTTTCTATTCTTTCAACATAAATACTCAACCGGATGGAACAATGGATTGAACCTGCTGGAATTTTTAAAATATAATTTTATTATTCTTTTTTTTTCATAAAACAATGAGCAAACAAGAGATATAGAGAAAGAGATAAGAGATAAGAAGTGCAAAAAGGTAAATTTTTAAATGGTAAAAATCATAGAAAGGAACAAAAATGTTTAAAAAAGTAACTCCAACTTCTTTTATAAATAAAATAAATAAATAAATAAATAAAATAAAATAAATAGAACAGAATAGAATTCTTTATTGATAATAAATAAATAAATTTATTTATTTATTACTAGCTGTACCCAGCCACGCGTTGCTGTGGCCCAGTCTTGTGGGTATACAATATTTTTTGACCGAGTGCCAATAATTTCCCTCTGTAGCTCAGATCATGCATACTTTGCCTCCGTCCCAGTTTGCCATGGGTGTAAGAGCTGGTTTCCCGGCTTGCCGGTATAACCGCCTTCACCTTCGCAGCTCTCAGCACCATAGGCGGCATCGGGGTCCCTCCAAAGGTACGGCATACTCCGTTAGTCGGGAGGACGCTTCACGGCGGTTGACATTTCCCGCCATTTTGTTTGTGGGTTTGATGGCGGTGGTGCTGGGGAGGAAAGTTCTGGCTCGTGTCTGCCATTGTGGTGCTGCGACATTAAAGTCCAAAAAGATAGTATAGCGTGTGTTGCTTTTATGTCCAACAGATGGTGCTGTTTTTTTAAAAAGCATGTTTTACCTGTCACAGGTGTGACATCTATATAATATAGGTATATAAAAAGACGCGCGTATTCGAATGCAACATTGTGTCAAAATTTCAAAGCAATCGGTGAAGAACTTTCGGAGATTTACGATTTTGAACAAACGAACATTTACATTTTTATTTATATAGATCAATAAAAAATTCTATTCTATTCTATTTTACAGAATATATAATTAACACTGAAATTTAACCATTATTTTAGTATGAAACTATATTTTCCATTTTTCCAATTAACAAATTTTACTAGTCATCGAATCAGACTATCTAGAATCTTAAATATCATATCTGATGGTGTTTACAAACTTAAATCCTAATTTTCTACCATTATGCTCATGTGTGACTTTTTCTAATTTAAATAATAAGATGTATATTTTCTAGCTGTCTTAGTAATCAGAAGATACTTCATATTATGGCACACCAACTTGGTTGGTTTACTCAACATTGAGTATATGCTGACTTGTGCAAACATATTGACTTTGTATAAATATACAAAAGTATGAAGGCTATTGCTTAACGCATTGTAAGCCACCCTGAGTCTCCGGAGAAGGGCGGCATATAAATCATTATTTTTTTAAAAAAAAACCATGAAATTTTTGGTTTTTTAGTTGAAGTATTTTTTATAATACTGTAGGTTTGGTGTGTATTCTAAATTTCAGCTCATCTTATGGCTTTTGGAATAGAAAAATTATAATATAACTGTTAGAATACAATAGCATTTTACATAAGGATTAATTTTCTCCTGAATAAATTTTCACAGAGAGATGCTGATAGAAATGAAAAGAACAGGCTGCTAAATGAATACATTGATTTATAAGAAAAGCTGTGTTGAATTTATTTTAAGGTTATTCCACAATTTTCTTTTATGTTAACAGCTACTTACCCGGTACAACTTGGTCTTTTTATTTAGACATTTATTATTACTCAGAAATTCAACACTCTCTGAAATATGATTTGTCACAGGTAAGGTATTATATCATGTCAGATATGGCCAGGTTTGCACTATATGATAAGTCAGAATCTTGCCTGCTTGTTTTTGAGTTAATATGATGTCATGTGCAAAGGGTGTTAGTGAATAAATAATTGCTTGTTTTGAAGAAATAGGCTAAATTTTGAAACCATTGTTTTCTGATGGCAATTGGGTTCCGCTATTGAATGAGTAAGGCAAATAATTTGAACATTTGACTGGCTTGGTTCAATGAAAGGCTATAATCAATGCCATGACATAACAAGAGTTGTTAAAAAGAGAGGAAGTAAACTAGAATTAGCAAAATAAACTATGATCACTTTCCTCAAATAAAACGTGGCTTGGTTTTTTAATAAACATTGCTTAATAGCTTAGAATCTTGTGATTGTATAGCCACATGCTTTTTAGAAAAATACTTTTCAAGTTAAGATGTATAGATACTAATATAGATACTAATAGATACTGTTAATGTTGAATCTGTTGAATTTTCTTTCCCTGTTTAGGTTACTTCACCGAGGTGAAATTCATTCCAAAGTCTTTTCTACTTCTTGTCTGATTGCTTTTATTTTAATTTTATTTCTCAAATTAAATGCAGAAAGGAGTCTTCATGAAGCAGTCATTGTTCAATGAAGAGGAAATGGAGGAAAATAAAGACAGTGTGATGATTAAACTGAACTAAATATAACAAAAAGCAGCAGTTAACAGAAAATTCCATATAAATACAAATATAAAATTAATTCAAACATTTGGTTTATCATCTTATCTAGACCAGTGCTTTTCAAACTTGGCAATTTTAAGATACGTGGAGCTAAAGTCCCAGAATTCTCCAGCCAGCATACTAACTGGGAAATTTTACAAATCGAGAATTTCACATTTTAAGATTTCCAAGTTTGATCTAGTCCAGTGATGGCTAACCTTTTTGCCGTTGCATGCCAAAAGTGGGGGGAGCACGGGAGGTCGCATGCACACATGTGTGCATGCCCACACTCATAATTCAATGTGTCCGCTCCCTGCACATGTGTGTGCGCCCCCCACACTCTCCACGCTTTTGGCACGTGATGGCCCAGTCGGCCTGGTAGGCCCATTTTTCACCCTCCCCAGGCTCCAGAGGCTTTCCTGGAGCTTGGGGAGGGCAAAAATGGCCTTCGTCACCATCCCCGAAGGCCCACTGGAGACTGGAAACAGCCCATTTCCTGACTTCCGGTGGAACCAGAAAATCCAAAAATCAGTTGGCCGGCATGCACACGCACGCTGGAGCTGAGCCAGAGCAACGCTCACGTGCCCACAGATATGGCTCCGCTTGCCACTTGTGGCATGTGTGCCATAGGTTCGCCATCACGGATCTAGACCATGTAGCAACACATTGTGTCATTTTCTCATTTGCAGAACAAAAAAGGAAATAGATATCTATTTTTGAAAATAGATAACAAATTCATATCCTGGATATAAATCCCTTAAATGGATCCCTTAAAATCAGAACAGCGCCCTTCTTTCCTATTAAGTGGACATCCTCTTTGCCATACCCAGGTTTGAGAGATTAAGTGCTTCATAAAATGGCAAAATAATATGTTTCAGGAATATAATTCAACAATACACTGAGATAATTAACTATAATATTTCTCCCCAAAGTTAAATTAACGTATGTATTGATCTGAAACCAAAACAAAGTTATGACAGAAAAAGGCCACCTCACCAAGATAAGAAATCTAATGCCCACTGTTTTTCAAAGAAACTTTGAAGGACAAATGGACGAGAAATAATATCTTCTGATGAATTAATTTCATTTTTAAATCGTAGGAAGGGTATCTCACTTTTTAAACACATGGACCTGTTGTTTTTTTAAAGGGTATATTCATTGTTCCTTCCACATATCAAATTAGCTACAATACTGCATTCTAACCACCGTGCCACCATAGCTCTTAATCATCATCATCATCACCATCACGAACACTTCCAAGTTAACTGTTAAAGGTTGACTCAGATTTCCATCCTTCTGAGGTCAGTAAAAGAGGATCCAGATTGTTGGGGGCAATATGCTGACTCTGTAAACTGCTTAGAGAGGGCTGTAAAGCACTATGAAGTGGTATATACCATATTTTTTGGAGTATAAAATGCACCTTTTCCCCACCAAAAAGAGGGTGAAAATCTGGGTGCAACTTATACTCCAATATAGCCCCGCCCAGCTTCTCAAACGGAGGTTTCAGAGGCTGAAAAAAGCATCAGAAATGAAGCTTCAGAAAAGAAGCCCCCAAACAGAACTTTAGGGAAAAAAAACCCAAACAGAGCTTCAGAGGCTTTTTTTCTGAAGCTCTGTTTCGGAGGCTTTCAGAGGCAGAAAAAAAAAGCAACAACAACAAAAAAAAAGCAAGGCACAGAGCTCACAACCAAGGAACCTGTTGCTAAAATTCACCTCTGGAACAGCTGACTGGGGGTATTCCGGGAGGCCGATCCACCTGCCAATCAGGTTTTTTCTTATTTTCCTCCCCAAAAACTAAAGTGCGTCTTATACTCCAGTGCATCTTATACTCTGAAAAAAGTCTAAGTGTTATTGTTATTCAGAAGAAGGCTAGTGATTCAGTCAGATACACAGCTGGAATAGTAGACTGGACTCAAGTAGAACTAAACGCCTTGGATAGGAAGACCAAAAATATAATAACAGTGAGTTATGTCCTTCATCCATGCAGCAATCTTGACCCACTCTACTTACCAAGGAAAACAGATGGGTGTGGAATGTTGCAAGTACACCGGATAGTAGAAGAAAATAAGGACATTGGAAAAATATTTGAAGGGCGGTACTGAAGCTACATACCATGAAGGCTTACGGAGTATTGGAGAAACCAAACTGGGATATAAGAAAGACTAAATGAAGAATAGAAAGGAGTCAAGGCAGTATTACATGGCCAGTACATTTAAAAGAAAATAGCGATCATAGCAGATAATAAGGCAATTGGCTAAGAGCATTAAAGTTGAAGGAAGAGACAGGAGGTATAATTCTGGTTGCATAAAACCAACACTTAATAAATACATACAAAGACAGGATTGAGAAGACAGCAACAGATAGCAAGAGTCACATTTGCAAAGAAGCTGAAGAAACAGTGGACTACCTACTTAGCAGCTGCAAGAAGATTGTACAGGCTAACAACAAACAACAGCATGACAAAGTAGCAACAATGATTCATAGGCAAAGTAATAGAAAATGAAGAAGTGAAAGTGCTCTGAGACTTTGGAATCAAACAGACAAGCACCTGCCACTTAACAAATTTAACAGTTGTTAATAAGAAAGAGAACAAAATCTGGATAGTATACTGTATATGGCAGTACCGGGAAAGAGAAGAATAAAAAGAAAGAACCGGGGACCTTCACAAATACAAAGGCCAGCAAATAGAAGTAGAACAATGGTGGCAAAATAAAACAAAGATAATACAGGTACATTGATGCAATCTCAAAACATCTGGAACATAGAAACACATACACACATAATTCCTCTTCTTAAAATATTAAGAACAGCGGTGAAATTCAGCCGGATCTATCCAGATCGCATGATCAGGTAGCGCTGGCAGCGGGAGGCTCCACCCACTCTCCTGGATGTCATCATGTCCCATTTTTTACCCTCTGCGCATGCGCAGAAGTTTCTGTGCATGCGTAGAGGAGGTGCACACAAGTGTAGCGAGTGTGCAAGCACGCTCACATTTGTGAGCCAGTAGGGAAAGGTAAGTGAATTTCACCCCTGATTCAGAAGTCCTTTGGGTAAATATTCTATTAATTTAAAAGGGAACAATCAAATTACACTAGGGTGATTTTGACATTTGTAATCTATGTTAATAAATTACATAAAAGGGAAGACTTGGGAAAAGAAAAAATTACAACAAGAATATATTTTGATTAAAAATGATAGTCAAATATAAGTATATACACTAGATAATAAATTATTTCTTAGTAAGTGCATAGAGTTATGCTATAAATTGCATAAACTGTTACTTTTTCTGAGTATGTCTAGGGATTATTTATCTGTTTTGTAAAATAAATGTATAGATACTGTTGAGAAATAATATTAGGTGATTCACCTCCCCCCTTTTTTACATGCACACATGCATACACACACACTTTAAACAAAATGTTATGCCAAATTTGTTAATCTTTATGAAGCCACAGAATTCTTTGCTTTCTTTTGGCACCCAACAAATATGGGTTATTTGTCTGCTAATTATTCTTAGTGTTTTGGTATCAATGCCATATGTTTATTCTAATGAAGGATGCTTGCAAAATTAATTTGATATATGACATAGAAATAATATCCATATAAATAAATATATATAAGACAAGCAAGGATGCTTGGAGGAACAGTTTACAGAAGCATAATACAATCAAGAAGTTTATAGCTGTAGATGCTATTAGCTCTGTAAATCACCTGAGTCTTTCTAAGTTGGTAGCTATCTATAATGTTGGTACTGAAGTATAGCAGAGAACAGGGCAGCTATTGTGACTCAAAGTTTGAGATGTTTTGAGGTATGATGTGAATATAGGACCACATCAGGGGTGGGTTCCACTTACCTTTACTACTGGTTTGCAACGGGAGCACGCGTGCGCATGCCCAGAAGCTTCTGCGCATGCATAGATCACCCATGAGGACATCATGGCGGGTAGGCAGAGCTTCCCACTGGTTTTACTACCAGTTCTATAGAACCGGACCAAACCGGGAGCAACCCATCACTGGACCACATGTTCTTACTGCCTATGTAGAAGTCAGGGACTCCAAACAATTGCAATGTCTCATTCAGTTGAAATTCATCTGCAAATATAACTGCTATCCTGATATTTTATGTGGCCTGACATTTCCCAATGTAGACTATAAAATCATTCTACCTTTTCAAATTGCTCATATCTCAGAATATAGTTTGGGGGGGAAGTTGTTCAACACAAGATAGGGTAAAAATCTTATCTGAGATGAAATTTGTAACTCTTGTGATCCTACTTGGTTTTGAACTCAAAGTCATTTGTACTATGGATTTTGCTTAAGAACAGCATAAGATACGGAGCAATAGGACTTATGTACTGCTTCATGGTACTTTACAGCAGTCTCTAAGTGGTTTACAGAGTCAGCATATTGATCCCTACAATCTGGGTCCTCATTTTACCGATCTCAGAAGGATGGAAGGCCGAATCAACTTTGAGCCAATCAGGATTGAACTCCTGGCAGAGGGCAGAGTTAGCCTGAAATACTGCATTCTAACCATGCGCCACCACGGCTCAGTGTTGTACATCAGTAGATGTAAGTACCATCAAAGAGGCTCTCCTTAATGCAATATAATTGAATTGTGTGGAACTCTTTAAATGTGTATTAATGTGTGGTTTAGAGATTATCAAAAAACAAACACTCAGTGCAAGATCAAGTTCCTCCTCCCTACTGAATTTTTTAAGAAACCTTTTGTGCATTTCTGAGCAGGGTCCAAGTAAAAAATGATGCCAAATTCATTTTCCTGCAGAGCAAGGCAAGGCAAATTCAACTTGCCACTTCTGACAACCTAGCTGGAGAATGATACAAATACAGAGGCTGGTTATCCTGGACTAAGCTCAAACTGGGTTGCTAAAGCAGTTGCTAAAGGGGTGAAATTTCTAGTTTGAGAAGAATTGGAGTGGGGGGGGGGTGGAACTTGAATCTGGAACTGAATCTTTAGATTCAGCTGACAATAATGTCTTCTGAACCCAGAGAGGTTTTTTTTTTAAAATTTGATTTATACGCCGCCCTTCTCCGGAGACTTAGAGTGGCTTACAATGCGTTAAGCAATAGCCTTCATACTTTTGTATATTTATACAAAGTCAGCTTATTGCCCCCACAATCTGGGTCCTCATTTTACCTACCTTAGAAAGGATGGAAGGCTGAGTCAACCTTGAGCCTGGTGAGACTTGAACTTGCAGTAATTGTAGGCAGCTGATGTTAATAACAGTGCTTTAGTCTGCTGTGCCACCAGGGCTCCTTTGTAGCAATGTAGGCTCCAGAGGTCATATTCAGCCAGTTCTGACAGGTTCTGGAGAACCAGTAGCGGAATTTTTTTTTTTTATTGAAAAAGTTTTTTAAATTTTACATACATTTTCTCCCCCCTCCCCAACCACCCCCCCGACTTCCCAGAGCAAATACAAGATAAAATACAGCTCAAATTCTCTAAGTTAAACTCCATTTCACACTTATCATAATCCTAATCATTAAACAAGTAGATAAAAGGAAAGCAAGTCTTCTTTCTTCTTATTCCATCTAATTCAACAGAATTAATCTCCATGTCTCCATTTATAGTTACAGCAGTTAATAAAACAATTAAGTATTATGTAATCAAACCTATCATTACGCAATATAACTAATTAATACTTAGCAAATTATTAAGTCTATACGATCTAACAAGATATTTTATAACTTCTTTCATTTAAAACAGAGAAAAAAAACCCAACAACAAAGAAAAATAAAAAAACCCTCAATCAAACCCCCCCCCCAAATTTAAAATAAAATACTATATAAAGTCTTCCGTCCTCCATTTTTAAACCATCAAGGTCCAGTTATAGTTAAAACACTTAATAAAAAAAACAACAATAATAAATTTTTTAGTCAAAAAAGAATATAACAATCAAACCTCTTATTAATTTATCAATACAGATAAAACGTCATTTAATAACTATATCAAACATTTTAAATTCTTCATACTAGATTAAACCAGTTGCTAATCTTCTTGTCTTCACATCTTCCAACAGCATATAGAATATCTTCATCATTTACGTCTACCCACCTAAATAGAAAGTTGCTTCTTTATAAACCCCCCCCCAGTGACTTTATAATTATATTTGTAATAATATCCATCAAATCCAGTCAGAAATTAGATTAGTAGATTCATCAGACGTATTAGGGAAACCACCAGATCAACTGCAATTGCTCTAGATCCATAGTCCTTTTGCCTTATATTTATTACCATCAAACAGGAAGCTCCAGTTTAGTATATTCAATAAAACTTCTATGTTTACAGTTAGATCCAGATTTATCACAGTCCTTAATAAAATATTCCAAATCCTTCAAGTCAGGGCATATTTCACAGCCCAACACACCAGCATTGCTGTGATCTGTTTATTCTTCTCAAAATATTCCAATACAGCTATAGATTGCCTCCTCATCGTTCATCACTTAGTTAACTGGCATTAAACTGCTGTCTACTTTTTTTTTTCCCCAAAAAATTCAAAATCTTTAAACATTTAAACAATACTTTTTAAGGACCATCATCTCGTCAAGCAGGGTTATTTTCCATTTCTCCAGGCTTTCTTCTTTTCCTTTTTACAAACTTTCTTCTTAACTTTGATCCCTCTGCCTTTTTTAACTCCAGTAAAATTTTGCAGTTTTTGGGATTGGATATTATAAACTTTTTGCAGGAATGTAGCTTCTTCTGGAAACAGCTCTTTAAGTACAGATTGAATTTTATAAAAAAAAATTCGTGTAGCCAAAATTTCATCAACTTCCAGAGTTTCTTGCTCCTTATCCTGCTCAGCCTTCATCTTTCTTTCTTCTGTAAGATCAGCTATGGTCTGTTGTTGTTTTTTTTCCTCTCCCAGCTCTTCATTCAATCCCCCACTGCTAGATTGCAACTCAGTATTTCCATGTATTTCATTGTTTCCAGCTTGAGAAGCTTGAAATATAGTATCAATTCTTTTCAATAAAGCAGAGGTAATTGAGCTCAAAGCTTCCTCAAAGTCAGACCATTGAGGGTTAATTAACCCTCCTTTGCTTCCTTTACTTTCAAAAAGACCAGCCATCTTGCCCCCCTTCTTCCTTCCCTTCCAGAAGGACGGGGGGAAAAAAGAAGAAAGAAAAAAAAAGTTTCAAGAAGAAAAAAGAAAAAAAAGACTTTTTAATTTGTATTGCTGCTTGAGTTATTATTATTACATCCTTTCTTATTTCATCCACTTTTCAAAAAGGAGTTTTACGTTTCAAACAGGGGCTTATCAATAATTGCTTTTAACTTTCACTTCTTCACGCCCCGTTGAAACTCAAACGCCATCTTGCTTTCACTTTCCACTTAGGAGAAATCTTTTAAAGAAAGTAAATCCCTGGAGTTAAAAAAAAAGAAAAAAAATACTTGCTGTTTCCTTCGTGCAACTTGTGCTCCGCCAGCTTGGTTCAAGAAGTATTTGTTTAAAGTTGTTTAATGGGGTGGCCGCGGCATCTAGTTCTGACAGGGAAAAACTTCCCCGTCAGAGGCATCCCAGGTCCGGAGCTCTGACAGGCTTCACGGGGAGCTCTCATCTTCGAGCACCAGATTATTAGCAAAATCTGGTGCTCTTAGGGAGCTCTACCCCACCCGTCTGCTCTCCTTCCCCACTTCTTCCTGGGGGGAAGGATTCCAAACCGCAAGACAGCAGATTTTCGCTGTTCTTGCGATTCTACGGAGTCTGGGGCTGGCGCTTCGCAAAGAAGCGTCTGGCGATGCCGGCGGCTCAACTGGAAGTCCAGTAGCAGAAATTTTGAATAGTTCAGAGAACCGGTAAATACCACCTCTGGTTGGCCCCGCCCCATCTATTTGCTGACTCCAGAGTCCCAGCTGATCGGAGTCCCAGCTGGGTCTTCTTTTGTTGCCCTGCACAGGAGAATGGATCTGGAAAGCAGGTTAGTGGGGTGGGGAGGGAATGGGGATTTTATAATATCCTTCCTCTGGAGTGGAGTAGAAATGGGGATTTTTACAGTATCCTTCCCCTGCCATGCCCACCAAGCCATACCACACCCACCAAGCCACGCCCACAGAACAGTAGTAAATTTTTTTGAATACTACCACTGGTAGGCTCTTGTTGCAGAGAATTTTTTTTAAAAAAAAAGAAAAAAGAAAAAAAAGAAGAGAAAAAGATCATCCACCTTAAATCCAGAGACTTCCCTCTTCTGTTTTGAGAATTCCTCTGTATAGCTTCATCCTCTGAATAGAGAAGTCTGATGTTGGGGTCATGACAAATGAAACAAATAAGCCATGAAAAGTATCGTGAATCTCCAGAGTTATATTCCCCAATGATTTAATGCATATTCTTAGTTATATCAAAAAACGTTGACACTACAGAAATGAATATGCTCAAGCGTAAAGACTGAATTCTCCTCCTTCCTCCAGTGTACAAACAAGAATTTTTTAAAAACAAACTAATTGCGGTTCCTCATTATACCTGAATTGAAAATTGTGGTTTTTTTTTTAACTATTTTGTTGAGAAGCCTAGAAACTATAACTGAATCTTGGACTGTTTCAATAAATCACAATTTAAACCAACTAAGCTCTGGTGCAATTCATATACAACATATACAAAATGTGGTTGACTTAATCAAGAAGCATTAGCTTGAAATAGTTTTGCAGCAAAAAGTGAAAAGGTGAGTTTCTTGTGTCTGATCTTTGACTAGGACCATAATATTAAACAATGGTTTATTATGTCCAAACAGGTCTATGTAATCCATGAAAGATTAAGTAATAATGAAATGATTACTCTTTGTTGTTTTCATTGCAATTAATGTGACTTATCATCTTTTTTCTAACTTACCGTATTTTTCGGAGTATAAGACGCACCAGACTATAAGACGCACCTACCTTTTTTGGTGAGGAAAAGAAGAAAAAGAAATCTGCCTCTGCCTCTGAGCAATTTTGCCTCATTGCAGCAAATAGCAAACAGCCTGCTTTACCGTATATACTCGAGTATAAGCCGACCCGAATATAAGATGACCCCCCCAATTTCGCCCCCAAAACTGGGAAAACTCATTGACTCGAGTATAAGCCAGGGGTGGGAAATGCAGCGGCTACTGGTAAATTTCAAAATAAAAAAAGACTGGTCAAAAGTGCGAGGACCTGTCAGAAATCACTTTTTTCAGCCCTCTGGGTAGTCCTTTTGTGCATATGGACTACTCAGAGGGCTGAAAAAGTAATTTTTGACTGGTCCTCGCACTTGTGACCAGTCCTCGAACTTACGACTGTCCTCACATTTTACGTTTTTGCCCTATCTTGCCACCATGGTGAAGAGAAGCAGTTATGAAATGAGTAACATGGTTTTAAGAATGCTGCATGGGCATAAATGTGAGGATGGTCATAAGTGTGAGGACCAGTCAGAAGTGTGAGGACCTGTCAGAAATGACTTTTTTCAGCCCTCTGAGTAGTCCCTAGTCACATATATCATATGACCAGCTAGCCACGCCCACCCAGTCACTGGCTTGATCTAATTTCAGAAAAGTTGAAGCCTCTGCTAAGAGATATCAGGGCTGGGCAAATGTGGCCCTTTTACAACCTGTGGACTTCAACTCCCAGAATTCCTGAGACAGCCAAGCTGGGAGAACCCACTAGCTAGCAGCCAATTACAAGAAGGCTAGCTAGCAGCCAATTACAATCAGCTCGCAACTCAAGCTCAGTGCACATGAAATCTCCGGTGAGGATTTCTTTATTTCTTTCTCCCTTTAAGCCCCCCCCCCAGCCCGTTTTTGCTTCCAGGGGGCTGCAGAGAGTCTTGCTAGGCACCCCTAGCAAGACCCCTTGCTAGGCATTTTTTTTTCATGACCCGAATATAAGCCGAGGGGGCGTTTTTCAGCCTGAAAAACGGGCTGAAAAAGTCGGCTTATATTCGAGTATATACAGTACTTTCATTTTCGTTTTCAGCATAGCTTGATTAGCACAAGGGGAAAAAAAATCTGCTCCCAGCAATTTACCTCCTTGCAGCAAGCAGCAGAGGCCTATGCAAAACAGCTGAGAGCAAAACAGCTGAGAGTCAGGAGGCCGATCCAATCAACTTGTGCTAATTAGGCTGTGCTGAAGCTGAATGGAGCTGTTTCTTCTTGCTGTTTGCTACAAGGAGATAACTGCTGGGAGGCAGAGGCCAAAGGATGGGGGCCAGTGGGTGGGCGGGGCTACATTCGGTGTATAAGACGCACCTAAATTTTCACTCCCTTTTAGGAGGGAAAAAAGTGTGTTTTATACTCTGAAAAATACGGTAATCTCTTTCAGCAGCGGTGGGTTTCCAATATTCTTACCACTGTTTCACCGTGTGCTTGCATGCTCACTTTGTTCGTGCGTGCGCCTTTTGCACATGCTCCTGACCTCGAAAACATGACTAAATAGGATGGCATTACACCGGGGCGGGGGGGGGGGGCTGGTCCACCTGCAGTCGCTTCTACCGGTTCATTCGAACCGGTTCGAACCAGCTGAATACCACCTCTGTCTTTCAGCTATATTATCCTACAACTTTTACTTCTCTCACCCAACATAACACCCAATGGATGATGGGAATTGTAATAGAAAAGCAAGTGGAAAGCACCAAATTAGGGAAGGCTGTTCTAAGCATTTAATATGGCAAACAACTGGATACCTCTAATGCTATCTAGAACAGGGGCATCAAACTCAAGGATCCAGCCCACGGGGTACTTAAATCCGGACTGTGGGACCGGTCTGAAAATATCAAAGGACCAGCTGTGGTGCCTCTGCTGACCAAAATGAGCAGCATGCAGGCCCCCTCCCCCCCCCCAGCCCATTTTCAGCCTCCTTGGCCTCCAGCAGCACTCTGCTGGCAAAAAATGGATTGCACAGGGACCACGGGAAGCCCCCGCGTGACCCATTTTTGGCCAGCAGAGTGCTGTTGGAGACTAGGGACACTAAGAACTGGCTGCACAGAAGCCTCGGGAGGTGTCCATGTGGCCCGTTTTTATTATTATTATTTATTATTAAATTTCTATACCGCCCTTCTCCTTTCGGACTCAGGGCGGTGAACAGCCAACTAAAAGCACAATATACAAAAGTTAAGAGCAATTTTAAATGATATAAATAAATTTGGCCCAATTTTAAGTTAAAAATCAATAACAAAGACTTTAAAACCAACATGGGGTCAGGCCAGTCCAGCTAACTGAAAGAAATGAGTTTTAAGGGCCCGACGAAAAGTCCAGAGGTCTGGGATCACTCGTATCTCTGGGGGGAGGTCGTTCCAGAGGGTAGGCACCACCACAGAGAAGGCTCTCCCCCATTGTCTGGCCGACAGCACCCTGACGAGGCCCTCTCTGTGGGAGCGAACTGGCCGGTGGGAGGCAGTTGGTGGCAGAAGGCGGTCCTGTAAGTACCCCGGCCCTAAGTCGGTAGTACCCCAGTACTTTTGACTGATAGTTTGCTGCTGGAAGCCATGGAAGGTGAAAATGAGGGATGTGGCCCCCCTGTGTCCCATTTTGGCCAGCAGGGTGCTGCAGGAGGCATCCGTCCTGTCTCTCCCCCCCCCCCCCCCAGCCCATGGAGAACTACAATGCTGATCTGGCCCTTGGAGAAATCTAGTTTGACACCCTTGATCTAGAGAATGAATTAGCCTGCAGCTTGGCCTTGAGCCAGATTCCAAACAAGTTCTTTTTCATCTTCCCAGCATGGGAAGTTTTGAAAAGCATTGCTGCCCTGAGATTTCTTTTACTTTGTAATGTTTGTATATTTTCATGGTGTGAGGCTTGGGCTGTTTTGTAGCAAGTGGTTAACATTAGGTGGATCTCACAGGCAAATCAGCAAGAGCCAAGTGTGACAATATAATATCATCCAAAGTTATGGCAGGTATTTACTGCCCATATCAATCATCTCTCTGAATTAGCTCTTTCTTTAGTCACCTTCAATATGTAGCTTGCTCCCAAGATCTGCTTTGAGGAAAATGAAACAATTATTCAAGCTTGTATACAAAACATGAATCCAGACACCAAATTGGTCTAAGTAACTGTGGACAGAGAAATCTTATAAAGCACTTTGTACTTCTGATCAAATATTAGAACAAACAGCAGAGTTAATAGTTCCTGATGGCTGCAAAGTGAGACCACCAAAAAGTCAGCTTGAACATCTCTGCCTTAGGGCACCTCTCAGCAGTGCAGTAATGAATGCCATAAAAACAGTATTGTCATTAATAATCATTTGAGGGAATAGAAGGGCACGTTCACAGCAGTCTATAGCCCCTTCCTGTTAATGGTGAGAAGCCATTCAGGTTTATTTAGAAGTCTCTGATTTTGATTCCAGTGTAAACATTAACAATTTGGCTGACATATGCCGTGCATAAAACATTTGTCAGGGGTGTCAAACTTGCGTCGTCACAGCATCATTGTGTGTCGTATCATGACTTTTCCCCCCTTCGCTAAAACAGGCATGGGTGTGGCCAGCAGATCTGGCCCTCAGGCTGCAAGTTTGACAACCCTGTCTTAAATCAATAAAGGCTCACATTCTTCAGAATTCCATTATTTTGTCTGTAGGTCCATTCTGGTTGGGAAAGTTGGCCTTAGCTCTCTTGATCCAACATGTCTTCTCTCATTACTAGCTCCATGTCCTTGGGTTGTTCTACTGTATGTTCCATAGTCATCTGAGCAAGACACATGACAATAAGTATGGAAACTTGTGTTGCTATGTGTTCCTCCACCTGTTATTTCTTAACAGGAAGATCTTCCAAGTGTCCTACTAGAAGTGTTTAGTTGAGTTGGGCACAAGTGGTCTTTTGAAATTCTTCAATGAATGTGTGGATTAGAATACCTGGTGGGTACTGTTTCTGAAGTTCGTCAGAAGAACATATCCATTAAGAGTAGGGCTCCCCTTTAGCAGTGACAGTGGTCTGATCTCCTATCCTCAAAACGACGCTATAGAGCACTGCACACCAGAACAACTAGACACAAGAACAGTTTTTTCCCAAACACCATTACTCTGCTAAACAAATAATTCCCTCAACACTGTCAAACTATTTACTACATCTACACTACTATTAATCTTCTCATCGTTCCCATTACCCATCTCCTTCCACTTATGACTGTATGACTGTAACGTTGTTGCTTGTATCCTTACAATTTATATTGATATTGTTTCCTGATTGCTTAGTTGTACCCTATGAGTATCATTAAGTGTTGTACCTTATGATTCTTGATAAACATATCTTTTCTTTTATGTACACTGAGAGCATATGCACCAAGACAAATTCCTTGTGTGTCCAATCACACTTGGCCAATAAAAAAATAATCTAAATTCTATTCTATTCTGAGACTGAGAAAGACTCATTAGAAAGACCCTGAGGTGTCCTCTTAGGTTTCAGCTGAAATATGGGAAGCCAGTTAGACTTCAGACCACTGGAAAATGAGAAACAGGACTTCACTCACACCTCCTACACACATTGAAAGTAAATATATATGCATGACCACATTCCATTCTGAAGAATTTATCTGAAATGCTCTTTTCTCTCTTCTCTTTCTTTGGAAGAATTTTGAAAGCAAATGCTTTTCATCAAAATGAATGACAACTAGTGGGGAAAATGCATATTTTTTCCTCTAGCACCAAGGAATAATGTGTTTAGAATAGCAATAATAATGTGTTAAGGGTAGCTCTTATTTGACTAGTTGCTTAGTGTTTCACAGTTGCTGTAGCTGCCTTGCTGTTGAACTTAACACTGGGTGCTCTCAACATTGGTTTAATATTTTCAATTAGTAATCTGTCTTTAGCTGCTTTTAGCTAGTTGATGGTGGGGTTTTCTGGAATAAACAAATCAAAGACTCTGGTCCTTAAATCTCATACTTTTAATATTAGAATTAAATTCCAAGTAGGTGCACACTAGTTTGCAACTTTCACCTAGATCTTCCAAGTCATTACACACTCGGCAAACTGCTAAATGAGCTGTAAGAGGAATGGCTTTGTGTAGCGAAAACTGTTTGTAGCTCATGCAAGACAAACCATATTTCTATGTACTGAACTGTATGTGTGTGATTCCCAACTACCTACTTCATTTCCTGTACCATTGTCTATAATTGTTCCAAAGGATTAACTTAACACTGGGCGTTCTCAGCATTAGTTTAATGTTACAAGAACAGCTTTTCAAAGCCAGAAATGGGAGATGGGGGTGGAGGTGGGAAGAGGGTTAATTGGGGAAAAAAATTTGGTGTTCTACCCATAGAAACAAAAGTGCTTTTAGCCACCACAAAGCTGTCTCCACATAAAACCTAAGGGTACCATTTTTCCAAAGTTCTTACTTGAATATTAATCATTAGTGAGAGAAGCAATCAAGACCAACCTCACTTTATCAAAAGTGGACATGTGACCATGAATAAGGAAAAGGAACATTAATTAAGAATATAAAGTAAAATTCTACTTTTAAAGTAAATAAAAATGATTAAATTCAGTGTAATTTTCTTTTTTAAAAAATGACACAGCTAGAGAATACAACTTATTTGGTGTGTTCTCTTGTGCAAAATTGTTATTCCACGGTTGTGAATCTGAATAGACTATACAACTACTGCTAAGAACAGAGATACGTTGATTACTAATTTGCTCCTAAGTAACATCTCACTGTGCAGATAATGAAAAAGACTGGTCATGTGGGTTGCATTAAACAAAACATTTAAAACATGTTCCACTGTATTCAGCATTAGTTACCCCTTTAAGAAACCTATGCATCCCGTTCGGCTTTCCCAAGGAGGTGGAGATAATGTAGAAAAAAGAGAATGTTGGGCGAAGCTGATAGCTTTAGTTTGTTAATAATATTTGACTCAGATAATCACAATTAAGAATGAGATGGAATGAGGAGTGGAGGGCCAAAGCTGAGGCTGATTACAACCTAGATTTTATCAGCAAAGCTATCAACTGATCCAAGAAATTGTATTTGATTAATTGTAAGAGGTTTTCCTCACTGTTTTATTATAAATAAATACCACTCTGTTTCCATTGGCTCCAAGAGGCTTGTATTAAGAAACAATATTAAAACATATTATAATCTAAGAAACAAACATTTCCTTCCTTGTTCAGCTCGGCAAGTATAAAGCAATTCTCAATATCCCAATGCTTTCCCGAGGGTCATGTCTTCAGAAACCAGGCAAGGGGGAGTAATCTGGATATCTGGGAGGCCTGAAGGCTCAAAGGTAAAAGGTAAAAGATGGTTTACTTGGCACCCTGACAATATCAGGGTTAAGGTTTTCCCCAGGAAGTGACCCATTCCTGAGAACGCTCAGTTATTGGGATCCCAGTAGATGATCTTCTGTCAGAGGAGACACCTTCATAATACACTTGCTTCCAATAGATTTAAAGGAAAAGTCATAATTTTCTTTGTTTGGCAATGTACTTAATGATGTGGTTGGTGCACCTCCAGAAGAACATTTCTTTCTATATTGCAAGGTGCTATTTTCTAAGGTGCTCCTGGCCCTCCACATCTTTCATGAAATAATAGGAAAGACAGATCAGCCTACCTGATTAATTGGGGAGCAACTTTTTCCATAGTTAAAAAAGGAGGTCACTTGCTTAATCTGACCAATTAATCAGTGGAATGCAGCAACCCTCACGATAATAGCTCTGGCCACTTCCAGTTTTTATGGATAGCCAAAGGGCAACAAACAATTTTATCTCAATCACATCTTTTTTTTTTAATGCAAAAACAAAACTCAGCAGCATTCAGTCTGGGGTGACATAGACATGCAGCCAACTGTCTCTTGTTATGTTATTTTGGAAATAAGTAATGTTTGCGTTAGGGTACCCTGTGGACTATATAGAGCTGTTAAAAGGGAAATGCAAAGGATGAGCCATTACAAGAGGTCTCAGAGAAGAGTTTACTCAGCCCAAAGACTGAGTGAGGTGTGAAAAAAGAAACCCAAAATAACTTGCCTTGATTTTGTTTCATAAGAGACAGAAAACGTAAGGCAGGCTTTCAAGATTGTTGTAAGTTTTTTGAAGTAGGCCAAGTCAAGGAAAGACGGCACCATAGGGATTGAAAAATGCTACTTTATTGTTGCAGGATATAATAACAGAATCTTGAATCTACCTAGGTCAGACACAAAGAAGCTTAATAGCCTCTATGAACTGAAAACTTGATCAAGGTTCCAAACTGCAGACAGAAATTTCAGATGTTAAGCAAACAAGTTCTCCCAGCTGACAATATAGGTTAGCAAGATCAGCAAGTCCAGCCCTTTTTTTCCACATGGTTTTAATTTTGTACAGAGTGACCAAAAATGTGTATTAGAGAATTTATTCAAGAGAATACAGTTCAGCGATGACTTTGCATAAAGTAAACTGTTATTATGCATAAAATTTTATATGGAGATGTTGCAAAAGACAGTTCAATGTTCAGTTTCAAGCAAGTTAGCCATTCTTCTTCATCTGAGTGTAAAACAGAATCTCCACCTTGCTGATATCAGAAATAAAAGTTTGAGTTTGGTATGTTTGTACAGCCTCAAAGGCAGGTATATTTGCAAATACTTGACTTACCTTCTGCATCCATGCAAATGCTCCTCTTTTCTACATATAAGAGTTATTTTGTGTAAGTTTATGGCAGGGGCAGAGGTGGGCTGCACTTTCTTTAACAGAGGGTTCGCTGGTTGTGAATGTGCACGGACGCCAACGAGCCAGAAAGTAAGTTATAAAGGGATAGCATAGAACAGAGGTGGGTGGGCGGGCCCAGCCAGCGATCAGAGCTAAGGGTTCGGCCGAACCCTTGCGACCATGCAGCAGCCCACCACTGGGCAAGGGTGTCAAATTTGATTTCATTGAGGGTCACATCAAGGTTGTGTTTGACCTCAGGGGGCTGGATGGGTGTGGCCAGGGTAGGTATGGCCAGCTGAATGTCATTCATATCAGGGGTGCCGGTGGTGGCCTGAGCGCTCTGCCAGCGAATATGGAGCTCCATTTTCATTGGCAGAGGGTTGCAGGAGGCCATGGGTTGAAAACGGAGCTCGGGAGGGCCACACGCAGGTTTTCTCTGGCAGAGACACTGTGGGCCAGTCCTTCATTGTTTCCAGGGCAGCCCCATGGGCCAGATCTAAGCACCCCATGGGCTAATCTGTGGTTTAGGGTAATCAGAATAGCAAGCAAAATTGCCCTTTTCTCAAAATGTAGCTCTGCAGGGCTTTATGCAAGGAGAAAGTGTTGTGAGCACACAATAATCCCAGCATCTGCATTACAAATGAGCGGCTAGGCCTCAGTGAGCACATAAAGAAAAAAGGAGAATGCAGTGGTCCTGATCTGGAATATTACAGTTGCAATAGCACTTCCAGAACTCTTTATTGTTCTAACAGGACAATGGTGACTGGGAGAAGAATTGTTTCATTCTGCCAGCTTCGTTCAAAACAATTTTTTTCTAGAGATTAACAATTTGCATGAAGTCTCTGACTAGAATTCTTAACTGGGTGGGCAGGTAGTATTGAGTCTGTATGGATGCCATCTTTCATTCTACTTTATATTGTTCAACTGATTGATGTTGTACTTTTTCTACATTAAGGCCTGTTACTATGGGACAAAATTTGTGTTTTATAATGGAAATATTATGCTTAGATGTATATTAATGTAGCTTCTTTCTGCACATTTCGTTTAGGGATAGGATGGGTTTACGTATTGTGGAAGATACTAACTTGTTTGATTTTGGCTTGCTGTCTTGTGTGAGTCTGGCTACAATGATCGATGGGTTAGCATATTGTATGAACTCAGTTCTGGTTAAAATCAATAAACCACAGTGTATCGTGATAGCTGAACTATATCTTGATGCTGATTTCCGTCAAATAATTGGCTTTGTGAGTTATATATTTGCAAAGTCAGAAAAAGTAATATTGGATTTCACGTTGAACTTCAAGTATTTAGCCTATAAGGTTCTTGCAATGTTATCTTATTCTCTCAATTTTTTTTTTTTAAAAAGTATACTTGTTGGGTGGGGTCATCTGAAGAGCTGGAGTTAACTGTCCTCACAACTGATCACTTTCATAATGAATTTCAGTCTAGATACAATCCAGTTCAATCCATCTGGTAAGAATGAACAGAAACTTAAAATGGAAGCCGTTGTGTAGATGTAGTCCTACAATTTGAAATTCATGCTGTTGTAAACCATCCTTGCTCTGCAAACCTCTAATGTTTATATGTCGAGTTTCCCTTGAGAATGACATTGAATCTTCATTTGGTTCAGAATTTTGCTACAGTATTGTAATTTTGACAGGTTTAAATGTGTGAAACATACCAATTCTTCAAGATTAATGCTACTGTTCCATCTTGAATATTTGCCAAAGTAGGAAGGGAAGGTATAACCTGAATGAATAAATAGTAAGAGTTCTTTACTCATTTCCGAGCTTAATTCTGAATTTGCTTCTACAGTTCTAAATATATCGGGATCCAAATACTAAAAGAACATCATCCCCCAATAATACACTATTAAGATATTTAGCTGAATTCCTTTTCTAACAACCCCCAACTGATAAAATATATAAGCTTATGCAAAAGAAAAAGGTTTTTTTTGAGTGTATCCTCACTTTTGAACAACTCCCTTTTCTATGTCTTTGTACAATAGCCAGAGTCCGTTGAATGGGGTTAGTGACAAATATTGTAATGAATTAACTAAAATCTGTTGGGATGACCACCTGCCCACAGGTTCATTCATGAACTG
The DNA here is from genome assembly GCA_012654045.1 of Ptyas mucosa. Classification (NCBI taxonomy): domain Eukaryota; kingdom Metazoa; phylum Chordata; class Lepidosauria; order Squamata; family Colubridae; genus Ptyas; species Ptyas mucosa. Next base: position 27,761,611 of record WNWU01000007.1, read on the forward strand.
AGTAAATCCTATGACTCTCTATGGACCTACTATGATTACTGTACATGTCTTACTTTATTGCAGTGCTTCTCAATTATTTTCTGTCATGTCCCCCTAGGAAGAAGAAAACATTTTTCGCGCCCCCCGCGCGACTGTAAATAGTATCATTATTAGAAAAAGGTCTGTTCTCCTTGAAAGGGAGGAGCATGCACAGTCACATGTACTGGCTTAATGCTCACTATCGATGCAAATGTCAGCAGCGGTAGCCCGATTTCTTTAGCAAGTTTGATTAATTGGGGCAGCGTTATGTTTCACAGGAGAAGGTCATTGTCAGTCATTTGAGCATCAATTGGGCGCACATCCATCGGGCAACAAAGTAAGTGTGGACGGACGTCCCACACTAAAGATGGCTCCGACAGGCTCGTGTCACAAGGGTTTTGGACAGCCAATCAGATGCCGAGGTCAAACATGCCCCCTTTTACGGAGCCTCGCGCCCCCCCTGGGGGGCGCGCCCCACTATTTGAGAAGCACTGTTTTATTGTGTGTCTATTAGATGGCAAAACCTCCATATCGTAGGTTAAGCATTTTATGTAGATAATGATATTTATTTGTTTAGAACTATTTTTACTGTCAACTAGACAATCCGTGAACCCTTGAGTCATCCTTTCGGAAGTATTTCCGAATCAGATTCCTCAACGTCATCAACAATGGCAGAGATCCTAATGCATCGACTTCACTGGAAAAGCTGGGATACATTTAGAGATATATTTGCGTTAAAAACAGCCCATATTTGTATAGCAGAGTCAATGTGTATGATATTTGTATTGTGTATATTATGTATTTTGTATTATACCATAAACTGTTTAATAATTTTTATATTATAAAACATTTTATAAAATATGACAAATTTCAGTTCTGTGGGAGTCACGAGGATTTTGAATACAAAATGTCCTCTCAGTTCTTTTCTCCTTACTGTCAACGTGAAGTGCTGTATGAGTTCTTATATTGGCAAGTGTGAGATATCATCAATACATGGATGATACCCAGTTATGCATTTCTATCCCTGGTGAGACAGGTGATGTGATGGAGAATCTGACTTGATGTCTGGTGTCTAGTAAGATCTGGATGGAGAACAAACTAGGACTGGATCATAGAAAGGCAGACTGGCTATGAGTGCAGAAGCTTTTAGACTCCATCTTTAATACTGGATAGGAAGGGACGGGGTAACTCAGTGGCTAAGACGCTGAGCTTGTCGATCAGAAAGGTCGGCAGTTCAGCAGTTCGAATCCCTAGTGCCAAGTAACGGGGTGAACTCCTGTTACTTATCCCAGCTTCCGCCAACCTAGCAGTTCGAAAGCACGTAAAAAAATGCAAGTAGAAAAATAGGGACCACCTTTGGTGGGAAGATAATAGCATTCGGTGTGCCTTTGGCGTTTAGTCATGCCGGCCACATGACCATGGAGATGTCTTCGGACAGTGCTGGCTCTTCAGCTTTGAAACGGAGATGAGCACCGTCCCCCTGGAATCGGAAATGACTAGCACATATGTACGAGGGGAAACTTTACCTCAATACTGGATAGACTGTTTCCCATGATAGAACTGGTTTCCAACTTGAGGGTTCTGCTGGACTCGCTGTTTCTATTTGAGCAGCAGAATTAACACCACGGCCAGGAGACCATTTGCAGAATTACATCTCAGTTGCCAATTGCAATCCCTCCTGAATCAGAAGCATTGGGTATAGTTATGCATGCCCCCATCAGCCCTTTCCCATGATTAGACTATTGCAATTTGCTTTACACAGAGTTTATACCTGAAGACCATGCATCTTAAACTGGTTCAGTTTGCAGTGGCTCAGGCAGGGTGGCGATTGGAAATTGAACTGTGTATCACCTCTATTTTGAGAACTCCACTGGCTTCCAGTCAAATTCTGGGTGCAATTCAAGGTACTGGTTATCACATTTAAAATCCACATTACTCAGGGAATGGCTGTCTATAAAATGCCTGCTTAGAAGGGAATCTGCCTGTCCAATAAGAGGCTCTGTTGGACAAGCCGTCCCGTTTAAGATCTATGAAGGAATGTCATTGAGACTTCCATAAAAGTCTTCTTAGTTGTACATTCCTCCTATGGTACAATTTGTCCTCACATATAAGAACCATTTCCTCCCTAATGAGTTTTGCAAAGAAATAAAAACTTGGCTCTAAGAGAGCATATTTGTGGAAATGTTAGGTTTTTTAAGAATCACTCCTGCTGTTTAGTGCTACATTAATGTACATTTTTTACTGTTCTTCTCTTGTTTACTTGTCGTATGTCACTCACAGCTGTCTGGAGTACAGTGGCACAGAAATATCAATAGTAAATAGATTTTAAAACTGACAAAGCAAGAAAGGAACACAAACTTTAAAAAATATAAGCTTGACATTAAAAAAAATATTTTACAAAATATATCAGTTTTTATTATAATTCACTTCTTTCCTCAAAGATAAATACTTTTCCTTTCAAATAAATAAATGAATTATTTAATGAGTAATATACTTTTTATTCATCATATGAATGAGCATGAACCCACCTCATGAAAAACCTGCACGTAAGTCTCAGTTCTCTTTTAACTTATTTAAATTGGGTGTTGCCGAAAGTGGCAAAAAAGATAATTACTTGGCTGTCCTCCCAACCCAAAGACCCTATTACATTTAGTGAAACTGTGCAGTATCCATTGTGTATTAATTATTTTTTCATCCATGTTTCCTGCAAAAACATGACACTGATAAAACTGGTAATTTTGGATTTTTTTTTTGTCTGGCTCTTAGGAAGAAGCAGCTTCTTGGATGAGAAGCGAAACGTCTTCAGAGAAAAACCACCTTAAAAGCACCTTTGAGACAACCATGATCTAGATGACTGGGAATCTCCATAGACATAGTGAGGTGAAAATAAATGTCGATTTCCTAAAATCTGGAGATCTGCCATCCTTTTTTTCTGAGAACAGTTCTTCTTTCTTGGCACAGACCTTCTTCAGCTGTTACGTTTTTATGGAATAGCTTATGGATTTCCTTTAATGATAGATACATCCAGTAAGTTCAGGGGTGGGATGTGACCGGTTTAATGACCGGTTCGCTAAGCACGTGTGCACAGTTTGGAGAAAACTCACCTTCCGCATTGCTGCCAGCAAGGAAAACAGCTGAGGCACGACAATCCACTCTGCCACGCCAATCAGCTGGGTTTTGGAAGCGGAAATATAGGTGAGTATAACGCAGGGGCGGGCAGGTGGGCTCACTTCAAAATTGGAGCAAACCAGTTCGTTCACAGCTGAAAGTCAGAGCTAATGGGTCACCCAAACTGGTAGAATCCCACCACTGAATGAGTTGCTTCCAATAAGGGACTTTCTAACGTCAAATAAAGTTTTTAGGAACTATATGCTTTTTGTTCCCATGTCATTCTCCTCTTTCTTGTCTCCAGCCACTTTCTCTTCTTGGCATTCTGTACATTATTCCTTGCTGCATCTACTGGTATTTCAAACTCTGAAGTCCTATAGAGCCACCAGTTCTAGATAACTCTAGTATTTGCATGAGGTTGACAAGATGTAGAATCGGTCTTTGCATTCTGTTCCATTTTTGTTACCTTCAAAGAGGGAGCGTGTTGTTTTGGATGTAGTTCCGGTTCTAATTTGTGCTTCCCAACCAGCTTTGAAGTTGAATTTGGCGGTATAAAGCAATTTTCCTTTGCAAATGTTTGCAAAGGAAGTTTGTTAATGAATGTCTCTTCTTGTAATTCTTGCTCTTCAGAGAACGATTCTAGACCTGTCAAATTTTCCAGCAACTTTAATAACAGCAGTCAATCATTGTGATCAGAAAAGAGCTCAAGTTAATGCCAGGTCCAACTTCTTCGAGCTCAGTGAATTTATTAAAGAGAATGCTGGTGGAAGAAGAGGCTGCTAGTAGTGAATTTTTCAGTGTTTGTGTATTTGTTCTTGCTTTTTTTAGTGGGAGTGCAGCGAGTGTTAATAAGCTTGTGGTCCTCTTCAATGCTCTGATGGTGCTTTAAATGTCCTCTACTAAACACTTGCGGTACTGATGACAAAATATATTTTGAATCAATGCACAATTAATACTACTTCTTGCAAAGAATACTTCATTTCCACATTATTTTTGCTATTTCCCTACACTCAAAACTATTTTTTCAAACAGATCGGGATGGTGTGAAGTTCTTTCCTTTTTCTCAGCACAAGTTCAGCTAGTGTAATTTATTGCCGAATGGGGATTTAAACCTGGCTATCCTCAAGCATTATGTGCTTAAGTGGTTTTTTTTTTTTAATCTTAACTTTTACCTGAATAGAGAACTGATCTATACATGTCTGCTAACAAATGACAACTGAATTGTGCAGTTTCATACAGAGTGATCACTAGGCCAATCTTGCACATATCTTGAGACATATGTTTAAAGGGGTTTACTCCCAGAAAATGTGCAAATGATTACAGTACAGGCTAAATTACATAATTAGCCATGGGAATAGATATGGGGGATGGAGAACACATTTGGTCCCCAGCATTCCTATCTTTATACTAAAACTCTCCTGTCCATCTGTCTGTCAGATGGACAAAAGTAAATAGTAGGGAAAGGAAAACGGAAAGGAAAAGTGAGGGAAAGAAAAGGGGGAAAAGGAAAAAAAGGCATTGTCTTCTGACTCCCTTTGGTGCAGTAGAATAAGGCATTAACATCAAAACTCAACTTTTTACTTTCACATAATTGTAAAGTAGCCATTTCTATAACAACAAACCTCTAATCGGTGAAACCCAAAATCAAAGTTTCATTTTTTCCCCACCTCAAGCACCAAGTCCAGAAGTGGTTTCCAACTAGAAATAAAAATATTTCTATTTTTTTCCTTGATCGAAACAGTTAGTTTAGCCATCTCTGCTAACTACATCAGTCCATTCATCCATTGTGGGGATTGAGGTGACACATTTTTCCCCAGGCTTTTTTCCATTAAACCCAAAAGAAAAGTGTCTGGTTTTCTCCAATATTTCTTTGCTTTATCGCACATAAATGATAAAAAGTCCTTTCTTTACATTTCCAACCTACCTCCCTTCCTTCCTCCCTTCCTCCGACACTGACTAGGTGCCTAAGACACTGCTAAGACACTGAGCTTGTTGATCAGAAAGGTC
>WNWU01000007.1:27767953-27780523 GCA_012654045.1 Ptyas mucosa
ATAGAATAGAATAGAATAGAATAGAATAGAATAGAATAGAATAGAATAGAATAGAATAGAATAGAAATCCAGGAGAACTGATAGCGGAAATTTTGAGTAGTTCAGAGAACCAGCAAATGCTACCTCTGGCTGGCCCCAGAGCAGGGAGGGAATGGGGATTTTGCAGTATCCTTCCCCCACCACACCCACCAAGCCACACCCACCAAGCCACACCACACCATGCCCACCAAGCCACATCCACAGAACCGGTAGTAAAATAATTTGAATTTCACCACTGCCTGAGATTGATATGAAAAGTGGATTTAAAAATTACCGGCTATAATATGGATATGGGAAAAAATGTTACACTAGCTGATGTCTTAATAATTAAAAAGGATATACAAATAAGAAACAAAAAAAAGTGACTTGGATAACTGTCCTATACTGGATTTACAAATGAGATCTATTCAAGCTTTCAAGAATTTTGTGAAAAGGCACAAAGAAAAAATGAAAACCAATCAAATTCTATGACATTATTTGAAGGACGTAAATTGAAGGACATTAGTTGAAGGGATTAAAGATCAAAATTGTTAAAAGGAAGGAATATAAAGTTTATTTATTTGATCAAGGTTAAAATAGGTATGTTGTTATCTCTGATGACTCTTAATGGACTTTGCTAATCAGGATGAGGCTCTAAGGATTTGTTTACAGGTAAGAGATGACATGTGGGAAAAAGATCTTTGTTGTATTTTAAGAAATGAGAAGTTACTAAAATTGTTTATCCTTGTTATGATGAAGGAGTCATTTCTACATATCTATTTTTTACTATATTTTTTCTTTTCCATTTTCTATTTTTTTAGCTTATATTCATTTTTATCTTTTTAATTGTAATGTTTAATAAAATTACTATTAAAATAATGTACAGCAGAAGTAAAATGAGACATACAACATAAAAATGTTTTCCTTATTAAAGGTAAGATCTTAAAGATCAATCCACCAGTTGAGATAGTGAGAAGCACAAGTTGAGACTTCAGTATGTAACTTATTTCCCCACCTTGCTGCCTGGCTTCTGTATTTTATTGTGAAAGAACGGACAACCTTTTGACTATTTGTTGATTAACATCTCAAAAGGCAAATAAAATAGCTTGAGTATATTAAATACCTGAAGTCTGAGTAATCATGGTAGACTTTAAGAGTAATTGGTAAGGTCTGCAGAATTGCACTTCTCCTAATGAAACCTGGCCAAGAGAAATGCACGTGTCTGGGAAAGGAAGATAATGAGACAATGATAGAGAATGGGGTGAGAAATGACAAGCATGGGAAGGCAAGTTTAATGGGGGGTTATGGCGAAGGGTTTCAGGACAAAGATGGAAGAGTGGGGCTAGAACACAAATGAGAAAAGAGAACCTGAGGAAGAAAACAAGAAAGCAGAGAATTATATGAGAAACAAGGGAAATTACATCTGTATATGGCATGTTCATTTCAGGACAGTTTCATCTTGAAATCTAGAAATGAAAGGAAAACTATTATGAGGAAAGAAAATATAAGTACCGTGTTTCCCCCAAAATAACACCGGGTCTTATATTAATTTTTGCTCCAAAAGACGCATTATGGCTTATTTTCCGGTTAGGACTTTTTTTTAAAAAAAAAATTGATTTATATGCCGCCCTTCTCCGGAGACTCAGGGTGGCTTACAATGCGTTAAGCAATAGCCTTCATACTTTTGTATATTTATACAAAGTCAGCTTATTGCCCCCACAATCTGGGTCCTCATTTCACCTACCTTAGAAAGGATGGAAGGCTGAGTCAACCTTGAGCCTGGTGAGATTTGAACTTGCAGTAATTGCAGGCAGCTAATGTTAATAACAATGCTTTAGTCTGCTGCGCCACCAGGGCTTTTGGGGTATTTTTGGGGAAAATACAGCACTAAACGCCTCCGTCTGCTGACGATCTTAACTGGGGCTTATTTTTGGGGTAGGGTTAGGGCTTATATTACGAGCATCCTGAAAAATCATGCGAGGGCTTATTTTCCAGTTCGGTCTTATTTTTGGGGAAACAAGGTAGGTTATAGGTTCAAAGTAAGAGAAGGTGAGAATAAGAAATAGATGAACCCTAGAATCTTGAGCAGGATCAAGGTCTTACAAGAGAGGGGTAAGATTAAGAGCATAATTTTGGGTTAGCAACTCAAAAGCAGCATCTTTGTGTAGTGAAGGAACCTGCCTTAAAGGCTGGGAATTAAAATAAGTGACAATGAAGGTCCATGGGAACCTGGGGAAAGAATCATTCTCCTCCTGCCCTGCCCCCCAAACTATAACCTACTGATTTCATGAGTGTTACTAATAAGTGTACAGACATGGCTAATGGTCTGTAACAATCATTTGGGTTACTATCGCATGATACTTTGCACATTGAAGTGAAATTAGAATGACACCAGACAACCTGCGATTCATCTTTTCAGAGATATTTCCTTATCTAAACACAGACACAGAAAGACCACGAGCAAGCAAAAAAACCCAGTGGTCGCAGGAGTGACTTCCAATTTCCTGCTGGCTTCCACATTGCCTTTGTCAGAAATCATGATAATACGACCACAGCTGATTTCAGCAGTGTTGCAGGGCTCTCATCCATTTGCCAAAACAACTGATGTGAAGTTGCTGCCAGTTGTATAGGTGCAGGGGCCATAGAGAGGTGGAGGTGCCACACAACCTACAGGTTTCGGTGAAGTGTAGAGAAGATGGCCCTGAAACAGCCACAATTTCCCCACATTTCATTCCCATGGGAGTCATGAGTCCGTATAATCTGTAAATTAGTCCATTTGAGTTACCTTGCTTCAATAATGTATGCCCTATTATCTTCATATTTTGTCCAACTGAAGGTTACAGGCACAATATTTTAGTAGTAAAAAGATTATTCTATGCAATTCTGAAATCAGTTTGTTTTTCTCTTCCCTATTAATTTTTTAAAACAGAAATAACTGACTAGTATATCTTTTAAATTTAATTTGCATTTAAGCCCAGGAAAAGCCTCCTTAGGTATTCAATCTGACTGCTGATGACTTGCTAATACAGAAGTTTGCCATTTGCCTTCTGGACTTTTTATTTTTCAGCTCCCTTCCTAGCTTATTGTCTTTTTTAAAAAAATTTTCCTGGAATTCTCCATCCATATACTAAGCAGATCTGGCTGCTTTTTTTTTTTTTAAATTGATTTATATGCCGCCCTTCTCCGGAGACTCAGGGTGGCTTACAATGCGTTAAGCAATAGCCTTCATACTTTTGTATATTTATACAAAGTCAGCTTATTGCCCCCACAATCTGGGTCCTCATTTTACCTACCTTAGAAAGGATGGAAGGCTGAGTCAACCTTGCTTAGGGGTTAAGTTATCAGTCAAGGTCATCTAAATGTTGCCCGGTGGCTTTCAAAAAGGGGCATAAAATAAAAACCCAAATATGAATCTCTGTACTTATCATATCCCCTTCTCAAAATTAAAGAACTTTACTTTAGGTTCAGTGAAACCATGAAAACAGCCAGCCTCATTTGAAGAGCCGAAGTCGCACCTTTGAACTACCAACATAAGCCGCGGGGCTGTTTATTGGCTAATAAACTTGGCTACTTTTGCCTTAGCAAGGGTCACTATCACCTTCCCAACTTTCGCTTCCCAACAACTCGCCACGGAGACGACTCTGCATTTCAGGCTGGCTGGCTGAACCGTTTAGCCTTTGTATTTCAACGGCAAGATGAACGACGGCGACAAAATCAGCAAAAAAACCCCACAACAACCCTCCTTTGGCGTTTAAGGTAGGGCTTTGCCTTTTTTTTTTTTTTTTTTGCCTTCTCTCCGGGTGCGATGCACCGCGGGGGGAATCGGGAGTCTCAAAATACGCCTTTGGCACAAAGCGGCCGCCGGGGAAATCTCCTTTTCCGGCTAGCTTCCCGCTCCCTTTCTTTTTCCACGCCGGGAAATTCTGGGATCGTCGAGAGCTTTTCGGAAGAAGGCGCGGAGGGAGAAGCCGCCGCGCTCCTCCGACCTCTCCTGGTCTACTGAAGAGGCGCCGCTTCTCCTTCCCGGAGGCCCCCAGCAAATAGTTGCGCGGGGAGCGAGGCGAAGAGGGCGCTCGCAGAAAGCATCCTTCGCAGAGCCACAAGGACCTCCCCGCTCCCTGGGGTCGCGGGGGGGGGGGGTTCTCGCCTCTCTCCCGCCTAAGTCTTCCCTCGGCAGCCACCCAGAGCACACCCTTTCTCCTCCCCCTCCCCTCCCTCCCCGGCTTCCCTTGCGCTCTCTGCACGCACGCACGGAGGGAAGTGAATGGGGAATCAAGAGGCTGGAGTGCGCGGCAAGTGGCTGCTCCTTACAAATGAGCCTCCAGGCAGCTTTATCTCCCCACCCTCTCCCGGCCGAAAGAGGAGGGGCAGCGAAATGTGGCCGCTCGCTGCGTCGGAGGAGGAGGAGGAGAAGAAGAGGAAAAGAGAGGAGGGGAGGGGATTTGGGGGGGGGAAGAGGAGCAGTGGCCCGTGCGCGCCTCTTGTTCCCGGTGTGATTTGCAGCCAATCATCAGTAGGTGTCCACATCCCCGCATCCTCCTCACCTCCTCGGCGCTGCGGAGCCTTCTCACTCCTCGCGCCCCCCTTCTCCCCCCCCCGTTCCCCTCCGCCTCCTCGCTTCCTTCCCCTCCTCCTGCAACCACACACACGCAGGCACGCACAAACAGCGAGGGGGAGAGCGAGTCCCCCGGCTGCCACCCTCCCTCCATCGCACACAGCGACAGGAGAGACGGACGGAGCGCAGCGCGCAGGGAGAGACCACCGAGCACCGCCGCCGCCGCCAAGCGCTCTCACACATTCATGCGCGCACACACACACACACACACACACATTCAGTGCCTGCTCTTCCCTCTTCCCCCTCCCTTCCCTCCGCCTTTCTCTGCAACCAGAAAAAAAGAGGCACTTACAGGTATTTGCTTAGTGGATCGGAGTCTTTATTTCTTTCCCACCAAGCCTCCCCACCCCCAACCCGCATCACCGCCCTGTACAGTTTGTTTACAAGTATCAAAGTTGTAATTGAGGAGCGGCCAAAGAAAGACACCTCGGGATATTTTTTCTTTTCTGTGGTTTTTTTTTTTACCCTCTCCTTTGTGTTAGGGAGTGATGTGCAACTAAATAAAGACAAACAGGCGGGTTAAACGTCTGCAAATCCAAGCCCCCAGTTCCCCCCCAAAACACAGAGACTGGTAAGTGATTGTTTTTGGTTCTTTCTTTCTTCCTTCCTTTCTCTCTTCTCCCTTCCCCCCTTCATGCGCGCTCTTTCGCTCCCTCTCTTTTCCGCCTCTTGGACCGCTGGGATTGTTAAAGTAGATGAATGCTAAGCTTCAGCAATAAAAGGCGCTGCTCTATTAATTTATTAATTAATCTGCACCAGCCCCTCCTCCTGAATGTTAAATATGACCTTTGATCTCTCTGTCTGTAGCAGAACAGAAATGCAGTATTGAACATGAACAGTCACATTGATTTAAACAGTGAGAAAATCGTGGATTCTGAGCTGCTTTTAATTTTCTTTTTAAATCTGGCTATAGTTTTAATATTGAAAAAAAAAATCAATAGCTGCGCTTTAGACTTCTCTCGCGCTCCAGAGATAACATCGATTAAACAATAATGACATGGTTGGTGGCACCATTATATTTTTCCCCCCTCGTTTCTGGTAGCCATAAACCTAAGGAGATGTGGCGGCGGTGGGGGGTGGGCTGCTGGGGTGAGAGAAGAGGTTGGAATTGTAGGAAAGGTTTGTGAAAGCAAAGCCACTTTAAGGCTGTGAAAAATAGGGCATGAACAGTGCAGTCTCCATAGCCTGCCCCCCCCTTTACATTCAACATTAGAACCTTTTACCAATCTAGCACTTTACCTACCCTTAACCAACAAAGCGACTTCTCTTAAATAGTTGCTATAGTTTCCTTTAAAATAGTGGGTTTTTTTAAAAAAAGTATTCTATTATGCATGGTGACCTGAAATCGTGTTTGTGTGTGGGAATAGTAGGATTTGCCATCAAATCCCTCCAGGGAGCAATTGTTTTTTTTTTCTCCTTTTCTTTTTCCTGCTGTGAAAATGCAAAGGTGGCTGCGTTCTCATTAAAGGCTTTTAGCATTCAAGGGTGCAGACTGACCTCCTAGTCTAACAAGACTGAGGTGTGTTTTCTTACCTTTGCTTTCCTTTCCTCTTGATTAGTTTCCCCAACCATAGGTTTTTTTTAGTAAGGTTCAGCTAGATGTCTGTGTGCTTTTGTAGCTGGTAGGTTGGGCTAGAAATAGTTCATTGGTCTAATTATGATAGTAATTAGTATAATTGATAAGTACTTTTCACCTGTAGGAATGGTGTGAAAACTGTTTTAGGCCCTCCAGGCTGTCTCAGCATTTAATTTACAATACTGTAAAAAAAAATCCTGTTTTTTTATATACATCATATCTACAGTATATTTTAATTATATATATAGTATTCAACTGGGTTAATGCTTTCTTTTACTTTCTAAATATTGCAACTCGGTCTGATCTGCAAACTAAAATCCTCCCAACAATTATTTTAAGTATGACTTGGGAGTGATAAACTCTATAATATCTTCCAGCCTATAGATTGTTGTATTACACTGAACAGGTAATGTTCAGCCTTCAAAAACCTTAAGAATAGCACTTCCAGTCTCTATGAGGTGGCATATGCATATTTTTAAATGAACATAAACCTGGGTTCCATGCTTAACTTGATTGATAAATTAACCCATAAATTACTCAAAAAAACCCTGGTTGGGTTCACACAACACCCAATGCCATAAAAAACTAATGAAGGTTAAAGCTAACAAAACTTTGCTGACCCTCTTTTAAGTGTGTCATAAACATACAAATTTATTCCTCATATACATCCACAGGTATGGACCTGTGCAGAGAACAGAGAGCCTGTTGTCTGCAGCCTTCCTGACTGGAGATTAAACCTGTTTAGGAACCGATCAGGGTTTAGTTGCAAGGCGTTAGGTTGGCCCCTGGGAAATTATTTTCCTATCTGTTCTCTGGTCCCTCCTTTACTCTGGAGCTTAATTTCTGGCTAAGAAGGGCATCGCCTTCACCAAGAGCCCTGCCTTTGAGACGTCTCACGTCTCTCACGCCAATTCTGCTGAGACCCAGACCCAAAGGACAAAAGTGGCAGCTAACAAACCTCTCCAGGTTCCAGTGTATCAAGATCTGTACAGCTATACCCCACTGAGGGAGGGAGGGTAGGCTCCGAGGGGCACAGGGGAGCCTTGCCATACTTTTGTTATTTTTAACCCCTGGAGGATACTCGTTTTCCCCTCTCCTGTACTCCTATTTGATACTTTCCTCCGGCAATCCGGCTTGTTCCCACCTTCCCTAACGTTCAAGATGCCCTCCGGTTAGAGGATTTGGAGCCTCTCGCCACCCATCATTTGCATGTGTTTAGCCCTCCAATTGCCCTTTCTCCCTTGGCATTTGTCGGCCCTTCCCCTCCCTCTTCCCCTCCCCCGCTATTCCCAGCTATTAAAAGCGGGCAAGAGAGGGTAGCCCGCCCGCGGGAGGAGGGGAAGGGGAGGGAAGAAGGGGGAGGAGGCTGCGGTGGCCGGATCATGTCTTTATTGATTGTTATGCAAATGCGTTGCAATGACTGATGTACGCCTCTTCTCTGCGTGTCTTGTGGATCTTTTTTTAACCGAACCAAAACAAAAGCACACAAACGCAGCGGGTTCCCCGCCCTCTCCCCAGCCTTCCTCCTCCTCCCACCACCCTCCTCCTTTCCCCCCCCCCAACTCTTTGGCGTAGACCTTTTCCGAAATGACTCTCTTTATTTCCAGTGGCGACGGTGCCCGGGCTTGAGAATGCCAAGGAAGAACCGGCTGCTTGAGACTTCGCCGTCTGGAGAGATGCCCCCGCAAGAGGATTAGAGGATATCGCTTCCCCCCCTTCCCTTCCCCTCCCTTCGACCCCTCCGGCCACCCAGCCCCCGTCTCCGCCCCCCCGACGGCTCCAGTGGCCCTCCTCCCGGCCCTGCCCTTCCCCCCCCTGGCCCTCCCCGGACCCCCCTTCCTCTCCTCCTCCTCCTCCTCCTTCCCTCCCACCCTGTTGCCCCAAGCCCACCCGCACCCCTTGGGCACCATGAACACCAACGTGTGCGTGGAGACGGGGCCCAACCCGGAGGCGCCGGGGCTGCCCAAGGAGAACCACCTGCCCGACGGCGCCCTCAACAGCCTTGTGGATTACAACTCGGAGATGGAGCGCTACCGCTCCTTCGCCACCTTCTACAAGACCAACGGCGGGGCCTTCCCTCAGGCGGCCAAGATCGCGCGCATCACCACCCCCATCTTCCCCACCGCCGCCGCCGCCGCCGCCGCACGCATCGGCATGTCCCCCTGGAACTGCGACACGGCCACGGCGGCCGCCGCCACCGCCATGCTGTGGGGCAGCGGCGCAGGAGGCGGGGGCGCGGGCGTCGGCGGGCCTAACCCGGCGGCCGCCGCGGCTGGCGGCGTGGCCCGGAAAGCAGCTGCCGTCGCCGCCGCCGCCGCCGCCTCGTCGGTCGCCGCGCCGCCGCCGCCGTCGGCTTCATCGCCCGCCTCTTCACTGCACGCCGCCGGCAGGAGCGGCGGCGGCGGCGGCGGGAGTTTGCACCATCGGAACGAGTCCCAGCGGCTCGGCAAGCCTGGCTGCGCGCCAGCCGAGCAGCCCTCGTTGCAAATGGCCAATAATAATTTCCTCTCCACCTTAGCCCCGGAACACTGCAGACCTTTGGCTGGGGACTGCATGAACAAGCTCAAATGCGGCGCTGCTGAAGCAGAGATAATGAATCTCCCCGAGCGCGTGGGGACTTTTTCCGCTATCCCGGCTTTAGGGGGCATCTCATTACCTCCCGGGGTCATCGTCATGACAGCCCTGCACTCCCCCGCAGCAGCCTCAGCAGCCGTCACAGACAGCGCGTTTCAAATTGCCAATCTGGCAGACTGCCCGCAGAGCCATTCCTCCGCCTCTTCGTCGTCCTCCTCCTTGGGAGCCGCCGGAGGAGGGGGAGGAGGCGGGGGTGGTGGTGGAGGAGGAGGAGGAGGGGGCGGCAGCGGCGGCGCGGGAGGAGGAGGAGGAGGGGGCGGCGGCAACCCAGCCAAGAAGAAGAGGAAAAGGTGTGGGGTCTGCGTGCCCTGCAAGAGGCTCATCAACTGTGGAGTCTGCAGCAGTTGCAGGAACCGCAAAACGGGACACCAGATCTGCAAATTTAGGAAATGTGAAGAGCTAAAGAAAAAACCTGGCACTTCGCTAGAGGTCAGAGGAGATGATTTCTTTCTTCCCAGCCTCCCGCCGTCCCTCGTGAACCCCCTTCCCCCACCTCTTCAGTGCTTCTTGTCTAGTTTCAAGATGCAGCATCCCTTTTCCGAAGCCTCCTTCAGGTTGTGAGGGGGGGGGAGCCTCCCCTCCTCGCCCCCCCGCCCCCACTTGGTTGCCTCTCCGTAGTACTGTGCACAAAACATAGCCACACGTCCTCACCCTTGGGGTGGGGGGGAATGGGGTTGGATTTGGACTGCTCTGAACCCCGGTTTTGGAGGAAGGGGGAGTGAGGAGGCCGGCCCTCTGCAATAAAAACCTGGCCGGGGCCTTGGGGCGTTTTGTTTGGATTTTTTTTTTTTTCGACAGGCAGGAATATCCGGAAAGTTGGTCTAAATGGGATTTGGAAAGGAAAAAAAATGCCACGAAATCGCTCAATTCCCGAGGGGATTCCCCCCCCCCCACCCCTTATAATCATTACACGAAGATTTCTTCTACTCTCTTCTTTTTTTTAAAATACACATTCCCAAGTTGTATATTACAAGTAAATTGATTGGAATCTATGGTCTATATTTTTATCTGTTACTTCAAGGTGTGTTGTTTGGTGACATGTAAACTATTTTTACTTAATGTGAAAGTAATGGTGAAGGGCATTTTTTTTAAAAAAAGAAAGTCCAAACGCTTTAGTAGTCATGAAACTTTTTAAGTTCTAAAATAACTTTGGCAGTATAGTGGATCCTTTCCTTCCTTATTTGCTGCGTAGATTTTGCTATGTTTGAAAATTAGGGAGTTTACTTTTCTAAAGCTGATTCCACATCTTAAAGTGGTCCTACATTCATCTAAAATGAAGAACTAGGTAATTTGGGGGTTGTTTTTTGATAATTTATTACAAGAAAACAATTGGTGAAGAAGTTAGCCACGCATACCAAAAGTAATACTTTGGATCTTGATACATCCTTACCAAAAATAGCCCTTTGTAGTATATTTTACAATCTGATAAAGAATATGAGTATTTGTGCTTGAAATGTATATGCATTTATTTTTTAAAAACTCAGAATTGACAATGTATCATAGACCAGAAAAGGTCTTAAGTAGACTTTAAAAAAGTAAAAGGGATATTCTGGATTTTCAGTTCATGTATTTAGTTTAGCAGTCAAGGGAAAAAAAACCATGTAAAATGATTAATAGCATTATTTTTAGATGGAAGAAAAGAGAGAAAAGACTTGTAATGATTTAAACCTTGTGATTATTAAAACTATAGTATTACCAGGTAGATGAACCTATCAGATGAGTGTGTTTGATTTGAGAAATAAAGTTCTTTGTGGAACTTTAAGATGTAAGATGAAATTAGCAACTCAGAGTTGCAACTGTCATTAACAGGAGTTAACTTATACATGGATTTTTAAAAAATTTGTGTTAATGTTACTACTAAGTTTAGCATTTCATTTAGAAAAAATAGGGAGGGAAAGGAAAGCACTTGAGTGATACTATTTTTTCTTCTTCCCTTGCAAAATTGAACTATCCTTTTGGAAAGTTTAATAACTTATTCCTCATATATTTTCCATAGCTGCTTATTGTGCATATATGCTAATCCAATATCACATTGATGCAACAGTCTCTACAGACTATATTTCAGCTGGTAAAAATCAGTTGTATATAAATGTACCTGTTATTTTTGGTTGCAAACACTCCTGTTTATTTCATAGAACATTACCAAGAATGTATATTGTGATTTTTACAATAAACAGTAAATGCTGAATTTGAACACTAAACCATAACTAAAAATGATAACTTTTTTCTGTTCTTGGGTGCATTAAGTGTACTCTCTTGCACAGTTTCCCAATACTCCTCTTTAAAAACCAATCCTGATTTTGCTAACTAGTTATAAGCAAGGAAAGACTGCAGTTCTCAGCATGTTTACCAGGGATATATTTCTTAAAAATACCAAGGTATACTTGAAAACTAATTGGATAGGATAAAACTGACTGCCCTACTGAGTCTAACAAAACGGTATCTTGTGTTGCTTTAAACAGATATCCCACCTTTCCACAGAAGTAAATTACACTAGAACTGTTTTCATGACTGCACTGCTAACTAGTCAAGCATATTTTAGATTAACTGCTTGCATGAACTAAGGCTACATGGTTAGTTTATAGTTCAGTTTATTATACAAATCCAGACAATGAGATTAAATCATTAAACCATAACTTAATTTACTGTGGGTTAGTGTCTTATACAAAGTGTTTACTTTCAAGCAAGTTAGTGCCAGATTTCAACCTTAGCAGTTAACTGGATAATTTCTGAGCAAATGGCATGTTTCTAAGCTTGTATTTGCTGAGAATCTTAAAATTCAGGAGAGGAAAAAATATTTACCAAAGAAAACTTCCTTCATCAACTTCTTCCAAATATTGTCCTTCTGTCCATTTAAGCGAAAACTAGCATTAGTAGGAAGTCTGTAGAGATTCTTAGTCATCCATGTCATGGTTGTCCCAATTATGTTTTTTCAGGAGGCAACTGGTCTTTTGTCCAAGAAGCGAAACATCTTCAAAAGAAAAAACAAGAAAGTCCAGTTGCCTCCTGAAAAAGCACCTTTGGGATAGCATTAGCAGGCAAAATTAGAAGAAAAAGTTGAAGTCATAGTTCTCTGCATACGTGTCTTTGATTTCTGCAAGGTATCACAAAGGAAAGATGTGGCTGAGATGCTATATTAGCCTTAGATCATCTCTTTCCATCCTCCACTGCAGCCTATAGATTGATGGAGTTGATAAGCTTTTGTCTGATGCGATATGGCTCCTATATCCTTAAGAACTTTGGATTGAGTTCAAAGTTCATTTTCATCAGTGCATCTGTCTTTTGCAAAGCATCCTAACATTTACAGCCCTATCTGAAACAAATACTAAAATCCTGTTGACTTCCACTCTTGTTTCTCAAAAAGTAAGTTAGACTCATAGCTGTAAAGTGCAATGATTAAATAATTGTTGATAATGAACGTACAGACACTGCCCTGTCAATAAACGGGTGAAGGAGTGGGAAAGAAATATATGTAAGAGAAAATAGCATTCATGAATGAGTCTGTAAGCACATTTTTCCTGACAAAGAAGTTCTGCATCTTTAAACGTTTCCTGGGCATGTGTATGAGATAATTGCACCACAGTTGTGGCCAGAAAAATACATATCACTACATTTGAAAACATCCTCACTTTTTAGTTACTTGTTTCTTTGTTGCATACAAGCACATGTGCAAGTATAGATAGATAGATAGATAGATAGATAGATAGATAGATAGATAGATAGATAG
>WNWU01000007.1:27780533-27857527 GCA_012654045.1 Ptyas mucosa
TAGATAGATAGATAGATAGATAGATAGATAGATAGATAGATAGATAGGTAATTCATGTAACGTAGCATCACAAAATATCAACTTTTAGTATACATTAATGTGCTGTGTAGAGACAATCTACAGCTAGCTCAACATCTTGTGTGAACCTCCAAAACTGAATCTATTAAGTCAGCTATGGTTTATTTAAATGTGGGGAACTAAGTTGCAGAAACACAATCTTGAGCTGCAGTTTCCCAATTTTGAAAAACAAATCTCTGCAGATTTCAATCTATTTCAGTCTAAATAACGGCAGTCATTTTCAAATTAGAAAGAAGTCCAAATTTAGCCATTGTCTGTTGAAATTAGAGTTTTCCACTTACTGTTTCTTTTCTTTTTCTCCCACCACCCATTTTTATTGAGCGGTAAAGACAGAGCACAATTGTCCAACGCACATAAAGAACTATACATCCAATGTTGAAGCAATAAATTGGAAGCCTGTCGAAGATTGGCAGAGTATGTATGACTAAACTGATACTTCCCTTGTTTCAGACAGGAAGAGAAAGTTGGAATGACTTGGTGTCTCTGTCCACAGGTAGACATCGCAGTCTAGAGGGGCTCCTGATTTGAACAAATTCAGAACCAGAACCAGTTCTCTTTCTGTTTACAAATACAAACATTTTCCTAAAAAAAGAGTAAAAGCAATTCTTACTCTGGATAGTGCTTTTCTTAACAACAGTTCATTTAGTGACTGTTTGAAGTTACAATGGCAGTGGAAAAATCGATTGTATGACAGTTTTTCACATGACCATTGCAGCATCCCCATGGTCATGTGATCAAAATTGAATATGGCAACTGACTCACATTTATGATGGTTGTAGTGGCCCAGGGTCAAGTAATCACCTTTTGCAACCTTATAACAAGCACAAGTCCATGGGAAAGCCAGATTCACTTAACAACCATGTTACCAACTTAACAACTGCAATGATTCGCTTAACTGTGGCAAGAAAGTTTATAAGATGGGGCAAAATGCACTTAACAACCGTCTCATTTAGCAACATAAATTTTGGGCTCAATTGGAGTTGTAAGTTGAGGACTACTTGTAGTCACAAGCCAACAAAAATCAGCTACTTGACATCTGAATTACATTTGAATGAAATGTTGCTTGCATCCTGTCTTTTTTAAAAAGAACACTCCTTTTTTCTTACGTGAAAGCTCACCCAAAGAACACTTTGATCGCTTGGTTTTTTCCATAAAAAAGGCATTCTATAACAATATAAAATGTCCATGCATGCAAGCAATAGTAGTAAATATACAAACTAAAGATGGATGTCACACACAGCTCTGTGTATTCACACCCATCCACAGCATTCATTTAGAGTTATGGTATGTTTAAAAAAGCATAATCATTATTTATCCTGGGAGAGTACTTATTTTTTCCCCATTAGTGTACATTAATATAATTCCTTCTGTAAATTATAGACTGAAGGGCATGGCTCACTATCGCCTCTTTCATGCAGTGAAAAACCAAAGGGGATTTTGCATAACATCCATCTTCATGCTTTTTGCTTCCCAAACCTGCTCCTATGGAGCAGAGTCAGGCAATCCAGGCTTGGTTTTAAATATTTCAAAACTGATCTCTGGAACTAAACACTGTCTTCCTGTTGAGCTTCTATATTAAATATAGCTTAACTGTCCTACTCTTTAGTTTCCCTTTCATTGGACCTCATTACTGTTATTAAGGCCTTCACCATGACCAAATAGTTATATACCACAATTTATTTTTCATTCTAATCATACTGAGAAATAGTTTCATGTTATGCTCCAGATATCTTCCCGTGATCCATTGGTACTTAGCTTTCAAGTCTGAACAGAAATTCCTGGGTGTTGTGTGTGTTGAAATAATGTTAGTAGTTATAAATTATCCTTAAAACTTTCACACTTGAAGAGCTGATAGCTTAAGGAAAGGACATCAAAAAAGGTTATATGGTTGACAATGAACTGTTTTTCCTTGGAAAAAGGATGTTGACAATGTGAGGCCACTGAGCTGTATGGATAGTGATCAGTTATAGAGACATTTTCATCTTTTGGTTTTCTGTTATTGTAGATTACATTGTTCCATGATACTCAGCTATATAGGGAGATTGTTTTATGAATAATAGGCTGGTAATATGATTTAAAATAACTACTGGAAAGTCAGCAGAAAAAAAATGGTGTGCTTTCTGGTTCTTACTCTATTGGATACCGAGAAAATAATCAACCATCATACTCAAATTAGGTTTTTTTTTCTCATCTTGCATTACATACAACCATATAATTGTTAAGTTATTAACCTATACCCATAACCTTATGATTAACCTTACCATAACTTGTTCTGATTGATAAAAGCTTTATTGGGGGAAAGTGTATTTCTATCATTTTTGGGGTCTGATTCATTCAGGAGAGGGAGGGATTCATGTTTTTATTATTGAAGATTAATACGTGCCATAAAAATTGTTTTTATTGTTACTATTATTATTTATCAGTCACAGAGCAAAACCGTGTTTTCTGTTGTGCATTTTAGCTACAAATTTTATTGTAACTTGAGGTAAATGTGGGTTTTTTAAAAAATGTGTTCATTTTTCATCAATATACATTATATATTATAACAATATATGATTGCTTAAATCAGAGGTAGATAGCATTATTTCAGATTTTACTAAACATATGCACATCTTCCACTTCAGTAGGTATTCTTTTAAAAAAAAGTATGATTTATTCACCCTAAACTTTGACTTCATTGGTAAATTTACCCAAATCTTTATTCAGATGTTATGGAGCCATGAGAATTTTATTTATGGGTTTGAATGGTCCGAAGTGTGGGGAGAATTGAAGATTTCTGAGTGAGGCAGCTGGTAATAGCAGACCAAATAGATTAAATGACAGGAACAGATCTATAGGCTCTCTGCTGATCAGCTGTTGCAATGCCCCCCTGATTTTTAACTTATTTAGAGACCTTGATATCCATTTAAAGAGGGTTGAAATTTGATCTCCAGACAGTTTTTAACTTCAACAATGCAGTGTTTATTGTTTATTTATCTACATAAATTATACTAAAACAGTTAAAAATAATTTAAGAAGTTTTACCATAAAACCATTCTATATTTAGCCTTTTCTGATACATCTACAGAGCATCAACCTCAGGAAGGCTAATAAAAGAGCGAAATAGTTAAAACCAGGCCCCACATCTCCCTATCTAAGGCACCTTTACCCATTTCAGGTAAATGCCACTGTTTGATAACAAACACAAAGAAAGAAAAAGTAAACACAAAAAGTTAGCAGTGAAGAGCCACATAATCAGGCTTCTTAAAAAGGTCTATGGAGATTCTGAGTCATCCAGGTCATAATTGCCGGTGCTTTTTCAAAAGGCAACTGGACTCTTTTTCCTTGAGGAAGAGGAACACATTTCGCTTCTCATCCAAGAAGCTTCAACAGTTCTGACTGGATGGTGGGGGGATGGTAAGATAGGTTCTGACAGGATGGGGCTGAGGGAAATAAAAGGACTGTATTTCTTTGCAGAAATTTCTTAAAAAGATTTTTTCAAAATGGGAGTTACGGCCCTGACATCAGATTTCTCTACTTAGAAATAGAACAGTCCATTAGATAACTTTGACCCTCAAATCGGTTAAGTTAGCCCTGGCGCTTAGAGTTGGGCATAGAAATGCAATAGAAACTGATGCAGTGGTAAATAATGTCAGATGATCTGACTGCCCGCCCCAAACAACACCTGAGCAGCTACATTTGGCGCCCGTTGAATCATCTTCAAAAGCAATCTCATGGCGAGCATGTTAACAATATTTCAGTTTATACATGACACTCTCAAATAAAATCAAATAAACAATAGACTGCATACTGATAACATATATGGTACATATATGTTAATTATATGGGTATGATCGCAGCTATACAAGAGATAATATACCAGAAGGTTTCCCAAATAAATGTCATTGGAATATAAAAAGAATTCTGCAACATCATTGTTTTCTTCTATTTTCAGTTTCTTTTATAGAAGCACAATAGAGGATTATGCTAAAAATAATTTCAGGCTTCTTTTTTTATCCCTAGGAATAAATATGCAAATCACGATTAAAACTTGTGGGACTGAATGGGAGTATTTATACCTAATAATCAAAATTAATAAATCAATTCAATAGATAAGTCCCAGAAAAGTTAATAGTGCATGACAATTTTTGCTAGCTTTACTATTTGTCTATTGGCACATATCTGACAATCATTTGTAATGTATAAATATCCTGAAAAAAGAAGGTCCAACTTTTGTATTGCAATATTGAAATGAAATAATTTCTTAGCATCCTATGAAACGTCATGTCTCTGCAGTAAAATATAGATAGCTGAACTGCTCCAAATTCTCAAAATGTACTTGCAAATGCATGATAATCTGCCACAGGTGACATTATTTAATTTCATAAAAGATGCTGGTAACCTTGAAATTTAGATTTCTAAATTTAATATGTCTCTAAGTAGTCTGCTTCATTGTCAGTCATCTTTTGATATTTAGACAGTTAAACCAATAATTAAATGGTGATGGCAACCTGTGAACACAACTCCACTCAGTTATCTGAACAGGTCAACAGTAGTTAAAAGGGAAAGTAAATGGAAGAGATGTAGAGTAGCAAATCTTAAGAGTACTTTGAACGACAACAACATCAGATCATCCTATCCAAAAGCTTCAGGAGCCAACATCAATGATACATGTAATATGTCAAGCTATATAAAATATTGTATGAAATAACATCAGAACTGGCTGTTTAAAAAAGGACATCTTAATGAGCCATGCAGATAAATATTATTATAAATTATTAGGCACAATCTGTTCTTGCATTTTCCACATGATACAGTGATGTATGCAATTAACACCCACAGTTTAGTTGTCTCTCTTTATAACTAGTAGTAAGATTAGCTTCAGATGAATCTGCTAGTTTTATAGCAACTTTGTGAATTATGTTCATTGACCATCTTGGGGGCGAAGGGAGGTTATTAAAATTTCATACAATTTAAAAGTTTCATTCCAGTTTATTGTAAAACTGACATGCATTGTATTTTTCAATATTCAAGTTTAGTTTTCCACGCGAATGGTGGACATATTAGGAATGTTTTGTGAATTCCAGTAAAATTTGCTAACATATTTTCCAGAGGTGACTGACTGTTGGCATAATCCCAGGAAATTAGTTGTAGCTATATGGAACTGAAAATGTGTAGTTTTTAATCTATCTGATTTTGTACACCCATTGCATATATGTTATACAGCCTGCCATTAAGTAGGTTTATAACAAAATAAATTTTATTGAATTCAGTCATGCATGCTGTCAGGGAAATACGTATAAATTCACAATGTGGGGGATGAGCTTGATTTGATTGTTAAGAGTAAATTTCTTAGCTTCGTGTGATATTTTTAGTATCCTGCAGAAAGTAGGTTAATGTTAGGAAACAGCCCTTTGCCTTTCATATGTACGAAGTAAATATGATATTGTGGGTCTAAGTTGGTATTCCACTAGTGGATATGTCCTTTTCATTCACAGAAGTGTTGTTACCAGAGTGCTAAAAGAGCATGGCATAAGAAAATAACCTGAGATATAGATGCACAAGCTGTTACTGAAATTATTTGAATCATTAGAATATATACATAGCTTCTATCTTCCTTATGGATCAAGTTTCAATACAACTTCCAAAATATCATGATGTGCAAGTTTAGAAGTTTCTTTCCAGGTTGTGTAAGAATTGTAAATACCATTAACATAGTTTATTTTTTCACCAACTGGTGGTCCGTGGACCACTGGTGGTCCATGAGAAAATTTTGGTGGTCCGCAGAAAAATTATTTGCATTTTTTTTATTGCACTAAATCAGGGGTCTTCAAACTATGGCTCCTGGGACAGATATGTGCAATGAACATTTGTGTTGCTACAGAGAGTTTCTCCCTTCGGGGTCTTTTTGTGTGGGTTGGAGGGGGACAGAAATTCCGACTTGGGGTCTGCTTCGGCCTCCTGGTGCAGGTCTTTGGGCGAAGGCAGCTGGTGGCGAAGAGGTGGAGGGCCTTGTTCCAGTGGGACAGCATCATGGCCTGGAACTGGCTGACCATCTCAGCCCACTGAGCCCCCAGGTGCCTGTACTTGGCCTTGCACTTCCACAGGTCTTCCCTCTGCTTGGAAAGCCTATGCTCCTAATCCTCAGAGAGGTGCTTCTGCTGAGCCTCCTTCTCGGTCAGATCCAATTTGAACTGAGCTGTTTTGCCAACTCTTTTTCATGGTGGCTGCTTAGGTCCAACAACTGCTTCCTGTTTGGGCCCTAAGGAGCCCGGGCGGGGAGTGGCTAGGAGGGGAGGGGTGAGTAAAGGCTAGCGAGGCGCCCCTTGATGGGAGTGACATCAAGTTGGCCACTCCCACTCAGTCACAAGACCACCTAGCCACACCCACCCAGCCGGTCATTAGGCAGATCATATTAGTGGTCTGCGGGATTTAAAATTAAGAATTTAGTGGTCCCTGAGGTCCGAAAGGTTGGTAACCCCTGCTTAAGAGTACTTTGACTAAAAAATCAAGATGTACATTTTGAACTAAAACCTGTTTCATACGCCCCCATGAGTGACTTAAGCCAATTCCTTTATTTATTTGAGTCAATCCTGTTTTCTTCAATTGGACATAACTACTTCTTATGAATCTTTTATTACTTTGAAGTATAATCAGCAAACTTCATTTAAGTATGGCAGAACTCCCTAGCTCTGTTTTGATTCATTAAGACCCTTAGGCTGCCCTCTGTTTTATAGGTAGCATTCCTACTGATATATTTATGGGATATTAGACCAGGATGAAGCTGATAGCTCAAAGAGTACAAATACTAATCAAACTTCATTTCCCTATTTCATTAAAATAAATTTCTATAAGAGAAGAGAATTTGATTTAGCAGTATTCAGAGTTTATTGACCTGCCCAAAAATCAATGGACAAAAAAGAGAGCTATGTCCTATCTGTCATATACCTGATACAAGAAGTTTTTCGTAGTCCTAATAAATTTATGTGTCTTATCAGAGTTTATAGAGGTCAGAGTTGTGGATAGGACTAATATATCTATATTCAAAAGATCTTCATGACCACTAAATACTGTAGTGAGTTGGAGTTTTCTCTTTTTGCTCCCATCTGTTGGCCATGTACATGTTTGCAGTCCAGATTTGATATTAGTCAGAAAAAGGACGGCAAGGAAGGCAACGAAACTTTCTTCCAGTTAATTATTCATTAGATGGCTACCTAAATGTATATTCTATAAATCTTAAATCTGGCCTTGAAATTCAAAAAGTTGATTATAGGCTGAAGTTTATACAGATGTATATTAACTTATATATTACCTATGTAATATAAATCCAATATTATGCAAATGAGTAGGCTTTTCAGAAAGACAAATCAGGTAGGTAGGTAAAAAGTTAATGTTCATTTGCCAACGTTCATTTATCTTAGTTCCCATGACTGCCTAACAAAAATTATGCATGTTTAATAGCATTCCTACATGATATTACATCCAATCCGATTGTATAACATCTTGGGAGGTCTTTTAATAAACAATCATTCATAGTAGTTGGTTGACAGTGAGAAAAGATAGTTGGCTATTTAAAAAAAGATTAATATGCCTCTATATTGTTTTCAATACAATTACAATTCAAGGTGATTTACCCTAAAAATTATTAGAATGAAATAATTAAACAATAGTTAAAAGAATGTAAAATATTCATTTGAGAAGTGGTATAAAAACTATTCAGATTTGAAGAGATGCTATAGGAAATAGCATTCTAAAGTATGAGGCCCTCAACATAATGTTCACTTAAGATCTGCTTCTACCACATTGTCTTGTTGACATAAGAACTGCCATAAAAGAGTTCTCTGTTCGCACCTTTCATACCTCTCTCCCCCATAAGAAATACTTCCTCAAACCATAGAGTAAGGCAGAGAAAGTATCCACTAATAATGTAAACTTGTATAAACGTGATTAATAGGATTAATAGTCTTAAACAATCTACTGTCTTGCTAATATATGTGGTTTTTAGCTCTTAAGAATTCCAATTCAAACCGGAATTGACAAAGCCAGTACTTGTAGGGAATTCTGGTAGTCAGATATGTATGGAGGTTACCAAGTTGGAGAAGAACAGATTTTAAATACTTATGCAACTATTAAGAATTTTGTAAATAATTTTCCAGCTGTTATGTAGCTCTGAGGTCTTTTATACTTAACTTGCACTCAGTATCTATTTGTACTCATCCAGATATAAAGCAAAATTTTACATAAGTAATTTGTCTTCAGATTCAGAACAACAGCAGCAACAAAACAAAATAATTTTTTTTATCTTGACTGTGTTTGTACAGAAGATGTATCACTTGCATGTTGTATAAATTCATTGCCAGGATAACTTCATAAGTTTTTATACACATCTGGGCCATTTTGGAAGTTATTACATACCCAACAATTTTTGGTGCAGATTACTTACTGGATCATTTTAAGAGTCCAGAGGTCGTAATCTGTACTCAGGTGATTGAATCTGGGTTAAATTTCTAATAGAGATATTCTCGTAGACCTCAGCTTTTACCTTCCAACTTTGTATGTCAGCAGAAACATCTTCAGAAGGATTATAAACACTGTTGTTTGAATGAGGATATGGACTCTTGTGAAGTTGAGGATTGTGTTAATGCAGAGTTCCTAATTTTGGAGACAAGTGTAAACATACTGGATGAATGTACTTACAGTTCCCTGTAAACTGCAGTTCAGAATGAGGTTGGAAGAAATGGTGAGTGGGTTTGTACATCCTTTGCACATACATTTGTATCTAGAGGGCTTCAACCTATTCTCCAAGCAGTGGTCACCAACTGGTGGTCCATGGATCACTGGTGGTCCATGAGAAAATGTTGGTGGTCCGCAGAAAAACTATTTGCATTTTTTATATTGCACTAAATCAGGGGTCCTCAAATTACGGCCCCTGGGACAGATACGTGCAATGAACACTTGTGTTCCTGCAGAGAGTCTCTCCCTTCAAGGTATTCTTGTGTGGGTCAGAGGGGGACAGAAATTCCGACTTGGGGGTCTGCTTCGGCCTCCTGGTGCAGGGCTTTGGGCGAAGGCTGGAGGGAAGGGTTGCAGGTGGCAAAGAGCCGGAAGCCTTGTTCCAGTGGGACTGCATCATGGCCTGGAACTGGCTGACCATCTCAGCGAGCTGAGCCTCCAGGCGCCAGTACCTAGCCTTGCACTCCCGCAGGTCTTCCCTCTGCTTGGAAAGCCTATGCTCCTAGTCCTCAGTGAGGTGCTTCTGCTGAGCCTCCTTCTCGGTCAGATCCAATTTGAACTGAACTGTTTTGCCAACTCTTTCTCATGGTGGCTGCTTAGCTCCAACAATTGCTTCCTGTTGAGGCCCTAAGAAGCCCGGGCAGGCAGGGGAGGAGTGGCTGGGAGGGGAGTGACATCAAGTTGGCCATGCCCACCCAGTCACATGACCATCTTGCCATGCCCATCCAGCAGATCGTATTAGTTGGTGACCCCAGCTCCAAAGCACCTTAAGGCAGGATAAGAAGCAATTGATGGAAACTAATCAAGGAGAGGTCTAACCTAGAAATGGGAAATCGTTTGACAACTATAACATTCAATCAGCTTGCCTTCAGAAGTTATGGGTGCTCCAGAATTGGAGGTTTTTAAGAAAAGATTGGACAGCCATTTGTCTGAAATAATATAGGGTTCCCTGCTTGAGCAGGGGATTGGACTAGAAGACCTGCCAGTTCCCTTCCAACTCTGTTATTCTACTCTATTCTACATTTGAAGGTAAAGAAAAGGTGCTTTAATACAGGAAGTCCTTGACTTACAACAGTTCATTTAGTGACTCTTTGAAGTTACAACTGCACTAAAAGAAATGACTTATGACCATTTTTCATACTTATTACTGCTGAATGATCAAAATTCAGCCGCTTGGAACTGACTCGTTTATGATGGTTGCAGTGTCCTAGGTCATGTGATCACCTTTTACAGTCTTCTTATCAGCAAAGTCAATAGGGAGGCCAGATTCCTAACTGGCCTATTACTAACTCAACAACCGCAGTGTTTTGCTTAACAAATGTGGCAAGAAAGGTTGTAAAATAGTGCAAAATTTACTTAACAAATGTCTTGTTTAGCAACAGAAATTTTGGGCTCAATTGTGGTTGTAAATCTAGGGTGACCCATATCAGATTTCAACAATCATTGATTGGCTTCTAGCTCAATGCTTTTAATCAGGGGTGGGTTCTACATTTTTTTACTACTGGTTCTGTGGGGGTAGCTTATTTTGTGGGCGTGGCTTGATGGTCATGTGACAATTCTTTAGGATTTAGCAGAGATACTGGTCTACCAGGCTTTTAACTGCTTGCAGAGCTGTACCAGTCTACCCATTTATTTTTGCAGGCACCGGTCTACTCATTTGTTTTTGGAGGCACCGGTCTACCACCAAACTGCCTTTTACCACTAATCAGCTGTAGGGCGGCCCTTTGAAGCCCTGCGGCAAGAGTTTAAACAGTTTTTCCTTAGCCCATCAGCTGGGACTCAGGAGGCAGCAATAGATTGGGGGTGGGGCCAAATAAAAGGTAAGAATAATGCGGGGTGGGGGTGGGGGGCAGAACCAGTTGGTGACATCATATCGTCACCACTACCGGCTCGGCGGAACCGGGCGGACCCGGAAGGAACCCACCACTGCTTTTAATGATTTGCTAGTCCTATATTTCAGGAAATAGCAGACAATTTTAATAAATTCTATTGCAGTTATTAGCACAAAGTCTCACTGCATTTTCCACAGATAACTCTTAATTTCTTTTTGTTTTAAAACACTTTCCTCTTGTTCTAGAGTAAGGATTAGCAAGACTATAATTCCTTGCCCACTTGCTGTGGATCAGGAAAATTAGAAAGCTAGATGAATAATCTTGGCCTCGATCTCCCGGCATGATGGTTTCCCACCTGCAGAATTTTCCTTATGAAGGAGCAGTGACCAATGTATCTGTCATTTAAAGTAGTTCAGACACAAGCAATTTCAACAGTGATGAAGTCTTCAATTAGAGAGGTGGACAGGGAGAAAGCATTAGAATGCTACTGTGATAATACTTTAATCAGGTAGAAAATGTCCTCTAATAAACAGTTATTAAATGCATAAACTACAATAACTGAAGAGGACTTCCAGTGGATTCCCTTCTTTACAATCGTAATGATAACAATTTCATTAAAAAGATCTTGCTTCCTTTATTTTTATGATATGGATATGCTTAGAATCAGACAAATTCTATTTATGGTAATTTTTTTTAGCATAGCAAACAGGTAGAGCAAATATATCATTTCCTGTAAACCCTAGTCACAGCTATTGCCACAGTATATGACTTACCATATTTTGTCCAGTTTCACTTTAAGAATAACCTGTTTTTGGAGGCAGTAGACCAGGCATCACAGTTACCATTCAAGACAGCTTTCATTGTTTTTTAAAGTTTTGCCATCCTAATAATTTATATTAGTTGGAATGTACATTCAGATGAAAAATACTTACCTCGTAGTGTCACTTGTGCAACTGCATATCACTATTACATGGGATTATAATGCCAAATGTAGAATCTTCCGTGACATGCTTATAGAAGAAAATTACCGTATTTTTCGGAGTATAAGACGCACCTTAGCTTTTGGGAAAGAAAATAAGAAAAAAAGCTGATTGGCCGGTGGATTGGTCTCCAGAATACCCCTAATCAGCTGTTCCCAGAAGTGAATTTTAGCAACAGGTTTGTTGGTTGTGAGCTCTGTGCCTTGCTTTTTTTTCAGCCTCTGAAACTTCTGAAATTCTGTTTCAGAAAAAAAACTTTTTTTCCTGCCTCTGAAAGCCTCCGAAACAGATTTTCAGAAAAAAAAGCCTCTGAAGCTCTGTTTGGAGGCTTTTCTTCTGAAGCTCTGTTTGGAGGCTTTTTTTCTGAAGCTTCATTTCTGATGCTTTTTTCAGCCTCTGAAACCTCCATTTGAGAAGCTGGGCGAGGCTACATTCGGAGTATAAAACACACCAAGATTTTCACCCTCTTTTGGGGGGAAAAGGTGCGTTTTATACTCCAAAAAATACAGTATGTACTAGATTAGGCAAAGGATGCAACTAGATTTCATCTATAAAATCTGTGATTACAGTGGCTCTCAGTATAAAATAATTCTATTTGTTTTCCTGCACAATCTTCCTAGCTAAATAATTCTCAGAAAAATCAATATTTTCTGCACCATTTTTTCAAAGCAACATCAAGAAATCTAAGCTAGGCTAGTTAAGACTAGGTTAAGCAAGGTTGGCCTATATTGACTGGAAGTGTTTCTTCAGGATCCCAGATTTTTTCCCAGTATTAAACTCTGACCTTGATCTTTCAACACTGAACTATAAGAAGTTGGTTAAATGTTTGCGAAGAAGGTAAAATCAGCTTTAGGATGGCTATTGTAATAGGAGAAATCTTAGTCGATAGGATCCTTTTGAGGCATTAATTCCTTGATCTGATTCCCATTCAACTATATATGTGGTATATATTGTGTATATGGTAAATCCATGTGATTAGATCCATCACGTCTTCTTGAACTTAAATGTTGAAAAGAACTTTGATTCCACAGAAAGATTTGAATCAAATGCAATAGTCATCTAAAGCCAATGACAATGACAGAAAAATGTTAACCCAAACAGTTAATGTCCCGGTGCAGGCCCTGATCTTTCACAGTTGCATCCTTATATGTCAAATGCAAGCATATAAATTGCAAAGTGTGCATTGTGATGTCATGGCACTCATTCATCACATGTCATATTTGCCCTCATGAATGTTTCTGATGCCCACATCACTTGACACATTCACCTAAACAGCTCAGAGTGGCTAAAGTGCTCGTTTAAAATCATGTGACTTGGGAGCAGCTTTACAAATGTAAGGTACTATAGTTTTTTCTTAGGAATTCTGGACACGCCAACTCCTTTATTAACCAACTACTATGTTTCCAGGATTTATTACATTTATAAGGGTAGACACTGCAAAAAGGTTGCAGTACAGTTGTGGTCTGTAGGACAACTTGCTGTCCTCCACTGGGTTCAAGCATATGTTTTGGCTGTGCAGTAGAGCTCTGTGCTAAGGAAGCTATACAGAAGTCCAGTTATTGGGAAGTTGTAATTATTTGCATCTTAGGAGCTGGTAAATATCTCTGAAATGAGGGAGGGAGGGAGAGAAGGAAAGGGAAGGGAAGGCAGGCAGGCAGGCAGGCAGGCAGGCAGGAAGGCAGGAAGGAAGGAAGGAAGGAAGGAAGGGTTTCCAATGTGGAAGCCAACAAAAAGTTGGAAATTGCTCCCACTCAATGATTTTTTTTTCCTGACCATGGTCTGTTTTTCAGTTTAAGATAGGGGTATATATCTGAAACAATAAATCAATGGGTCATGGGCTTATCTTATAAAGTTGGTTGCTGCTTAGAAGACAGTTATTCTTCAGTTAAAGTATTTCATGTGATTGTGAAAATACACATACATTTCAAAATGCTATATGTTTTGACAGCTTTATATATCAATCATCTACAACCTATTGTCCTACAGACAAATAACATTTGTATAAATTATTATCTCAAATCATCTGGAACTGATTTGGAGAACATCAGGTAGGGGAAATCTGCTGTATAGAATCAATCATAAGTCCTAGTCCTATAAATATAACTTGGACTTTTTAGGTATCTCAGCCCTTTTGATTTTAAATAATAAACCTTTCGTTCTCTGTCTCTTTTAAATAATCTAAGATTGCTTGTTCAGAGAATGTTAGCCACAGAGGTTCTTCAGAGTTGTCATTTAAAAACCTGCAGTGAGAAGGAAATTCCAATATAAATGTGGAAACAATTTTCAACTTTTATTAAAATCCAGATCATTCATTTAGTGGACAGTTTTAAAGAGCTTGAAAAGAGGTTATATTCTCTATTTTCAATAAAAGGCCCTAAGATTATTCAATATATGCCAGGTGACATAGGGAAGTAAGTATATGGAAACCATTGGAAGAAATAAATAATAGCATTTTAACTGATGCTAAATTTGACAGAGGGTGA
Source organism: Ptyas mucosa (assembly GCA_012654045.1). Taxonomy (NCBI): domain Eukaryota; kingdom Metazoa; phylum Chordata; class Lepidosauria; order Squamata; family Colubridae; genus Ptyas; species Ptyas mucosa. The sequence continues at coordinate 27,794,619 of WNWU01000007.1, forward strand.
TCTTGATTTTCTCTGGTGTTTTTGATCTTACAGTACTTACCCTGTTCAAGAAACCATGTCTCCATTGTGTGACTTTAGAGCGGTTGAACCAATGAAATTCAGAGAGACAATAAGGGCCGTCATCAATACCTTTGATGTCACAAATGGGCTTGCAAACATACAGCCAAGCACCAGATGCACTTAGTAATAGGGCCAAAGTTGGCCGTATTTCCAGCCCATTATCGGTATATTGTTTCTTGCTACAAAACTTTCTGAAGTATCCTGATTTTAGATCCTCATTTGTCCTTTTAGCATTCTGGTTCCTAGTATTTGTAAACATGGGTGTTACCCTTTTTTAATAATAATAATAATAATAAACCCCAATGAACTATATACTGCTTTGAACCTAATGTATGCATGCTTATGTGTTTGCATTTTCTTGTTTTTATTTTATGTTTTCTGCACATTGCTGTTTTGTTTCTGTTTCATGCAAACTCCTGTCCTGAAATTGTGCAGGGTAATCTGATGCTCTCCCTTCTGTATCATATGTTTTCTCTTGTTTATTGAGTTATGTTCCGCCATACTTCAGATATGACAGCCATTTAATAATCCTGAAGCTGTAGCTCTGCAGGGGCTAAAAAGATCCCAGCAGGCTTGTTAACTTCTGCTCTGAAACATTATGGGAAATATTTTCCTGTCCTTGAAATCCATGGGCTTCTGATTAATTTATTTTAAGGCTGTAAAAATCCATAACCAGGTATGTGGGAAGCATATTGAATTGCTCTTCCCATCCAGTTATTTAAGTTCTCTTTCCCCATTCCCAGGTTTTACATAGCCATTTAACTGCTTGCCGTGTTATAAAAGTAAGATTGACCAATCTCACAAATCTCTCATTGAAAAGTCCACAATAAATATTTAATTACGGGGTGGGGGGATGTGTGTTGTTTTTTTAAGAAAAGGGTTAGGTATCATTCCTGTCTCAGGAGAAATACAATCTAGCCATTTTTATAAATATGCCGAGGTTGTCCTTGTTTAGATAGAAGATTCCTTCAATAAAAGAAGTTATTCCAAATGGGATATGAATCCTATTCCAGATGCAGTGAAAGGGAAACCAAGTCAGTTTTTAAGGGGGAAGAACACTAAAAGAAAACGTTGTTGAATAGTAATCCCTATTCCACTCCTACCTGGTTTTTGTTTTTGTTTTTTTGAGAAAAAAGCTGAAGGAGAAGTGTGTGAATTCAGCATTTCTGGTAATAAATTACAGAGGGTAAGAAGTAATGGGAAATAGGAGAAACTGTTGATATGTTATATCAGGCAATTATAGTGTACTGTTTGTCTAAAAAACTCATCTCAAATGAAAATCTACTATATAGAATAAATTCTAAGGGTTATTTAAATGCATGTCAGGCAGCATGTTTTCCACATGCTACTGAATTAGCCAGCCTTATTATCAACTCAGTATTTCACTTTGAAATAGATTTTGGGAGCCTGGTTCACAGATGAATCTATCATTCTCAGTACTTGTTGGGTACATGAATGTCAATCAATTTCACTGCAGTTGATCAATGGATCCATTCTTGTGTGTGTGTGTGTGTGTGTAAAATGTGTACATATGGGTATGTATGTATTTTCGTATAGGTGATCTATTTAGAAATGATGTGAACATTTTATTCAGGAAATTATAAAGCGGTCATATTCATGATGCATCATTCTACACCTGCAAGTGATTTCTAAACACACACAAATCATCAAATGATGAAAACGTATTTGTGAACTAGATCACACTGTGCAAGTGAGCGATGAAAGAATTGAATAGGGTCAACCCGTATTGCTGTGCAGGATGCAACATTTGATCCCTAGATGAGTTTTGCAAAACTTCTTTTTACATTTTCAGCTATGGTAACTATCAACGGGCTCTAGAAAAAAATGAAGCTGAGATAATGAAATATTTTGTCAGTTACTGTATTCATGTGAACTTAAGAATATATGGTTCTGATGAACCTGAAAGCCTGGTCATCATTTTGTGTCATTTGAATGATTCTACTCAAGGTCCTGTTGTGATTTGGATGCTGGAATTTTTCTCGAGGCCCAACATTTCTGCCTTTCATTATATGTATTTTGAGCATGTTCATACTTCTCAGGAGGGAAAATAGTATTACATTTATATAGGAGAAGCTGATGATGTTGCCACTGCTCTTGAAAGCAAAATTGCTTCCATTCAAAACTGAAGGGAAGAAAGGAAGGGATATGGAATTTCATCCCATGTTGCTTTTTGAAGGGCAGCAAAAATAATCTGAATTAGGATTTTATGTGTTGTCTGTAATATGGTCTGATCATTGTTTGCTCTCTCTCTTCCTGTGTGTAGATAATGTAATGATTAAAACGCTGAAATAGGAGTAGAGAAATATAGGTTCTAGTCCTTCCTTGGACATGGATAAGTGAGATGTGGCTGACTTTGTGCCAGTCAGTTTGCTAGGAAGTTAAATTAGGAAGTCCAGTTAAATTAGGACAAGAGTGTCAAACTCGCGTCATCATGGTGGCGTCACATGACGTATCTGGACTTTTTCCCCCTTTGCTAAACCAGATGTGGGTGTAGCCAGCGTGTGATGCATCTGGCCCGTGGACCACGAGTTTGACAGCCCTGAACTAGGAAATCAAAAAACATCTACCTATCAATCCACATGTGACAAACATGATAGACTATGAACAGAGCTTCACCTGAGATTTGGGATGATGATGATGATGATGACAATGATAATAAATGTACACACACATACATAACCCCCCCCACACACACACACAAACACACACATTATTGTAGGGACAATAGAAGGTAGGAAATAACACATAAAACTGTTAAACAAATTAAAAGAGAGTCGTATTATAGAAGGGAGTAATGATAGCAGTTGTAAAGACATCAATACTGTAGTTGCTGTCTCATGAATTTTGGAAAGCATGCAGGAGAACTGAAGGATAATCAAAAATCCACGGGCAAAATGCTTGGAGCACAACTTTATTACCAAAGACTTTGATCTTTGCAGCAAAATTGAGGCTTGAGCTGCTGAGGATAACTGTGGAATCACAACATGAGCCTGTGGGATTTAACCGGGAAATAGACTTCTGCCACAGAAAAATTTCCATAGAGGCAAGTTATGGTACACCAAGAGCCTCGCTGGCTAGGAGCGAATAAGAAACAGAAGGGAAAAGGGGTCAGCCTGGTTCAAGAATACAATGTTTTCTCAAGAAAGGAAGGGGGGAAAGATACTGAGAATCAGAAAAGAAATAATTTATCTTAACTAGGAAATTACTATTATTAACTCTTATATACTATGTGGAATGGTCATGTTAGGGAACAGAAGATTTAAAAACCGGAGCAATCTTAAATAACAGGGTCTGTTTTCTATGGTTTTCAAATAAATTCAGGTGCATCTTTTTATGATGGAAAATATTAACATTTAAGAATTAGGTGTCATACATACAGTACATTTAAATAAGTAGGCAAGCAAATGAATTTAGTACTGAGATTACAAATATGAACCAAGACTGAAAAGCTAAGGCTTACACAAGGATTTTGAGCACGCTTCGCCAAATATAAATCCCAGTGACATTTCTCAAATTACTTTAAAAACTCAAGTGTGATTCCTAAAGAGTCAGGGAGGTTGCTTGGAGGAAAAAAATCAAGGTCCCTTAGGCTCTTAGTAGATTATTTTTCTGGAAACTATAGTCAAGGCTCAAGCCCAAAGATTTGACAGTAACATTCCCTGCCTTCTTTTCCCCCACTCCTAGTTTGCTGGTGACAAAAAGTAACTTAATGACCAATCTTTGTATTTACAACCTTCAAAGGTTTGGAAAGCAAAAGAAAACTGAAGTAAGATTGTAAACACAGTCATGGTTTCACCTAGAGATCGCTTCACTTAACCACTGAGTTGAATACTAAATCAGAACTGCCTGTACTATACATTCAAGTTACATCACTGAGGCGACTCTCACTGATAGCAGCAGTGGTAAGTATTGAATTGTTTAGGAAGGTTGTTTAACTTTGGGTCAAACTTGATAAGATAACTGATGTATTACTAGAAAGCATAAGTGAGCTCCTTTAATATTGATCTAGATGAAGGGGGAAGATAGGTTTTTAATAGAAGTTCATGTAATTTGCAAAGGTTTAAATTTTCCTTATCCTGCCAGGAACCTTAGCAAAATCCTATCCCAAACTTTAATGTTAAACTGTTTGCAATTTCCATCTAAAAACTTTCTTTAGCTCAGTAACTTCAAGGAGCCGCATTGCCTGCTGCTGAATCTAGTTATGTGGTTACTTAGTTTGATCAGGATCATCTGAAAGTGCTGATTCGTATCTCTTCTACTAAGATTAAAATATTTTTTTGCTGCTAACTGATATCCTCGAGGCAACACGAATAAAGGTTCTTTGTCTATGTGTACGTGGCCAGCTGCTGTACAGCTGAATACAGAGTAAACAGGTGGCCACTCAGGTGTGAGCAGCACGTGTCTGAGTGCCCAGTTGCCACATGAATGTCTTTTAAAGTGAAAGAGGATAAAATGCATGTACGTGTGTTTGCTTGTTTGTATATTCAGTACTCTTGGGCATTCATGCAGAAATATCTCACTTTTCACAGAACTCTATCTTTTAAGGAGATGGTATTTAAAGTGTATCCCAGCTTCTTAGTTTAAGAGATTGGCTATTCTTATAACCAATATATCTGATTTAGAGAATTTAGACAACTTAAATTCTACGTATCTGGATTTCACAGTGAGTGAAAGATCTTTTTTAGTGATTGAGAGTGTTGTCCTGTCTGATTAGAGTGCTTTAGAAATGTAACTGAGAGGCAAAATAATTACTGTAAAAAATCCCATCCTGATCTAACCCTTGCAAAAGAAAAGCTTCAAGACAACTTGATCATGTTGAAGGAAAAGGAGGAAAATATACATTCTTTAGTATGGGATAGATTTGTTTTTAGTGACGCAAGGCAAAAAAAAATCCAATAGTTGGAATTTTAAAAATGCAAGTATTATTGAGTGTCTACCTCATCTTTCTATTCATATAAACTAGTAAGACTCAGTATATGATGGAGGAATTTAAATCCAGCCTTTATGGGACAATTTAAAAAATAAATAAATCTAAATTTGGTTTATCCATTTCTCTGTATAAAAACAAGTTTGCCATTCTCCCTTTTAGGGATGGCTGTAACTAAACACAATTATCAAATCTTTTTTCAGGATCATTAATTTATAGAGAATAGTTACAGGGAGACGTATTGGGCTAAATCTTTACTCAAGACATAGAGAATAGTTACAGGGAGACCTATTGGGCTAAATCTTTACTCAAGACAAAGCAGTTTCACCAAACGAGTTTCAGAAGTGGGTGGGAACAGTTTCTAGGAGGGAAATTTAAAATGAGCAATCAGTATCTTTGATGCCTTGGGAAGACACTTTCCTGATGATTTCAACAATAACTGTTTAACATAAGGCTGCCCTAGATCAGCCAAGACAGATGGGTTCATGTAGATGTGAGGCTGGTTAAGTCCTTTGTTTAGAAAAATGGTCTAGAAAAGAGAGAGGAGACTGGTTTTGTTAAGTTTTTTAGATGCTAAAATAGTGCTTCTTTCTGATAAAGAAATGGAAAAAAAAAGATACAGGCCTGGTTTAGTAGTTTTCCTGATATATGGATCAGTCATGGACAGCCTAGTAGTTCTATATTTTCTCTCTCTCTTTTCCTCCTCCTACGATATATAATAAATTGGAGGATTCCACTTTTATTTATTATTGTACTTTGGTACAACTATTAAAGTGCAATAAACAAATTAAAAACAAAAATATTAAGATTTATTTATTTGGCTTAGACTCCGTCTCTCTATTCTCATGAATAAAAATGGATTTTTAATTAATTAAAAGCTTCTCTGTAGATGTATATTTAAAAGACTTTTTAAAAGTGAATAAGAGGTTACAGCTCTTTAAATCAATGTTTTAAATCCATGTAATACCTCATCTTAAAGAGTTGTTCTTCGATTAGGCAATAGGACCAAGTCAGGTTCAAAGCTTGATTGCTGAGTTTAAGAGGGCTTGGGCCACAGTTTTATAGTACTTTCTGTTGGGCCTAAGCTCTCCTACATCTACTCACTGAGGGAAATCTACCTGAGTTTTGGAATGGGATGTCATCAGCATAGAACAGAGTTCCCCAACCTTTCTGGCTTTGCAGACTGGCGCAGGGAGGTGAGGTAGAGGAGATGGATTGACGCAAGTGGTGGTATGCATGCACATGTCTCACCCGCCATTTCCACAGTCCAGTTCCGAACAGCTCACAGCTTGATAGTGGATTGTGGCGGGGATTGGAGACCCCTGGCATAGAAGATTACTGATGACACTCAGTTCTATTATGCTTCATTATCCATTTCCAGAGAAGCAGTACCCTGTTTCCTGAATATATGATGAGGGAGGAGTTTCTGAAATTAGAAGATATTGATGTCCGGTCTATTTTGGGATTATCGTCGTCCTGGAAGAATACGGTCTGGTAGTATTCCTTAGTGGAATCAGTGGATTCAAGAGTGGTGATTATGGTGAGGAGCAACTATGTACAATGATAACTAATGTATCATCTATTTCCTTTCTTCAGCAGGATTCATTTGGCAGTGGTTATCCAGGTTTTCTTTGCATTTCATCCTGATTGCTGCTCTGTACTATAAGGGGCTCTCGTTGAAAAGGTTACAGGATTACACTGCAATATCTGTACTGGTTCCTAGTTATTAAAGGTCAGTTTAAGGAGTTGATATTAACCTTGAAACCTTCCGTCGTTTAGGACCTGAGTTCTAAAAGATTGAATTGCAATTATGAAATAGTCCAGTTAAGATCTGTAGGAAAGACTCCTTTGAAGATGCTTCTGCTGTCTGATTAATCTTTCTGGCTTGTAGGAGCAGAGTTGTATTTGAAAGAAATATCTGCTAAGACTCATATTTTTCTTTGGGCTTGAGGTTATATTAACTTTTTAATGTTCTGTTTTTGAACTTTAAATACCTGTTGGAGTAGAAATTTGGTGTAGTAGACCGATAAGTAAATAAATCTGAATATGAAATTCATGAGACATTCATAGAGTGAAAATTATCCCACTTTCTAAAGCTAATAGTTAGAACCACCAATGAAATAATTTCATTTATTTCTGAAATATGCCAACTTTGCAAAATAGGGTATTTCTAGCAGAATAAGGATTCTTGGCTTCATGAATTATTCCACCTACCCACCCATCTACAGTATACTATTTATCTGTTTGGTTTGGTCAAGAAAGAATATAAACATCTCTTGTTCAGGCTGGAAAATTGGCGGTGCAATAACAATAACATAACAGGGCTTTGGCCAGCCACTTAGATCTGTTACACACTTTTCTTTTACACTTTTTCCCTTGGTTATTTTTGGAACCGTTTGGGCCTGGTTCATACATGCCAAGATGTTCCTTAATCTGTCACTGCTTGCTTACAGGAAAGTTGATGACTGTGTTTGAGTGGAAGTGAAATGATGTTAATATAAGCCTCTTGCACTTGATGTCTAATGGCTCATCACACACGTACTCTCAAGAACTGAACGTATGTGTGTGTGTGTGTGTGTGTGTGTGCAGGATCCAGGTGCAATTACGTATCATTATGTTTAAATAAGCCATTCCCTCCCAGTGATTTAAATATGATTGTCTAAAATGAGTGTTGGCTGTCCATGGAACTTAGCAAATTAGGGATGAGGAACTGATACAAAATTCTTTGATTTGTGACAGTAGCCTAACGTTACTTTGAGATTTTAATTCAGTTTTATGCAGCTGAAACTCCTGTTTTCTTTCCTTTTCCTCCCCCCCACGTGTTTTAAATAAATAGATAAATAAACATATAGAACTCAGTGGGGACAATTGTTCTAGCCTCTAGTTTGACCATGAAAGGCAATCTTAAGGAAGAAATGATATAATTTGATTGGGTGTTAAGGTATGCGAGAACCACTTCATCCTCCTATATATTATCTGGTTTTTTCTTTGGTCTGCAGTACAGAATGGCAAAAGATTCAAGTGAGTGTAAAAGTTTTCCACTGTAGGTTTTCACCAGGTTTCCACTGGTATATGACTATGTTTGTATAGATAAGTATAAATATATACACATACAACAATTTACACAAAACATTGTGGAATATTGCATTCAGTTTTGGTTGCCACGATGTAAAAAAGACGTGGAGACTCTAGAAAGAGTGCAGAGAAGAGCAACAAAGATGATTAGGGGACTGGAGGCTAAAACATATGAAGAACGGTTGCAGGAACTGGGTATGTCTAGTTTAATGAAAAGACGGACTAAGGGAGACATGATAGCAGTGTTCCAATATCTCATTGGTTGCCACAAAGAAGAGGGAGTCAAACTATTCTTCAAAGCACCTGAGGATAGAACAAGAAGCAATTGGTGGAAATTAATCAAGGAGAGAAGCAACTTAGAACTAAGGAGAAATTTCCTGACATTTAGAACAATTAATAAGAGGAACAACTTGCCTGCAGAAGTTGTGAATGCTCCAACACTGGAAGTTTTTAAGAAGATGTTGGATAACCATTTGTCTGAAGTGGTGTACGTTTCCTGTCTGGGCAGGGGGTTGGACTAGAAGACCTCCAAGGTCCCTTCCAACTCTGTTATTCTATTTCTAATTTGCTTTGGAGTGCATGCTATAAATTATTGTCACCCCTTCTGCCAACAATTAATTAGCTTGCTAATCGGACTGTCATGAAAAACTACCAAATGCAGTGGCACTTTGGTACTCAACTGCTTCAAAATTCATCAAATTTGGTACTCGACACATTTTGACACGAAAATGTCCTGATACTTGTTGTTTGCGTGGTACTCGATGCGCTGCGATAGGAAAAGAGGGATGGTTGCAGAGAACGGACAAGAAGTTGGCCATGCTGGGAAGGTCGTTGCAAAAGGAAAAGAGGGATGGCGACAGAGGGCAGACAGGAAGTCAGCCATGCTGGGAAGGAGACTGACACAGAAAAAGGGACAGACAGGAAGTCCTTCCTGGCCAAAACAAAGGGCCATGTGGTAAGTCATGTGATTGTCACTCATTTTTAGTACTTGTTGCGCCTCCCAGACCAATTAATGATGTCTACTGAGGTACCATTGTACTTAGTTACTTATGTCCAAAGCATTCTCCAAATCTACTAAAGATTTACTTGTTCAAAAACCAAGACTTGTTTCAGATAGATTTATGCTGATTTCATCCCCTTTAAATTTTGTCTGCCGTTCTTACCAGATCATATACTGTATTTTTCGGGTGGGGTGGGGTGAGGGTTTCACTGTGTGAATAGTTTCCACATTGTTTCTGTATATTGTTGAAACTGTTCTGGGAAGTTGGCTTTGTGCCTGATTAATATGTTGGACCAGTCTGGGCTACACAAATCCAGCTTGTGACAGAAAGACAAAAACTGGCACGTCCAGAATATGGAAGTTAGTGCAAGAAGACTGTGTATATGTCAAACAACATCAAATTTGTTTCCATAGCATGTTCTCTGATAACATAGTTATTTATAGTATGTAGTAGGAATATTTCTAATCCACTCAATACCACAGATTTCTGCACAGATGACAAAATCATTTAAAATCTTTGAACATTAAAATCTGTAAAATAATAAAAAGAATTTAAATAATTAATAAAAAAAGAACCCCTGTATTGGGCGATGCAGGGAAGTCTTTATACTTATGGTAATAAAAACTGAACTATAGAACCAACCTGCTGTAGGACTTTGTTAACAGAAGCAACTCAACCTTTAGATATTGATTTTGAGAAAAAGTTAAACTTAAGCTCAAGTCAATGAAGCTTTTGCTGGTTACAGAACTATTCATTTTGAGCACGAGGACCTTTGTGTTGTATTTAATAACTCTACATGGCACGTGTTCACAATAATGTAATGTATTTGGGGAGCGGAGGCAACCCTGACCCCCAAATCTGATAACTTTAGAGAAGTTAGATAATAATAGCCTTTCATTTCACTTAGCACTATATTATTATTAAGTGCTTGAAGAAAAAAAGTCACTTGACTTTCTCCATCTCTCCTTGAATTTGAGCTTAAGATGGTAACAGTATAATTTGAGTTTATATTGGTAACAAATGTAGGCTAGTCCAGTTTGTTCCAGCTTCAGATCCATCCTCTTGGGAAAAAAATGTAAGCCAAAATGCAAATTTCACTCTGCTGGGACATCTCATACAAATATCTAATGGGAGAATTTGCTTTATAAATATCACAATGCCGCATTTAGTCCCATGTAATAAAACTATACCGCCCCAAATGCTCAGCCAGCAATTCAGCCATCCATTTAGGAAGTCTGGGAATTGCACTCTGAACACATTTAGAAATTTGTTTCAGAAATCTGTGTTTTCCTCTACAAGGTGGTTTGTTTTGAGAGTTATTTGGATTTGTCTGGGGGGAAAAGGGTGAGAGAAAGGAAAGAACAGACAGAAAGTTAGCTCTGATCTAACTTTCTTGGGGACAGATTAGAGAACTCTCTAAAGGAAACAAGGCCAAGTTTGGGATCATGGCACAGGAAAAGAAATATTGATTCTCCTGTGCTATTTATCCAATTAGAGTACTTCCTCCCAAAGCTGCTATTTGTCCTGAAACTTCCTAGGGATATGTGTTTCCTATAAGCTTTTCCCTGCATGGCAAACAGCAACTGGAGAAAATTTATTTTAAGGAGAAGAGTCAGAGATTGTTCTACATTGTGGTGGTTCCTAGTTTAATCACATATATACACTCACACCTCTGACACATGCGCACACTAACTGTTATATAAAGGGAGGAAAGCAAGGCAGATCTGATTACTTCTATGCAATGTCAATGTATTTATACATCGTATTGATTTCCAAAATAAAATAGGCAAACGTTGAGAGCTTTTTTTATATATATTTCTGTACACTTGCAGAAATCGAGAAAAAAGTATCTCGTGTTTGCATTGAAAGACATTGGTTTGTTCATAAAGCAAGTGGAATTCTATTGTAAAACTAAAAGTAGTCCTTGACTAACAAACATTCATTTAGTGACCAGTTGAAGTTTCAACGGCTCTGAAAAAAGTGACTGATGATCCCATGGTCACATGATCAAAATTTGGACACTTGGCAACTGGTTCATATTTATGACGGTTGCAGCATCCCAGTCTCATGCGTTCACCTTTTGCGACCTGACAAGCAGAGTCAATGGAGAAAACCAGATTTACTTCACAACCGTGTTATTAACGTAACAATTACAGCGATTCTCTTAACAACTGTGACAAGAAAGGCTGTAAAATGGGGCAAAACTCGCTTCACAAATGCTAAGCAAGAGAAGTTTTGAGCTCAGTTGTGGTCGTAAGTCGAGAACTACCTGTAAAAATCAACTGATTTCACAAAATATGCTGTGTTTTGTAATGTCACAGCTCCATTGGGAATTACGTACAACTTTAGTTGCAGTTTTGCAAGTTGCTTTTTTTAAAATGTTGCTCTGATAACAGGCAAATTGTTTTCTGTCCTACTGTGGATGTGTATTGTTGGTGATATCTTTTGCTATGTTTGGTATTCTTGTCTATAGTAAAGGTGCAGATGGAGTTTCTGCTGGTCTTACCATGCAGTGTTAAGATGGATTGCTAAGTGAACTGAATAAAAATAGGGCGAGGTTGATCACATGAACTTATGGGCTGCATGTTGAAAGCTAATTATGATGCCAAGTTTTTTTTATTTCAAAAATATTTATTTTATTTCAATATTTGTTTTAAAAAATATTTTTGTATTGTAAATAGCTGTTTTATCTTTTGGTTGTGAATCAACAAGAGATTCATATAAGATGGGTGGCTATAAATAAATAAAATGTAGAAAACTCTCAACTCACTTCAATGATCTGATGTCTTCTACATTTTTATAGTTCAAATATAGCAGTTCAATTCTGATTTAGTGTCAGTGAGAATGAAATATTCAATTAAGGTCTTGTTTCTGATGCCAGATCACACTAGATTATTTTTTTTAACTAAGGGGGTACTTCGTGGTAGATTTTATGCATCATGCTAAATCAGACTGTTGCTTGTTTGGTGTTGACTTGTCAAGTTGTATAAACCACCAATCGTTTTTTTTTCTCAGTAAACTATGGTTAAAGAATTTCTGTCTTAGTACATTGTGTAATCCAGACTATTGACTTTTCTGTGTATCCTCTATTCAATTTCTAAATGATACTTCTTTTTTGTTCTCTAAGAACAATCCTGGACAGTCTGGGAAACTAAAGCAATGTGTGGTTGCCAGATTATTGTTTCAACTCTTGGTGCCTCCTTTTACCATATCATGCATTCATTCATTCGTCCGTTCGTTCGTTCATAAATTTTATTGGCTGCCCATCTTATCGCAAGGTAACCGGGTGTCTTACAATCATAAAAATCTATTCATTAAAACATACATACATACATACATACATACATACATACATACATAAAACATTAAAACATAAATAAGTTAAAATCAACCAATAAAATCTAATGGTTAAAATCTTTGGGGGATTTGGGAAGTATAGTTGCCAAAAATTGGCAATGTCTGTTGCAGTAATCTAACATACATGTATGAAAATTTCATAGGGTGTCCCAGGATCAGGGGTGAAATTCAGCTGGTTCTATCCGACTCGGGCGAACCGGTAGCGGTGGCTGCAGGAGGCTCCACCCACCCACGCGGACGTCTTGACGTCACTTTTTTGTGACATTTTAAGTTGCTGTGCATGTGCAGAAGGCTTTGCGCATGCGCAGATGACAGTGCGCACATATTTGCGAACCGGTAGGGAAGGTAAGTGAATTGCATCCCTGCCCAGGATATATAATTCTTAGGTTCTTGACTAGGAAAACCATTTTGTAATTAGACCAAGAGCTGCTGAACTGTCTGGTCCCCAGAAAGCTACCCAGGATATCACAGCCAATTTAAACAGTCTGTTGTTACTTCTGTGATCTGATGGGTTGTATGATAGCCTTAAATGTATCCTGCTTCTGTCAGATATAGTTCACAGCTTTCCTCAGCATGAAGCCTTCCAGAATTCGTATCCGGCATGGCTTTTAGGAGTTGTAGTAGTTCACATTTTGAGAGCAGCTGGTTGGAGGAGAACCAGTGTAGAAGATTTGATAAGGCTGTTTATTTTTCAGCAGTATTAGAACTGACTTGAAAAATGAAGATGATCACTTTACATCATTAATATCCTATGAATCTCTGCAAGCTATTTCTTTTATGACAGGAGGTTATATGTATTTTAACAGCAACCTCCATAGGATACGGCAGTGATTACAATATGGCATTATGTATGGCAGCATCTTTCTGTGACTTTACCCAGTGTCTAATAGAAACATGTAACTTGCAGTGTTTGCACAGTGACATGTCACACATTTTGTTATTCTCCATATAGATGTTCATTATCTTAGCTGGATAAATCAATAATGCTACTGTTTGGATTGAAATCCCAAGGTTAAGATATTAAAATTTATCAGCATCATCACAGTGTTAATGTCATTTAGCAATTAAAGTTCTGCATTCGGATTGGAACTCTGAAATTTAGTTCTCCCTGAAAATCTTAAAAATAAAAAAAAAGGTTAAGTAAATGAAGGTTGGGAGCTAGGTATCCCTTGGAAGTGGTTCATTGTTTTTTCCAGACATCTTAATTTCATGCAGATTTGCGAGTAATCCACATTCTTATCATATGACGCGTTGTGCCAATACTGCACCAAACAGAAGAAACCATTTCTTAATAATGCTAATATGCACCGAAGATTACGACACTGAAGAGTAGAGCAATATAAGCCCACAGGATATTACGGGACAATTAAAGAAATCCTATTAGAAAATTAACAGCAAACAAGCCTCATGAAGGCATTTATGAGAAATGGTCTGTGTCTTGTGTTATTTTTATGGCAAATAATTCAAATTATATAGTAAAAAACAACATTGTAATTTACAGAAGAACAGAAGTATGCGGATCAAAATTAGTTTGTACATATTTTCCTAGGTTTTTTTTAGTGTTCTGTATATTTTGTATATTTTGTAGTCAGTGGTGAAATCCAAATTTTTTTACTACCGGTTCTGTAGGCGTGGCTTGGCGGCCGTGGTGTGGCTTGGTGGGCGTGGCTTAGTGGGCTTGACAGGGGAAGGATACTGCAAAATCCCCATTCCCTCCCCACTCCTGGGGGGAAGGATATTGCAAAATCTCCATTTTCACCCCACTCTGGGGCCAGCCAGAGGTGGTATTTGCCGGTTCTCCGAACTACTCAAAATTTCCGCTACCGGTTCTCCAGAACCTGCTGGATTTCACCCCTGTTTGTAGGGCAAAGTACTGTTGAAAAGTTGAGTATTTTCCGGACAGAATCCTATTTTGGTAACTGCAAACTTATTTCAAGAAAGAGGGCTTGCTTGTTTCTTTTTTAAAGCTAAGAAGCATGGTTAATATTTTAGAGGAGAAAGAGAAGGTTCAAAACATGATTGAGTAATGGACAAAATAAATAGGGTGGAATTTAACGAATGTAAAGCTCTGTCTCAGGGAGGGAAAACAAGAGGTACAAGAATAGAAGGAGGGAAACCTATCACTGGTACTAGTATGTAAAGAAAAATCTGGATGTTCTTATAGACCACAAGCTAGCATGAGCTGGCATGATGCAGCTGCTGCAACAGGGATTATCTTGGGTTGTTTCAACAGGAGCCCAGATTCTTACTTGGTCAGATTCCACTTGAAATGTTATATCCATTTCTAGGCACCCTAGTTCAGGAGGAACAACAGCAAAATGGACCACCTTCAGAGGAGAGCTACCATTACAGTGGGGAGTCTGGAAATAAACACTTTGAGGAATGCAGTAAGCTTAGCCATAGAAGAAACTACTAAGGGAAAATCAGGTAATAGTCTTCAAATATCGGAAGGGTTTTTAATAGAAGAGGGAACAAATATATTCTCTACTGATCCTGAGGGCAAGACTAGAAATAATGAATTAAAACTACAGGTAGTCGTTGACTTACAATCACAAGTGAGCTCAAAATATTTCCAATGCTAAGCAAGACTGTCCCCATTTTACGACCTTTCTTGTCACAGTTGTTAAATGAATCACTATAGTTGTCAAGTTAGTAACACAGTTGTTAAGTGAATTTGGCTTCCTTGTTGATTTTGGATGTCAGAAAGTCGCAAGATCACATCAACCCTGGGACACTACAACCATCATAAACACATGCATATTAATATGTGTCTGAATTTTGATCACATGACCACGAGGGTGCTGCAACAGTCACTTTTTTCAGTGCTGTTGTAACTTTGACCGGTCACTAAACAAATGATTGTACGTCGAGGACTATCAGTATAAAGATGAAGCTTTTCCATAACTATTTCTGTGGCCTTGATAACTAATGTTCTGGCTTCTTCTTTTATAATCATCTTTTCCTGCAGTTTCTCAGGCTCTCATCCTGTTGGAGCCAAGTCTTTGTATCTGTTCTGACCTAGGCTTCCCCAAACCACGAAGCAGATTCTTTGTCCCAACAAAAACCCCTTTTTATTAAGTTACTGTGAATTCCTCTCATTCACATCCAGGTGAATTTATCTGGCTTGGGGAGCTGCCAGGCCGATATCTTCAAAACTTGGCAAGGAGTCACGAACCAATTAAGCGAACTAATTGTCTCCTGCAAACTCCACTCCCCTTTTGCTCCTCTTTTATTCCCTTTGGGAGGGACCATTCATCGTCCACTTGTGGCCTTACTCCCAAGTTCACCCTTGTTCTTTAGCTGTTCCCTTCATCCAGCAATTCAGCGCAAGCGCACACTGGGAACAGGCTCCAGCTGTTTGTCTGCCTCACTGATGTCTGACTGATGTCTGACTCTGAAGGCAGCATATGGCCCTGGCATATGGCCCTGGCCTCCTCTCTGCCTCCGACGCAGAGCCCTCATCAGCCCCTTCCCCAGACTCCAGGACTGGCCCATGTTCCTCTCCAACCTCCACACTATCCGAATCTGCTGCCAGCTCTGCTGGCTGCTGGGCCACAACAGTATTTATTTGCAATCTGGAATTGGTCATATTCTAGAACAAGTGCTGGGTTATAACTCATTGGATTGGATATTTCCTAATTCTTCAGCCTGATATCTATTTCAGTGATTAGTAACCAGTGGTCTGATCCACAATCAACACATGACAATGTTTTGCAGTTCAGCATGCATTTTTTCCATCTATCTATATAAAATATAATCTATTTGATTATGATGTTATCCACTTGAAGACATCCAGGTGTAGGGCATCTTTTGTGTTGTTGAAATTGTGTTCACAACACATTTTCTATATAGAAGGTTATCAGTTGTTCTCCGACATCATTGTATTTTTTAATGCATGGAGTGAAGCATCTTAGAAAGATTAAATGCATTAATCTTTTGGTATGTCATTATGGCTTACTACCTATTAGATGTGATTTAGCCTGACAAACTAATGTTAACAACGGTTTCATTAGTTATAGTAAATAAATTGGTGAACTTTCCTTCAATGAATATGTTTAAAATCTCGATAATCGTGTTATAATGGATATTTCGTTTTGGAGATCTGCAGTGAAAGAGGATTAGACACAATGTCTAACTAGCCTTTTCCAACCTTGTAGCTGAATCCAGATCACACCATTTTCCATTTTTTCACTATTCCCAAGCATAAGGTACTCAACAGAAGAGTGGCAGATGATCAACAGCAAAACATAATGCAATTTCTTTTAAACCCTATCTCAGTCTCCACAAACGATCAGGTATTCTTTTTACTGTGTCAATAATACTGGTCTACAAGGAGAAAGCCTCAGAAATGAAAGTAGCTTAATTTTATCACAATTGGGTTACTAATAAAGGAAAACTAAGTCCTGAGTATTAATTGGCTCCAGTTTCTAAGATACAGCTTCAGGTCGAAATTGCATCCAAATAATTCAAAATTATGAGGGGGTGTGTGCAATTATGCTCCATAACTTTTCTGAAAAATGTGATATAGTAATGAGAATGGTACCACACCAATCATTATAAATTTATTTTTTTATTGATACCAATAACATAACTTCCCATTCATTTATTGCTTCTTGTATGAAAAACTGACAAGCTCTAACATCAGATTAAATGACAAGGTTCCATCTTTATTCAGTATCTAAATTGCACTTTTTGGCTTTTCTCTTGTGAACTGCAATAGGATTATCCCTGGGGATATTCCAGCAGTAATCGGCAAGCATGGACGGATTCCATTTCCCTTGGTATCTTTTCTCCATGCCTGCGATATCCTGGTGGAATCTCTCCCCATGCTCACTACACCACAGTTCAAAGAGAAATAGTCAAAATGCGAGTGTAAGAGATGAACTTTCAGTGACATGTTTGCACTAAGTGCTTTATAGGACCTAAGCCAGTAATGGCTAACATTTTTGCTGTCGTGTGCCAAAAGCGGGAGGAGCATGGGGGAGTCACACATGTGTGTGCCCACACCCATAATTCAATGCATCCCCCCACGCATGCGCACATGACCCCCCCTCCCCCCGCTTTTGGCACGGTGGTCCTGGTAGGCCTGTTTTTGCCCTCACCAGGCTCCAGAGGCTTTCTTGGAGCCTGGGGAGGGTGAAAACGGCCTTCCCCACCCCCCTGGAGGCCCTCCGGAAGCCGGAAACGGCCTGTTTCCTGACTTCCAGTGGGCCCGGAAGGCCCAAAAATTAGCTGGTTGGCGCACACACGTGTGCTGGAGCTGAGCTAGGGCAGTGCTCGTGTGCCCACCAATATAGCTCCATGTGCCACCTGTGGCACGCGTGCCATAGGTTCGCCATCACGGACCTAAGCAATTTTCCATGTGTTTTTCATACTCACCTGCCTTGCTGTTCTCAAAATGAAGATAAATTTATACACTTGCATGTGATACCATTTTTATTAGTCTACCATACTTTGTCGAGAAGTTACGAAGCATCATGATCATTAGACACTTCCCTCCCTTGTAGGCAAATATATTCGCCTGTGTATAAATCTTTATTGTGAAGTATCTTGAAAACTTCAGCCAACCATCCCCTTTATTACCTGTTTTCTAATTCATCTAATCAAAATATGTTAAACTAATACATTTTATCTTGGAGGTTGATAACTTCCCAAAATCTGCAGACCAGTGTGTTGAGAACCCTACAATGTATGTAGATTCATTTGTCCACCCTTCTCCTTGTTTTTCTTGGTGGAATATGTGTTTGTTTGCATTTAAAATGATGTTAAAACATCAACAAGAGTGCTTAAAATGCTCCAGTTTTTCAGGGCTGCTGTCGGTTTCCATCTCTGTAGCTAGTTAACTGGGACAGAGCGGTTTTATCCAAAATAAACCTGTGACTGTTTTGGAGTAAAACTGACCTTTTCTTGCCTTTACAGCTGGGATTTCATGTTTGCGTGATCCGTAGCTTCTCTGACCTCGTTATGAAAGTCATCTGAGCAGAATCTATCCTGTGAATCTTTTGTGAATCCAAAAGGCATTATTTATTCCAAATGGGGAGAGATGCAAAGTGCCACTCTATCTCTCCTGTGTTAAAAGTAAAGTCGTTCTGTCTCATAAGATACCACACTGTAATCACAGCAACTTAGTAAGGGGGGGTGGCCTTGCAGTTGAAATCTGCTATGTAGAATACCTTTTTCACACAGTGTTGTGAAGTCTTTGGCCTTCGCTATTCCCTTTGAGGTTCTCTGACAGTCTCATTTTGTTCATATTTATAGCAACATAAGGCTGAATGCTGAAAAGTCACACCCCCTCTGCAATGTGTTGCCCAAGGCAATTTCTTTGAATCATGGTGTGGTGTGGCTGACAATAAGCTGTGAAAGTCTACCAGTGTAAAGAGCACTAAGTTCCAGATGTGTTGTCCCACCAGGACTGTGTAGTCAGGCTCATCAAAATACATTTGCTACGATTAATTCCACTAAGATTTATTTAATACCATGTTGTTATCTGTGTTCCAATTTCAGAAAGTTTTCTTCAGCTGTAAGTGAGGATTAGGTTTTCCTATCCCACACTGTTTTTTCTATCTCTTTAGAAATAACATAGAATTTCTTTGAGGGAGAAGTCAAAACCCACTTTTTCTTGTTCGATGAGGAAATTGATTTTTTAAATGCGGAAGATTTTTTTGTTGTTGTGATGCTCGTTTACTGATATCTTCGGCTATTTTTTTCAGGGTGCACGGTTTTCAGATGAAGGCTTAGATGTTACTGCTTTAAATGTATCAGAATTGCTGTACATTTTATTATTCCATATTGGAAAAAAGAACTTTGAAACTATTTCTAAATATTTGCCTGCAGTTCAATGAAAAAAGTGTATGTGTGTCTATAGTTATTATATATGATACCCTGCATGCTTTTCTGTCCTTTTCACTTAAGTGAGGGAAAATCACATTTAACAAGATCTGTGAAAAGATCTTGTATAAGATATTTAGTCTAAAACAAGAAGTGTTATACTATATAGCAGTGTTGCCGAATCTTTTCAGCACCGAGTGCTGAAATGGGACCACGTGCGTGTGCGTGCCAGAAACCGGAAGAGCAGCTGCCCAGTGCGCATGTGCGCGCTGGGTAGCTGCTCTTCTGGTTTCCAGGGCGTGCATGCATACCGGCCACCTGGTCTTCTGGTTTCTGGCACACATGTGCGTGAAAACCAGCTGGCCGACGCACATGTGCATGCCGGAAACCAGAAGTGTAGCCACCTGATGCGCATATGTGCACTGGGCGGCTGCTCTTCCAGTTTCCAGTGCTCCCGCGTGTGTGAAAACCAGCTGGCCGGAACCCAGAAGAGCAACGGGCAATGGTTCGCATGCCCGGAGGGATGGCTCTATGTGTCACTTCCAGCAGACATTTTTAATGTCTTTAATGCAGGTGATTGAAATAAATTTATGGGAAACCAGAACAATGTAGTGCATTCCTGTCATTTATTTTTGAGTATGTACTTGTGCATATATTGTTATTATCAGTGCATATCTGATACACACAGATCTTTTTCTGGGTGTTATTTATTTATGAAAATGTAATTAGTAGTTTCCATGGACTTAAGACAACAACCCTGCCTTTGAGTTATGCTTATCTCATTTATTTTATACAAATCATAGGCAGCCAGTTCCCTGTGATCCTTGACAATATTAAATGAGCACTTTAAAAATTCTTTAGACTTGTAGCAAAATAATCATGCTATTTTAAATAAAACCTGTATAGAAGAACATCAATTCAAACAGATGTTTGTGTTGGTGTGAGTGTGTAATTTGCAGGATAACTTCAGTTATTATAGGCATTATTAAATAGAACAAATAGAAGGAATTATAGTAATTTGATAATAGAGTTCCATATCTGAGTTGGTATGCTATTATGATTTATTCTGGGTCAATACAGAAATTCCCTATTTCCCCAAGACTTTACTGTTGTACAGATATAATGGGGTAATAACTTAAAAAGAGTCTAGTCAATTGCTAACTGGGAATTCTGGCACTTGTGAACCTAGTACATTTGAAGGGCAACAGGTTGGCTGCTATATATCTGAACAGCATATTAAAAAGATTGTGCAATGGTCTACTTACATTCTTCTTAGTATGGTGGGATGTATTATATTTCAATATAAGTTATAGGAATTATTTATAATGCAACCTTTAAAGATATAAATTAGAATGTGCATATTTCATTCAAAATAGCTTCTCCCTTTCTTTAGTAAGGAGTGTGTATGTGTGTGTGTGTATGTCCCCATGTCCTCATTATCCCACAAAAAACAAGTACAGTCCAAAAGTATTCCTGGACACATCAAGTTACTAGCTTCCTGACTGTCATTTTAAAAATAAAAACATTACATATTAAAAACTAATAATTGACTTAGTGAATTTATTTTATCATGACGTTTAGGACTTGAAAATGTTAACACTAAATGTAATTCAATAGTTCTTGAAAAAAGTCTGAGTTATATGGCATTGATGCACAAATAACAAAATGCCATGTTATTATTAAATTTACTGTGGCTGTTATTATATTCATTATACTCCCCAAATTTTCTTCCCCTGAAGAAAGGGTTTTGTTTTCTATCCATTTCTCATATCTTTAGAATATCTTTATGTATCTACAGGTAGTTTGTACTGTGTTTTTCCTTTGTTTCCACCCTACCTGGTTGCTCCTGGTTCCTAATTTAAAAAGTGAAAATGATAATTAATTTAATAACGGGAAACCAGAAAGACTAAAGATTGCTGGATCATTGACTGTACCAGGGACAGGGTTTGCGTCAAAAAAGTAGAGGTGCAGGCCATGGTCAAAGACAAGAAAGACAAGTCATTCACATGCATCCTTTCAACTCTCTTGTAAGTCAAGTTCATATGGAAATCATAGGCTCCACCCTTGAAGAGTTCACCAACATTTTCTTCTGCTTCTTTAAATAACTTTTGGGTGTGTTTTTTGTTCCTCAGCAGCTTGAATGGAACTGACAAGGCAGGGAAGGGAAGTATAGCACCACCATATATGCTTGCCGATATCAAGTCACTCAATAGTGATATGGGCAGTATATAAATTAAATAAATAAATAATAATAAAAATGCTTGTGGATATGCCGAAAATTTTAGGTGCCAAAATGCACCCCAAAAATTGGCTTTGGCTTATTCATAGATAGGCTTATTTGCAAGTATATATAGTAATATATTTTTAAAGGACCCTTATTTCCTATATATTTTTGCAGATCAGCCAATCCACAGATAAGCAGACCCTTGAATTTTTAACCAAAATACCATGAAAAATGCAGGTTGGCTTATCTGTGCATGGCACGTTTTTCATGGTATTTTGGTTCACATTTCAAGGGTAAGCTCATCCACAAATGGGCTTATTCATGAGTATATATGGTAATTATAATGTATTGCTACTGCATATTTTTCTCTGAATTGTGGAGTAGACAAAGACATGAACCCAAATCACTTTGCCAATATTAGAGCCTATGTTGGAAGGTAGTTCCAATACAGCTTCCTTTGATTTCCACCTTTGGAGAAGATGCCCATTTTCATTAAAATGGAAAAACAAAGGGAGGGGGGGGAAATAGAGCAATCTTTCTCAACTTGGCATCTCTGGATGACAGGGGACTGCAAATTACAATCCCAGCACATCTGGAAGATTGCAGGCTGGGGAAGCCTGACAGAATCAAAAGCTTAAAGGTTATCAAGCTCACATTGTGCTAAATTTTCTAGAATGCCCACACTTTGCAATGTAACCGAACAGCAGGATTGTTGAGTTTCCTTTGGGGAACAAGCCCGCTGTTTGTCAGTATTTGCACCTACAGAACACGGAAGGCTGCCTTAAACAATGCTGATCAATTTCAATTTTATTCCTGGTTTCCCTCCCCCTCACTTCCAGAGGAATCCTTTCTTTCCTGTCACTCAGGATAATGATCCCTCTGCAAGCATAGCCCAGAAACCAGAAACTAACTGTAATCTCATCAAGACTTTGATTCCTTAGCAGGGACTGGTAAATTTATACAACCAGGAAACTGGGGCACCTTTACATCCCATGTTGGTTTGCTCAGCCACCAAAATGGGTAGATTTTCTTCTCCTTTCAATTTTTAGAATCTGACATTTTACTGGAAAAATCAAATAATTTGATGGCATGAATTGAGTTTAAATGACCTCATTGCTTTTTCCCCCCTTTTCCTCTGAATCTGGACTTTTACTGGTGCTACTTTTAAACTGAGAATCAGAAAAGAAAGCTACGTTCAGTTTCAAGACCAAGAGTTTTATTATTATCCGAGTTCTGCCGAGTTTTGGAGATGCTGTGTGTCTGTTCCACATTGTGTGTGTGTGTATATATATGTACGTGCATGCTGCTAAAATAAAAAGGGCCTTTATGGATTTAATTGGGTGCAAAAATTCAGTCTGCAAATCAAACACTCTAATACTAGCCTTTTTTTCTCTTAGAAGCAAGTCCCTTTTATTACTGTGAATAGCGTAACCTTGTAAGAGACCCATATGGAATTCAACTTCTTAACTAACTTATTCTGGTTTCTAGATGAAAATAAAGAATGATAACCAATTCTTAACCAGCCAAATAATAAATCAGGACAGTCACAGTATGCACTAAAGCAGCTATTTTAAGCTGTGCTCTGTTGCAGCTGTTATGTGGAAAAGCTGTATCCGTGCTGTATGGAGTTTCATCCACAACTCCCTAACTTTAGACTAGTTTGAAACCCTATCCTCCATGTTTCTCGTGTGTCTAGTCTTTCTATTTATCAAACCTAGTCAATGAGTTAATGGGTGTGTCCAGAAATCCTAGCACTTTGCATTTCTCAGCTATTTTGACCATCTTTCCTAAGATATTGTTCTTAAGGTGAGAAAAATGATGGAAGAAACAGTGGGAAGGCACAGGGAGGACTTTTTAACATCTAGAACAGAGGTCCCCAAACTTAGTGACTTGTGGATTTCAACTCCCAGAATTCCCCAGCCAGCATGGGAGTTGCTGGGAGTTGAAGTCCACAAGTCTTAAAGTCGCCAAGTTTAGAGATCCCTGATCTAGAAGCACTGTAGATCATCTGTATACAGTAAAAAAAATTACTGTAAATGCACATTAACAATCTCTGAAACTTTGTACTGGACACGGGATTTTTGCCTGTATCTTTTGGGTCATAGTGTAGCTTCCTTTAGCCTGATACATGGATATTAGATTTGTTAGATCACATCCCTTTTGGTTGTGTGGCTAAAGTTCATGGAAATTCAGTCACATAGAACCTTTTATAAGTTAGTACTCTCTATATGTACTGTATTTCTAGTCTTATAATGCCCCAACTAGATGGAAGGCAATTCTAGGTACTGCACCACAATGTATTTTAGCAGGGGTGTTAGAATAAGATTTATAATTCCTCTTGTTGATAATAAGCCTAGATTTCCTGAAGCTCTTTCCGTAGAGCAGAACACTTCAGAGCTTAAGCAGACAATATAGGCGAAAAGTTTCCAGCTGTCACTTGTGATCTCCAAGCCCCTGCTAGGCATGCTTGAAATTGAGGGTGGATTACCAAAGAGGTAGAAGGTCGTGCTGCGTTCCCACAACTTGCTGGTTCTAGTTTGTTGAAGAAGAAAAGAACTGTGGTCCTTTGGCTTTGCTGTTCTTGAGAGAATCCAATGGACGAAGCTTGTCTTTTTAAAAAAGGAAGCAAAAATGAGCAACATAAATTGAAACGTATGTTTTAGGTAGAAAATTGTAAAAAGAGAGGGAAAATGTTGTTTCAGAAGAAATATATATATTTCTTCAGCTTGCATGCATGGCTCTTGTGCCAAAGAAAATCCTGAGGTTCAGAATATAATTAAAAGGTGGCAGGGACTTTGGAAAGTAATTCATTAAGATATTTCCCCCTTTCTATTTAACCAGAACAATTTATTATGAATACTGCACTATTCATGAAAGGCCACTGGTCACTAAAAGAGCCATGGTGGCACAGTGGTTAGAATGCAGTACTACAGTCTAACTCTTCATTCCGCTGCCAGGAGTTTGATCCTGACTGGCTCAAAGTTGACTCCTATCCTTCTGAGGTCGGTAAAATGGGGATCCAGATTGTTGGGAGCAATATGCTGACTCTGTAAACCACTTTTTTTTTTTTAAATTTGATTTATATGCCGCCCTTCTCCGGAGACTCAGGGCGGCTTACAATGCGCTAAGCAATACCCTTCATACTTTTGTATATTTATACAAAGTCAGCTTATTGCCCCCACAAACTGGGTCCTCAGTTTACCTACCTTAGAAAGGATGGAAGGCTGAGTCAACCTTGAGCCTTGGTGAGATTCGAACCTGCAATAATTGCAGGCAGCTGATGTTAATAACAGGGCTTTAGACCACTGTACTATCCAAGACTCTTAGAGAGTTCTATAAAGCACTATAAAGAGTATTATAAGTCTATTGCTATGAACACTATCACAGATGATTCTGTAGGATCAGTTTGTGGCTGAAGAACAAGTAATACTATAACTTTCCTGAATATCTCTATGAGTGGCTGCTGAAGAAGAGCATTGCCAAGTTCTTACACAACATTCATTCATTGTAGTGGAGCTTGAGCAACAAAGCTTCCTGTTATACTGTGTCCATGTTATTATCCTCTAATTATTGCTGTCCACACGAATAAACAGTGAACATCATTTGATATCAGCCCATTTTGTGGGAGTCAGACTACCTTTGGAAGATCAAATTCTCAGTTTGGGAGGGCGTCTGGCAGAATGTTGATTCCAGAAGTTCTATGACTAAATTTAGATCAGGCCTCTCAAACTGACGGCCCGTAGGTCATATGCGTCATGCATAGGCCACGCCCACCCCGGCTCCGCAAAGGCAAAAAACATCGTGATATGTCAGGTGATGCAATTGACTTTGACACCTGTGATTTAGACTAACTAGCTCAATTTCTGAGAAGACTAAAACAGCTGTAATACATATGCTTCAGGTCTAAAGTAAAAATGGCAATGGAAAATCTCTTCTGTTCTGCCAAGAAAACTATACGGACATGTTTATAAATGCATCAAGAGTTGAGTTTGACCGTAGGAAGGTTTACTTTTACTATAGCATGCTTTGCATAGATTTGTCTAAAAGAGACTAGAAATTTAAGTTAGCATAAAATGCATATTTGAGAGACTTCACTGATTCCAGAGTTTTGTAGCGTAGTGTCCCATTGTTGGACCAACTAATTTACCTTTAGTTCACACAGTAGATGAATTATCCTGCAAGTTACTCTTGTGATATGCAAGGTAATGGAAATGGAACTTCTTTTATGGCAGAATATGAAACTTCTTATCATAAGAGAGATATGTTCTTCTGCCAGTTTATGTTCTTGGCAGAAGATTACTCTATATTTAGTAAGTTTTAATTGTTTATTTGGAAGTTTTCTTACAATATAGAATTATGAATGAATTTTACATTTCTTAAATTTTTTACTAAGCAGACTAAATTAACTGTTTCTATTTTGGAAGTAGAAAAATAAGAATAAATCCTTTAAGAACTTTTTAAGAAACCCTGTCATTAGTTTATCGCATATTGCATTAAGGAGTAGACACTCGTGTTTCTTTTAGCTTCCTAGCTTTATTCAGACATAATACATACACATACTTTGATAATGTAAATGTCCCTGAGCCTATTACAAACTTCCCCAACTAGCATTCCCTTCAGAACTATTTGAACTTTAACTCCCAGGTTATAGACATGCTAACAGGGGAATCCTTGGAATGGAGATTTTCGTCTTTTGTGGGTACTTACGTTGCAGAAAGCTGGTCTGAAGAACTTTTGGTTCAAGCACTTTTCCATCCCCTTTCCATCCTCTTTCATGATTTCCTGCTGTCTAATCTTGATTTGTCATTGATGAAAATTGTACCTCCAAGAAAGCAGAAGGGATGCATGGGAAAAAAGGTCCCAGCAATCCAAAATTCCTCGTTAGTTTTTTATTACGTTTAAATTCAGTTGATTTTAAAGAGGAAAATATATAAAATGATGACTTATGACGTAGTGATGATTGTGGGAATTTGCTTTATTAAGGCAACATCCTCTGATGTTGGTTCTCTTTGAATCAATGAAGCACCACATACCCAAAAAGGAATGCTGATTTTTGAAACCTCTATTTAAAAGTTTATGTTACATATACTTAGAGACTGGCAAGACACTTATTAAAATACTTTTTGTGGGATACCATCTTCAATAAGTTTAACTAATAGTGCAACCTTACATGAATTTATTCTGAGATAAGCTCTTTTTAAGTCAATAGGAATTATTTTGCATTCTAATTGTTTTCATTTGTAAGTTGATGTAAACATCAAAGATTTTGGAAATAGTCTACTATATGATTGTTACTCTGCTTGTTTAAATATCCTGTTGCAAATCACTGCATATTCATCACAAAAAAGTTTTTTGTGAACTGTACTTCTCCAAGGTATTTTCTAGGTAAGGTGTCTTAGAGTTGCAATTATGAGACACAAGAGGCTAAAGTTGGAATTTTTCTTCCCACCTCAACCATAGAAGAGGTCTAGTTAAGAAGTTCAAAGCTCTCCAATGAGAATTTATACAGAACAAGAAACCTTTGATCTAAATGTTGCTGACCATGTTGACTTGATCAAACAGGAAAGGTATTTTGCCAACATTTAGAAGCCTTCAACTTCCCTATCTAAATTGGCAACATTATTGGAATTGCATTATTGGAGAGATCAGGCTGAGACTTATATCCACTAATTTGGTCTATGACTCAGATAGAACAAATATCTACCCACTCTTCTAGATGCAGAATTCCCAACACAGTGTACAACTTGTTTTGTGGTCTTTGATTGTGATGGTAATAATCTTCCTAGTAGCGTGTTATAGTTCCATTCCCAAGGAAATGTCCATCTAATACCTTGTCCCACTTAATTCAGTACTGATATTCTATTGCCCTCCTCCTTCCTAAGAAGGAATTGAGGAGGCTGTACTCAAACATATCCGAAAAATACTGGGGTAAGTTGGTCTGCAATCATAAAAGAGAGCATGTCTTTTGCACATAAAGTGTGTGTTCTGTTTATTATCCTTATACCTTCACAGGGTAATTTTAAAAAAAAAATAGCTTAGAGCAGGATGTAGGATATCAAAGTTCTGCCCCATTTATATCAGGCACTGTGTTCAATCCATGTTAAAAATGGACAGGACTTCCATCAGCCAGTCATACCTGCCATTTTGGTGCTGTTGATTACTCTTATTACAAGGGTCTCCAACCTGGGCAACTTTAAGACTTGTGGACTTCAACTCCCAGAATTCCTCAGTCAGCTTTGCTATGCTCTCTACACATAGCGGTTATCTCTACACATAGCAGTTATCCTGTAGTACAAAACAATATTGGCAGTTAAGCCAATCAGGAGGAAACAAAGCTGTACATAGATAGCAAGTGAGGGCCTCTTATACTTGGCAGCCAGTAGGAGAAAAGGAAGGGAATTTAGAAAGGATTTATCTTTGAGCACACAGCTAACTAAAAGGGATGCCATTTGGCATTTAGGACGAGACAAACGTTGCTTCTGCCAGCTAAAACCTTTCTGGCAGCTGAAGCCACATTTTGCTAGCTGATTTCAAGTGCTGCCAGCAGAGAGATCTGTCAAGAAGAGAGAGATGCCCCTCCTTCAAAGATAGAGAAGATAAAGGACAAAGAGAAATCCAAAGCGCACCCCATCATTCACTTCAGAAAACACCTACCATGACATACAAAATTACTCCAGGCTAAGGATGGTCCTATCAGTTTTCCACAAACTGGACTTAATGGAATCTTAAAAACTGCTCCCAAGCCCCCACCACTTTTGGATTCAGTACAAATTCAAGCAGCCAAATCACAGTTTAGTTCAAATGAATAGTGGCTAAGGTGTTGGATTAGGAGTAGGCAGATTCAGGAATACCCTCAGTCACGGAATCTCCTTGGGACTTTAATCCAGGTGCTCTTTATCAGTTCATCCTACATTGCTGGGTTGCTCTGGGAGAGGATTGGAAGAAAAAAACCTATCGAATAAGTTAGAAGGATTTTTTTGCTATAAACCAGCTGCCTTCCACCTGGCACCTTCAAGATGTTTTGGGACTATAATATATTCCCCAAATGCTAGCAATATGGCCTTCAACTGACTGGGAATTATATTATCAATGTACCTTCCCCAGATGGAGAAGCTATAGATTAATGGGGGAAAGTAAGTTCTGTATACCTCAGAAATGAACTTTTGGGAGAGCACGCCTTGAGCTTTTTCTCATTTTTCTTGCAAAAGTGTTCTACAAATCAGAAGGAAAATGGATTAGAGATTTGGATGATTTTCTATGGACTGGCAAAAAGCGAATTTTCAGTGTAATAATAATAATAATAATAATAATAATAATAAGTTTGGGGAAAACATATCTTTCAACAGTGGTCTTATGTTAATTGTTTATATGTCATAACTTTTATGTTATTCAACTATAAAGTATTGTTTGCTGTTTACTGTTAGCAAGATATTTGTGCCATTTTCTTTTTGTGTTCAAAATGTTTACCTCATTCTATTGTAGATTTGTGCCTGAATATTCAGGTCAACCTAGTCTATCACTATCAGTCTATATCATGGACTGATATAAATAATCGGTGCACCACTTAGGCCGCTATAACATTGACTGATTCCAGTTGGTAAATTTTAAACTAACAGCTAAAACATACAAGTCTGTTCCATGCTTATTTACCACTTGCTGTAATTGCCAATAGTTCACCCGTTGATGTTTTAAAATTCAAAAAAGTCATACATTGCTAAAATGACTGTTTCTTTAAATCATTAATCATCAAGAAATACTGCATACAACTGGGACAATTAAAAGCACAATCGACATGTAAAAGAAAGCCAAAAACAAAACAATTAATAGAAACAGAAGAGCACATTTTACAATGCAATGGAAAGAAAGCTTAACTTGTTTTCTTGCTTCTTTTTTGTAGAGAACACCTGTTCCCAGCGCTGAAGCATTCCGATGGTTCTTTTAAGCAGTAGCATATCTTATTTTCAAGGCAGCCTGAAGGGAAAGGCAAGCTAAAGTCTTGTTTTAAGAAATCGCTTAGTCTACCACTGAAGAATATTATTTTCATTTATGTATAGGGGTTTCCTCAAAGAAAAAAAAAAATCATGACATAGAGTGGTCTCCAGGTAAGAGGGAAGATAGTACATTTGAAGAGGCTGTATCTGATGAAGCAGAACCTCCCCCCATTGAAATGCCTGAACATAAGATAGTACTGTTTTATTTTCTGTCCCATCATATTCACCGTCTGACAGCATGTCCTGTTGTGTTTCATCTTTGTTTAGACAAAGCTTCTGCATTTCTTAGCAGCTGCATTCTGGGCATTAGTTCCTCAAGTCTTAAATGACATTCAGTTTCCTCTTGAAAGGCCCTCTTAGTAAGACAACACTCCATATAAGAGAGCATTAACCAGCTTTTGAGGGCTACTGTCTTATCCGGAGACCACCATATCTGGGATCCTGACAATTGGCCAGTTTGCTCACATTCAGTACACCAATTCTTTTGTTGATGTAATTTAGCTATAACTAGTGAACTTGTTGTCTATTTTTAAAGTGGCTGTTAAAAACAAAATTATACGTTTGGGTAAACCCCTGCTATAAAATAATGTATCTTGACAAAGTACCATATCTCTACTTCATTTTTCCAATGATACGTGTTTTGGTACTGTAAACTGTACAGATAGCCGCTTGTATTTTGTGTGTTTAGACACGAGGAGACAATCACATCTGACCAACTATGGAGAGTAACCCTTTGTTCACATCAGTGTGTTTCTGCAAATTAAATCTGGAGCAATAAATTTAAGCATTAAGAATCTTCCTCTTCTACCCCCCCCCTTTTTTTTTGTTGCCAGCTGTCCAGTATCATCATCAACACCATGGTGTACAGGTGTATTCTTACCATACACTCTGCTATTACTACCTGGAGCAAAGTTGTTCAAAAGAAGATTTAATAATGTCTCTTTCAGATATTCCCAGGACACCATGTTGTATATGACGGGGAAAATACAGGCAGTAACAGTTAATCTTCATAAGCGTTATCTTATAGGAACAATTATGCTCAGAAAAGTTTAACAAAAGTCAGTAAACTGCACTTCCTATAAAATAGGTTTTAAAGCAGGGATAAGCAACTGGGACCCCTTAATAACCTATGAACTTCAACTCCTGGGCTCAGGAATTCTGGGAGTTGAAGTTTACAGGTCATAAAAGGGCCATAGTTGCCCACTTCTGACTTAAAGTATAGGCAGACATACAGTTTCAATGTTGCAGAGCTACAGCAGAATGGTTTGTTACACAAAATGAAAACAATTTCATATGTTGAGAGGAACAGGAAATCTCTCAGTTAATGTATTTACTTTCCTCTAGAGGTAGGGGTGGGGAATGATGGCCATTTTATGACTTGTGGACTTGAACTCCCAGAATTCCTGAGCCAGCCATGCTGTTGAAGTCCACAAATTGTAAAGGGATCATCGTTCTCCATCTCTGTTCTAGAGGTTGCTTTATAGATCTTTTATTAGGGGAAAAAGATACCTGAAATTATTTTTCTCAGTTTATAATATTTAGCTCTTAGACTAGTTTGTAAATGTAGGTGAGGTTACATCTTTTCTTCTGTCTGAAAGACATACAACTCAGAATGTCTTTTAAGGTGTTCTCAAATGTTAGCACTTCTAATAGAATTGAAAGTTGAAAATAGATTGTGATCTTTTTCTCTTTACCCTGATCAGACATTTAATTTATTATTACCCTATTCAGAAATAACACATGAATGTGGAACAGTTAAAAAAAAATTCTCTATGCAGATTTCTTCATGGCTATAGCCATCTCATCAAAATTTAGGCTTGCAAAGTAGTTGATTGGCCGGGGAAAAAAAGTGATAGGAGGAGTATAGTGTTAAGGGAATTGCATGGCTTCAATTGATCTAAAATGGATTTTGTGAAGCTAGAGAACTTGTTCAGGATTCTGCAATTTGCCAGCAAATAATTTCTTTTTATAATTTTTTTTTAAAAAAATCTGTATAACTTTTGTGATTGCCAGAAAGATGGGATTGAAAACAGACTGGCAGTTACCAGAGTCTTAGAACATAGAACTTGTTGAGAATACACATTGACAATTATTATATTCTTTATTACTGACATTAACTTTCCCCACCATACTTTTGGGTATTTCATTTGTTCATAATTGCTCTGTCATATTTAACAATTGTAGATTTTTCTCACTTGCAACACATAATACGTTGGTGAAGATTTTTTTTAATCCCATAATTGCAAGTACAGAAACAGGATCGTATTGGACATCTATTCTCTCTATGTGCAATTCCTTATTGAGTCTTTATCCTTAAAACAGAAACTATATTCCAATGTTTCCCATTAGAAAAATATATGGTTCAAATATATGCAAAGCTTAGTACTTTGCATAATTTATTCCACTTGTGGAACATCTTGTCACAGAATATGAAATTTTCAATGCATAATTCTAATGTACACAAAGATAGTAATAAGATGAAATATCTACATCTTCTTTCAGCAGTTTGTTATATTTCATTTTATTTTGTCACAGAGCAAAGAAGGAAGCTTGAAGGTACTTTGGCCAATAGCAAAGTATTACGATTTAAAAGGAGCAGAAAAGGCCATTACTATGAATCATTTCCCTCTCCAACTTCTTTTCAACAAATACGTTTTTTATCATTTTTATGACCGTTTAACTTAAGATAGAAATATTTGTGATCTAACAGTAAGAAAATAACTGATTCTCTCCCCCCTCCTCCATACAGCAAGCCCATAAGGTATAATACTGAGAAAGTGACACCTATGGAAATCCCATTGAAACTGCAGAATTTAGATATTCAAAAGATGCTCTTTAGATGCACAGATTTTTATGAGTTACATCGTGTTAATTTTTTATAGACAAAGACCACGCCATTTCATATTCTTTTTATTATGGTACTTTTTTACCTTTTTTGGAAAAACTTAGCCAAGTTTTCTATTGTTTGAATGAATTAATACAGTGATCTGTTACTATATAAAAGAAAGGATTATTTATAACGCAAGCAAATTGTTTGAATGTTCTCAGTGAAGATATCTTAACTTTCAGAAGGGTTTTTATCTTTTCTTTATTTTTTTTTCTTTTGACATGCAAACACATGCAAATACCTATGTACACACTGATTTGTGAAAGATTGTGATTTGTGAAAGAAACAACCAAGAACTAGCAGGAATTATTAGCAGAATAAAAGTCGAACCAAGTTTGAGTGATATTAGAAAGGATTATATTTGGGAAAATCTGTTAGATGATAGATAGTTCTAACCATATAACCGCAGAAAATAATTCATTTTTATTGTGAGGCAATTAATTATATGACTATTTTATTCCTGAAGTTATTTTCTTTAATATGTTCTGGCCATTATTCTTCAGGAAGCTTTAGGATACAGCCTCAAAGCTCTTAATCCCTAGAATTTGCATCTGATGTCTCTTTTGACCCATGCTTTTGTCTCCTGTGATGTAAGCATTTGGCTTTTCAGCTTGGCTACACCACAGAAACCAAGAGGTATGCTCCAGTAGCTTTTACTCTTGGCCAAAGAGGGGATGTTGGACTACATTTAGCATCTGCTTCCCCCTCCATTTGTAGTTGACATGATGCAGAATATCCTGTGCAGTTGTGGGTTCCTCCCGGTTCGGCCCAGTTCGGCCGAGCCGGTAGTGGTGACAACATGACATCACTGAACCAGTTCTCTTTGTTCGGGAGCTGGGCCCTCCTACCCCCCCCCCACATTATTCTTACCTTTTATTTGGCCCCACCTCCAATCTAAACGCTGCCTCCCGAGTCCCAGCTGATCGGCTAGAAGGAAAAAAAACTGTTTAAACTCTTGCTGCGGGGCTTCAAAGGGCCACCCTACAGCTTATCAGTGTTAAAAGGCAGTGTGGTGGTAGACCGATGCCTCCAAAAACAAATGAGTAGATCGGTGCCTCCAAGAACAAATGGGTAGACCGGTACAGCTCTGCAAGCAGTTAAAAGCCTGATAGACCAGTACCTCTGCTAAATCCAAAAGAATTGTCACATGACCATCAAACCACGCCCACAAAATAAGCCACGCCCACAGAGCCGGTAGTAAAAAATTTTAGAACCCACCCCTGATCCTGTGCAGTAGGTAGGCTTTCCAAAATACTCACAGGGATGTCCATTTGGGTAATATAGTACCCTTTCTTAGTTCTAAATCATCCTAGATGAGGTTTTTTCCATTCCAAAATGTTAGGATAATACTTTCATTATGCAACCTCATGACTCAAGTAGTCTGAACCTGAATCAACATTATGGTTGCTTTTCCTTTTTGTCATTTGAGGTTTTTCTGTGCTAATTATTGAGCAATTGAGTTATATGGGGCCATTCTTTCCCTTTCCCCATTCAAAATAAATAAATAAAAACAAAACTAAGTATCAATATCGTAAATGCTGGAAAAATCATTTCCCACCTCGGTGTTCATCTGGCCTTGTTTTGAATAATTTTTGTTTATACTGTTAAGGAGGAGAGGGACAAAAATATCAGTTCAGCTTCCTTTTGGTGTACAATGATTCATAGCAATGTACTTAACTGTTTAATATCCAGTTGTTGCATGTGTCAGTTTGTTTTTTTTTCTGGATTTTTTTCATTTTGATTTTTAGAAAGCTGATGAATTTGTATATTGTAATTGTGATTTTTTTTTTACATGTCAAATCTGAATTGTTAAAAATATCAATTGCATAAAAATATAAATACGATTGCTTCGATTCCCACAAATTTCATTTAATTGGGTGGTAGAATTCTGCAGCTTTTATTAATATTTTTTTCATTTCACCAAAACAGCATTTGTATGTCATTGTGCATTAAAGTATTTTGGTTGCAAACGTTTTGAAAAAGGAAACAAGTTTTCAGATTTTTTCCTCTTCTCTGTGTAATAATTTTTTTGCAATGTTGGATATAGTTAAAATTTTGAATCTTATTTGTGTTTACCACACAATGTCCTTAAGGCTGCAATCCTGAATTCAATTACTTGATGGTAAAATGTATTGAAATCAATGGAACTTCTAAGTAGATCTCAATAGGATATTCTGTAAATAATTTTAAAAAATATATGATATGAAATGCAGTACCTTGTGGTAGAAAAGCAGGGTAAAATATTTTAAATAATAAATTTCATATTTTTGCCAGAGTACTCCTTTACTTTTGAAAAAGGGACAACTCTGCAGGAACCAGTGATGGAATTGCCAAGATTGTTACTCTACTGAAGTGAGAAAGGAAGCATAACAGAATTTGTGCAGGAGTTCTGTGTCTGCCTAACAATATTGATATGCTCAGGATGTAGTCAACAGGACATACCTGAGTATCAGTTAAGCCAAATTGTACCATAGCCCAGGTAAACCTGTACCATTATCCATAGACATTACAAGAATGAATTAGTCATTTCTATAAGAGAAATAACACATTTCTTTTTGTGTTCCCCCTACTCCACCCCTTTAGGTACCTCATAAAATTAACCATAAAAATGAATCTTTAAATTGGCTATGTCTATAATGAATTAATAATAAGAAAAATAATTAAATGAACATTCTATCCAGGGTGAAATACATCCAGCCAAATCAACAGTGGGCCTTTGATCATAGCTGGATGCATAGTGATACTGAAATGATTGGTTATGTGTAACAGCTAAATGTTTCAGATATTGTTTTGATTAAATTTGGCAGTTTCACACTGAGGTCTGCTGTTTCCTGGTGCATAAAAGACACCTCAAATGTGAGAAAGTATTCCATATTCACAGTTACAGAGAAATAGGTTTACTTTTTTTTTCTCTCTTGCGCAGAAACATAGACCACAAAACCATTCACCATTCACACTGTTCTCCTATTTCTGAACTGTGCAGTAATCTATTAAATTTTCTAATAGATCTTGTGTAAAGTGTATGTATGCTTGTGCAATTATGAAAAAGCAGTTTTGGAAAATGGTGTATTTATTTCAAATCACTTATGGGGCATGTACAAAACTGTATAAAAACATTCAATTTGCCCAGTAAAGTTGTTTTTGTGATATTTCTGTGTTGTTAAATAAAGGAATTTAGTACTCTAAAATCTCTTTTTTCTTCCACTGGACAGATGTCTTGTAAGGATCTTAAATAATCATAACGTTTTTTCGAGGGCCATCACAATAAAATAACTCAAAAGGTTCATATCTAGTTCAATAAATGCAAGAAATCTGTGGTACAATATTTGTATAATATTTTTACTGTTTATTGGATTTGGGTGGATTTTTGCATCACCAAAAGTCTGTAGAGATTCTCAGTCATCCAGGTCATGGCTGTCCCAAAGGTGCGTTTTCAGGAGGCAACTGGGCTTCCTTGTTTTTGAAGACATTTTGCTTCTGATCCAAGAACCTTCTTCAAGTCTGACAGGATAGTGGGGAATGGAAGGATTTATATTCCTTACAGGCAGCTGGTCATTTGCATCATTTTAGGGTCGTTGAAGTACTTGGAGGTTTAAAGTACTTGGAGGTTTATCTGTGTCCTCAAGGTCATCTGAGTAGTGCTCCTGGTTCTGTAGTCTGCAATTTTTTCTCTGGAAATCCATTCATACTCCCACACCATTCGAAGGGTGTTCATCCCAAATTGGATAGCTAAAAGTCTATAGAGATTCTCAGTCATCCAGGTCATGATTGTCCCAAAGGTGCCTTTTCAGGAGGCAACTGGACTTTCTTGTTTTTTCTTTGAAAGGTTTATTAATATAAATCCTTCCATTCCCCACTATCCAGTCAGAGCTGAAGAAGCTTCTTAGATAAGAATTGAAATGATTTCAAAGAAAAAACCAAGAAAGCCCAGTTGCCTCCTGAAAAAGCACCTTTGGGGCATCACTAAAAGATTTCTTAGAAGTACATAAAGTTTTAAACGAATCTTTGAATTATAATGGATTTATTGATCCAGAATCATTCTTAGAAGTGTCATATAATTAATAACACAATATATATGCAGAGACTCGGCTTTCTTTTTTTAATACTACCGAATTTACATAAAAAATGAAAAAAATATTGGCATTTTTTTCCTCTTAAGTACTTTTGGTTAATGATGACACCATTCCAATAACAGCGTTAGCACTTTGCATCTGTTTTACTGCTTCCTAGTACAAAGTCCTATTCACTTGCTGGCTTGTAAATTTCTAAAAATAGAAAAAGACAGGTTATTTCCCTCGTAAATCCACATTGTGGTCATTACCAACACATGGACCAATTTCATATGGCTTAAGGTTTTCCTACAATTCTTGATCTAAGTCATGGGTGTCAAACTTGCTGCGTCACATTGCCATCACGTGACATTTCGCGACATTTTTCCCCTTCATGGAGCCGGGGTGGGCGTGGCCTGTGTGTGATGCATCTGGCCTGTGGGCCATCAGTTTGACACCCCTGATCTAAGTGAAGGGTCAATTTGGGATATATCTTTAAGGCTTCTGAAACCCCATGATAGCAAATGGTTCTTCTTCCCCCACTTTCGGATAGTTTTTGACTCCTGGCCACTTTCTGGACTTGTCCTTGCAGTTTTCTAAACAAAGTTTTTGAGAAGTAGGTTGCCATTGCCCTTTTCTTAGGGCTAAGAAAGAATCACTGGCCGAAGGTCACCCAGTTGACTTTATTCCTAATAAAGGGCTAGAACTCATGGCCTCTCAGCTTCTAGTCCGATGCTGTAACTACTATACCAATCTGTTATTATTAATTTAAATTATGATCCCATCAAGCAATAACTGAATAAAAGCAGCAACTGTTTGTTGTTAAAAGTCTAGACAAAGATAACATGATTCAATTATTTTTCTTCAACACTCAACTTCTTTGAAGTGAACTTGAGTTTTTAAAAATGTTCAGAAAAATAAAGGCATATTTAAGTATTTATTTGAAAATGTTGTATGGCTACTCATATAATATCATATACAATAACCATAGACAGCTAACAATCAGGAACACAAAAAATAAAATACACCAGTTAAAAACCCTTATGCACTATCCAATGCCATAACACTATCTTCTCAAAAACACAAATCTTTTGGGGATCAATGATTTGGTGGATTTTGTAGTTAAGCAGATGCCTGGTACTATTTTTAAAATCTTTAATACAGCCTTCCAGAATCTCTTGCTTTTAGATGTAATCAGTTTCCCTTCCTATAATACCCCCAGCCATGTGGTCCAAATCCAGCATATCTAGAAAATACCAAGTTGGATGAGACTACATTAAGAAAACTATAGGATGCATGAAGTATGAATGGTCTGAAAAGTTTCATTTAGTGCAAGTCAGGAACATTTCTTTTGTCAGAAATTGTCAGTGCTAATAAAAAATCTCTATTTCAGGTTTTTTTTGGGGGGAAGGCACAATATCAACAATATACTTAAAACAATATACCTAAAACTTACTCCCAAATCACCTTGGAACAAGCAATAGCAATAGCAGACTTATATACTTAGACTTGTATACCGCTTCATAGTGCTTTACAGTCCTCTCTAAGTGGTTTACAGAGTCAGTATATTGCCACCCTCAATCTGGGTCCTCATTTTACCGACCTTGGAAGGATGGAAGGCTTGAGCTGGTGAGAATCAAACTCCCGGCAGTCTATTTATTTATTTTATTTTATTTATTTATTTAGTTCGTCAAACATGTACGAGATAACAGGTATAAGTATAAGCATGGACATAAGCACAGGTAATGAGTACAGATAAATGGTGACAGTGGGATAGGGACCATAGGCACGCTGGTGCGCTTATGCACGCCCCCTTATGGACCGCTTAGGAATGGGGCGAGGTCCACGGTAGACAGTTTGAGGTTGAAGCTATGGGGGTTTAAGGATGTAACAACGGAGTTGGGTAGAGCATTCCAGGCATTGACCATTGTTGCTGAAGTCATACTTTCTACAAATCTGTAGGTCTGCAATTAGCGTGCAATACAGCATTCTATCCACTGTGCCACCACAGCTCAAATCCTTTGATAGTTCTTAACAATGAGCCTGGATCCAAAATATGCTAAACATCTGTTCTGCCATGCCCTATAGCCGTGATGGCGAACCTATAGCACGCATGCCACAGATGGCACATGGAGCCATATCTATGGACAGGCAAGCATTGCCCTAGCTCAGCTCCAACGTGCATGCGCGTGCTGGCCAGCTGATTTTTGGGCCTTCTGGACCCACCGGAAGTCAGGAAACAGGCTGTTTCCGGCCTCCATAGGGCACCTAGGAAGTGAGGAAGGCCGTTTTCGCCCTCCCCAGGCTCCTAGAAAGCCTCGGAAGCCTGGGGAGAGGGAAAAATGGGCCTTCCGGGCCCATCAGAAGTCAGGAAATAGTTAATGGACTAATGACTGCATCAGAGGCAGTTTGGTTTCGTGATTAAGGCACCAAGCTAGAAACCAAGAAACACTGAGTTCTGGTCCTACCTTAGGAAAGCCAGCTGGATGATCTCTCAGCCCAGCCCATCTTCCAGGTATTGTTGGGGGGAAAAATAAGAGGAAAGAGTATTAGGTATATTTTACACCTTGAGTTATTTATAAAAATAATCTTTATTCGTGTCAGAAGCACCTACAAATTAGAGACATAAAACGTTCAACATTTTACATGTGCTATATTTCTATGATCTATTTTATATCTATTTTATTCGCTCACTGTTGAATATTATAAAAATAATAAAGGCAATATAAATAAATAAAATAAAAATAAAATCCTGTTCAAATAATCCCTTGACTTCATTTTGATATCTTTCATTATATTGCCCATTTCACTTTCTCCTGCCCAGCTATATCTCCAATGATTATTTTTATTTGAACTATTTATTTTTGTATTTTATTAGTCATATTTCTATGCCGCACACTCTCCAAGGACTCTGGGTGGCTTACACCAAAGACAGTATACTAAATAGCATATTGCCCCCAACAATCTGTGTCCTCATTTTACCCACCTCGGAAGGATGGAAGGCTGAGTCAACCTTGAGCCGGTGAGATTTGATCTGCTGATCTGCTGAACTAGCAGTCACCTGAAGTCGCTGCAGTACTGCACTCTAACCACTGCGCCACCTCGGCTCTACCGATGACTACCATTCATTAGGATCTTGATGCCAACTTCTCCTTTTATCATCATGGCAGCAATGATATTTGGTTTACATCAGCTGTTTGGTTACCAAGGAGGAGTTATCCCCAGGGACACTGGGATGCAAGGACCTCTCACTTCTTTTCAAGCTTTAAATGTCAGATTGCTTCCTGGGGTGCGTATCTCTAGTCCTGCTGAGATTTTATGTTGAAGCTTTGTGTTTAGGTTAATCTGCCACAGTAATCAGAAGGGCGTTGCATCTTTTTTTTCAACTAATATATTTTGTTAACAGGGATAAGTTTTCAAGAATGTCAGCTCAGATGCATAAAATGGCTACACTGATGTAGAATTAAAATAATTGGGGTGATGTGGGGTAAGGGAAAGGAAGGTGGTTATGGAAATGCAGGTTACATGTGAAACCGTTTATACATACCTGATCAACTAACAAGTGCAATGTGTTAAGTGTCTTGAGACCTTCTGGGATTACCTGAAATCTTTTGATGTATGTGAGTTCATCAATCTCTCATTTAACAGTGCTGTTAAACTCCCAGGTTTTTCAAAGCAGTCACCCTGAGATCTGCCATAGAGTTCTTGGGAGGGTGAAATGCTCTGATTTTACTTTGGCCTTGTTCTGGGTCCTTATGTCAAACTTGTGTTCATTAATTCTTTTGCATAAAGTTTGTCCCCTTTGTCCTACAGAGAATCCAGAGGGATATTGCTGACAGATGATGCCATATATCACATTAGAGGAAGAGAATGTTGAATGTGCATCTAATCTTGTATGCTCTGTGATAGTATAGTTGGAGTAAATGTGACGGCATAGGATACATCTGAGTTCCCATATAAACATGGTTGTCCTGATGTTTCTTGTTTGTGAGACTCTTCCCTCTGCTTGGAAGAGAATCCCCTGTCCTCCAGACTCATCCCAATGTTAACCATACATTAATCTAGCTACTGTATGCGTTTGATGATGTGAATTACAGCTCATGAAAGCCTATGCATTTTATTAAAATGTGTTAGTCAAAAGATGCGCTACCAGATTCCTGATTTATTATCACCACAGACTAACAGCATTCTCCTCCTACAGTATCTTACAACAAAAAACACCATCTCTTTCAATGTCTGTGACCCATCTCCAATAGAAATAACATTCCCCATATATCATATCAAAGCTTCCCTGTGTGTTCCATATGACTGAAACTAAAGGCCATGCCTTGGTAGTACAGTGGACTAAAGCACACTGTTATTAACACCAATATTAACAATTACTGCAAGTTCGAATCTCACCAGGCTCAAGGTTGACTCAGCCTTCCATCCTTTCTAAGGTAGGTAAATTGAGGACCCAGTTTGTGGGGGCAATAAGCTGACTTTGTACAAAATATACAAAAGTATGAAGGCTATTGCTTAGCGCATTGTAAGCCGCCCTGAGTCTCCGGAGAACGGCGGCATATAAATCAAATTTTTTTTAAAAAGCATCCCACAAGGTAGGTTGAATTCCACAAGGGTTTATGATTTGTCACTCCTTTAGGCATTGTCCAATGGGCCAGTGGGAAACTTCATCCCCTTTGATATACTGGAAGACTAACTGAAGACCAACAAAAACAAGAAAGAAGTAGTGTGTCACCAGGCATCGGAATCCAATGACTGCCTCCAATTCACTATCCCAATGATGAATCAATTCACCTGTGTGAATCTATGATTCAACCCCTAAAATCATTTGAAGGAGACAGGGGTTAGCAGAACAGGGTGGAATGAGCAATGGTTCAATATTTTTGGATAACCTTTTTAGCATGTGTTAAACAATTACACACTGTTGGCAAAATTCAAACAGGTGTTACACATAATAGGCTTCCTGAAACCCTCCCAATGTGTGGAATTGCTATTTTTAACCAATATTACTGTTAGTCATGCTGTGTCGAAATTCTGGGATCTTCCCCACACATCTGAAAGGAAAGCCTATGAGTTACATACGGGAAAATAATGCCATTGGCAATAAGAATTTTGTGCGGCAAAACATATTTGAAAATAAACTATTGAAGATCAAAAATATTTTATCCTAAATGTACAATCATATTCATATTTCCTCCTGAGCCACCCTATTTGTCATAATATCTATAAGAGGATGGCTTCTCGCTTTGAAACATTTGTTTGGAGTTCTTTCAAGAACTAAGGTCTTGATATTCTCTAGAGTGGTGCTTTTCAACCTTGGCAATTTTAAGATGTGGATTTCAACTCTCAGGATACCTCAACTAGCCTAGGCCGGGAATTCTGGGACCTGAGGTTCTGACACCTTAAAGTTGCCAAGACTGAGAATCACTGCTTTAGGACACAATTTTAACTGTATAGAGCTTTGTCTCATCTATAATTTAGAAGACATTCTTGGCTCTGGTGTGCTGAATCCTCTATAACCTTTGTGTGTGGCTTTCTCTACAACTGTATGGGTAGATCTGCTTTATTTCTATTCAGCGGAAAGGAAATTGGGATAGCCAGATGGTGAATAGCTCAAGGCCACCCAAGTAGCT
Source organism: Ptyas mucosa (assembly GCA_012654045.1). Lineage (NCBI taxonomy): Eukaryota > Metazoa > Chordata > Lepidosauria > Squamata > Colubridae > Ptyas > Ptyas mucosa. The sequence continues at coordinate 27,836,675 of WNWU01000007.1, forward strand.
TTCCTTTGATTTGAATTAATATTCCCTGTGTGCTGCATGCTATTCATGAGACCAGATTGGCTTTCAGTGTAATCTCATGTTTTCTCAAAAAGGGAATATAATTCTTGAGCTGCACATCAGGAAAAACACCATGGATTCACACGAACTCAGTGGCTGCCCAGACAAATTTATTGTAAGAAAAACTGAGCTGCTTCAATGTTATTTAACTGGTAGCCAGTTTCTTCTAAGAAGCATTTCTCGAAGGAACTTCTCAGCAATTATTAATAGCATGATCCTGCACAGTTCCACATGCTTGCTCAGAGATAGTGATCATCATTAAATTCTCACTTGGTAACTAATCAAATTCTAATTGGATGCATAACTCTTCCTTAAAAGACAATTATTAGTATAATTATTTGGATTAGAAGGAAGGACTGGAATGAATCCTAAGAAAATTGGGCCCTATGGAGGTCATCCATGTGATATAAACTGTTGTTGGGAAGGGAAACATTATTTGGTGGAAGGGATATGCCACTTGATGATAACATTCAATTGATAGATTTTTAATCTTCTCAATTAAAAGATATTGCACAAACATGTTTGTGGGTGTGATAAGACGAGACAAAGCTAGAGCAATTGCATAATAAGAGTTTTATCTGGAAAAGCAGTCCAGATCTTCCAATTCTTTCAATAATACCTGTCAATGATTCAACTTGTTTTATAATGACTTTGCTTGTGGATATAGTAACTTGTGCAAAACAGGACATTATATATTACATTCAGTTGATTGTATTTTTGTAACATGACCTTAGCAATGTACTATGCAATCTTTATGCTACAAGTACTCTATATAACACATTCTATTTAGAATAAATCAATATCTATATTGATTTATTGATATTGATATCTTACTATTGCAGACAGATTTTGGGAAAAAAAACATGGCTCTCCATAGCAGTTATTAAAAATATGGTTACTAAGTCTATATTATGGTTCATCTTATCAGGAGATTTAGATCCATAACAGAATATTCTTAACTCATGTGGAACTTATTAGCAACTTTTAATATAATTCTACAAAATGATGAGCAAAATGATGGGGAAAAGAGGGGAGGAGTGGGGGAGAGGAAGGGGAAGTAGGGGAGGAGAGGAGGAGGAAGAAAGTAGAAGAGGAGAGGAGGGAGGGAGGGGAAAGAAAGAAGAAGGAGAAGAAGGTTTGTTGTGAAAAGAGGGAAAAGAGAGGGTAGAAGAGCAACCCCAAATGTGATTAAAATATCTTATTTTTATGCTTTCGTTAGAAATATATATATATGTATATATGGGATCTTGCTTTGAATGCTAAATTCACTGAATCTGTCCATCTGTGAGAAAGAAAAATAACAATATGAGCATCCATGGTTAATTTCTTAACTATACAGACAGTCCTCGACTTACTATTGGTCCCATAGCATAGCAACCATTTGAAGTTATAGTGGATTCCCCCAAAAGGAACTTGTAACCCAGTTCTGACGGCCACCGCAGTAAAGTGACCACACTTCAAACGCTTTGCAACTGGACCATGCATATGGTTGTTTGCATCATCCCACATGATTTATGTTTGTGCCTCAGTGAACAAAGGATTTGCTTAACAACCATAATGACTCACTTAACAACCATTGCAAAAAAAGATTGTAAAATTGAGTCAGTCACATGGACAGGGTCCATTATGTTTTTGTAAGTCAAATAGTGCTATAAGATGGTTATAGTGCAATAAGACTTTGTCTCTGCCATTTTGGGGTTAAACTTTCATAGCATTAATCCAAGCTTTAGTTTATGCTTCCAGTGCTGCTGCTTTATTCTAAACACAGAGTTATTCCAATTCAAATCACAGAGTCAAATGGGAACATTGCCCAAACTCCCATGTCATAAAAAAATAAGCAGGGCTTCCTGCTTTACCTGATAAATGCTAACACACTCCAAAGAGCAGCACTTGAAGATTTTGGGATATTTTTCAAAAATTACAAACACATCCCAAGTCCCTGTAGCGATAATAATAAAACATGTTTCTCGTTGGAATCCAAATAGTATGATTTTACTGTACATCTATATATAGCTATCCGAGAAGGGGAATGGGAAGGAACATAATTATACACATTTTCATGAGTTACTTTCTATATGTGATTCTCTTCCTGCATATCACACATTAGCTGCTTCCTGTCAATCACTATGACTTTCCATTGTGTTTGGAAAGAATAAAATGAAAATGAATGCACACTTAGGGAACTAATGGGGCATACCCGTCTTGAATGTACATGCATGGAACACAACAGGGTATAAATTGAAGGATGCTGAAGGAGGTGGTAGAAATGGACTGATTGAAGTGCTAGATTTAGAGAAGAGACATCAAATTTCCATGTATTATGGAGTCAGTGAGCAGTTTGGGATTAGTCATTATCATTTCACCTATGTAATATACACTACAAAGATATGGCAGTAGAATGAAGTAATCCTCAGAGAAAGCATGATGTACATATTTGCAATGTCAATAGTCTTTACATATGCTTTCATGGTTGCCGAACTATATCTGCATTACAATGTTTGGTATATATAAAACAATGCATTTTGGTTCTTCAGATGTCCTAATGTGAATTCAGTTATATTCACAACTCTGTACGAAAGGATAACAGAAGACAGAATGGGAATGAAATGAGACACTTCGCCTTAATAACAGAGGATGTGAAAGTCCTTTGCATGCTTACTTGGAACTTAAATGAGTGGTGCTTTCTCCAGTTCTGTTCTGTACCAATTCTTCGGATAAAGTGTATTTTTTTGGCAGTTTTGATGGCATGCATTAGTCTCCTTTTCATGGGATGTATTCTCCAAGCCATCTGGATTTCTATACCAGGTATCGTGAGTTTATTACAATCCTATAACATACACTGGACTGTCAAAATAATCTGTAAATCTTCACACCAAAATCATGCAACTCTCCTAGTGTTTTGATTTCCCTATTCTTCAGTTGGTACACATGTGGTAAAATATATTTGATACTGGTCTATCAAGCAAATTCTTTGAATGGATATTATATTTCTGTTTAACCTTTCTGTGAAAATATTAATATTAATATTAATGTGATATTGAGGCTATAAAGAAATTTGTGAAAAGCTTTCGGGACCAAGTTAACATTTCTAAAATCGTTATGTAGTTTTAGAACAATGGTATTCTTTGCCCTGATATGTCAAACAATAAGCACCATGAAACCAACTTTCTTTTCCATTTTTACTTAAATGAGTGACTATATTACCAGCCATCTTCTTTGATCTGCCTCCATTTCCTCAAAATGCAGGCCATGACCTACTAAACAGCCAGTCCCACGTTTTATTATTTTATTGTTTTTATTTTCATATTTGTTCAGCCTCTCAAAAGTCAAGGCTCCTTCACTAGAATGGAATTTCAGACAATTTCACTCTAAAACTGCAGATGTGTGAGGTTAAACAATGCTACGATTAATTATTCAGTCTGGGTCTGCCTGGTTTGGCTTGTGAAATATAAACATTCAAAGGAGAAGAGAATTTTGGCTTCTATGCTCTTCCCCCTCCCCCCATTCTTTTTTTCCACCTCTCCTATTCCTTGAAAGCCAGTTTTAGTCCTCTTATTAAACACTCCTCTCACAGAAATGGCAACAGGAAGACACAACTGCTCTGCTATTAGAAACATTTTATAATGAATGAAGACAAAAAGAAATCCTTTACAAGCCTGGAAGCCCTGCTGTTTATCCAAACCAGCTGACATTAATCCTTATGAATGTTCTAGGCTGATCATCCTTTAACACCAGATGCACCTATATAGCCCTGAAAAATGATATATTAGAAAGCAAGAGAGAATAACCCTACTCTGAAAAAGAAAATCCATATTGGGGGGAAAAAACCCATAAAACCCCTACATAGATTGGTTTGAGGGATGATGTGTCACTTTTTCTATGCATACACAGTGGTGTCATCAGGCTACAACTTTAGGGAAGATTCCAAAGACCTGCTCAATAAAAATGAACAGTAGAACCCTGAAAGAAAACAGTACTGGCTTACCTCATTTTGAAGTCAACTCAACTTGACATCTCAAGGATGAGAAGCAAAGATCATTTGCAAAGTAGAAAGCTATGGAGATAGCAAAGGTATTTTACTTTAGTTTTTTTTAAAAAAAATCTCAATCTGGCTTTTAATTTATTATGCCCCCTAATTCTCACTTTTCCTAAAATTTGTATAATGTTATTTACTCTGAAAGGGAATAGCATGATATAGTGGTGAAATCTAATTTTTTTTACTACTGGTTCTGTGGGCGTGGCTTGGTGGGCATGGCTTGGTGGGCATGGCAGGGGAAGGATACTGCAAAATCTCCATTTCCTCCCCACTCCAGGGGAAGGATATCGCAAAATCTCCATTCCCACTCCATTCTGGGGCCAGCCAGAGGTGGTATTTGCTGCTTCTCCGAACTACTCAAAATTTCCGCTACCGGTTCTGCAGAACCTGTCAGAACCTACTGGGCGTAATAGATATGTAAAAGTAAAAACTCAACTTAAGATAATTATTTTAATTTTTGTCATTCACATTTCATTTTGTCCCCCCTTTGGCATCCGTTCTTTAATAATTCTATTTCCCCAATTAAAAAAAAAAATATTAGTGTACCTCTTGTCCTGTGGCGAGTTGGCCATGGCAAGTTGTCCCATGGTGACTTGGCTGTGGTGATTTGGCCACAGCAAGTTTTCCTATCTTACAGTCTGGAATGTCTTGCAAGTCTCTTCACCCAGTCACTATTCAGGTCAAGGTCTGTTTGTTTGTTTTTTTAATCAACCAATACTAGCTAGGTGTTGCAAATGCTGTAGTATTCTAGTGCTAGGATTGTGCAAAGCTTCTATCTGAAGCTGTGTCAAACAAGTCATTCCTTCAGGATGAATTTTCTAATTATATCTCTAAATCAATTTGAGGCTTCACAGTGGATCAGGAGCTTTCAAGTATTTTCAAAGATCAGATGGATTTTTTGCACATGTAGGCGTACACTTATTGAATCAGATAAATACTTTGAATTGAATCATATCGTTGAACTGAACCCTTGAAGCAATTTCAATCAACTTAGGTCTTTTAAAATGAATTGCAAACATGAATTTAATCACAAATTGGAATCAGATCTTGCCTGATTTATACATTCCAACTAACTATTCATACATAAAATGTGAAGCTAAACCAATGAACACAAAAGTTATCTGATGATGGATCACTACAATTCTCTATCTAAGCCAGCCTTGTCTACTCCAAGCACAAACAACCTCAGGGCTACCCATGGTCCTTTGATTAGTTTTGAAAGCACTGCCATGCCCTTTTCAACAGCAACTGACATCCTGAAAAGGCATTTTGAGGTAACATACCTCAAAAACTGAAATTAGGAAGCCCTAAAATAATCTCTAATCATTTAAGCAAAGAAATTCACACACATTTCTACCACACAAATTAGGGAACAAAACCAACCACATTTACATAATGTCCCCAACCACTGAAGTCCTTGGTTTCCCCAAAGCATATTATGGTTCCCAGACATCAAAACATTACTCAGTCCTGTTTTGTTTTTCCTGGCAATTAGATTGTCAAGTTGGTGTCTATGCTATAATTTGCTAATTTGACCATCTACTGGAGATGCTAGGGATTTAATTGAGAAGACCTATTAAATGGTAGGAAATGCACTCTGTCATTTAGCAAGATTATTTCCAAAGAGTTTAAGTATGGCAATATTGGAGGAAAAAATAGGATAGGACTGAACATACAGTAAGACCTGGTTTCACAGAATGAATGTTGAAATAAAAATATTTTAAAAGGCATTTTAAAAATGCTGTATGCAGAAAGGAAAATAAAACCCTATTTAATTGCTCCCTCCCTACCACAAAGCACGGTGTTCAGAGGGTTTGAGTGTCAAGATGCCAGGTTCGGTCATACATGGGGGACAGTTCTTTGTCATTCATTGGTCAGGTAACTGATGTTGAACTGAAAATGCCCATGGCCATTGAACAAAGTGTGTCTGAAAATGATAAAATGCATAGAGCAGGTTAGATCTACAGGGTTTGTAGTTTTGCTTTATTCTTTTTATATTTCAATATTTGATTGTAGGACACCTAAGAATACTACGTATTTAATCCAAAAAGGGAATCATACAGAATCATTGATATCAATATCAATATAATTAGGGAACTTTTTGTAAAAATTCAATTGAGAGATCTGTAATTAGGGTCTGTAAGGAGAAGAACTGACTCCAACTCAATCTTACCAAGACCAGGCTGATGTTATTGTTGGGACTGCCTAGGTTCAGGTATCTTCCATCTTTATATCTAGATGGAGTTACACTTCCCCATTCAGAAGTGGTGTGTGATCTGGGGGTCATCTTGGATAATTGATCTTCTTGGAACCTTTTGGAGGGATAGAGTTTGCACAGTTCCATCAGGTGTGCCAATTTTACCTCTACCTGGATTGGATGGTCCTCAGTTACTCAAACCCTTGTCTCCTCGTGGCTCAATTATTGCAATGTGGTCTACATATGGATGTTCTTGGATGCATTCTCTTTCATATGGATGAAACTCAGAAGCTTCAACTGGTACAGAACATAATAACAAAGCAGTGGTGAATAAGCCTTGGCATGCCCATGCTTTATGGGTTGCACTGGTTGCTGGTATATTTGTAGATGCGATTCAAGGCTGGTTATCACTTATAAAGCTGTATAAAGCATGAGACCTGGTTATCCGAGGCATCACTTGTTTCCTGCAGCCTCTGCCTAATTGTTAAAATCTACAGAGTTGGTGCACCCTGGATCCTCTCACAGTCTCACTCAAACATTGTTATTTCTTGGACCTGGGAAGAACACCTTCTCTGTAGCAGCACTTTCCCTCTGCAATGAGGTCCCCCATGAAATCGAGATGTCTTCCATCCAGAGGGTGTTCAGAAGGCATTTGTAGGGAGTAAGGAAGATAAACTTGACAGAGATATGCAGGATCTGTTGCCTAGGCAAAAGCAGCAGAAGCAATTTTTAAGTCCACAAAGAGATGTAGCAGATGTCCTTCCTTTACTGAACCATAAAAAGGAGGAGGAGGAGGATGTAATAGAACAATCAGATTCTCAAGATTCTGCTATTATCTGCCTTGGGGAAGGGTTAACTGGACCATTGTTGTACAAGGTTTCTGACCACTTTAGGATGAGATAAATCCTATGAAACATTGAACCAGTGAGTTCTGAGAGTATTTCAATTGCTATAATAAACATGATTCAAATCAAAGATACAGCTCAGTTGCAAATTTTAGTTATATGTCTCTGGCCAATGATTAATACAAAGATATCCTAATGTAAACAATCTCTTCAAGGCTGCAGCTAAGAAACATCAGTACTAGATTTCCGTTTCATATAAATTCAAAAGCTCTTAGATTCTTAATTCTAGAATAGGAGTTTTTTTTCACTTGCATCAAGTTTGTATAAGTCAGACTATTAGCCTAAAGCAAGCTGATTTTTAAAACTTTACATTCATCCAGAGAGTTACAGAATGAAATTACAGGATATCTGTACTAATAACACATCCCTCTTTTTTCCTGAGAAGGTGATCCTTTTAAAATATGATTACAAGCAGAAACCAGGCATTAAATTAAATGATCTTTGGAGTCACTTCCAGCTTTAAGATTTTATTTTTTTATTTTTGTGATTTCTGCAGCTAAGGGAATATTTTCAGACTTAATGCACAATGTTCAACTGGCAATGAAAGCTGGTGTCAACTGGATCAAGTCGGAAATCTGTAACTACCTGCAGTTTCTTCTAAGAGTATTTTCAGAAAGACCATCTTACAGGACTCAAAACCTGTATTTCTGTATACATTTCAAATTCTGTCTAAAGCAAATATGAGATACGTTAAGCCTTTTGTAAACTTTTTGATAGGAGGATTGAGAAGATAAACCATTATTCTTTGTCTCTGATAGGGTTTGAAAGCAGGTAACATAACAAGAGCAGTTCCAGGACCGGCTGAATCCAGCTGGGCACATTATCTTTCTCCTCACCTGGAAACACTGATGACGTGGCTGTTTATGATAGCCCACAATATGAGCCAGGCATGCAAACCACACACACTTTGACAAAGCAAGGAAGAGACTATGTCTTGGGGTCCACTTGCAAAGCTGAGCTCAGAGTAATTTGCACATTTTCCAGTAAGCTGCTTTAGAACTGGAGTTTTATGCCAGGGTCCATATCATAAAGCATTTTAAAGCCTCTGCTCTTCATTGCCTTAGCTGGAATCAAGAGCCAAGTGGTCTCTTTCTTCAAAAACAGTGCGCAAAAGCAGTCCACTTGGTAACAACCGAGGGAAAGAAATGACAGCAAACCCCAGGCCAATATACAAGTGAGGGAAGCCACCCCTCCTAGGAGAATGAAATATTTTGAGAAATGTTTAAAAAATGCAGGATAAAATATTTCCCCTAAAAGAGAAATAAAAAATCTTAAGGGAGACAGAAACTCCCTTCCCCCAACAGATATTTGGTCCCCATTAAGAAAGATTGGGCCATCCTATCTACAAGACAAAAGACCTTATGCAACATGACCCTCCAGGACATAATAAGATTAACCCATCTAGCAGCAGAGCTCACCACATGGCCCAATCTCTTAAGGACATTGCATCACCCAGCAAATTTCAACCAAGCTTTGGAGCTCAGACAAACATGACCCCATAGGAATCTGTCAACAGCCAATAGAATACATCGGGGTGGGTTCTACTTATCTTTACTACCGGTTTGCAACGGGGCATGCGCAGAAGCTTCCTAATGACATCCGGGTCAGTGGGCAGAGCCTCCCACCAGTTTTACTACCGGTTCTTGTGAACTGGTCCGAACTGGGGGCAACCCACCACTGGAATACATGTTCTTGCACAGGAACAGGAAGTTCAAGTTCAAAGCCCAAGAGAAGGTATAACACACACACCCCACGCACACACACTCTCAACTCAGTGTGTTCACTGCACCAGAGAACCATGTGCTTGGTAGTTCTCTTTCATTATTAAACCCTCTTTCCAATCAGTCTCCAGCCGCCATTTTGTCTCCAGTGTCTTTCTCCTGGCTTGGAACTGAACGAGATGGACATTTCTCCTAACACAAGAAAAGGTCTTACCAGGAGGCAAAATACTATAGAGTTGCAATGGCAATGTTTTGATCCCTATTCTTTCACTTTATTGCAGAAAGACTTATGGAGTCCTTTTTCCCCCCTTCCATTCAATCATGTCCAATTCTTAGTGACTGTGTCAAGCTTCCAAGTAACACCCCCAACAGAAGTAAAATTCAAAGGCAGGCATTTCCCTCAAAGTTCCATTTTATTAGAGATGTCATATTGGCACATCTGGGAAAATCCAAATCTGAAGGGCCCCGGGTTTTCCCCACCCAAAGTAAAATCAAAGTCCCTTCCCCTGCATCCACATGTCCATCACATGGACCAATCAGGTAACCATCCCAACTGGAGTTGTTTCCTAGTCACGCCTCTCCAGGTGCAGGCTGAACGTCCTGGACTCCCAGGAAAAAGAATGCTGTTATGGCTATACATCTCACCCTGTCTCCATCCAACCTCCCTCCCATTTCCCACAGTATGCCCATCCACCGAGTTTGGCAGCCCTGAAGATCCCAAGTTAAAGATGGCCTCCAGGGCTGACAGGCTGCCCCCACCCTCAGGCGATGAGCGTGTCCTGAAATGAGATAAATGTAGGAGGTTAGTCCAGTTGTCCCTAAGCGCCTCTCTCCCCCCTCCCCCAGGAGGACCCTTTGGCTTATTAGGGAATTTATCACAGAATTGTTTTACCAACCTATCTGCTTTCACATCCCAGCTATTAATCCAGCTCTTCTCAGTTTAGTCTGCTCTTCTCCTACACAACCTATGCTATATCAATGGTGGTTTTTCTCTATCAAATTCTATAACATAGTTGCTCACTATTACTCAGATATGGAAGGGGGAAAAATTGACCTTTTATTTACAGACCCTCAAAGGGAATAGTGGAGGTCAAAGATCTCAGAATATTGTGTGAAAAGAGCACTAAGCCTAGAAGATTTCAGCTACCAGGCCATCCCACTTACTAAGCTGCTGTGATTACAGTGTGATATCTTGTGAGACATACTCCTTTACTTTTAATGAGTGAGAGAGGGAGAGGGAGAGAGAGAGAGAGAGAGAAATTTTGCATGTCTCCCATTTGGATTAAATAATGCCTTTTGCATTAACAAAAGATTCATAGGATAGGTTCTGTTCACATGACTTTCATAAGTAGGTCAAAGGAGAAGCTATGTGTCATGCAAACATGAAATCCCAACCAGTAAAGGCAAGAAAAGGTCAGTTTTACTACAAAACAGTCACAGGCTTATTTTGGATAAATAAACTCTCTCCCAATTAACTAGATTCAGAGACAAAAACCCACAGGAGCTCTGAGAAACTGAAGCTTCTGAACACTCTGTTTGTTGCTTTTAACATTATTTTCAATCTCTAAGAAAACAATTTCTTAGATCACTTAAAGTTCATATGACTTGCATGCTGCTGAATAATTACCCCTAGATTCACTTTTAACCAGAGTTAAAGAATAGAAGTCCTGAAAGCCACCTGAACTTTTTCAAGATTCTTTTCACCAAGAGATTGGTACATTGAGAGATCTTAACTGATTTTAACACCACAAATCTTAGGATAAAATAGGCCAACTATGCAAAGCATCAGTGTAATCAGTTAAAGTGGCCAAACATTTGCACGAAGTTTGGGAGTCAAAAGCTAGTCTCCTTCCACCTCAACATCTTTTGACGATGAAAAGGATGGCTCTCACATTATTGCCCTTCAGCACAGCAATAAAGTAGCATTGTTTTTCCTTGGTCATCTGGAAGCAGAATTCAAAATGGTTTCATGCAGGCAAGAATATGTCAGTTCCTAAATGAACTAATGACTTGCGCAGCCAGTGTCCAAATGGAATGAGGGACGCTGACACGAACTTGTAGTTTTATATAAATAAATATATCTGTATATACAGTAAACAGGATAGTCAGGCACATCACTACTTCATGAGGTAAATCACAGAGCACACAAAGGGCGCAGAAGAAAAAGCCAGGGGGGGGGGGACATAAACTCCATCTCCCCAACCACAGCAACCAATCACAGCACGGATTGCCTCATGTAGGAGGCCACACTGTTCTAGCTTCTAAATTTAAATATCTTAACGTTATGCCACTGGACTATTTGACACTGGAAATTGTGGTAACAATTATCAATCAGCTTTGCTAACATTCTTGCCGAGTTCCAACTGCAGAAATATGAAAAATATCTGTTTGATAGGAATAGAATAAAGTTCTATTTATTCTATTCTATGTGAGGAAGGTTTCTGTCCCAGTTGGAGCATTACCACAAGAGACTAAACTCTCTTGGATCTTCTCCAATTTCTTCACTTCATTCCTTACCAGGCTAACAGATTACTTTCTGTCTTGGCTTTCATTAGACTCAGATTTCTCTTTCAGGAACTTAGCAAGCAAGTATCTATCTCCAAATACTGCTCAGAAACAGCTTTTCACTACTGAAGAATGGAGTTGAAACATGAAGGAGGGAGAAAAGTTCACAAATCTGGTCAATGGACTCTTAATAGAAAAAACAATCTAATGGTTGAAAAGGAAACCAGTGTTTTAAATTCTAGGGAAAGGTATAGAGCCGTGATGGCGAACCTATGGCACGGGTGCCAAAGGTGGCACGTGGAGCCATATTGGTGGGCACGCGAGCTTAGCTCCGGCATGCATGTGTGCACTGGCCAGCTGATTTTCGGGCCTTCTGTGCTCACCAGAAGTCAGGAAACACACTGTTTCTGGCCTCCGGAGGGCCTCGGGGGGGGGCATTTTTGCCCTCCCCAGGCTCCTAGAAAGGCTCTGGAGCCTGGGGAGAGCAAAAAAATGGGCCTACTGGGCCCACCGTGCCATTGCATGCCAAAAGTGGAAAGAGCACGGGGGAAAGGTGGGGCGGGGATGTGGGCATGTGTGTGTGTGACCCCACCACTCTCCCCCCACTTTTGGCACACGATGGCAAAAAGGTTAGCCATCACTGGTATAGAGGAACCTTTTAGAAAGAAGGATGAAGTAAGAAAAAATGCTGTTTGCTTCTATATAGGATATTGAGATTCTAGGAAACAATTTCTCATTACCCTATAGGCAAGTAGAGGATGATATTGTACCCCCACCCCTAATGTCCAGGGGAGCAAACCCAGGAAAAGGACAAAAAAAGATCAGCATACATTCAATGTATGCTGATTTATTTAAGTAAATGATGTGATATATAATTTCAAAAGACAATCTTTTTTATAATAAGGATGCTCTGATCAAATTAGCCTATTCCTTCTTAGTTCTTTGTTTAGATGCTGAAGGACAGTTTCAAAACCCTGGTACTTAAAAGAACCTTATTCTTAAACCAGACTTGGACCATCCAATTCCCCATAAATGCTGGATATACTATATTTTTATTTGTGAGTTCACAGAGAATAAGGGGATGTACTAAGGAATTTTCATGGATTGCATTTACAGCAATCTACTTTGGATAGACAGAAATCTATTTTACATTCTGAACCAGAAAATAACTTTAATCATTCTTGCATTGTAATGCAGTCATGTGTTATGAACTGGGGGTGGGGGTGGGGGAGGCTATATTCTGAATCAGATAATTACAGAGTTAAGATATATATTTTCTAGACACAATGGGTAATAAGAATGGATGGATTTTAATTTGTCTTAATTTCTCATATTTCCAATGTTAAACTCAGTTTTTCCCATTTCTGCATCACTTTGAGATCTCTTTTACTATGTTGTTAATTTCAAGTGAAAACAAGTATACCAGTGAAACAAGAAAAAATTTATTTGACTTGGTCAGTTTTTTTTAAAAAAATTCTTAAAAGGTGATGAAAAGTCTGTATGCAAACACCAAAGTTTTAGAAGATAAAATAGGAGTGAGAACAAGGTTCACAGTTTATTCATCAACAGGAACCAAAGTAGAAAATTTACATACAAATGTGTGTAGTCCCATAGAGGGTAGTAAAGAAGATACAGCTATTATAACACAAGTTTCAGAATAGTTTGTTCTAAAATGCACATTTAAAGCTACATCTATTTCTGGACAATGGTTGACTCTACTCTACCTCCTTTCACAGATATTTGGTTAACATGCATTATTGTTTTTCATATATTTACGGATAACAAAGAGTTGGTCTTAAATTCCTAGCCAAGTGGTAACATCCTGTCAAATATAAACCCAACTCTAATCATGAGAAAAGCTAACACATATACACACACATCTTCTGGAATAGTGAGTTCTTATTTCTCAAGGAAAAATATTTGGGATTGAGAAGTGAAATAGGAAAGCCGCCTCAAAGCTCAAACATCACTCTGATGAGACTGGAATTTGAAGGGTGAAGCATTCTGTTTCTAAAACTTTCCAATTTGTTTCATTCTATCTAGGTTCAGCTCTTTTCTCACCTCAAGCCCTTTTGTCCTTAGCTTGCCACATCCTGGCTAATAGTGTGCGCACACCGAGACTAAATAAGGCCAGACAAGCAGGCAGGGGATTTTCTGAGAGTTGTCAGGTGGATTGTGATGTGCTAAGTGGAGTGTGTAGAGAGAAGAGATGGGGAGGGAGAGGAAAGGAAAGGAAAGGAAGGAGGGAAGAGGAAATCTGTAGGGCGGGGTGCCAAATCAACCTCTGGTCGGGTGACAGCCTCACAAGGACACCAAGCCAAACGTGACTGACTGAAAAGTCATTGCGAAGCCGAGCGCCATCTCCCCCCTTCCTTCCCCCCTCCCTCCCTCCCTCCCTCTCTCTCTCTGTCTCTCTCTCACACTCCCTCCCTCTCTCGCTCTCCGTGTCATCTCCAGCAAGGATTTTCAACTCTGCTGCTGAGTTGCTGCTTATCAAAAGCCAGATAAAAGTATGCGCGGATTAGTGATTGCCTCCCTCCTTTCCTCCCAATAACGGAGGGTGGGGGGGGGGAGAGAGATCCTCTCCCTGCCTCCAAGTTATTGCTTTTATATGCCGCACCTCTGTGCATTCAGCTGGAACAGCTTCCTTTACGCATTGAAGTGAAAAGAAAAAGGGAGGAGAAGGGAGCCAGCCAGCGAGGGAAGAAAAGAGCACCGAGCGCCGCTCCCTCTTCTTCCCCCTCCAACCTTTCAGGCCTCAAATAGTTCCGGACTTAAGGGGGAGTGGGGTGGGGGGTGGGGAGCAAGAATCGGATATTCTCGTGTGTCTGTGTGTGTGTGTGTGTGTGTGTGTGTGTGTGTGTGCTCGGGGGGTGTAATTGGGAGCATTATTGACGATTCTGGTTTCGTTAGAGCAAACCCATGCAGACGGGAGCTGAAATAACTGTATACTGACCAAAAAAATAAAATAAAATAAAAATTAATTTGGATAGCTCTCCCGCCCCCCTCCGCTCTATATTCCAAAGCAAGGAACGGGATGAGCAGGTATCATCCGTGCCATCATTTTAAAAAAAAAAGCATAAATGGGACATTTATACCATAGTAATAAAGAAACGGTTTCTCCAAACGGCAGATCTCTCCCGCAGATCGATCTGATGGATGGATTCTCCAGTTTCACGTGGCAGCTTTTGGAGGAGGGTTTTTTTTTTTTTTTTGGACACCCTGGGACTGGGACCCCTTCCCCCATCTTTTTCCCACACTCTTTGACACCCACAGTTTGACATCCCCTTTTATGAAGTTCCCTCCCTCATTAAAACGTGGGTTTCTTTTCTCCAACAAGCCCACAAGAGGTGGGGGAGGGATGGAGGGAGAGAGAGGGAGGGAGGAGGGGAGAAAGTGGGGTGGGGGTGGGGAAAGAGAGAGAACATTTTTTTTCAGGGAGCCAAATCCTTCAGCGCGGCTGCCCTTAATATATTTGAACCCTAATTGCTTTTAAAACCATCAATCGATCGATTAATTGATTGATCGGTGGGTTATTAGTAAACCGAGCTGCACCCAAGGTGACCCGCCCCAGGCGAACCCTCTTTCTAATTGCCGAGGGGGGCTGGCCTGCCTGTCTACGGGTGCGTGAGAGAGCGTGGGGGAGATAATTGAAACAGCTACATTTAGGTTCCACCTTAACAGCGCACCTTAAAAGATTATCTCGGTTATTTCACAGGCACCGAGCCGGCACTAATAGTGCAAGGCAGATATTGAAAAGCAGCGCAGGGCCAGGCAGATCTATTAGAAATTCCCATCCACGCGCCTCATACATATTGATTTCTGACACCAAGCAGCAGTGAAAGCCCCCATGGGAATAATATATTTAGCAGGGTTCGCTGCGAGAAGGTCACAGGGTGCATACAGATTAGCTCCAGAGGACCAAGACACTAGTGTTGGAGCCAAATGGTAGATTTTATATCATTTTAATCTAAACTTTTATAATCCTTTCAGCTCTTCCTTCTCTGGGTGGCAGAAGGAAGAGTCCTCTCTCAGCTACTTCGCTTCTCTCCCCTCCCCTTTACTTTTAACTCCACATCTCAGTGGGCTAATGCTGTAGGGGAAGGAAATGCTCCTTGTTCTAAAGCAAGGAAAGTCAAGAGCGGGTCCTTCCTCCCCCCTTCTTTTTAAATGGAAGGGAAGTGTGTGTGGGGGGGGTGGTGGTGTCATCATCTGAAATGAAGATATTCTAGCTAGCTGAAAGATTTCCTTGCATTGGGGAGATTAAGATGACAGGGACGGGTGGAGAGAAAATGCACCAATCTAGTTAATGCTTAGAAATTCAAATCCCATTTACTTTGTTTGGCCCTGTTCCCACCCTCAAACCACTCGCCTTTCGGATTTTTTTTAAAGCTTTAGTGTAGCCAGCATTGCCTGGTGAACGTGGGATAAACAAACATGAAAAAACAACCCCAAATGATTTTTTAATGACCTCTCTGGCTTATTTGTTTGTTTTCTTAAAAACTATTTTATTATACAAAGAGTTCTTGCGATTCTGTCATTGATAGTAGTGATACTTGTAAAGATTGGGAGATGCCAAGAGTGCCAAAAAGGAAACCTTTGGATTGACACACTTTAATGCAAGAATGAAATACAACCAGGCAACAAACGGAATTAAGAATATTTTTCTAAAGAGACACACATAATAAATAATATATCCACACAAACCCTTGGTATTTAAGTCGGACATACTGCCCTTGGAAAGGTTAACTTTTACAGGCTAAACAAATGAGCAAAACAAAAATAAGAGCTCTGTGATCTTCAAGAAGAGAAATCCCATTTAAGCCTTATAACCAGTTCTCTTCCTCTCTGTCAATTAAAATATTCAGTTTGAGTATGGAGGTATTTACTTTCCCTGCATTAGGAAAAGCAAGACAATGTATTTTCAGAAATATCTCTTATTGGGAAAGGTGGAAGAAGGAGCTCTACATTTCAAAGTTAGAAGAGGAGAAAAAAAATCTGCTTTCAGTAATTCCAAACATCTGACATTTAATTCATGGATGAAGTGGCTACCTGGAGACAAGTAGATGGGTATGGATTTTGATATATTGATTTTTAAAATTATTTGTCATGGTATGTTCATCTGCAAAAAGATAGGACATCACGTCCTAAATGATTATCTGAGAAGATGACTTCTTAGGTGGAAGTAATTAGAAAATATTAACAAAAATGTATGTCTCACATTCACACTCACTCTCTCTCTCTCTCACATACACACACAATACATAAAGAATGAAATTGCTTCCTTTATTACTCCTATCATAAACTGCAATAAGAAATAACAAAATATCAGGAAGAATTACCTGTTCCTGCCTATTAAAATGAAATATTAATATATGAGAAGTTGGAAGGGAGGCAAAGAGGACAGGCAGTGCCACTACTCTGTTAAAAGGGGGAAGGGAGAAATTAAATTCTTAGGGGTGAATTAATAATAAAATCTGCAGCAAATCTTTATAGCAACAACTGAGCTGCTATCTAATTCCTCTGCGTATTTCAGTTGCAAAACTGCACTTTGATTTATTTTAAAAAATGGAGAGACTTTTAGGGGTTAAGGATGGAGAAATAAAATTGCTCTGTATTGTATTGTTTTGAAGTAGATGCCCATTTTGATAGAGCCTTTTTAAAAATAGTTCCTTTCTTCTGTTTCCTGTTCCTATCTCAGATAAAATCTTTAAACAATTCAATGATTTGCTTTGCATTATTTAAAATGATAATAGTAATTATTCCAGGATAATTTCTATATTTTTAAAAGGAACTAAAAATATTTAAAACTTTAGGAGGATAAATGTTTCTGGAGTAGAAAAAGTACTTTACTTCTACATGGGGAGGAACTTCAATAAATAAGGTCAGCATAATTAATAAGGCCATCTTGAGAGCTGTCACATGATTAAGAGGGTCGTCTTTAAAAAGCTTCCGTAGATGAATACAGCTGCTCCTCTACATAACTTCTAATTCCATTGCCTTGCTTTTTTCTAATATTTACATGCATATGCACTGTTACCACACTCTGATCTTGCTTTTGGTTGATTATCACATTATTCCAAAGTACACAAAACCCAGTGTGGATGTGAAATATATCTTTGCTAATCATACAATGAAGAACCACAATTTGACAGCATCTTCCTTTTGACAAGGCCAACTCTATGATGAGTTTGTATCTCAGGTAGTCCATCTCACCAATATCATGCTGTCAGGACTGTGTCTAAATTCCCACAGTTGCTGCCTCGGCTGTTGTTTTGGCACAACCATAAATCTTTCATGTTAAATAGCGTTTGCTGTTGTAAGAAAGTGTCCTCAGATGTTACTAGACAGATCTCCAAAATGCTTACTTCAACTGTCCTTTCTCTATTCCACGGGTATCAAACTTGTGGCGTCACATTGCCATCACATGACATTTTGTGACTTTTCCCCATTTGCGGAGCTGGGGTGGGCGTGGCCTGGGCGTGACGCATCTGGCCTGCGGGCCGCCAGTTTGACACCCCTGCATAAGGAACAAGGTTTGGTTGGTATCCCAGACGCCAAATGTGCTTTTGTCAGGCCTTGCTGCAATGCACCACATAAATGTTTGAAGCATGACTTAAAGCAACTTAAAACATACCTTATGTTTTCATCAGCTTTTGCGATTGTTATAGCAAAAAAGTCATAATACAAACTGGGGCATTCAGTTTGAGTGGGAAAAGAGTTCTGGAAATCTGGAGACTGTCTCCTTGCTGACTCTATCACTAGTCTGAAAAATGAAGAAATCAGCCAAAAAAACATGCCTAGTGGAAAAGGAGGAGGCAACAAAATAAAAATATAATTGAGATGGTAGAGAGGAAGATATGCAGGTAATAGTACAGGTAGTCCTCAACTTACATTTAGTCACAGTTTAAAGTTACAATGGCACTGAAAAAAATGACTTCTGACCGTTTTTCACACTTATGACCATTGCAGCCTCCCCATCGTCATGTGATCAAAATTCAGACGCTTGGTAATTGACTCATAGTTAGGATAATTGCAGTGCCCAAGAGTCATGTGATCACCTTTTGTGACCTTCTGAGAAGCAAAGTCAATGGGGAAGCCAGATTCACTTAACCACTTAACCACAGCAATGATTCACTTAACAACTGAAATGTCAGAAAGGTCGTAAAATGGGGCAAAATTCACTTAACATATGTCTCGCTTAGCAACAGAATTATTGGACTCAGTTGTGATTGTAAGTCAAGGATTACTTGTAGCGGTAGGAGGCTCACTTTAAGTGGCATAAAATCTTGTATTGATTTTGTCTGTCAAGTGTATATGAGAGAGAGGGGGTGAGGGAGGGAGGAAGGAAGGGAGGGGAGAGAGAGAGGGAGAGAGAGAAAGAGGGAAATGGGCAATATTTTTCACTGAGACCTGCACCTTTTCTATATTTTTGATGCTTGCTTGGGTTTGGGTAAAATCAATTGAATAGAAGGTGCTGCATTTGGGAGGTTTCCTTTATATGCTTTATTATTGGGATTAAAAGCCAAAACGCCACACTTGGCACCTCATTTTCATGAAGGAATCCAAACAATATCTGTCTATCCTTTTCTTGCCAACTCTATTCTAGAAATTAAAACAGGATCTCAAAATACTTCCTCTTTAGATTAAGGTCAGCAGGAGAAAAATCTGGAAACATCATTGTAACAGTTTTGTAGTAGATAACTTGTTATTTGCATATAAGTTTAACAAAAAGTAACACATATTTACTAAGGGATACAAGAATTGAGGCAAACTAAATTAGATTTTTAGTTGAAAAGGATTGGAAACATCATTTAGTTTCAGTACTCAAAATTATTTACTGGGCTCACAAGCCTTCGCTTCATTGTCTTTTCCATTGAATTGTAGGTGTTGTTGCCGTTTTTTTTAAAAAATCTCACAAGCCTAAAAGTTGCCTATCCTTGGCCCAGAACAGCTTTAATAGCACACAAACATTAAAGAATAAGGAGGCCTTGATTGAAACAGGTAAATGACCTGTAAGATCAGATTTTTTTTTCTTTTTCCTCTTCTGTTCAGTCTTGTCCAATTCTCTGAAATAGCTTGGACAAGTTCCTGCAGTTTTCTTGGCAACATTTTTCAGAAATGGTTTACCATTGCCTCCTTCCTAGGGCTGAGAGACAGTTACTGGCCCATGGTCACCCACCTGGCATTGTGCCTAAGGCAGGACTAGAACTCATAGTTTTTAGCCCTATGTCTTTACTTTGCTTTACTTTATTATTCAAAGTCAGATTTACCTTCAGCAAGCAAAGCAAAACAAAACTTTTGGTGATACCAACCAACTTTGATAAATCTCCAATTCAGAGTAGTACAGAAATAAAATTAGAGAGCATTATGCATTGATAGTACAACAAAAATCCACATTTCTTTACCCGAGCTTGCCACTAAGGAGGTTTTCTGCATTCACAGCAGTCTTGAATAATTCTTATGGATAAAATGAAGGAATAAACTGGACTACTTAATAAGAAGTCACATGAAATTTCCATATCATATTTGGGATGGGAAGTGGTAATCCATTACACCTATTTAATATTCATCTTTAGATGGCAGCATAAAAAATAGTTTAATTTTCATAGTATATTATGATTTCCAATATTACTATTGCTACTCTTACTTCTCTTCTTAGGATGCTGCAGAGTTCAGTGTTTCTGGGAATAAAATGCAAGAGCATACACAACTGCGTGGGGAATTATATTTGCACATTTGTTATGTGTGTGGTCTGCAGATCCAGAGGCTGCCATATCTACCACCAAAAGACTATAGAGGTGCTTTTGTAAAGAAAAGCAAGAAAGGGGAAATTGTGCTGGTGGGGAAGGCTGGGGGAGGGGTGGGGGGTGGGAGACATAGCCCAACAAACATGCATTTACTTTCCGCAGAAGTAGACCCACTTCAGTTCCTGCTGTGCAGGAGGGAGAACCTGTCTGCACTGTCTAAAAAGGCATCTCTCCTTCCTATTATACATAAATATATCTCACACTCCAAATCACCAGTCTGCATCACGAGTTGCAGCTCAATGGCTTTTTTGCAGGAAGAAAAAAAAAGCATCAGAGCTGTTAAGAAAAAGGCTTAATGCATTCTCATTAAAGCAGGTGGGGGAGTACAACTCAACCTTTCTGGGAAGCACAACAATCTTGTTCCTTCCTGGAGTCCAATTCCCTCAATCCCTCGGCTGTACATGGCCTTTTTTTTTCCAGGCAGTTCAGAAAAATACTTCCCAAGCTTCATGTAAAGAGAGCAGGGCTGAGCAGAGAGATGCTTATGACATTAACAGTTTGTTCGCTTGGACCTTTTGGAGAATGGCCCCCTCCCTTTCTCCTCTTGGTGTTTCAATGACAAGGCTCTATATTCATTCATTCATTCATTCATTCATTCATTCATTCATTCATTCATTCATTC
>WNWU01000007.1:27857537-27867656 GCA_012654045.1 Ptyas mucosa
TTCATTCATTCATTCATTCATTCATTCATTCATTCATTCATTCATTCTACCAGACATAAGAAAAAGGAGAGAGGGATGGTAGCAGATGAAGGGGGACAGAAGGCATTGGGAATAAAATGCCACTAAATCTTTCTGATAGGTGTAAGTGAAGGGAGTTTCCAATCCATCTACAAGGGTAAAAGGAGGCCTGGAAAGATTTGGGGTTCCCTGTGGCATTATTGCTTTTGCTCCAACATTCAGGCAACCCCAGCTGCTTCAGGTTGTGGAGGGAAGGAAGATGAGAAGGAGTTGGGCTACACAGTGGCTGCGATATGGATGATCATATAGACAACAGGATGGGGAAATCATTTTTGGGTGATACAAAAGACAATTAAAGTGAGAGGAGAAGGAAGAGGATAGCAAGCAAGTTCTCAGTTGAGAAATTCCTTAGAAAACAACTATCTTGAGAATTGCTGCCATGTAGATCTCAAATTTTGATTGTTTCATTATTGGATGAGTTGGATTGGATTCATTATTTGTAATCATGCTTCAGGGTACACAGTGCTTTGCAAACTGCAAAAAGATAAGAGTCCAGTCCAAAGAGCTTAAGAGTCTGAAATTTAGCATAAAGGAAGGGTAACAAAAAGTGTAATGATATGTGGCAATGACTTGGGAAATAGGAAGAAAAGCCACAGATTAGACAATCAGCATGTAAAAGATACCTCAGTCCACAGAAGGAGGGAGGGCATGGAAAGAATTTCAAAAGAGACCCACCCCTGTTTTCCAAGGAGTAAAACAAAAGTGTGAGGAGGGGAGAGAGAATTAGTGTTCTTTTTTTGGTCTGGCTAACAAAAAGGGCTAACAAAAAGAGACAGGGGGTACAAAATAGTCACATGATGTCCTTTCAGGGCAAAATTAAATACAATACACAAACTGGCAGGGTGACCGTATACAGCCTTGCCAGAGTCCTTTCCCAATTTTGAACCAATCAGTGGTTCCATGTCCAGTTCTCACTGTTGCTTCTTGACCCGCATATAGGTTTATCAAGAGACAAATAAGATGGTCTGGTACTCCCATCTCTAAGAACTTGCCATAATTTGTTGTGATCCACACAATCAAAGGCTTTAGCATAGTCAATGAAGCAGAAGTAGATGTTTTTCTGGAACTTCCTAGCTTTCTCCATGATCCAGGGTATGTTAGCAATTTGATCTCTAGTTCCTCTGCCTCTTTGAAATCCTGCCTGTGCTTCTGGTAGTTCTCGATCCACATACTGCTGGAGCCTAGCCTGTAGAATTTTGAGCATAACTTTACTAGCATGTGATATGAGTGCAATGGTGCGATAGTTTGAACATTCTTTGGCATTGTCTTTCTTTGGAATTTGACTGTAAACTGACCTTTTCCAATCCTGTGGCCACTCTTGAGTTTTCCAAATTTGCTGGCAAATTGAGTGTACTACTTTAACTGCATTGTCTTTTAAGATTTTGAATAGCTCAGCTGGAATACTGACATCTCCACTAGCTTTGTTGTTGCTCAGATTTCCCAAGGTCCATTTGACTTCACATTCTAGGATGTCTGGCTCGAGGTCAGTGACCACCACACCTTGGTTATCAGGGACGTTAAGCTTGTTCTTATATAGTTCTTCTGTGTAATTCTATCAACTTTTCTTAATCTCTTTTGCTTCTGTTAGGTTCCTGCCATTTTGGTCCTTTATCATGCCCATCTTTGCATGAAACGTTCCCTTCATATCTCCAATTTTCTTGAAGAGATCTCTGGTCCTCCCTATTTGATTGTTTTCTTCTATTTCTTTGCACTGTTCTTTTAAGAAGGCATTCTTATCTCTTCTAGCTATTCTCTGGAATTCTGCATTCAATTGGGTGTATCTTTTGTCTTTCTCTCTTGCCTTTCGCTTCCCTTCTTTCCTCAGCTATTTGGAAAGCTTCCTCAGACAACCATTTTGCTTTCTTGCATTTCTTTTTCTTTGGGATGATTTTAGTTGCTACCTCTTGTACGATGTTGTGAACCTCCGTCCATAGTTCTTCAGGCACTTTGTCTATCAGGTCTAATTCCTTAAATCTGTTTGTCACTTCTACTGTATATTCATCAGGGATATGATTTAGTTCCTACCTGAGTGGCCTAGTGCTTTTCCCTATTTTCTTCAATTTAAGCCTAAATTTTGCAATGAGAAGCTCATGATCTGAGCCACGGTCAGCTCCTGGTCTTGTTTTTACTGACTGTATAGAGCTTCTCCATCTTTGGCTGCAGAGCACATAGTCAATCTGATTTCTGTGTTGATTGTCTGGTGATGTCCATGTGTAGAGTCATCTCTTGGGTTGTTGGAAAAGAGTGTTTGCTATGACCATTGAATTCTCTTGACAAAATTCTATCAGCTTGTGCCTTGCTTCATTTTGTTCTCCAAGGCCAAACTTGCCTGTTATTCCAGTTATCTTTTGGCTTCCTACTTTAGCATTCCAATCCTCCCTGATGATAAGGACATCATTTTTTTGGTGTTAATTCTAGAAGGTGCTGTAGGGCTTCTTAGAACTGGTCAATTTCATCCAGTTCAGCACCAGTGATTGGGGCATAGACTTGGACTACTGTGATATTGAATGGTTTGCCTTGGATTCGAATTGAGATCATTCTGTCATTTTGGGGATTGTATCCCAGTATTGCTTTTTCTATTCTTTTTATTGACTATGAAGGCTACTCCATTTCTTCTGAGGGATTCTTGCCCGCAGTAATATACCTGATGGTCAACTGAATTAAATTCACCCATTCCTGTCCATTTTAATTCGCTGATTCCTAAGATGTCGATGTTCAGTTTTGTCATCTCTTGTTTGACCACGTCCAGCGTGCCTTGATTCATGGATCTTACATTCCAGGTTCCTATGGAGAAACGATCTTTGCAGCATCGGACTTTCCTTTCACCACTAGATACATCCACAGCTGAGCATCCTTTCAGCTTTGGCCCAGTCACTTCATTCTTTCTGGTGCTATTAGTACTAGCCTTCTGCTCTTCCCCATATTGGATACCTTCCAACCTGACGGGCTCATCTTCCAGCATCGTATCTTTTTTTCCTTTTGGTACTGTCCATGGGGTTTTCATGGCAAAGATACTGGAGTGGGTTGCCATTTCCTTCTCCAGTGGATCACGTTTTGTCAGAGCTCTCTGCTATGACCTGTCCATCCTGGGTGGCCCTGCATGACATAACTCATAGCTTCATTGAGCTACACAAGCCTCTTCACTACGACAAGGCAGTAATCCACGAAGGGGTGAAGATGACTGGAGATATACAAGTATTTCAGGAAACAGTTCAAAGTTTAAGGAGCAGCCATATAATAATGGATAGTGGAGTTAAGGAAATTAAAATTACAGATGTGGGTGGACTAGAGTACATGATGATTTTATAGATAATATTAGATGTTAGATTAGTCTTCCCTAGTATGTTGCTCTCTAGGATTACAGTTCTGTGAAATCCTAGAGATGAGATGGGAAAATTGCTTTAGAGGTAGTCCTTGACTTATGACCACAATTGAGCTCAAAATTTCCATTGTTAAGCAAGACATTGTTAAGTGAGTTTTACAATATTTCTTCCCATACATATTAGCAATAGCACTTGGACTTACATACCACTTTACAGTGCTTTACAGCCCTCTCTAAGCAGTTTACAGAGTTAGCATATTGCCCCCAACATTCTGGGTCCTCATTTTACCCACCTCAGAAGAATGTAAGGTTAAGTCAACCTGGAGCCTGGTGAGATTTGAACTGTCAAATTGCAGTCAGCTGGCAGTAAACAGAAGTAGCCTGCAGTACTGAACTCTAACCACTGCGCCACCATGACTATTAAATGAATTACTGCAGTTATTATGTTAATAACATGGTTGTTAAGTGAATCTGGCTTCCCCGTTGACTTTGCTTATCAAATAGTCTCAAAAGATTATCATATAATCCCAGGATACTGCAACCATCATAAATACATGCCAGTTGCCAAGCTTTCGAATTTTGATCTTATGCTTATGTGGATTCTGCAACCATTGTAAGTAAGTGTGAAAAACGGTCAGTCACTTTTTTCAGTGCCATTGTAACTTTCATGGTTTTTTAAATTTATATAACATTCAATTTTCCTCGAACAGGGTGTATTCTGGCTACAATTATGTTTAAATAGTCATATTTATACATCTTTGTTGTGATAGGGCATCACCATCATATTAATAATATCATAACAATAATATAATAACATTAATGCTTAACATTTGATATCATCTTCTTTAACAACTCTCCTCTATACCATTTCCTCCATTTATATCTCCTCCTTTCTAACTTCTATTTCTGTTACTGTATCTAGCCCAGGGGTGAATTCCAGCAGGTTCTGACAGGTTCTGGAGAACTGGTAGCGGAAATTTTGAGCAGTTCGGAGAACCGGCAAATACCACCTCTGGCTGGCCCCAGAGTGGGGAGGAAATGGGGATTTTGCAATATCCTTCCCCTGCCACGCCTCCCAAGCCATGCCCACAGAACTGGTAGTAAAAAAATCTGGATTTCACCACTGATTTAGCCATTGATAGAATATGTCCAATATCAATAAATATTCAGTTTCTCCTTTCTCCTTAATAGCAAGTATTAATGTATCCATTTCTGCACAGTCTAATATTTTTAAAATTACATTCCCCTCAGACTGGATCTCATCCTTTTTCCATTGTTGCTCAAATACAATTCTAGTTGCAGTTAGAATATGCAGGAACAAATATGCAGTCTTTTTACTTGCCATTGTAACTTTCAATGGTCACTAAACAAATGGTTGTAAGTCAAGGACTACCTGTATTTTCTTATCTCTGTCAAGTGCAGTTCCCAAAGGTTTTAGAATTTGGCCTCGGGACTCTATTCTAAGAATTTTTTCATGAACCTGAGAAGAGTTTGCTCATTTTATAGGCTTTATAGAGGAGATCCATGTGAATAAACTGAATACCCAGAGGAAGAAACCACGAAGAAGAGGAGAATTTACTTTCCATTGGCTGAAGAACACAAAAGGGTCTCTGATTATTTTGCTGAAATCTGTAGCTAGTTTATTTAGTACTGAATATAATTAATACTATTCCTTCTGCTAGGATAACCAAAAGGATGACCAAATGGAGCCCTGGTGGTGCAGTAGCTAGAATGCAGTTTTGCAGGCTATCTCTGCTCACATTGCCAGGAGTTCAATTTCTTCAAACCTGATTAACTCAAGGTTGAGTCAGCCTTCCATCCCTCCAGGGTCAGTAAAATGAGGACCCAGTTTGTTGAGGGCAATATGCTGACCGGTGGTGGGATTCAAAAATTTTTACTACCGGTTCTGTGGGTGTGGCTTGGTGGGCGTGGCAGGGGAAGGATAGTGTAAAATCTCCATTCCCTCCCCACTCTGGGGGAAGGTTACTGCAAAATCCCCATTTCCTCCCAATCAGCTGGCACTTGGGAGGCAGAGAATAGATGGGGGCGGGGCCAGTCAGAGGTGGTATTTACTGGTTCTCCGAACTACTCAAAATTTCTGCTACAGGTTCTCCAGAATTGGTCAGAACCTGCTGAATACCACCTCTGATGCTGACTCTATAAACCACTTAGAGAGTGCTGTAAAGCATTGTGAAGCAGTATATAAATCTAAATGCAGTTGTTAATAATAATAACTTTATTGTCATTGTATGTGTATACACAGTATACCCATACAACGAAATTCACTTAACACCCAAATACCAGGTCCAACACACATAATAATTCCCAACCCCACCCCTCCACCACCACCACCACAAATTCCCCACCCCTAAACCACCCAAACATCCGCACAACAGACCAAGTAATGCTGTCCAACAGCTCACTGATGGTGGCCCTTTAGTTCATTGTTGAGTGCAATTATAGCTCTGGGATCAAAACTATTCAGAAAACTTTTTATTTCAGAAAACCTATTGCTATGACCATCAATAAGGCTTTATGTAAAAGGTATTCACATTAATGCAACTGGGCTTGTTGACACAATCAGATATTCTGGCATGGGTAAACATATTGGATGAGCTTGCTTCACCTTTTTATGGGCATGGTCTCAGCATATATGATTCACCTTGTTGAAACTAAGCAGGTCTGAGCTGCTCAGGAGCTGAATGGGAAACCACCTGCACATTCCTACCTTTGTATCCTCTGTGATAAGAGGCACTGCACCTAACAACACAGAAACTTCCCATATGTTTTTACAATCTCAGAGGATCTCAGTGATTGGAACAAGCTGGAAGACAGTCGATAATCTAAGGTAAGTTTATGGCGTCTATTATTTCAGTAAAGTGGGTTATGCAGACAACATCCAATCATCTTTAATGGATATTGTGCAGTTGTTGAGAAAAAAGACAACCGGTTAAAAGCACTAAATGTCTAACCAAGATCAGTGACCGAGATACCCTGGAATTGCCCTCTGTGCGTATCCTGGTGTTGACAAGTAAAGACAGCAAACTGGTAAAACAGCTTTTGAATTTTTATTGTATGAAGGAAGCTACTGATAGGAACCATGTATTTCCCTTGTTTTAGCAGAGCTTTAAAAAAAAATAACCCAGAGGAATTTCTTATCTTTGACCTTGTGGATTCACATATTATCAGTAAATCTCTCCCATACATTAGAGTTCAATTATCTGCTTCTTCTCCTCAAATTCAAATGGTATGTTATTCTAGGTTATTTCTGATTATTATCCAGACTCTAAATGTACTGCATCCATTGATAAAGGGTGCTGATATGCATGAGGAAAGGCTCAAAAACAGAAGTATTTTTAACCCTTTCCCCAAATCATATTTAAAATGAACTTTGCTTTGTCTCCCTGATATTCCCTCCATCTAAGTACCTGAGTATTGCAGTGTTGGGCAAAATCAAGACAGACAAGTAATAGGAATCAATATCTATAAAATTCTGCATTCTTGAATGAATGAAGCAGCTATGTCTTGTTCCATAATTGCTTTTTGTTCCAACAGATAGCCTTTGGAAGACAGACACAGATTTCCCAGCATAACGTGAAGTTTCGTCCTCATTTAATTATTTGTGTAGAGTTACGTTAAAAAGCAGAGACATCACCCTGCCAATAAAAGTGCGTATAGTCAAGGCTATGGTTTTCCCAGTTGCAATGTATGACTCTGAAAGTTGGACCATAAGAAACGTTGAGTGCTAAAAAAATTGAGGCCTTTGAACTATGGTGCTGGAGAAGACTCCTGCAAGTCTCTTGGACTGCAAGGTGATCAGTCCTAGAGGAGACTGACTGCTCTCTAGAAGGCCAGATCCTAAAGATGAAACTCAAATACTTTGGCCACCTAATGAGAAAGAAGGACTCATTGGAGAAGAGCCTAATGCTGGGAAAGATTGAGGGCAAAAGAAGAATGGGACGACAGAGAACGAGGTAGCTGGATGGAGTCACTGAAGCAGTAGGCATGAGCTTAAATGGACTCCGGGGGATGGTAGAGGACAATAAGGCCTGGAGGAACATTGTCCATGGGGTCGCGATGGGTCAGACACGACTTCGCAACTAACAACAACAACAACAAAGAGTTACATTAGGGTTGGTGGAGGAAGGGATGAATAGGATGGAATTGAAAATGAATGTAAGAACAGGAAGAAAGGAAGATGGCATTCAGATGGTTCAATTATTATTGAGAAGTAATAATTGTTCTCATATTTTTTATCCCTAGAGAGAGGCTATAGCATGAGATCAGAGGTGGGCAACTATGGCCCTTTTATGACTTGTGGACTTCAGTTCCCAGAATTCCTGAGCTAACATGGCTGGCTCAGGAATCCTGGGAGTTGAAGTCCACAAGTCATAAAAAGGCCATAGTTGCCCACCCCTGCATGAGATCTATGTGACACCTTTTAAGATGTGATCTGATCATAAGGTTGCAGCTCCTCCAGCAAACACATTGGTTCAAAATTTTAAAAGAATATGCAGGCACTTATTTGTGCTCCTAGAAGAGTGCATGTTACAACTCTGTTCCAAAAGCTGGACTGGTTGCTAGTTTGCTTCTGTGTCTAATTCAAGGTGCTGGTTTTAACCTTTAAGGTCCTTCATGGCATGGATGTGAGAGACTGCATTTCTCCACTTATATTAACCTGCCCCATCAGATGCAGGTAACATTGGCTACAGATCCACATTTGGTGAGCCCCAATAGATATGCCGTTTCTGCTGTGCTGGACACCTTATGGAACATCCTCCCCCCCCCCCAAATTAGATTAGGTGCATCCCTTTTAATAGTCCACAAGGCCCTCAAGACCAGGTTATATGACCAAGCCTGGGATTCTCATGGAACTAGAGACTTATCTAGGTGGCACTATTGTTAAAGGGGCTATCTCTTGTTCTCCCACCACTTTGATTGTATTTTAGACTTTTTAGAATATATATTATTAGGGTTTTTTAAATATTTCAAGTTGCTGTTTTTATACATTTTATCAATGGTTGTGCGTGGGTGAGATGGATTGCTATATACATTTGATAGACAGATAAACAAACAAATATTTTAAAAATAATTCTCTATTCAGAAATATAATTGGGGGGGGGAACTTTCTCGTGAAAGTTTCCAGTAGACCAAATGGATATTTTAGTCTATTCAATAAAGCTACATCACATCAGTAAGATTGTAATGATAGTTGCAAGAAAGAAAAATAGGGAAATCATCTATTTTAGGAATGTTCCTCCTCCTCTTCCTCCTTCAGAAGATTTACATCGGATTTTAAATTTGGTAACAGATTATTATAAATATTTTTGCAAAAATAAGATAATCATTTCAGAATTGCAAAGCATCTATTTCATCCAGTGCTTGACAGGTGTTTCACTAACCATATCTGAAATAATAATGAGTCCAACTGCCTGGAAATTCCGTGGTGAAATTCTTTGTCCTCAAGCTTGATGGATAATTTTGGTGGACTTCTTTGCTCACTGTATTAAATCTGATTTCTTGTCCAGGTTTGGGATAAAATAAGGAAATGCTCAGATAGCAATTTCAAAAGTCCACTTTCAGCTGCACACACACACACACACACACACACAAAATGCAAAGTCAATAGAACCTGAATCATTTTCTTCATATGGATACTATTTAGTAGAAGAAAGAAAGAAAAAATAAGTAGGAAAATCATCATAGATCAGTCCTGTGGAGAAATGGATGCTAAGCATTTCTCCCCAAGTTCTTCCATTAAAAAGCACAAGCAGATCCTTCCCGTGTCTGCTATTTTACAGCAAGCTGCTCGTTTTAGTCAAACGGCTATGTCACCTCTCTTTTTGTATTTATTTACCCGTTATTTTCGATATTGTTCCAAAATTGTGCAGTAATCAGCCTGGCGCTAAATGGGGTCTGATGGGGATGTAATTAATTATTCTCAGTGCCTTTTCAATGAACGTGTTAAAAAGCAGGGAGTCAAAACCTCCCTCCCCCTCCCCATGTAATCGTATACCTCAGCTGGCTTTATTGGCTCAAAGGGAGGGG
This sequence comes from Ptyas mucosa, assembly GCA_012654045.1. NCBI lineage: Eukaryota > Metazoa > Chordata > Lepidosauria > Squamata > Colubridae > Ptyas > Ptyas mucosa. The sequence goes on from WNWU01000007.1 coordinate 27,866,986, forward strand.
GGGAAGAAAAAGGCACATTTGCTTCCCTGCTGATAGCATGTTAAGCATGCTCACTTCACAGGCAGCGCAGATGAAAGTGTAATTGCATGGAAGGTGAATTGATTGCAATTAACCTCAGGACTTGGCCCCAGGCTGGGTTCTCTCACCTTCTTCCCAGGAAAGGTGTCATCAGAGGCATAATAGGAATGCATCTATTTCAGCAGAGAACATACATTTTGGGGTGAAAGTACATAAATCACAAGGGGGGTGGGGAGGAACATGCGTTTGTAACCAAATGCTCAAATTTAGAAATGAAGCACATAAATCAGAAGCTGATGCTGTTGAATTATATCACGAAACATAAATTATATAGTGGGGAGCCAAGGGTCAGCAGAGGGTTCACTGAATAATGAAATGAGCTTCCATCCAAAGGGCTACATTTCTGTGAAAACGAAGGTATTGCAAAACAACCTTCAGAAAGAATTCCACGCATCCTCTCCAAATGTATTAAGGATCCAGGCAGTCTATGTGGATTGAGATAGAGAACTATTCCCCTTACTAACTGTGAAGTCCTTTACAGGCAAAGAAGAGGACGTGGACAAGACTTGCACAAAGTTCCATGCTGTAGGGCAGGGGTCTCCAACCTTGGCAACTTGAAGCCTGGCGGACTTCAACTCCCAGAATTCCCCAGC
>WNWU01000007.1:27878046-27891995 GCA_012654045.1 Ptyas mucosa
ACACACACACACACACACACACACACACACACACATGTTTCTTTTTCCTTTTTCGTAGGCTTTATGTGTAATTTCTTCTTTCTAGCCAGGTTCTACCTATGTAAGCTAAGATGTTCCTCAGCCCTGGTTCTGTGAAGTTGTGAATGAGATTTCACAGAACCAGGGCTGAGGAACATCTTAGCTTACGTAGGTAGAACCTGGCTAGAAAGAAATTGCATCTATATATGTATGTATGTATATATGTATGTATGTATGTATTTTTGTTTCATCCAGTTTTTCCTACGTAAATCAAGATCTCTATACAGCCATGGTTCAGTGAAATCTCATTCACTAGATTTTTTGGCTTTATCAGACATCAAAGCAGCATTTTGCTGTCTGTTGTGAGATTTAAGGGAGACTAAGATAGCTATTTCTGACTTGTTTGTCTTCTTCAGTTAGCCACACCCTCATCTCCTGACTCCTCCCTGTAAAGGTCAAATATTTATTTTATTTTATTCTCTTTTCGTAGGTCTTTGTGTGTATTTTTGTTTCATCCAGTTTTTCCTACGTAAATCAAGATCTCTATATAGCCATGGTTCAATGAAATCTCATTCACTAGATTTTTTGGCTTTATCAGACATCAAAGCAGCATTTTGCTGTCTGTTGTGAGATATACATACGTACATTTCTATTCATTTATAAAAATGAATTGTTATTACTAGCTCCTATTTTTTTAAAAATTTCTTGCTTTGTTGGCTGTACTTTATTTTTAATAATTTACAATATGCAACTTTAACTGGTCAAAGTTTATTTTCATGAAACAATCATTTAGGCTCTTATACTGAAGTTCAAGTGCACATTACAGACATTATAGAAGAACAAACCACTTTTTCTTGACTATTTAACAAGTGCTGAATATTCAACATAAATATTCTTCTTTTTTATGAAGAATGCAAAACAAGTTTTTTTAAAAAAATTTTTTAAAAAATTAAAATTTGATTTATATGTCGCCCTTCTCCGGAGACTCAGGGCGGCTTACAATGCATTAAGCAATAGTCCAAAAATTTATGGACAAGTCTTAATTTTATAGAATTCCACAGTTCTGGGGAAATGGTTACAAATAATATAAGGTCCATGTAAGGCCTGCATATAATTCTGGTGATAATAATATTCAGTTTCATTTATTTTTCCTTTGTATGATAAGGTTGTGAATTACTAGAGTGTGGTTTTGAGGTATCATCAACATGCCAGCCTTTTTCTTCCATGTATTGATTTTTAGGATTTTGTTCAAGTCACTGAGCACACAGAATTAGGCTCAATTTTAGCTTGAGTTTTATTTTCCTTTCTTGGAGACAATCGATGTGCACTGCACATGTACATGGGGATAAAAAATGCAAACAAAGAAATATGCAATCAAATCAAGATTTCTTGTATGCTGTGGTTGAATCAAGATGCATATGTGCCAATGTGTTCCAGTGCTATTTGTAATAAATAAAATGATACAAAGCAAAATTATAGCAGCATATACCATGGAGATACCGATTATAATTAAATTTAGAAATTGTTGAATGCAAAACACCAAAAAAAACACAATCCTAACATGAAACATGCCATTTTCATAAATTATAGTATGAATTAAGCCTGAATGTTGTGAATTAAGTATAACCCAGACAATAGTTACCACATGGATTTTTGTTTTTCCTTTTCCAAAATTTGCAGCACAATTGTATGATCATTATTATTATAAAAATTAATTCAGAGTTTTAGTTTAATTTTGAAATAAATGTTTTTTTAAAAAGTAGCCTTCGAAAGAAAGTACAACTACTTTGCAATTATAAACTCATATAAAGGTTTGGCAGGTGGATCTATCCCTTTGTGAAATGTGAAACCACAGAACAATCTGATAAAATAAACACATTTGCTCATACTTGCTTCACTCTTGATTGTGTGCTGAGAAGGTACCTCCTGTCAATCTTCAGTCATTGTCTTTTTTTCCCCTACACCTCAATTTTCCCATTCCACAACCTTGCCGGTTTTTGTGGGCAAGAGTGAGTTAACTATGAGTGTGGCATAATACATGTGAGAAGGGATGGCAACTTTTGGAGAGTGCTGATATAATAGTGTAGGAAGTTAGCACCCACCCCTTTCCTAGAAGAATGAAATATTTTGGGAAATATTAAAAAGGCAGAATATTATGTTTCCCTGGATGAGAAATGGAGAAACATGTTTTAAAGACAAAGCAGCTTCCTGCCTTCCCCCCACCCACCTACACCTTTGTTAATGGACCATTAAGGCCTCAGCCAAGCTCACTCAATGGGCCATCATCTGCAACACAATAGGACCCATCTAGCAACAAACTCACCATAGCAAGACTCAAGCAAGCTTGAGAGACAACCTACAAAGTTAGCTAAGTTTGACAACCAATCAGGATACATTTCTTATACAAGAACAAGAAACTCAGAGGTGGGGCCCAACAGAGAGCATAAAACCAAGGCACTCCCAGCTTCTGGGGCTTCTTTGTTTTCTACTCAGGAACTCAAGCAATGTGATTCTGCTCAGGAGCTCAAGCCATGTGCTCCTGTCAGAAACTCAAGCCATGTGATTCCTGTCCACCATTAAACCATCTTTCCAAGCAGTCTCCATGTTTCCAGTGTCTTTTTCCCCACTTGGAGTTGAACCCAGAAGGATATTTCTTCCTACAGTAGTCATAGTAGTTCCAGTATCATACTAGATGCCACAACAAAAAAGAAGGAAGCATGTGACACAATAACAAAGACAACATGATAATATTTTTTTGTATACTATACTATCTTTCAAAGAACCCAAAGAGCTCCATAGTTTTGGAAAAAAACCCACCCTACAATAAAATAGTAGACAATGGCAAATGACAAATATTTATCTTGATTATCTCTTCAAATATTTCTCAAAATTAAACTATACTAATTAATATTATTCTTAAATGTTGAGTCCTGCGATCATGATTATCCTGCCAAAGTATGGGGGAAAGTGTCTGGTTTTAAGATACCTTCAAAAAGTAGACAGCACGAGACCCAGAATTTTGCCCATTGTGGCCTTCTTAAGAAGAATTCATCATTATTCACTGTGGACAAGAGCATAATTTATTGTGCAATGCTTCAAATGATACCATCATTGCTCTACTCAGCTCTGGAAAGGACACCTGGAGTCACAGGTAGCATGGACAAAGCTACTTCCAACCATTTGTGTGCACCTAAATTTGAATCCAACCTGTCCTAATTTACTCTTCTATAACTTTTTACTTATATTGATTGTGAAGAAAAGAGGAACTGATCAGACAGGGGACTGATCAAAGGATTGTGACTTTGAAATCTTATGGCTGCTTTCAGAACAATTTGCCATAATACCATTGCAACCACGTCATATGCTAAAAAAAAAAATGATACGGGGAAAGAAAATAAGCAAAAGAAATGGCAGGAAAAATAATCTTTCTTGGGTTTTTTTTCCATTAGAAGGGCTATGTAGGTGGGAAGGATACAAATCAGGCATAGATTCACCCTAAAGACATTTTAAATGACTACAGGCATTTCTCCGTGACATTTTGTCATCTTAGCTGACTGTTAGGGGCTTAATACATTCCTGGCGACTGCAGTCATCTATCAGTTATTGGCATCTCTTGCCAGTAAAGCTTAACCTTAATGACAGAGGTTGTGTGAAAACTCCAAAAGACTAAATCTCTACCCTGGACACAGAGGATATAGATTTGAGGAGGAGAAGGGGAAAAATTGCATATATTCCAAGATTCAGAAAGCACCTTTTCCACCCCAAAAGTTCACTCAATTTGCAAATATAACATGTATCTTGCCTTAACTATGTATGTTAATAGCAACCTAATAAATTGGGTGCACCTGCCAAAATCAGCCTTTATTAATCTGATGTCTCTGAAAGTGTAAGAGTTCAAATTCCAATTGTTCAGATATATATAGAAAATGAATGAATGAATGAAGTCACCAGATTTGAATCCTTAAAGAACATTGAGCAAACATATATCTACCTGTCAATTCAATCCTAAAACCTTGTTTCATGTCCCTCAACCTCAGATATAGGACAGGTAGGCACAAAATACAGAGCATGCATTATTATGGCCAAGCAACATTGGGACTGCAGATTCAAAGAAGGTACATTTGGTCTGTTACCAGGCCATCATGTTTGAATGAACAGTGAAAACTAGAAACATTGAGGTCTGTTTTGATGTCAGTATCTGCTGGAAAGAGATGTTGGATGTTCATTGACTCTTTAAAACTTTATCTTGTATGATATAAACTTTGTACACTATCATGAAAGTAGAGAAAAAAAGGTAAACAGGTGAATGATAAACAAAAGCATACTGGAATCTTTGGGATTAGGTAGGCTATGGGGAACTCAAATCAACGTTGCATTTGGATAGAATTTTTGTCAGGTGGGATTCTTCAGGTAAACACACTTCCTCACCTCCATTTTCGTTCTCAATGGCCATAATTTTTGAAATAGATCTGCAATTGTCTTCTCTGCATTTAGCCGTGAAATGCAGAAATATATTGAGTTCACCAAGAACCAATTAGTTATCCCTCTGGCTACTCCAGTAAGAGAAAGCAAAACCCAGAATTAATTAGTTCCCATCCCACTAAGCTCTTATAGGTATTGGTGAAGCAAAAATGTATTCTCCCCACTCTAGGCAAAAGAGAAATCACACTATTTTCAGCCTCGCCAACATATGCATCCAGTGCTGCTGTAATGGTTTCCATTATTACTACATTCCATGTATTAATACCATATTAGCAGTTTTGCAGCCAGCCAAGTACAATTTCCTGTACGTCGAACCATGACTGCATGCTTCCATAGTGGCTTGAGTAGTTTAAAGAGGAATGTCTTGAACAATGCAAGCAAGCCCCAGGAGTTCTACTTTCAAAATGCAGTTTTAAAATGGAGAGCACTTCTTGAAAGTCTTTCAGGGCACAGAGAAGCACAGGTGAAATGAGCAAGGTGGAATAGAGAAGAGATCTTATTGTTCCCCTCCTCTTTAGCAAAGAACTTCCCGCCTTCAGGTCATTGGGTTGTTCCTCGGGGATTGAGGAATAGCCTTGGAAGGGCTCATGTAAGCTCAAGAGATGGGAAAAAGCTTACAGATTCCTGTATGGCAAAAGAAAAGTTTTCCTTTGATTTCAGATAAACCAATTCAAAGTCTGAAAAGAAAAACAACTCTCAAGTGAATGAACCTCTTCTGATCAGACAGTTCTGGAGCTGATCCCAAGTGATACAAAGCTCCCATGTGGAGGTCCCATAACTGAGCCCGGGGGGGGGGGGAATCACTGTTTAATAATTCAGTTAATTGTATGTTTATTGCCCACCTCCCCACCATTCTTAAACTTTCCTATGTAAAACATCTGGAAAGGAGAAATTGCCTCTGCTCTGAACTCCCATGAAGAAAAAATGAGGATGACACCACAAACTTGTTCATCGCACATTACATCACAGTCTTGGGTAAGATCTGCCTGCCTCAGCAGAAGAAAGCCTAGAGGATGTAGAATATAGAATAACAGAGCTGGAAGGGATCTTAGAGGTCTTCTAGTCCAACCCCTGCTTAGGCAGGAAAACCTACACCACTTCAGACAAATAGTTATCCAACATCTTCTTAAAAACTTCCAGTGTTGGAGCATTCACAACTTCTGGAGGCAAGTTGTTCCACTTATTAATTGTTCTAACTGTCAAGAATTTTTTCCTTAGTTCTAAGTTGCTTCTCTCTTTGATTAGTTTCCACCCATTCCTTCTTGTCCTACCCTCAGGTTCTTTGGAGAATAGCTTGACTCCCTCTTTTTTGTGGCAGTCCCTGAGATATTGGAACACTGCTATCATGTCTCCCCTAGTCCTTCTTTTCATTAAACTAGACATACCCAGTTCCTGCAACCATTCTTCATATATTTTAGCCTCCAGTCCCCTAATCATCTTTGTTGCTCTTCTCTGCACTCTTTCTAGAATCTCAACATCTTTTTTACATCGTGGCTACCAAAACTGAATGCAGTATTCCAAGTGTGGCCTTACCAAGGCATTATAAAGTGGCATTAACACCACGTGATCTCGATGTGCACTAAACATTGTGCTGATATTCTTCTCTGCTAATTTATATGGCAATAATTAGCTCCAATTAAACCAAAACGATCAACCTGAAACGTACAGTCAAACTAGGCTACGATAGCATATGCAGAAGTATATCAACCCAGCCGGCTCAAACGATAGAAGAATGCCCTTGATTAATGAAGAGGGTGGCATAATGTTACCTTAGCAGCACGGTACATTTGCTACCTGGCTGGCTGAGAGAGATGTCTCCTGTAATTAATGCAACTTTCACCTTTTGCTTTTAACATGCCTCCTAATTAAGCTGTTCAGACTCTTAACTTTAGCATCTGACCAGAACAGCTCCAAAATGATTTATTTCAGAATGATACCAGTGGTGTCTCCCTCATCCATTCTGTTTCACTGGCACATAAAGTCATGTATCTTACTCAGAGGAAGAAAGAAACATGCTTCTTGCACTTGGAAGAATCTCATCTCGTCTTTTACCTATTAGACAATTACCAAATTCATGAGAACTTGAAGGAGTCTCTTGTTGCTCAGTATTTCTCTAGATTTTAAATTTTAGAATAATATCCACCATTTGTTCAAAATGTGAAAAGGCCTAAGGGGATATGATATTAGGGACTTAATTCGCTCTGTGTGCACATGCACAATGCTTGATCATAATTTTTTAAAACCATAAATCTGTGAGGTTGTAGCTTTAGAGGGGAAGTCAGAGCTAGACTATGACAAGGGCTTGTGAGGAGACTTTAACCTTCATGCCTCATGCTCATACCAGAAAGCAAGCTCTAACTGGTACCAATGGGATAGTTTTACCCCTCACAAATATTGTACCAATTTATTTCCATGTTGTTAATATGAAGAAAAGTATTAATGGTGGGTCAACAGGATTAAAGCTTGGAGCAGTCTATATTTTCTATGTTTTATGTTTCTTTAAAAAAAAATCACAGAAAGTTTAACAAATGTATTAACACTGCCTATAGAAATCAGTAGAACTCAATTTAGCTAAATTACACCCAAAATCTCTGTATGATATTCTTTTTTTTAAAGATACATTTTTATTGTTTACATATAAATATATTGAATACAGTGTAATTGTCCTGACATTCCACTTACCATAAAACAAAAGTAAAAACAAAATAACTAGTATAGTATAAAATATATACTATTTTAAACAGTGCTAGTATTGTACAGTAGTTTTGATCATCATATTCTAGTACAGTGATGGCTAACCTTTTTGCCATCGCGTGCCAAAAGTGGGGGGAGCACGGTGGGGTCACATGCACGCGTGCCCACATCCATAATTCTATGTGCCCTGCCCCCCCGCTTTTGGCACGTGATGGCACGGTGAGCCTGTTTTTTGCTCTCTCCAGGCTCCAGAGCCTTTCTAGGAGCCTGGGGAGGGCAAAAACGGCCTTCCCCACCCCCCCCAGAGGCCCTCTGGAGGCCGGAAACAGTGTGTTTTCTGACTTCTGGTGGGCTCAGAAGGCCTGAAAATCAGCTGGCTGGTGTACGCATGTGTGCCAGAGCTGAGCTCGCGTGCCCACCGATATGGCTCCGCATGCCACCTGTGGCACCCGTGCCATAGGTTCGCCATCACGGTTCTAGTATGTCAACTTATCTATCATTCTAATACCTACATAATATCTCTTTCCATGTCCCCCTAACCTGATTCTTTCACATTCCAACTCCTACCTCGTGTTTCTAACCGTTGATAGAATCTATTCCATGTTGTATAGTATTCTGTATCTCCTTTATCTTTTGTTTTTAGCATTAGTCTGTCCATTTCTGTACGGACTAGTATCTTCCTTGTCATCTCCTTCTCTGAAGGGGTGTTTTCGTTCTTCCACTGCTGTGCATATACAGTTCCTGCTGCAGTCAAGATGTTTAATATTAGACATATTGTCCCTTTATCATAACCATTTGATATAATGCCTAATAAAAACAATTCCGGCTTAAACTCTGCATGTTGTCTGGTCATTTTTTCTAACCATATATGGTCCAAAAGAGCCTGAGTGGCGTAGGAGGCTAATGCCTCCTACTAAGACAGCATTTAACATCCAGCTGCCTGCAATTACTGCGAGTTCAATTCTCACCAGGCTCAAGGTTGACTTAGCCTTCCATCCTTTCTAAGGTGGGAAAAATGAGGACCCGGTTGTGGGGGCAATAAGCTGACTTTGTATAAAATATACAAAAGTATGAAGGCTATTGCTTAATGCATTGTAAGCCACCCTGAGTCTCCGGAGAAGGGCGGCATATAAATAAAAATTTTAAAAAAAAATTCCTTGCCTTTATGCAAGTCCACCACGTGTGATAATTTCTATATTCTGAATCATACAGTTGGTACACATTTCTGAAGATGTGTACCAACTGTATGATTCAGCCTTAATTGCTTCAGACCAAGTCAGAGGCTCTGTAATTCAAATATTTGTGCTTCTTGTCTCTGGAAATTATATTTATCTCTTTTTTTGTTAGAATGGAGGAAATTTACAGAAATACTAGCATGAAACCTGTCTCAAATAAAAGCAATTCTTAGCATGTTCTCTGGATCCAGGCATTGTGAATGGTAGCAGTGGTGGGTTGCCCTTGGTTTGCACTGGTTCTATAGAACCGGTAGTAAAACTGGCGGGAGGCTCCACCCACTGACCCTGACGTCATCAGAACGCTTCTGCACATGCACAGAAGAGCGCGCACACTCATGAGTGAAGCAAGCATGCACGTGTGGCCCCATTGTGAACCAGTAGTAAAGGTAAGTAGAACCCACCCACACCTGAATGGTAGGATGTACAACTTCCACCAGCTGAAAGGATGCACCAGATTTTCCATGGCATGTTAAGTGCCAAAGTCCAAACCATCTGCTAGGTTTAGAGGCTCCCATTTTGTTCACTGGACTTCCTTAAAGCAGCCTAGCATAGAAACATTAGTGCATAATTTTGCTTCTACCCACTCTGAAGAGGCTAAAATGTATGCCACACGAACACCGGCTCATACCTTTTGCACCCTCCATTTATGACTAGGTTTGTTGCATGAACCCAGCCACCTGTGATTATTCCATGGAGCATTGTTAAGCAAAACATAACTTAGCCAGTCAGAAAGAATAATCGGAGTGGGAAGGGGGGGGATGTTGACTTTAGTGCAAATGATGAAAAAGACATTGGAACATCCAGCATTTCTCACACAACCGACGATTTCCATAATAAGGCTCCATAAAACCACACAGAATCCATAAAACCAAGTCTCCATAAACAGAGCTGGTTGCCTTCTTCCTTGCCAGGGTAGCTGTAGGCAAAAATGTGCTCAGGAGTTAACGAAGCATCTCCTGTTGCTGCCCTACTTGTAAAGATAAATTTGCTTGGAAAAGGGCATGAACTGGGCAAGAATTTCAGGGGGGGATTTGGGTCTTACATTAGATTTGTGCAATGAAAGTCATTTTTCATCATTGCCCTCATTCACCTCACTCTGGTATGCCTCCTAAAATATTAAATGCGGTCCCTTCCTTTCCCATGCTTTAGTCAGAAACAGATTCTCACAGTGTGAAACCTCCCAAAGTGAACCTCCCAAACAAGCAAGATACCTTCCTTGAAGGTGTTATAGGGCTAGTGTACGACCCAACGACAACTGAGGTGTCTAAGTGGTCCCCAAAACTGGAGCCTGTTAACAATACGGGCTTTGGAAATGCCAAGGTAGGTTTGCTGGTGTCATTCAACAAGTTGTTATTGTTGTTGTTGTTGTTATTATTATTATTATTATTATTAATTGGATTTTTATACCGCCCTTCTCCTTTCGGACTCAGGGTGGTGAACACCCAGAATAAAACATTTGTGTACAAAAGTTAAAATAATTTTAAGATAATTAAATAAAGTTTGGACTATAATTTTAAAACATTCAATTAAAATCAGTATCAATTTTAAAACCAATGTAAAATCAGGCCAGCCCGGCTAATTGAAAGAAATAGGTTTTAAGGGCCCGACGAAAAGTCCGGAGGTCTGGAATCACTCGTATCTCTGGGGGTAGATTGTTCCAGAGGGTAGGTGCCACCACAGAGAAGGCTCTCCCCCTGGGGGTCACTAGCTGACATTGTCTGGCTGATGGCACCCTGAGAAGGCCCTCTCTGTGGGAGCGAACTGGCCAGTGGGAGGCAATTGGCAGAAGGTGGTCCCATAAGTACCCTGGCCCTAAGCCATGGAGCGCTTTAAAGGTGATCATGAACACCTTGAAGCACACCCGGAAGTTCACCGGAAGCCAATGCAGTTCGCGCAGGAGAGGAGTCACATGGGAGCGCCCCGTCGCTCCCATAATCCCCCGTGCAGCCGCATTCTACACCAGTTGGAGCCTCCAAGTGCACCTCAAGGGGAGCCCCATGTAGAGAGTGTTACAATAGTCTAGACGAGAAGTGATGAGTGCTTGAGTGACCGTGCATAAGGAGTCCCGATCTAGAAAGGGGCGCAACTGGCGTATCAGGCGAACCTGATAGAAGGCCCCCCTGGCCACGGCCGTCGTATGCTCTTCTAAAGACAGCCGTGCGTCCAGGAGGACGGCTAAGTTGCAGGCCCTTTCCGTGGGGGCCAGTGATTTGCCCCCAATAGCCAGCGATGGTGCCAGCTGGCTATACTGGGACGCCGGCAGCCACAGCCACTCAGTCTTGGAAGAGTTGAGTCGAAGCCTGTTTCTCCCCATCCAGACCCGCATGGCCTCCAGGCACTGGGACATCACTTCCAAGGCATCATTGGGATGGTCTGGGGTGGAGATGTACAGCTGAGTATCATCAGCGTACTGATGGAACTTCACCCCAAAACCACGGATGATCTCACCCAGCAGCTTCACATAAATGTTGAACAGGAGGGGCGAGAGGACCGACCCTTGTGGCAGCCCACAAACAAGGTGCCTTGGGGTCGACCACTGCCCCCTGTCAACTCCGATTGCAACCGGTCAGAGAGATAGGAGGAGAACCACCATAAAACGGTGCCCCCCACCCTCAGTCCCTCCAGCCAGTGCAACATGATACCATGGTCGATGGTATCAAAAGCTGCTGAGAGATCTAACAGGACCAGGATAGAGGAATAACCCCTACCCTGAGCCCTCCAGAGATCATCCACCAACGTGACCAATGCCGTTTCCGTGCTGTACCCAGGCCTGAAATCAGACTGGAGCGGATCTAAATAGACAGCTTCATCCAGGTACTGGGGAAGCTGTCGCACCACCACACTCTCAACAACCTTCTCAATAAAACGAAGGTTGGAGACTGGACGATAGTTAACCAAAACAGCCAGATCCAGGGAAGGCTTCTTGAGGAGGGGCCTCACAACCACCTCTTTCAAGGCGGTCGGCAGGACACCCTCACTCAAAGAAGCATTAGTAATCCCCTGGAGCCAGCCTCGTGTAACCTCCCGGGAAGCCAGCACCAGCCAGGAGGGACACGGGTCCAATAAACATGTGGCATTCAGCCGTCCCAAGATCCTGTCCATGTCCTTGGGAGCCATAGGATCGAACTCCTCCCAGATAATTACAAGTTGCTGTAATTACTCTTCTTTTTTTAAAAAATGCTAGTTAAGAGGCTTACAGCTGGCTGCCACGGAACCCCACCTGACCGTGTTTCTGCCTAAATGAAAAAGACATGATTATGATTATGAGGTGGTGTCTGAATCCCGCAAGCAATATAGCAGCGACTTCCTAATTGTCAGCTGGACTGTGCTATGCCTGCTGAAAATAATTAGAGTGAAGCAGCTTCAGCAGGCCCTTAAAAAAATAAAATAACCTGCACTGCACAGATTTTTTTTTTTATCGGGCACCCTCGGCTTCCAGTTCGTTTGTGACACAGTGGTTCTGCCAGGCTAGGGAACAGGGAGTCAGGCTGGAGGAGAGGGGAAGAGGAAAGGACGGTATTATCTCTAATGCACACAAATAATGCAGCCCTCAAGGAGTGAGGTGGATGAACTGGACGTGACATGTGAGACAGACAGAAACAATTCACCAAATAAATTCAAAGCCCAAGTCTCCAGGGGAAAGAATAACTGAATGAGTAAGTTGGGGGTGGGGGTGGGGAAGGAAGGAGGGAGGGAGAGAGAGAAGGAAAACCTCCATTCTCTTTCTTTTTACCCCTTTTCTTGCAAAAAAAAAAAAAAAAAGCAGAAAAAGCTAGCCAGAATCTTTCTTAATTACTTCTTCTTTCAATGACAGAATTGTAATTTATCATTTAGTTGTAATTTGACATATGTTCACACCTTTGCCATTTCCAATTTCCTCCTTCGTTCTAATTGTCTGCTTCACTCGCCTGTCATGCACTCCTCTCGGGATTAATTCGAGCTGTCTGTCTGCGCCACGCTACTGGCACACTTGGGGCTGCCGAGAGCGTGACAGCGCCGGCGTGCCCACAGTTTATCGAAGGCATTATTCAGCCATCATGCTTCTGCATCCTCTTCCCTGGCTGCCCTTCCCCAGTGCCACATTGTTTATTGTTTATTCCGTTCTCCCTTTTTCACACTGCTGGCTTCTCAATGTTTTATTAAGCTCTAATTATGCTCTTAGCTGTCAGTGGGGGGGGGGGAAGGGGGAGAGAGAAAATGTTGGCGTTAATTACTGGGAAGAGGCCACCAGAAGAAGCGATAAACAGACCAGTAGATGTCTCTGTCTGTCTCTTGCTTCTGGACTACAGTTAAATATCCTCCTTTCATTTTTTCCCACAGCTGCTTGTACCCCCCAGTTTTCCCCTGGCTTTCACACCTGTTTTGTTGCTCCCCTCAGCTTTCACACTAACAGCCTTCCACAAACCACCTTTGCTCTTGGTACACGGTGACAGGGGTATTCAATTTCTTCCACATGAATGCAGGCTTTTATTACGGCCACAGCTCTCTATTATCTTCTGTTCAATTTCATACTAACATTGCCGGCTCCAGTCAACTTGAATGTGGAGTATGGGTTGACAAGAGATGGGAACATTGTTGGGAAAAATATTTGTGGCATTCCTGAGACGGATGGGTGATCAGAGCTAAACATTAACTTGCGGGGTGGTTATGATGATGTGATAAATAGTTTCTGCATTTTGAAGATTGTTTTTGCTAAGCCTGTCCCTTCCCCCCTCCCCCCCCTTTTTTGTTGTTTTTGGCTTTGCCAGCCTGTAAGACAGTTGTTTATTTTCTGGATTCATCATCCAACTGCCTAGATGTAGGTGGTGATGGGTTTCAAGGCTTGCAAATAATGGAATTACCTCTTTTGTCAAGATGACAGTGGCAGGAAAACAGAACTAATTTAGCTACTGTTTGTTTCTCTCAGACAAGAGGCACATATATGTACATTTCTTATTTTCACCTTGTAACAATCCTATAACCAGGTTAGATAATGGTAGGGAGCTCCCTATTTTAAATGCATCATATTATTTCATATAATTATGTTTGAAGTATAATTTTTGCATTCAGTCATACATATTTTGTACATTTTATGCACATTTTAGTATACATTTTGTATTAATGTATCCTGTGAAAGTTTTGCACCATTCTTATTCAAAAGAAGAATGAAAGCAGAAAAAAAGTGTGGTTTTATATATAGTATTCCCTAAATGTATGCACTGTATCTTGTGTATAAAAATTTCTTAATATGCATTTTTATCTTAACCCATTATATATATATGCATTTGTGTATGCATTTTCTCCAAATATATAAATCTTTCAGTGTGTTATTTGTGCTGAAAATATTTTGAATCAACATTACAGAACTCTTATGAATGACATGCCTATTTGTGCCATAGCAGATGCTGTTTTGGCAGTTCACACCATTTCATTTGAAAGGAAATCCATGACAGATTTCTCTGACATTCTTAGTGCCATTTTTACCTCCTCATAGAAGAAAGAAAGAAAGAAAGAAAGAAAGAAAGAAAGAAAGAAAGAAAG
>WNWU01000007.1:27892005-27919505 GCA_012654045.1 Ptyas mucosa
AAGAAAGAAAGAAAGAAAGAAAGAAAGAAAGAAAGAAAGAAAGAAAGAAAGAAAGAAAGAAAGAAAGAAAGGAAGGAAGAAAGAAAGAAAAATAGCACCTAAAGAATAAGATAAAATAACCCTGGAAATAATTGCTATAGATTAACAGAAATACGCATTTATCACATGGCAGTGAGAAAGTCTAAATTTAACAGGCCTTCAATCTGAGCAGATATTTATACAATTGCACTATTAATGGTATTTCTAATCTCTTGTTATTTTAGAAGATACTTTATACTAATGCAACTTACAAGCATATGCATGGAAATTCATTACAATATAAAACACACTATGCAACTGAGACAAATTAGGCAATTAAAAAAAACTATATAGTTTTATTTTAATTTTTTAACATGTTTTATTTTTAGCTCTCGCCTGTAACTGTAGCATACTCTATGCTATGCTTATCCCATATACCACATTTTTCAGTCTATAAGAAGCACTTTCCCACCCCCAAAAGTGGGTGGAAATGTCTGTGTGTCTTATAAAGCGAATGCTGCAGGGATTGCCGCTGCCCATTGCTGCCTGTCACTGCCTCCGCGCACCCCACTTTTGGCCTCCATGTGCCCCATTTTCAGGGTCATATGGAGGCCAATAGGACCCTCTGCATGTCCCATTTTTTGGCCTATTCCAGGCGGCGGCAATCCCCACCACCTGGGACGGGCCAAAATCGGGATGCGCAGAGGCCGAAAACAGGACACGTGGAGACAGCGATAGGCAGCGGCGACGGGCAGTGGCAATGGGCGGCAGCAATCCCTACAGCCTGGAACAGCTGATCGGGAAGCTGATCCAACTGCCAATTAGCTGCTCGTGCTAATTCAGGCTGTGCTGAAGCTGACCAGGCTGTTTGTTATTTGCTGCAAGGAGACAAATTGCTGGGAGGCAGAGGCAGATTTTTTCCCTTGTTTTCCTTCCCAAAAGCTAGGTGCGTCTTATGGTCTGGTGCATCTTATAGTGCGAAAAATAAGGTAATTTTACTCATTTTTACAAAAGTTACACCAATAATGATAATAATGATATCAAGATGCATATGACGTCACTTGACCATCTATACAGGTGCCCATGGGCATATCTATCCTAGATCTCTGTCTTGCATAAGAGTTCACCACATTTTAATTAAAGCCCTTCTGAAATAGATTCCCACAGAATAGCCCTCTCAAAACTGATAAAGATAATTATCAGGGCTGGGAACATTTAAAAATGATTCAGAAATGTTTTAGATCTCAATCAAGCACTCATCTCTCTGCTACTCATTAAAGCCACATAATTTTTCCACCTTTAATACCGTTTGAAGAAACATGCTTCTCTTTTTAAAAAAAAAACAAAACATCCATGAAAGCAACTCTTAAAGTAGCAGCAATTTATTTCAGGCTATTTATTGTTCGTTTTGTAAAATTGCAATTTAAAGAAAACAAACAGAAAACAAAATAATCAGAACAAGACAAAATGACCTGAACTATATTCTATATGATTATTCAGTAATACTAATGGATGAGTTAATGAATTAGATTAATAATATCTAGATTGAAATGTATGGTATCATGATGAAACAAGATGAAACAACCCTCCCCCCAAAAAAACCTTTAAAAGGAAAAAAAACAACACCAAAATAGTAAAATAGTTATTTTTTACATGCTGGAAATAGCAGAAGAAATAAGAGAAATAAAAAGCAGCAGATAAGAAAAACAAGCTCATCTAACCACTAAAAAAGAAATGATACAAATATATGGATTGATTGATCCAAAAAAAATCCATAATAGATGGTATGCATGAAGCACGGTGAGACATTTTAGATTGTTAAATGGGCTCTAGAAAATATCTAACACTAAAGCTTCAGGAGTTGATGAAATATCAGCAGGACTATTTAAATTCTAACAACATGCTACTAATAAAGTGTTACTTGCTTTTTGTAAGTGGCTACACAATACATGGCACAGGCCAAAGAACTAAACAATTCCGATTATATTCTAATAATAAAACAAGGACAGTGCTGAAGAAAGCTAAAAAAAACCCCAACAACCCCAAACAATACCATTTGTTTCATAAAGTAACACTGAAGATTTTGCAAAAATGACCTCAATAATACTAGTTCAGACGAGAACTGACAACATGTATAAGAAACAGGGAAATCTGAGATCACATCGCTTATGCCTAATGGATAATGGGATAAGCAAGGAAGTTCCAAAAACATTTTTTTTGTTTCATAATGACATAAAAGGTTTTTGATTTTTGATACAGATAGGCCATAAAAAGCCCTTATCTCAATATTAAATTGTATTATAACTAGGAAGCAATGGTTCGAGTACAATCTACTAAATGGTTCAAAATTCAAAAGGAAATGTACTATTTCTATGCTGTCCCCTTATTTAATTTACATAGAAAATGCTGAAGCATAAAATCAGGCTTAAAATTGCGAGGTAAAATAATAATAACCTCAAATGTACTGACGATTGTATATCCAGTCATTCTGATTATTGGAAGTGAGAAAGACTTTAGGAATCTCTTGACAGAATGCAAAAATCAGTCTTCTGCTCAATATTTCAAAAGGTTAGATTATGCTAGCTCTACATCCTTGTATTAGAGCATTCATCCATGTCCATACACAACTTTTGCTTTTTCTGATTTTACAAATTTAGAAAAAAAGTATGGCTTTGATATTTGGAAATTAAACATAGATTAAACAACCTTTTATTGCATACATTGTCAGGTTAGGAAAACAAAATGCCTTCTTACTTTTTAAACTCAGGTTTACATTATTCATCCACAAATAGGACAGCAGTCACTGATATTTTATTTATATCCTAGCTTTATTATTTTTAGAAATAATTCGAGGCAGTGAGCATTCCTAATACATCTTCCTCACCCACCCCCCACAACACCCCTGTGAAGTGGGTTGGGCCAAGAGAGAATGACTGGTCCAAAGTCATTCAGATCAGAGGTGGGTTTCAGCAGGTTCTGACCAGTTTTGGAGAACCAGTAGCGGAAATTTTGAGTAGTTCGGAGAACCGGTAGTAAAAATTCTGACTGGCCCCGCCCCCATCTATTTTCTGCCTCCAAATCCCAGCTGATCGGGAGGAAATGGGGATTTTGCAGCAACCTTCCCCTGGATTAAGTCATAAATCATAAATTTATTTTGTCAAGCATATATAAGATAACAGGTAAAAGTATAAACATAATATGAATACATGAAAAGAGTAAGTAAAAAGGAATATTAGGACAGGGACGGTAGGCACGCTGGT
This sequence comes from Ptyas mucosa, assembly GCA_012654045.1. Classification (NCBI taxonomy): domain Eukaryota; kingdom Metazoa; phylum Chordata; class Lepidosauria; order Squamata; family Colubridae; genus Ptyas; species Ptyas mucosa. Next base: position 27,895,284 of record WNWU01000007.1, read on the forward strand.
GCACTTAATGGAGATTTTACAGTATCCTTCCCTTGGATTGGGGAGGGAATGGAGATTTTGCAGTATCCTTCCCCTGTCACACCCACCAAGGCCATGCCATGCCCACCAAGCTGGTAGTAAAAATTTTTGAAACCCACCACTGATTCAGATGGCTGTCATGCCTGAGGTGTGACTAGAACTCACAATCTTCCAGTTTCCAGCCTGATGCCTTAACCACTAGACGAGACAGTCTCTCTACATTTTGTAAAAATTCACCTTTGATTTGTTCTCAGAAATGCAGGACTTTTAACAGCCTAGTCTGGTTTCCTTCCCCTCCACCCCCCCAAAAAAAGTAACAGAAAAAAACATGAATGAATAATTGGAAGTGGTAATAATTTTTAGCATTCTTCTTTCTACTTTGTCCATTTATATTCCTATGTCATATCTATTTCTATCACTATGAATATTTTGGAGCTTGTGACTTCTTTTCATAAAATGTCAATTATATTCTATATTTATAAATCCTTTCTGCAATCATGGCTACTTTTTGGAGAAAAGCAGAGAGGCATAGGCCTAAATATTAGCTTTAGAATAACATGTAACTTCAGCCTCAAGTTTGGACAAGATAGAAACATAAAACTTATTAACATATAGCTGAGTTAGCCCAGTAATAGTTATTATTGACTTAGCTGCAATTTCTACTGGGAAATAAGAAACATTGAATTTTAAAATAGAATTAAAGTAAATAATGGCTCTAGACATTATGTTTGAATTTGGGTCACAGCAGTTCAGCAGTTTGAATCCCTAGTGTCGGGTAATGGGGTGAGCTCCCACTACTTGTCCCAGCTTCTGCCAACCTAGCAGTTTGAAAGCATGTAAAAAATGCAAGTAGAAAAATAGGGACCACCTTTGGTGGGAACGTAACAGCGTTCCGTGCGCCTTTGGCATTTAGTCATGCTGGCCACATGACCACGGAGATGTCTTCGGACAGCGCTGGCTCTTCGGCTTTGAAACAGAGATGAGCACCTCCCCATAGAGTTGGGAACAACTAGCACATATGTGCAAGGGGAACCTTTACTTCAGTATATGGAATTTGATAACTGGACAATGTAAATGGATTCTCCATGTCCTTATTATGACCAAAAGACTGATATTCAAAAGATAAATTTATACCCCCTTTCACTTAATGGATTGAAGACCGGATTCCACTTGCCACTTTTATTATTATTATTTCTTATTTATTTATTTGTCAAACATGTACAAGATAGCAGGTATAGGTATAAACATAAACATAAACAAAGGAAGTAAGGACAGATAAATGGGGACAGTAGGACAGGGACGGTAGGCACGCTGTTGCACTTATGCACACTTCCTTTATGGACCTCTTAGGAATGGGGTGAGGTTCACAGTAGACAGTTTGAGGTTGAAGCACCTATGGTAATGAAATATGGCCCTCGTTTATACAGAACACAGTAGGTCTGTGTGTGTGTGTGTGTGTGTGTGTGTGTGTGTGTGGGTATGTGAGTGGTGGGTTCCTTCTGGTTCGGCCGGGTTCTCCCGAGCTGGTAGCGGTGACGATATGACATCACTGAACCGGTTCTGCCCCCTGCCCCGCACCCCTCGCGTCCCCCCCCCACGTTATTCTTACCTTTTATTTGGCCCCACCCCTGATCTATTGCTACCTCCTGAGTCCCAGCTGATGGCTAGAGGGGAAAAAAAACTGTTTAAACTCTTGCCCTGGGGCTTCAAAGGGCCACCCTACAGCTGATCAGTGTTAAAAGAAAACAAATGAGTAGACCACTGTCTGCAAAAATACATGAGTAGATCAGTGCCTGCAAAAAATAAATGGGTAGATCGGTACAGCTCTGCAAGCAGTTAAAAGCCTGGTAGACCAGTACCTCTACTAAATCCTAAATAATTGTCACATGACCATCAAGCCACGCCCACAGAACCGGTAGTAAAAAAAATTAGAACCCACCCCTGGTGTGTTTGTGTGTGTGTATGCATATGTGTATGTGTGTGCTTGTATATATGTATCACACACACATGAATATATGAACATATGCATTTATGTAACTTCTTGTTATAATAACATGTCTTATTATGGGTGGATTATCATGAGAGGGACACTAACTGCGGGATGTGGTTGATAGGGAAAGATGATCTCATCCCTGTGCTGTCTGTCTCCTTGGTTCTAGTTTTTTGTACAGTTTTCAAAATTTTAATTGCTTTTCTTTTTTTTCTTTTTTTTTTCTTTTCTTTTTTCTGTGTATAAGCTTCCCAGAGTCACCTTATCTGGGAGATAGGGAGCATATAAATTTAATAAACAAACAAATAAGTACAAAAATATTTTTTCATTTTTTTCTTATAGCACTTTTCATGTTCTTTTTCCTTCTCTTTGACAATGTATGAATCACTATCCTTATTAGTTTTGTCTTTTGCTCCTTTTTTGTTATTAATTAACAATGATAAAAATAAATTTTAAAAAATGTTTGAATTTTGGGTCGCTTTACCTCAGAGAGTCTTCTCTCTCTTGAAGCTGCTGGTAATCCACTCAGAAGTTTCCATGTGATTTCAAGTATGTTCTGGTACAGTAGTTCCTATTTTAAATAATCCTCCTTGGAGCACATTAATTGCCACTATGGACAGAGTAATGCATTCCCCTTTCTCTTTAAATTCCTTAAATGAATCATTAAGGCCCAGACTTTAAATTCTCTTCAATTACAGGAGCTTTGGGAACATTTTCAGTTAGAGGCCTACAGTGTATTTAGAACCACATTACTTACATGTGTTTAATGTTCTTTGGGAAAGAAGAAACTAAATCTATTGCAGTGTTTCTCAACCTTGGCCAGGTTTAAGATGTGTGGACATCAACTTGTTTGTTTGTTTGTTTGTTTAATCAAGCATGTATTTGATAACAGATATAAACATAATTATGAATACATGAAATAGATACAAATAAATGGGGACAGTAGGACAGGGACGGTAGGCATGCTGGTGCACTTAAGCACACCCCTTACAGACTTCCTAGGAATGGGGTGAGGTCTACAGTAGACAGTCTAAAGTTAAAGTTTTGGAGGTTTGGGGAAGAAACCACAGAGTCAGGCAATGCATTCCAGGCATTGACCACTCTGTTACTAAAGTCATATTTTCTGCAATCAAGTTTAGAGCAGTTTACCATGAGTTTGTATCTATTATTATTTTGGTTGAAACTGAAGTATTCATTGAGAGGTAGGACATTGTAGCAGATGATTTTATGTACTACGCTTAGGTCAGACCGAAGACGGAGACGTTCTAAGTTGTCTAAGCCCAAAATTTCAAGTCTAGTGGCATAAGGTATTTTGTTGCGAGTAGAGGAGTGGAGGACTCTTCTTGTGAAATATCTCTGGACTCTCTCAATTGTATTAATGTCCGATATGCAGTGCGGGTTCCAGACAGATGAGCTGTATTCAAGAATTGGTCTAGCAAAAGTTTTGTATGCCTTAGTTAGCAGTTCAATATTACCGGAGAAGAAGCTATGCAAGATTAGGTTAACAACTTTTTTGGCAATGCTGTTACAGTGAGCTCTGGCACTTAGATCATTTGAGATCTAAGTGCCAGAACTTCCTGAATTTCCCAGACAGCATAGCTACTGGGGAATTCTGGGAGATGAAGTCCACCCATCGTAAAGTTGTCACAATTGAGAAACATTGGATTAGGGGGAAAAATTGAACCCAAGTATCTTATACATGATTGTGCTTTAAAGGTTGCCTTCTCTTCTGTTTATGCACACACACACACACACACACGCACACACACACACACACACACACACACACACATACACACTACCGCCTCTAGCAAAGTGCAGCACAGCTGAGCTCCAGATTTCTGGATGGCCATTAGATGGCAGCAAAGAGTTAGCCTTTTCAGTGTCAGTTTTCTGTTATCTTGTGGATTGTCTGGGTTTTTATAGCTAAGATCTGCCTGCCTTAGCAGGGCAGTCTTCATGATATATTTATTTATACAATTTATATACTACCCACTACCAAGACTGGAAACAGTTTTACAGCTTTTTAAAAGCAAAGATCCGTACAGAAAATCTGCATCTGTTTGCATCCTCAGCTTTTAGCTCCATAACATATGGAGTTTTCAAAGAGAATATACAGGTGTGTGTGTGAAGGAGGAGAATATTAAACAGGGAAGAAATTAAAATGAAAACTGATAGAAAAGGGAAAGGATGAAAGAGAGGTGCTATAAAAGTAAAACATAGGAGAAGGAGAAGGAAGGAAAGGTAGAGATTAAGTATGGTTACTTTAGATTTATCTGAACAGGGTGTGGCATGGTGGTCTAGTGGTGAAGATACTCAGAAGGTTGAGAGTTCAATCCTAGGTAGTGGCAGTTGTTTCTCTCCTAGGGTGCAAAAAAAACCAAAACACCTGCTGTGAACTCCACATAGCGTCAGGAAGGGCATCCAGCCAGTAAATGTTCAGCTCCATCCAGTTGCCCTGACTGTATCCCAAAGGGATTACAAGGTTATAAAAAGGGAACAGAAAAAAACCCAGGTGACACTCAATGATAGTATGAGTTATTTTTTCCCCTATATCTCTTTGGTTCCATCAAGTGCAGGGGTGTCAAACTCAATTTCATTGAGGGCTGCATCAGGGTTATGTTTGACCTGGGTGGGGGGGAAGGGTGGGCGTGGCCAGCTCGACAGCACTCGTGTGATCAAATGCCACTTTTGCTAGTAGTTTGTTTTGCTAGAAATCTGCAGCGGAGCCCTCCCAGGCTCCGCTTTCGCTGGCAGAGGCAGCACAGGCTGGTCCTTTTTATTTATTTTATTTTATTTATTTCATCAAGCATGTAGTAGATATCATATATAAGTATAGACGTAATTATGAATACATGAAATGGATACAAATAAAAGTGAACATTAGGACAGAGACGGTAGGCGTGCTGGTGCGCTTATGCACACCCCTTAAAAACTTCTTAGATCAGAACAAAGGTGGCATAGTTCTAAGTTGTCTAAGCCCAAAATTTCAAGTCTGGTGGCATAAGGTATTCTATTTTTTTTTTATTTGATTTATATGCCGCCCTTCTCCGGAGACTCAGGGCGGCTTACAATGCGCTAAGCAATAGCCTTCATACTTTTGTATATTTATACAAAGTCAGCTTATTGCCCCCACAAACTGGGTCCTCAATTTACCTACCTTAGAAAGGAGGGAAGGCTGAGTCAACCTTGAGCCTGGTGAGATTCGAACCTGCAATAATTGCAGGCAGCTGGTGTTAATAACAGGGTGCTTTAGACCATTGTACTAGCCAAGGCTCGTTTTGGGTAGAGGAATGGAGGACTCTTCTTGTGAAATATCTCTGAACTCTCTCAATTGTATTAATGTCCGATATACAGTGCGGGTTCCAGAGAGATGAGCTGTATTCGAGAATTGGTCTAGCAAATGTTTTGTATGCTCCAGTTAGTAGTACAATATTACCAGAGAAGAAGCTATGCAAGATTAGGTTAACAACTTTTAATGCCTTTTTGGCAATGCTGTTACAGTGGGCTCTGGCATTTAGATCGTTTGAGATGAGTACTCCAAGGTCCTTGACAGAGTGAGGGTTGTCTATGAGGTTGTATCCGCCCAGCTTGTATTTTGTGTTTTGATTTTTTTTGCCAATGTGTAAGACAGAGCATTTGTTGGTTGAGATTTGGAGTTGCCAATTGTTTGACCGTTCTGACAGATAGTCAAGGTCTTTTTGTAGGGTAGCAGTATTGTCCTTCGCTGTTTCCAGGGTGGCTCCGTGGGCCAGATCTAAACACCCTGCGGCCCAGAGCCAGCCTGCGGGCCTTGAGTTTGACACCCCTGATCTAATGCTTTCACATTTTTACAGTCCAGATCTGTTGCTCATGACACTTTAAACATATACATAAAAACAATTTGTTAAATCTCTTGGTTTGACTTTTCATAAGCAACACTGCATTGTAATTTTAAAATGAACTCACTAGATCAAACTAGCATAGGTCTCATATGAATTATTTTTCCTTTCCATCCTATCATTCCTTCTCAGTTTTTCCAGATAAAAATCACATTTCAAAACAGCATTCATCAATGTTTTCTTATGATAGTGAAATTTGATGTAGCTGGAATTCCGTGATGATTTCTGAGTTTTTTCATACAAAAATTAAATGAATTCAAAAAAGAACAAAAGATATATTTTCTACATCTATATTTATATATATCTATATTTTCAAGAATATAGAAAAAAATTATATGAAAAAAAATTAAGAAAACAGCATGCCTTGGCTAGAAAATAGAACTTAAATTTTAAATATTAAAATGTTCAGATATTTTACACAGCTTCTTACACAGAAGCTGTGTAAGAATAAAAACAACTGCTCCCTAAAGTCTGGACAAAATGTAATGGATGGAAGATAAAACTTAGTCAATTTTAACTGAACCTTAAAAGAAGAACCTTCATGATAGCAATAGCACTTAGATTTACATACTGCTTTACAGTGCTTTACAGCCCTCTCTAAGTGGTTTACAGACTCAGCATATTTCCCCCAACAATTTGGATCCTCATTTTACCCACCTTAGAAGGATGGAAGGCTGAGTCAACCTTGAGCCTGGTGAGATTTGAACTGCCAAATTGCAGGCAGCCGGCAGACAGCAGAAGTAGCCTGCAGTACTGCACTCTAACCACTGCGCCACTATGGCTCATATATGATAAAAGTAATTGGATAATGAAACTATCCAATTGATACTGAGGATCTGGAAGACCCTCCCACTGAAGACTGACACTCTAGTTCTAGATTTCCTTCACTGAAGATGAAGTCTGTCTGGGGGCAAAACCACCCCTACCAGGGGGAAACAACAGATACTTGCTGAGGGCAGGAATGGGAAACACTTGATGGACTGCCATGAGTTTTCTACATGCCTTGGGTCTCTTAAAATGTTGTCTGAAATGTGACAGAAGAAACATGATTGCCAAGAGCAAGATTTACCTCTTAGTCCAATCATGATGGAGGGAGTGTCATCTTCTTTGCCTTAGGCAAAACATTTATCTTGGCCAGGCCTTGATTTGATGGGCTTATGACTAAGATCCTTTTTCATTCTTTTCAGCTGAGATTTAGTTTGATTCAGATCAGGTTACGCATACAAAAATACCAAGCCTTTGTTCATACTAAATGTATAGAACTAACATAAGTAGAATACATATGGAGTACACAAAGCCACCTTCAGGATGATTATGGGATGCTCTAGCCTCAAAAAGTCTGGGAAGTTATTGTCATGATCAGGACTAAAGGAAAAATAACTAATAAAACTGTTTGGCCTAATAAAATGGTTTCATAGATGCTTTAATGTTTAGCCAAATGGTTTAAAATATACAAATAACTTACTAGGAGACTGAAATTGCAAAATCAGGGTCTAGTTCCTGGAAATGAGGAAGTTGATCCCTGATAGTTACTGAAAGCTTGCTGATTGAAATAAAGGCTAAATGTGGATTTGGGTGAACTACGTTGCTAAGGGGCACTGTTATCCTTTTCATATAAACATAATATAAGCTTTTGCCTTACTCCCTCTCGATAGACACAACCTTCTATTCCAGGGGTGTCAAACTCAGTTTCATTGAGGGCTGCATTAGGGTTGTGTTTGACCTCTGGGGGCCAGGGTGGACCGAATCAGGGTGGGTGTGGCCAGCTCAACATCACTCGTGTTGGGGCGCCTGTAGAGGCCCAAGCGCTCTGCCAGCGAAAACGGGCTCCCGAGCTCCATTTTCAGTTGCAACGGCCTCCTGCAACCCTCTGTCAGTCCTTCACTGTTTCCAGGGCAGCCCCATGGGCCAGATCTAAGCACCCAAATCCGGCCCCTGGGCATTGAGTTTCACACCCCTGTTCTATTCTGTCTCCTGAGCAGTTCAATAAACTTGGGTCAAGGAGATTGTGTGGTCGTACTTATCCATTGGGTCAGGGGTTTTCCTCTTCAATGGGCAAGTCCCATTTCACAGTTTGTTAATTTTTCACATTACTCATGTGAATGGTGTAAAAGTTACTGGGCATTCATCCCTTGGACTCTTCTAACCTCCTCCTTTTGACTGATTCCCCCTCCAGCCCCACCTCCATCCAAGAACAGTGTGAATGACAAAGTCTGGCATTTACTCAGAGTACGACAAGCACATTCTATGTCTACATTTGAATTGATCACCTTAATAATGATATGTGTGACGAAGAATGGAGGGTAGAGCCTTTCAGATTTAGACTGGTGGGAGGAATATCTTTCAATTGTCAGTCCACCAACATAAAGGTTGTGCACAAATCTATTCATGTATAAACTGCTATTTTCACTTGCTGCTGCTACTTCTAGATAGCTTACACAAATCTTACTCCTTCGCACAGGCCATCTGAATTAATGTTTGTGCAGACAACTTCCATCAGAGGTGTGGACTTTATGACTCTGAGCAAGAAGAATTAGCACATAAATACACACACATGGACATACTCATTTCCTCTACAGCACGTCTCTCCCTTTCTTAGCCCAATCACCTAGCAATCACCCCTAATTCTGCAGTCCTGATACGGTTTGCCCACATTGTTTTAATTTACACCCAGCTCACAGTTTTCCCAGCTAGTTATATCAAATGTCCTAATTGAACACAAATGCTTTCTGAGCTTTTTCTCTTGTCGAAATGAAAATTAGCTGTGTCTGGATTTTGAAAGACAATCTGAAGCACAAACATTTAGTGTGCTAATCAAATATATTGGTGGGGTGGGAGTGGCCTGTGTTGATGACTTGGCTGGAAAGTCTATATCAGGAGTGTGAAACTCATGGCTCACGGCCCGGATGCGTCATGCACTGGCCACGCCCACCCTCTGTTTAGTGAAGGGTGGGAAAGTCACAATATGTCATGTGATGACAATATGGCACCATGAGTTTGATACCCCTGGTCTATATTGTATCTAAAGTATAATTTTACTGTTGATTAAATTTGTTTTTGTTATGTACATATGCAGCTTATTGGCTACATAAATTCAATCTTAACAGCTTTTTGACATTATATATCTCCATAATATATAATTCTACATCTATTAATAGCCCATGGTGAAAGGGGCAACATCACACATTTAACCTAGCCCCCAAAGAAAAGATGCTTATATCACATCTTGATTAAGTGTTATTCACAACTTCTATTCAGCATAATTAATACAATGGAAAACCTCCAGCACTTGTGAAGAATCTTCTTAGTAAAGATCTTTTCAATTATTAATGATGCAATGCTCAGAATATTTAATTTATTTACCAAATGTATGTCATATCTCCATGCATATAGAATTCTATACAATATGCCACTAGTTATGGTAGAAATGGTTTATGTGACTTTGGGATCAGGCATATGCACCAAGACAAATTCCTTGTGTGTCCAATCACACTTTGACCAATAAAAAATTTCTTTTCTATTCTATTCTATTCTATTCTATTCTATTCTATTCTATTCTATTCTATTCTATTCTATTCTATTCTATTCTATTCTACTCTACTCTACTCTACTCTACTCTACTCTACTCTACTCTACTCTACTCTAATATTTATCTCAGCTCCCCTTATAATGAGGTTTACCCTATTCATGAAGACATACCGGTAACTGCATAGTTTTATTTGTTGAAGTAAGCTCCCACAATTAGGTTGATTTGGGAATATCTGAATATCTAGAAATATTAGGATTCTCCTGTAACTATTTTATACCACTTTCAGTATGGTCCAGTTATGTCCATATGATGACTTCATCTCAAGGAACAATCAGTACTGACATCAAGAGAGAAGCCAACAAATGTGACTAGCCCCAATTCTAAGCCAAAGCCTGCTAAAAGCTTTGTTACAGCAGTGTTTTAAATAGCTCTGTGCTTTTCACAACTTTAGGCAATGTACCATATGAAAATTCGTAGGGATGACAATGTATGTAGTTCAACAGCTATGTTTTCATTCATCAGCAAAGGATGACACTCCGGTGGGATTTAAGAGCAAGCTGTCAGCTGTCCAGGGTACTGAAATGCTGGTTCTAGGTTGCCCTTCTAGAATTTTTAGAGATGTGCAATTGTCCCTGAACAATCTAAGGCTCCCCAAACCTTCTGTATGGCCCCTTCAAAAAGTTTCCATCAATTTTCAGTGTGATAGAATTAGGAATATTTATTAAATCCACATATTTAATAACTACGTGAATTGTATTTAATTAATGCAATTTAAATTATAATACCTTACATTGAATTTTTCTTCTGCTCCATGTACTTGGTGTAGTGACGTCTCCAGATTACCAATAAGCCAAATGCTTCTCTTAAGGTTGAAACCAGCATTCACCCTGTTTTAGATTGTATTCCTTTTCCTTGAATGGTCCTTGTTTGCCTTCTGTGATCTTTGCAGATTTGACTCTGTATAATTGATTAATACATTTTGTATCCACTCAGAATTGTTTATCAGACAGATATGCTTCTTCTGCAGGGCACTATTTCTTTAACTGATTCCCCCCCCTCCCCTGAATCTTTAGTTTTAATAAGGTTTCCAAGGCATTTATAAAATTATATTAGTCCCTCCTTCCTAATTCATAATATCAAAGTCATAACATAAAAAGAAAAGGGAGTGGGAGGTTGGAATATATGTGTGCATGAATTTTTTCTTCTTGTATTTTTTTTAAAATATTCATCAATTTGGAAAAGGGACAAATGTTATTTTACAGAGTGGAATGTACATATGGAAGTAAATCGTAAAGTGAAGTTGCTAATTCTTACTATAGTATTTGCACATCCTGTTATTGTGCTATTCTAAGACATTGTTCCTCGAGTTTCTCAAAAAATCAGCACTTATATTGTTTATTTGAAACTTGGAGTTGAGCATTTTTATTTCTCTGAGCATTGATAAGTAGTATTTCCATTTGATTTGCCATAATAATTTGTTTTTGTGTGTGTGTAGATTTTACTTTTATACTACTTGCATTTTATTTTTCCTAATTATGGCCCACATAATGCCTAATGGATCCAACCTTGGGCAATGTATTTGTGTGTACACACATACAGACACACAAACACACATAGAAGAGATACAAAGGCATATTTCCATTCATGCATATTAAAAAAAATGTTCTTTGGTCTTTCTGAGTAGATGCTTTCCTGGCAACATAGCCATTCAGAACAGTGAGTGGAGAGAACAAACACATTGGGGGGAAAAACAGCTGTCCCAATAAAGAGAAAAAGCAAGCTATTGCGGTAAAGGTTTATTTGGCTTCTGATAAATGCAGCAGGGTTGTAAGTGAATACAAGTAAGGGAGAGATTCTAGAAATGATTTAGGCAAAGTAATAGAATTGGATTGGCTGGATGTGTTCTGACCTAGGCTTCCTTAGAAACTATAAAGCACAATCTTAGCTCCGCAAAACCTCTTTTATTTATAAGACTGTAAATTACTTTCATTTACAAGTCCGCAAGGCTTGATAAACAGTCTTTGAGAGGAAGGTTATCAGCACCCACCTATCTCATGTGGAACGCTGCCAGATAGCTAATTTCCAGACACAGGGCAAGGCCAAATTTGGCACAGCATCACAAAAAGAATTTTCAAATCTTGAATTAGCCAGATGAACTAATTGCTTCCTGCAAAAGCTCATGTCTTGTTCGCTTCTTCTTTTATGTCTTATGGGAGGGGCCAATCATCTCCAAGCCTTACTCCCAAGTCGACCCTGTTTTCTTAATTGTTCTTGTGGTCTGGCAGCTCTGCGCATGCACACACTGGGAACAGGCTGCTGCTGTTCTTCTGCCTCGCTGCTGTCAGACTCCGGAGGCTGCACATAACTATCAGATGGCCTTGGCCCTCTCTCTGCCTCCGATGCAGAGCCCTCATCCGAGCTTTTCCCAGCCCTCAAGACTGGCCCAAGTTCCTTCCCAACCTCCTGTCTGACTCTGCTGCCAGCTCTGCTGGCCGTCGGCGGGCCACAATAGGATGGGTTTTACTCCTCCCCACCATAAACTGCATCTTGGTTGCCTCCACACAAGCCAGGACTTGTCAATCACATCCTCCCTTACCAACAGAAACTTATGAAAACAAAAGATGGAAGAGAATGAAAAGTAATTCAAGCGATCTGTAAACCATTTTTAATTCCAGATAGGACACTGCAGGGAGGATCCTTAAAGCTGTATTATTTGCTTTCTGTTTTGCCCAGTAAGAAAAAAAAAATAAGATTCTGCGATATACAATTTTTGTTCCAGCATTTTGCGTTCTCATCAATGTGAGTAATGTTCCCGAAGCGTCCTGGGTGAGGGGATGCATATGCTATTTTCCCCATGTGTTGTTTTATGGCTTCATTTAATCACTTAGCCTAATTGCACTGTTTGCCAGAGAGCTCAAAGAGCAATAGGACTAAGCAGGCTTTGCTCCCAGACATAATTTATTGCAGACAAATATCAGCGTAAAAACACATGAAACAGAAATGCTATCTGGGATGGTAGAGTACCGATTTTAAAAAGTGGTTACATTTCAGAGCCTTTTCTATGTCAGGCGATCGCTTCAGACATAATGCTATGAACAAGCTTTAATTCTGCATTTCCCCTCTCTTTCTTTCTATGTACAGGGAAATTGAAAACATCTGCTTCTCCTGTAGAATGAAATAAAAGCCAGTGTTTATTCTAATCATCGCTATCTAAAAGTCAAGAAATATCTATCAGGTTTGCCTGTATCAGTCAGAATTCAAACTTTCAAATATCCATACTTTCGTTAAACAGTTTAAACATTTTTTTTTAATTGAAAAGTTTTACAAACAAAATTTCCAAACATTTTCTCCCCCGCCCGCCCCCAATCCCCCCTTCCCAACCCCCCTCCCTCATCACATTTTTAATAAACAGATTTACATTCATTTTTACTTTTCCCTTTTTTCAGTTTTTTGGTTTTTTCGGGGCTGCTCTTTTACCCCTTCCTTTTATTCCAACCTTTCTTCCACTACTCCACTAATGTTTAAACTTAACAGTTTAAACATTAAATTACATGAAACAGTTTGCATTCAGTCTCCTATACAGTTTTCCTAAAACACATGTTTTCCTCGTATATACAGAGAAAAAGATCACCGTAAGAGAAATTACGTACAATTGTGTTTCTTTTTTTGTACAAACTTTATTAAATTTTCAAAACATTCATTAAAAACAATTAAAACTATAATAAAATATTCATATACATAAAACATGTCTTATATTTAACTATTCATTTCTATTCTATTCTATTCTATTACCTTTCTATATATATTTTTCTTTTCTATACCTTATATATTCTAACCTAATCCCACGTTCATCTATCTGACGGTGAAGTCATTATTGGTATTTCTATAAATCAGGCATGGAAATATACTAGAACTTGTCATTTCTAGATTTAGAACTCACTGTTAAAGAAGAAAAAAAAAAGAAAGTAGGTTTCAATGCCCATCGAAATTGTACTAAATATTTCCTTATCCACTTTCTTTTCGCTTAGTCCAATTATACCACTTATCCCATGTGTTTCTATTCATATATTAGTTCTGGATGTATAGATTAGCTCACTTTGCTAAAAATGCATGGCAGAAAATTATTCAACCTCCCTGGATATAAATGAGAACCTCATTCTGATTTGATATCCTGGTTTATAATCTAAAAACAAATCACATTTCCCTCACTTGAAACATAAGAAAAAGTTCTTTTTAGATAAGTAGAGGAAACAGAAGTTTCCTGGACATATAAAAGGGACAAGATGTGGATGTTATACATGCAAAATACTTGCAAGGGCTTGTTCCTGGAAAATTAAACCATGGTTTCATGTTACATACGAAATGAGCTTGCTGAGTTGCGCTGAGAAAAAAAGAATATTTTTTACATCATGATAGAACTGTCACTGTTTGAACTTAAATATCCTATTGCTACAGTGATCACATCTAACTACAGCTGATGTAACATCTTTATAGGAAGACAAAAGTATGACATAGAAAAAAATTACAATGCATATTGTTTATTAACTTTGCTTTCCCAAAGTGCCTTGCAGCAAGATAGACGGGCAAGACAACCATCCCAAAAGTTATCTGTGTTTTACAAATTTCCTTATCCCATAAAAGATACATATATATTCCCTCAAGTGGAGAAGGTGGTTTTTTTCTATGGGTACTATCCAACCATCACAAATTTTACAAGGAAATAACAATTCCTGCTTGATATCACACCTGGATTGATCCTTCCTCAACAATAGATCATTCAAACCCAGGTATAGCATACCTGATTATTTGAAATAAATTATTTTCTCCAAAATAAATAATCTAGAAATCCTAGGTGTAAAGAAATCACATGACAACATTTGAATACACCTGTCTTTTTAGTATTGCAGAAAACATAGATTTCTCTCCCTCACTCTGTGCTTCTTTATTCAGTCACAATGTGTTATTCTTGGAATTTTAGTGTCTGTATATCAGGGGTGAAATCCAGCAGGTTCTGACAGGTTCTGGAGAACTGGTAGTGGAAATTTTGAGCAGTTTGGAGAACCAGCAAATACCATCTCTGGCTGGCCCCAGAGTGGGGTGGGAATGGAGATTTTGCAGTATCCTTCCCCTGCCACGTCCACCAAGCCACACCATGCCCACCAAGCCACACCCACAGAACCGGTAGTAAAAAAAAATGGATTTCACCACTGCTGTATATCCATATGACATTGTAAATATTTCTATGTTTCTATCATCTCTTTTTTTCTTTTCAAGGAAAAAAATAATTAAAAACAAAACAGAGTAAATAATGATGTCTTTTCATTGGCACTAAAGGCACTAGTTATGAAAGCAACTGGCAACGACCAAAACATTGAATTTGCTGCTAGAGATCAATATATGATTTGCAAAAGAGCAATTTTGCTGGATATCTGGTTGATGTAAAGGCAAAAAGAGAAAATATAAGACGTTAAGAAGGTAATCTCTTTTCTCCTGCATATTTCCTTTTTAATTAAGAACAATAGAAGGTAATTACTAAAAGTCCTAATACCATTATTTTAGAAATATTTTTCAGTAAAATCTTTCCATACATTTTCAATTAAATATTCCTTGGTTCTAGAAAGAATTGCTTTGCTTCCAGCTAGTATTCTGATTTAGGAACGGTGTAGTGATGAAAGATTATAGCTTGAGACATTTTTTTTAAAAAAGCAATCCTAATATAAACCCATCGTCTATTTTTCCCACTTTACGTGGGAGTGTAGACATCAAAATAATTTATATAACTTATGTAAATATATAAAGAATCATTACTGGAAAAAGTTGCTTTTATTATTCTAGCTGAACATTTTATGAATTACTGCTTTTAGATTTACACACTGCCCTTTTAAAAGATAGAATCGATATTGAAAATTATATAAACAGATTGTTTTGCTTTGTCATTTTTAAAGGCTAGTTTATAAAGCCATTTCCTTAATAATAATTTCTCATAGCCTTCAGAAGGAAACATTTCCCCTTCACCAGATACTAGCTTGGTTTATCATACCACTTGGACAGGAACTGCATAATGCTAACTTTGATGTAAAATTCCAGTGGAAAGTAAACTGGATTATCAAACACCTGGATTCTGAAAAAAATATATCTGACCTGACACAAAAATTAGTGGGTTTTGATGCCAGCCACCAGTGTTGGAAAACTCTGAGTAGGATTTGCACCGGGGTGGGTTCTAATTTTTTTTACTACCGGTTCTGTGGGAGTGGCTTATTTTGTGGGTGTGGCTTGATGGTCATGTGACAATTATTTAGGATTTTGCAGAGGTACTGGTCTACCAGGCTTTTAACTGCTTGCAGAGCTATACCGATCTACCCATTTATTTTTTGCAGGCACTGGTCTACCCATTTATTTTTGCAGGCACTGATCTACTCATGTATTTTTGCATCTACTCATGTATTTTTGCAGGCACTGGTCTACCCATTTATTTTTGCAGGCATTGGTCTACTCATTTGTTTTCTTTTACCACTGATCAGCTGTAGGGCGGCCCTTTGAAGCCCTGCAGCAAGAGTTTAAACAGTTTTTTTCCCCTCTAGCCATCAGGAGGCAGCAATAGATTGGGGATGGCACCAAATGAAAGGTAAGAATAACGTGGGGGGTGGGTCATATCGTCACTACTACCAGCTCGGGAGAACCGGGCCGAACCGGGAGGAACCTACCACTGATTTGCACCTTGCACAACATCTGTCAGCATTCTTGGTTTGAATGGGGCAGGGTATCCTCCACCTAATGTGACTGTAGTGCTCTTCATAACACTGGATCATATGATGATTAGCTGCCATTTGAGACCTTATATGGAAGAAAAGCAGAATTTTCTCCAGCTAACAAATACCCCACTTAATTAGATAAATGGCCTAAATATTAATAATACACAATTATTCCATTCTCATGAACTAACATATTTCAAAACATAACCTAGAACTTATATATAACTTATTGAATTATCCATACCTTACAAAATTGACTACATATTTCCATCATAAGTGTTCCATTACGTTTATTAATATTAGTATCACGTGCTCCTTTTATACTGTATATTTTTTATTATTGTTATCCGTGTACTCTATGCTGTATAGTAAGTAAGTAAGTAAGTAAGTAAGTAAATATCATACCACATATGCAACTATGTTGCTGTCCTTTCAAGCAAGTTCTCATCTGTCATAATCTATGGTTCATTACTGCTACAGGCAGGTACACTCCACAATATATTAAACTATAGACAGCTTGCAGCCTGCTTTTTAGTGGGACCAGGTTGGGGATCCATGAAGGGGCACTTGAAAAATGCAGCGGTGATGTGGGGTCTGCTAAAGGACATATAATCCCTGGCCTCCTCTTTCCTAGCTTTTGTGAGGAATGAGAGGTAATTATATTACTGTCTCTCATTATAGCAATAACTAGGCTCACATTTTGTAGGGTATTAGGTTATACTAACTAAGCATGCCTATAATCTTGGATTGCTGCTCTTTCTTTGGCTACCTTCCTGTGCCGCTATTCTTCCAGATTCACTGAAATTAGTTCTTCTAGAACAGGAGTGTCAAACTCAAGACCCGTGGCTGGATCTGGCTTGCGGGGTGCTTAGATCTGGCCTGTGGGGCCGCCCTGGAAACAGCAAAGGGTTGGCCCACGGTGCCTCTGCCAGCAAAACAGAGCTCGGGAGGGCCATGTTTTTGTTGGCAGAGTGCTCAGGCCACCACAGGCGCCCCTGACACGAGTGACATTGAGCTGGCCACGTCCACACTGGCTACACCCACTCCAGTCCCCTGAAGTCAAACACAACCCTGATAAAGCCTTCAATGAAATCGAGTTTGACACCTCTGTTCTTGAAGGTTCAGTAAAGCAAGCAGAAGAAAAACATTCTCCTGATTCGGGTATCTTTTGTTTGATCTATGTTCGTTAAGCTTTTAATTTTAATATTCTATGATGGGCAAGTTCAGCCAGTGGGATAAGAATTATTTCTATTAAGTTTATTTTGTTGTGAATCCCACATCCCATTTTTTGTGGGGTTATGCACAAAATGAGAAGATTAAGAATCAATATCAGATAATTTGATAATTTGGATAAAATAACGACAAATTTTGTGTGGGAAGGGAAAAAATCAAGAATAAAATTGAATATATTACAAGATGACAAAATTAGAGGCGGATTTGGTTTCCCGGCATGGCAAAAATACTATAAGGCTGCAAGCTTATTAGGGATTAAGGAATGGATAACCCTGGATAACCAAAGACTGTTAAATCTGGAAGGACATGATCTAATGAAGGGATGGTATGCTTTTATTTGGAATTCTGGAAATAAAATATATAAACATTTCAACAACCACACTATTAGGAAATCCTTAATCAATACATGGCAACAAATTCAACATAAACATTACATAAAAATTCTTGGTTGGTTATCGACAATAGAAGCAATTACTCACCCCAATATACTATCAAAACAAAAAATATTAAGATATAGAGAAATACTGGATATGCAGGGGAAATTAAAAACTAGGGAAGAACTAAAAGAACAAGGAATAGCAATAGACTGGTGGCCCTACTCACAAATAAAAATAAGATATAGGAAGCATCAGGAGGAGGGAGGAATAGATTTAAAACAAAATCGATTAGATAAATTATTAGAATCTAAAGAAGGGAAATTAATTTCGCAAATATATAAATATCTACTCGAATATGATTTGGCAGAAGAATTGGTTAAAAGGCAGATGATAGCGTGGCCGAGGAATATTGGCCACAGTATACAGCTGGAAGAATGGGAAAGAGCATGGGAAAATAACTACAGCATGACAAAATCGGTGGCCTACAAAGAAGATCACTATAAAATGTGGTATCGATGGCATCTGGCCCCCGCAAGATTAGCGAAAATGTACCCGAACGTAAACCCGACTTGTTGGAAATGTAAAGAAGCACAAGGAACTTATTACCATGCTTGGTGGCTCTGCCCAGAAATTAAGAAATATTGGAATAAGATAAAAACATGGATAATTGAAATAACAGATTATGAAATTGAATTAGAACTCAAAATTTTTTTATTAGGCATGATTAAAAAGAATATTAGAAGTGATATAAAATATTTAATACTGCACATAATTACTGCGGCAAGATTAGCATTAGCACAACTTTGGAAAATAGATCGATTGCCAACTGATCAGGAGTTAATACAAAAAATATATACATGCGCAGAAATGGACAAACTAACTTTAGAGTTACAGGATAAGGAGGACTCAAAATATTATACAATATGGAATAGATGGTATCAATGGATAAACCAGAGAAAGGGAAATGGGTAGAGACGGAATTTAGAAGAAATCAATATAATCAAAAACAGCACTGTCAGAGGAATAAAAAACGAAATATGCCACGGTATGTCGGCATATATGTATATATGTATATATAACAGAAATTAGTTAGCAGGTGAAGTTGTGTACTGTATATGTAAATTTGTCTCTTGATTAAGAGAAACTTGTATGTTTTAAATGTTTTTATTAATGAATAAAGTTTTGTTTTTAAAATTAAAAAAAAAGAATCAATATCAGAGGTATGTTTCAGCAGGTACTGACCAGTTCTCAGGAACAATTAGCGGAAATTTTGAGTAGTTTGGAGAACTGGTAAATACTACCTCTGACTGGCCCCATCCCCATCTATTCTCTGCCTCCCGAGTCCCAGCTGATTAGGAGGAAATGGGAATTTTGCAGTAACCTTTCCCTGCCATGCCTGCCAAGCCACGTCCACCAAGCCATGCCATGCCATGCCACGCCAACCAAGCCACACCCACAGAACCGGTAGTAAAAATTTTTGAAATCCACCACTGATCAATATAGCTATGCCCTTCTAAAGTGCTACTCATGCTTGACTTCCAATGAGGATTCATGACAAACTAGACATCTCTGAAGAGGAAGAGATGGCATTACGGTGAGATTGGCAGATAAAAGGAGAGATAATGAGGGCACCCATTTGTACTCTGGACAGCTGCAGAGGTTTTTGCAGTCAGCTCATGAGTTAGTAGTTGGGAGTTGAGGGATATCCACCAATCTCACAGCCTCAATGAAGATTTTTGAATACAGAGTTCTGCCAAGACTCATTTCTTAATCACTTTTGGAAATAGTTTCTTAACTGCTTTTCAACTAATAAGAACCCCTCGATTGTCAGATTTTGCAATAATGCCTAGGAGATCCTTAGAATTTAATTCTTAGCAAAAGAAGTTTTAAAGATAAAAATTTTAGGGAGAGAGGGGAATAAACAGCAAAAGAGCAATTAGAATACAAACAGATTAAGGGTCCAGGTGGATTTAAAATAAGATTTTGAAATTAATTATAAGCATTCTTCCTGTGAAAACATTCTGTTGTGAATTCCTAAAATAAAACATGTAAGACAAGAATTTGAATGTTGGACACTAGAGGACACCCAGAGGAACTAAAGATTACAATTAAAGGAGAAGAACATTTGAATTTGATGTATTAACATAGAATGGACCAAAATATCTTAACATTGGATGTATTAAAAGATATTTTTATACAATGATCCCAGAAGTTAATCTTAGAAATGTCTGCCATTATGGATAGTTTGAGTTCAAAATATTTTATGGAAAATGAACACATTTTCCTGGATAACACTGAGACTGTGTGGATTTAAAGATGACAAGCTACAAAAACGATATGGGAAAAAGATGTTATCCTAGATATACAAATAAAACAGATGATATTTTAATAATTAAAAGGGATACACAAATAGCATGCCAAAAGACAGACTTGAATAACATTCTTAGATTTACAAAGGAGTGTTGTTAAACTTCTGAAGAATTTTGTGAGAAACAACAAAATTAAAATGCTTTAAAAAATTAAAGAATATATTGTTAAAAGTAAAAGGAAGAAATATAGAGCAGGTTTATTTGACCAGGGTTAAAATAGATATGTTGTTATTTTTTGTAACTTTTAATTGACTTAATTCTGACTATGACTGAATGAGGAGGAATTTTTAAGGAATTAATTTTAAGAATCTGGTTATTGATAAGAAAAGAGGTATGGAATAAAGAGACAATTTATTCCATATCTCTTTAAGAGAAGATAATAATTGTTAAATTGTTAATACTTGCTGTGATGAAAGGGGAAGTCCTTTTATATATTTCTTCTTCTTTGCTTTCTTTGTTTTTAATTTTTTACTTTCTCTTTCATTTTTTCCTTGCACTTTCTATTTTTAATCCTTTTAGTTTCTGAAGTTTGTATTAGTTTTTATCTGTTTAACTGCAATGTTTAATAAAACTATTATATTTTTTAAAAAGAAAATATTGCGCATGAAGCTCCTAATAAATAACTGGATTTCTTTTGAAGCTTGGCTCGAGACTCATGATTTAATTAGGGCATCCGTTGGAACCCTGACAGCAAGCCAGCTCTGACCTTATGTAATTTATGCAGCCCCAGAGTGCCCTGACCAAGGGACTGGCAGGCTGCAGCTGCTGCTGGATACTATCGGTCCCCACATGCTTGGCAGCTCTTGTTTGTGCACTAGGGGGTGGGACACCAGTGATGAAATCCATGTTTTTTTACTACTGGTTCTGTGGGCATGGCTTGGTGGGCGTGGTGTGGCTTGGTGGGTGTAAAAGGGAAGGATACTACAAAATCCCCATTCTCACCCCACTCCTCGGGGAAGGATAATGCAAAATCTCTATTCCCACCCCACTCTGGGGCCAGCCAGAGGTGCTATTTGCTGGTTCTCCAAACTACTCAAAATTTCCACTACCGGTTCTCCAGAACCTGTCAGAACCTGCTGGATTTCACCCCTGTGAGGCACCCAGCTGGCACGATGAACCTGAAATGGTGTTTCTCTGAAAATAAGCCCTGGTGCTTATTTTGAGGCCCAAAAGAAAATAAGTCTGGGTCTCATTTTCAGGGAAACATGGTATTTATAATCTCTACATGTGTCATGTGAAAACAACCAGGTTTACATGTGAAGGTTCGAAATTATTGTTTTATTGGTTAAGTCTTCTCAGACTAATGACTGAGAAGACTCACAAGATTCTTCTCACAAGAATCTTCTCAGACTAATGATTTGCACCTGGACAAACCTAGATAAGGGTCAGCAGCACACAAGGATGGTTGAACTTCATCCTCTTGTGACTACATAGAGCAGGGGTCTGCAACCTTAAACACTCAAAGAGCCATTTGGACCTGTTTCTCACAGAAAAGAAAACACCGGGAGCCACAAAACCCTTCCCGTGCCTGACTATTTCTTGAGCAGTCACAAAACTAGCATATGTAGTGAATTAAACATTCTCTTTTCTTCTGAAACTTTTCTTTTCTTGGATTTATCCATGGTTGGCCTACCGGGGATTGAAAAGCTCAATAAATTGCCTACCAGTGGGTGTCACACATTGGTGGTTGTGATGCATATTTTGAGTGACAGGGAGCCGCAGCATAGGGGTGAAAGAGCCACATGCAGCTCCAGAGCCGCAGGTTGCTGACCCCTGACATAGAGACTCTAAATTAATGCCCTACTGGACTCCTACTCCTGGCTCTCCAATCTCTATACTGCAACATTGCCTCTTCAAATAAACCAAATCAGCTATCACTACAGAAGACATTCTGTCTTATTACCTGACCAATGATCTTCAGGATTCACATTAATCACAGCCTACAACCAGAGACTAACATTTATAGTAGTGGTTATTTTTTCATCCTCTCTGAAGTATGAAAAACAAAGGACTATTTAATTGACTTAGAGAAGGAGGTTTTGGTTTTTTTCATGCCTTCTATATAACTTAAAGGTAGGCAACAAAAAGAAATGAACTCCTTTGCATTTGATCTTTCTGCTTTTCTCATTAAAAAATTAAATTAAAAATAAAACAAAGTGCTGCCCATGTTGGCAACGCCTTATTTTTGAACACCTTCCAGGAAAAACTTCTAGCTGTTGGTTTTCGTCCAGTCGGTACCATTCCAGGAGATTTCAATATTCAGCAACACTTTCTTCCACATTTCCTCTGCCACTTGAAGCCGCATTCACAAGAGCTATTTAAGCAACAGAGATACAACGTTTGAAAAGGGTGAAAGAATCATTGCCAAAAGCCATCTAAATTACTAATTTTCTCTAAGCATGTGCAGAAATGGCTCCAAAAAGAAGTGTTTATTATCATTTTTGAACCTGTGCAGAAGTTTTGTTTTGGATTAGCTCTACAGTCATTTCCCCTCCTTTCTTTTATGTCTGCTACAGTAGCTGTTCATCTAAACAGACTTCCTTCAAATACATTTGGTGGATAGTATTATTTCCTACAAATCTCAAATGGTAACATACATAACGGGTTGCATACATTTGCGAATTTTAATGAGCTGTTCTCATTCTAAGCTTCTTACCATATATATGCAAATTATAGTCAGGTGCTGCCAGCAACCTAGAGGCAAACTATACTTTGAGTCAAACAGCAAATTGCATTCTGCAAGTCTGTCGAATCTTTAAATTTAAAACACCTAAACTTTAAAGAAGAAAACAAATCCAGACCAACCTCTTCGAAATCTTCCTTGGCTTCATATTTGGAGGTGGATAATTCTTTTATAAGACAGTGTGCCTATATTTAAAAAGTTAGGGAACGTATCTGACATTTTGCTGTGCATCTTTGTGTCATTATCCATTTCCTTGGTCCTCCAGCATTTTCTTCCTTCCGTCACTGGAAGTAAAGCAGTCACATAGAATTACAAAGCAAACTCCTGCCTGTGGAAGAAGGAATGTGATTTTCTGCAGCACAAAATCTGGTGTAAGGGAGAATAAATTCTAGATATATTCTTGGATCATCAAAGTGAAATAAATTGGAAAAAAAAAGTGCTGAATGCCTGATTTAGGGGGAAAAAAGTGGTTGATGTCAAAAGACCTGAAGAGACAGGCAAAGCTTTTTTTAGCACGACAAAGTCAGTGCCCATGAATTACATTGCCATGAAATGTTGGAAGCAATTATAAGCAATTTCCTTAAATATAGAGCTGAGCAGCAAGAAAGAGTTTAGATATCTTTGGCATTTTGCTTCTGAGATACGTCCGTAACAAAAGCATAGAATGCCATTTGACTCCTGATAGGATTATTGTAGTTAGGAGGGGTTTTCTTTATTTTTCTTTTTTTATTAGTTTATAATATAAAATACAAAAATACAAAAACAATCAGTCAGAAAAATAGGAGAAGGAAAAGGGAAGGGAAGAGTATAGAAGAGAAGGGGAAAAGAAAGGAAAGATTTGTTTTGATGCAAATAAGATAGTAACATCAACTTTTTATTTTTACATAATAATATAAACTAGCCATTTCTACATCAACAATTCTATCTAATTGGTAAAGCCCAAAATCAAACTTTCATTTTTTTTAAAATCACAAAGTCCAGAAACAGTTTCCAAGTAGAGACAAAAATAGTTATGTTTTTTTTTCTTTTAACAAAATAGTCAACTATTCTTCTTTGTCATTGCTGAAAATAAGGTATCTTGAACTGGACTTTCATTTTCACTTATTTCATTTCATTTTCATTTAATTAGATTTGTATACCGCCCTACTCCTGAAAGACACAGGGCGGTGAACAGGCACAAGATAAAATACATAAATACATAAAAGTTAAAACATAATTAAAACCAAATTAAACAATTTAGCCCGCGACAGTTAAAAATCCCAATAATTTAAAACGAATTAAAATTTCACTTTAGAAAATTTAAAAGATCTTTAAAAGAAAGAAAGAAAGGGGGAGAAAGTTAGGCCAAGCTGGCATGCTGGAATAGGAGGGTCTTAACAGCACAGCGGAA
>WNWU01000007.1:27924505-27949726 GCA_012654045.1 Ptyas mucosa
AACAAATTGGCCAACTTAAATAGCTCCAAAATTATCACTGTCACTTTGAATAAGTCCTAATTGGATCAGGACAGCAATACGACGCAGGCTCCCAATTTTTTACCGTCAGCATACAATGCTGCAGATAGCAGAGTGGTACGGTGGCCTAGAGGTGGAGTTCTCGCCCTCACAATCAGGAGGCTGTGGGTTCGATCCTAAGTAGAGGCAGATATTTCTCGCTTTGGGCACACTGAGAATATATCTGCTGAACAAAACTACACATTGGTGACAAGAAGGGCATCTGGCCAGTAAACACTCTGCTATCTCTATTCAGTTGCCCAGACTCCACCCTGCAAGGGATTATGGGGTCATTAAAAGAAGAAGAAGAAAAAGATGATGATGATGATGATACAATGCTGCAGATCTCTTGATCAGAGGGATGTTAATGCAGGCAGGAACAGCTTTTGAAGATTTGGTTGCAGCACCTCTTGTCATGGGACCTCTCCGTGAAGTCCAATGGATCCACTTTGAGAATGTTCCCTTAAAGACATGGTTGTTCTTTCAATTGTTGGCCTAGGTAGTTGGAGCCTCTCTAGAATATATATATATGCTCATCATGTTGATCAATTCTACCAAGTGATTATTAGTATGGTCATATGTATTTGGTATATTTTTTGTTTGGTTTCATGCTGAGAGGCACCCTGAGTCATTTGCAGTAAGGCAGTGTCCAAGTGGAAGAGAGCTGAACAGGTTGAATTCTGAGAGATCCAACAGACAGAACGTTTATCTCATCCCTTCTAAACGTTCTTCTGTTCTTGCACTCTGTCTCTTGCTTTTTTCCATTACTATTTTTTTTAAAATATACTTTATTATCTTTCTACAAAGTATCAAATATGAAGAACAAAAAAGTGAATTAAAAAGGAAAACATAGAGAAGGGAAAAGTGCAAGGGAATAAAGAAAAAGAAAGAAAAAATAGAAGGAAAGGATAACTTCCAACTTTCTTCGATATAGTTACATCAGTGGTGGGTTTCTACTGATTTGCTCCGGTTCAGGTAAACCCATAGTGGCGGTGGCCGGAGGCTCTGCCCATCTGCCTGGAGGTTATCACGGATGCATGCACACGCACTCACAGTTTTAAGCCGGTAGCAAAGGTAAGTAGAACTCACTACTGAGTTACATGTATGAGATATATTAATCTTATGACTTAAAATTCAATAATACATGTTATTTCTATAATCATAAATAATTCATCAAATTTAATTCCAAGAGAGCATTTATTTCAATTTCCAGCAAAACGTCCAAAAGTATCAATAAAGGACAATATTTGTAGCTCAGAGTGGAAATGAAGGCTGCTTGATGCTCTCTGGGCTTGGTTGTTTTCCTGCAGATGTTTCATTACCCAAACTAGCATAATGAAACTGATGATGTTACCTAGTTTGGGTAATGAAATGTCTTCAAGGAAACAACCAAGCTCAGAGAGCACCAAGTCCAAAAGTGGCTTTCATGTAGAAAAAAAGTTAGAAAAGGAAGGCGAGAAACGGGCCCATTTCTGGCCTCCGGAGTCTGGGGAGCGTCCGGAGTCTGGGGAGGCCGTTTTTGCCCTCCCGAAGGCTCGAGGAAAACCTCTGGAGCCTGAGGAGGGTAAAAATGCCCCCCTGCCATGGTGCAGGAGGCTGATTAGGCCACACCCACCATGGCCACGCCCACTCAGCAACTGGGCAGAGAACCCCTTGCTAAAATTTTTGAAGCCCACCCCTGCTTACATATCATAGAATGTTTATTTGAGAGAGCACCTCTCTCTGATTCCATCTGATTGTACTCTGTGTAGCATGCTCCTCCAGGGAATTTGTCTGTGTATGAAAAGGAAGGAGTCCCCTGAGTCATCACATAATATTATGGTTACTCCCCTGGGATTTCCAGGTCAATTTCATATGCAGAGTAGCCAGGATAGGACCAAAGATATTGGAAGCTTGGAATAATATTTAATTTATATGACCCAAAACAGCCCTATCCAAAAAAAATAAAATAAAATGGTATCCTTTGTCCTCTCTCTGGGCTTCATTTTCCTCCATTCTTTCTTTTCTGAAATGAAAAGATAACTCAGTGAAGACTAATTTGGCCCAAAGCAGGGAGTGGGCAGGTGCTGCCAGGCAGGTGAGAGAAAAGAGTTCCTTACAGCTCCATCCCTCACGCAGGTGTCACTTGCAGCTGTAGCCCTTGCATCTTCCCTGGGTGCGTAAGTGCTGAAGGAATTATGTTACATACACAGTAGAGCCCATTAATTAAATTACAGATCCCTGACAGCAGCAGCAGCAGGAGGGGGATCATCAATCACCACACAAACAGGCTGGCACATGAGCAGCATCAAATAAAAGGCAGGAACATAAAGCAAAATGGAGTCTAGCTAATCTCGGATTTCCTGGCTGTGGCCACTTCATTAGTTTGGTGTAGTGTTTAATGCAGGGGTGGATGACATTCTGAGGGGCAAGGGTTGCACTTAACATTTTTAGGGAAGGCTGAGGGGTACAACATGAGGTGGTAGTGGGGTTTCTTTATATTTTATCTGCAAGGCCTGTTTTAGGAATTACACTGCAGTCTTTATCTGTTTCTCAAATGGTGGGAATGCCACCCATTTTTAGTAATCATAGTCTGAGAGGCTTCTGTGGGCTGCAAAAAGGGGGCTTGTGGAGAATTAGGAAGGTAACCTTGATGGAGATAGGTAAAATTACCTAGGCAAAAGGTGCTGAAACATGTTATTTAAGTCCCTAAAAATGGTTTAACATTTGGAAGCACATTGGATAGACTCCATTCTGATTCACTAAAGTATAAGGAGAAGATGGCACAGCACAATCAGGTTCTTAATGTATACTATTATACATTAAAAGTAGTTTTGTCTTCCCGTGAGTTGATTTCCTAGCCTGTTCTTCCTAATAATACCTAGCAGTGCCAGCCAGGAGGAACAAAGTTGCCACCAAGATCTGAATGCCCCCACCCCCCCTCCTATTTTTAGGAAGAACTGTGAAGACTTAGGCCTTCAGCAGGGGAGAGTGAGACCCCTCGATTCATTGTGCTTTCCATCTTTATTGTTTTTTAAATTGATTTTATTGTGATTTCTGATTGTTGTGAGCCACCCAGAGTTTGTGGAGAATCAGGCAGCATATAAGTTTAATAAATTATCATGGTTAGTCACACAGTCAGCTAGATGTTTACACTGGATTTGGCATTTTTATCCACCGCTTGAGTCCTTGAGATAGGCAGAAATGTTTATTTAATAATATTAAAGGTATCTTTGATAGGATGCAAGCAGTGCCATGTAAAGCTGCCTTTTGCAATGGACTGGTGGTGATTTTATTAGTACTGATGATGTTGAAGTGATGTTTCAGATATTTTGGGATTGCACCCAAGACACCTTTCACTATTGATATTATCTTTGTTTTCTTTTGCCGCAGTCATTCTACTTCTATTTGCAGGCCTTTGTATTTTGTTAACTTCCAGTTCTTTGTATTCTATTCAGGGATGGCCTTCAAAAATTTTAGCAAGGGGTTTTCTGCCTGATTGCTGGGTGGGCGTGGCATGGTGAGTGTGGCCTAGTCGGCCTCCTGCACCAAGAGGGGGGGGGGTGTTTTTGCCCTCCCCGGGCTCTGGAGGCTTTCTTCGAGCCTCCAGGAGGGTGAAAATGGTCTCCCCAGGCTCTGGAGGCCCATTTCCGGCCTTCCCAAACTTCCAGTAGGCCCATTTTTCACTGTCCCCAAGCCTCCACGTGCCCTGCACTTACCTGCATCCAAAATGGGCCATGTGGGGACTCCTGGGAGGGGAGGGGAGGGGAGGGATAGGTGGGGCCATCCAGGAGTGGAATTTGGGGGTTCTCTGAACTGCACAGAATCTTAGTTAGAGGTTCTCCCGAATCCCCAGCAGCCCACCCCTGATTCTATTCTGTTCTGCAAAATATTACTCATGTTCTTCAGACTACTACTCAGGTACTTCCACATCCACTACCTAGGCTTTCCTGTCTTTTTTATCATCAGTTTTTAAGTCTGGGATGTTATGTGGCAGGTGCTTGTCTGTTTGAATTCCAAAGTCTCAGAGTACTTTAGCGTCTTCATTTTCTATTACTTTCTCAATTTTGTGGTCCCACCAGTTCTTACTTGCAGGTAAATGGTATTTCTTGCAGATCTTCCAAGGCACCATTGTTGCTACTTTGTCATGCAGTTGTTTGTAGTCAGTCTGTGTGAGCTTCTTGCAGCAGCTAACTGAGGAGGTCCACTGTTTCTTCAGCTTCTTTGCAGAGGAGACATTTGCTATCTGTGCTGCCTTCTCAATTCTAGCTTTTTTTGCATTTGTTTTTAAAGTTTGTTGTTGTTGTTGTTGTTGTTGTTGTTACTGTTGGTATTATTGAAGTCGAACTTGGGAACTTGAAGCCAAAGGTTATCCATCTATGCTTTAATTGTTCTTCTAGGTTAGGGCAATGAAAAAGCCCGAAGGCTGACTATGATCTATTTCAGAGCTCAGGGTAAAAGGTAGAATGAAGTATTGGAGCAATTTCCAACTTTTTTCTTTATCTGGACTGTTTGCTGCCATCAAGTGGCTTTTAAATTTTTGCATCCTAAATATGGTAGTTCAGCTTAACAAGAACAAAAACTTCCATTCTACTATTAAGTTACAAGCAATGGAAGGAGTAAAACTAGGAGAGAAGCTTTGTGTAAAAAGTACTCAGTTCTTCATAACAAGATGAATTCCTGAACTGAACCAGCAGTCCTCTACTTGGCAACTGTATTTCTCTCCGCTATTATTTTGTGATTGTCTCAAGTCAGTGAATTGCAGAATTCTAATAAAAGCGATAACCTAGATCTCAGAGGAGGTGACATCTCAGGATGCTCAAGAGATTCGTTTCTGACAGAGTGGATATAAGAGCAAACTCCCTATTGCAGATCATCATCAGCATCACCTAACATCTGTTATGTAATATGACTGATAGACCCTGAGGTTGTTTGTCATTGATCGGTGTATTCTCTGGGAAGGACTGATAGGTCTTTTCTCCAGAAATGAGAATCATTGTTCAGGTCATGTATTGGAGCACTAGACCGCTAGAGCATGACAAATCTACAAGTGCACTGGGCTCTGTAGCGTCATCCAGTTAATGTGGCAATCTGTCCGTATTTGAGCTTCATGGCATAGTAGACCCAAATCTCCTCCCAACAGACTTCAGGTCACTGTCCACTGAAGTGAAGAATCAGAAGGAATAACAGAAAGAAGAATTTCTAGTATTTGCAGTCCTTTAAACCACAATCCCAAGTGTCTCTGTGTACCACTAGATTATGCTAATGTCTTCTGGACCATGAAGGTGGGGACAATGGTCTTCAAGTTCATAGTTTTAGCCCACCAAAACAAAGAGGCATTCCAGAAAGATAACGATGCTAGGGATTAGAAGATACAGAAAAACTGTTCTTCAAAAGTGTTTTGACCTTAGCTTATTTAACCTATTAACTGGGAAAGCCACTGTTTATGGATTAACATACAATCAATTGTATTGATAAAGTTGACCTGATCAGGCGGGGATTTCCCTAGAGATATACTTCAGCACAGTGGTGGGTTTTAAATTTTTTTACTACCGGGTCTGTGGGTGTGGCTTGGCAGGCGTGGCATTGCTTAGTGGGCGTGGCTTGGTGAGCGTGGCAGGGGAAGGTTACTGCAAAATACCCATTTCCTCCTGATCAGCTGGGATTTAGGAGGCAGAGAATAGATGGGGATGGGGCCAGTCAGAATTTTTACTACTGGTTCTCCAAACTACTCAAAATTTCTGCTACCAGTTCTCCAGAACTGGTTAGAACCTGCTGAAACCCACCTCTGCTTCAGCAGGTCAGAGGCTTAATTAGGGTTATTTCATTCTTTCCATTTCAGAAACATTTTAACATTTGAAAAGATAAGACTGTTTTCATTAAAAAAAACCTTTCCTTAATTCATTGTCTTCCCTTGATTTTTTTCATCTCCTTTTTCCAGAATGAAGATGAATTTTGAAAATAACAGCAAAAATCCTATGTCCAAACTTTATGTCTAATATTTTTTCCTAAGTGCATATATACATCTTCACAAAAAGAGTATTCTTCAATACCAAAAAGAACAAAGACAATAAAGTAGTTTCCAAATTGGCTAGTTTAGTGTTTGACATGCCTTACTCCTACTTAAAAAATAAAAACTATCACAAATTGTTTACAAACTAAATTTTACCAAGGACCTATCTCTGACTGCTTGTTTTCTGGACTGGCAAGCTAATCTATTAGAAATGAAATGCATTGTTTGTGCAGTTTTAGTCATAGAATTATATATATTATCACTGTATCATACTGTATACTATGATAAAAATATTTTTTTCTCACTTATGGAGTGGAGTGAAGTTTTGGAAATAGAAGTACCTTTACTCAAAACCATTCAGCACAGGTTTTTAGGAAACAATTTCAACTGACATGATATTCCTAATGCTTAGAAGTGGGCCTAGCAGAATAGAATAGAATAGAATTTTTACTGGCCAAATGGGATTGGACACACAAGGAATTTGTCTTGGTGCATATGCTCTCAGTGTATATAAAATAAAAGATATGTTCATCAAGAGTCATAAGGTACAACACTTAATGATAATCATAGGTTACAAATAAGCAATCAGGAAACAATATCAATATAAATCGTAAGGATACCAGCAACAAGGTTACAGTCATATAGTCAGTCATAAGTGGAAGTATATGAGTGATGGGAACGATGAGAAGATGAGAAGATTAATAGTAGTGCAGACTTAGTAAATAATTTGACAGTGTTGAGGGAATTATTTGTTTAGCAGAGTGATGGCGTTCAGGAAAAAACTGTTGTTGTGTCTAGTTAGAATAGAATAGAATAACAGTTGGAAGGGACCTTGGAGGTCTTCTAGTCCAACCTCCTGCTTAGGCAGGAAACCCTACATCACTTCAAACAAGCGGTTATCCAACATCTTCTTAAAAACTTCCAGTGTTGGAACATTCACAACTTTTGGAGTAAGTTGTTCTACTGATTAATTGTTCTAACTGTCAGGAAATTTCTCCTTAGTTCTAAGTTGCTTCTCTCCTTGAATAGTTTCCACCCATTGTTCTGGTATACAGTGCTCTATAGTGTCGTTTTGAGGGTAGGAGTTGAACCAGTTTATGTCCAGGATGTGAGGGGTCTGTAAATATTTTGATAGCCCTCTTTTTGACTCGTGCAGTATACAGGTCCTCAATGGAAGGCAGGTTGGTAGCAATTGTTTTTTCTGCAGTTCTAATTATCCTCTGAAGTCTGTGTCTGTTTTGTTGGGTTGCAGAGCCAAACCAGACAGTTATAGAGGTGCAGATGACAGACTCAATAATTCCTCTGTATAATAAAGGCTAAATCTATAGTTTGGTTGAAATTAATTAATTAATTCAGTTTGGGCCACTACCCAACTCCAAATGCCCTGGATGGCTCACAATATGAAGAAGATGAAAGACAACAGCTCAAAAACCAAGGAAAGAAATGTATTTAACTTTGCTTCAAGTTTTTTTTTCATGATAAGCTTTCACCAGGCCCTTTTAACATTGGTAGATCTTTCCCTTTTGGAGTCTGCAGATAGAAGAAAAAGGTGGTAAAGAGGACAGTCTCTCCAGCTGCTGGCGAAATGAGTTATGAACAAGCATAGAATGTGCTGAAACAGAGGCTTCCTGGTATAGAAATAAAGGCTGGTTGAGGTGAAATTCTGCAAATATAATGTTGGGATTTGGTTACACAATCTTTAGGTCACACAATATCTCAAATAGCTTACTTTCCCAAACATTCACCATTGTTGAATCAGCTGGAAACAACCAATAAGAGCTGCTCCAGTCCCACCTACTCTTGATTTCCTGACTTCACCTCTAACATAATGGTGGTGAAGTATAGCAGTTTTACTCACCTTGCAGCTCTTGTTGGATGCTGTCAGGCTCTAATATGAACATTACCTAAACATCATTTGACAAAGGATGATTAAACTCTATCTCACTTATGGCCTTCAAACAAAATGAAAAGACCGTTATGAAGACATGGGAAGATAATATTGGAAGGGCATGTACCAAGGCTAGGAACAAGTGAGGAAAGATTCAGAAACTGACATGTAGCAGAAAGAAAATAGAGGATTTTTTTAAAAAAAAAGTGGGAGAAAAGTGGAGAGAATGAAACAGATTGAAAAGGAAGCCTAAAACTGCTGAAAAACTACAGACAGATTGACAATAGAAAAGGTCAACTAAATATTGCAAGAAACCTGGAATTTCTGCTCTATGCCACTTTTCTGGGAATGTTTGCTATGTATGATATGAGATCACTATCTCTATCTCACCATGGGCAGTAGTAGTAATAGAAGGAGAAAGATATGGCAAGAAAGAGAAAAGGAAGGAACAAGGAGTACCAGCAGTACCTTCGCTTTTGTGATATTCCATCCTCAGGCTTAAATGAAGACTTTGATTTGGAAGCACGGGCACAAAAGATTTCTCCAGGAATAAATTGCTATTAAGACAGCATTCAAATGTGCCATATTTAATACCTGCTCATCCTTTTACAACTTGATTGACAGGGAAAAATTAGGGTGGGAGTAGTTTGCAAATAATTCCTGAGCATCTGCAGAAGTTTCTGTGTATGTGTCCAGTCATATGTATATAGTGGTGGGATGCTGCCAGTTTAACAACCAGTTCTGTGATTGCGAGCTTTGTGCGTGCACACACCTAACACACGCTGTGCACGCATGCACAGTTTTACAAATATCAGCCTTCTGTGTTACCAGTTTAAAGTAACACAGCTGAGGTGTGGCAATCCACTCTGCCGTGCCAATCAGCTGAGAAGATAAAGGTAAGTAAAGTGCAGGGGTGGGTGGGCAAGCCGACCTGGATCATTGGAGTGAACCGGTTCGCTCCCAGCTGATTGTCGGAATTACCGGTTCGCCTGAACTGGTCTGAACCGGTAGAATTCCACCCCTGTATGTAGATTCAACAAGGATATTACAGTGTTAATTTCTGAGTGGAAAAGTAGCAAATAAAGTGGTATTTAATCCTTTCCATACCTCCATGTTCCATCTATAACTTTCTCCATCTTTTCTTTGTTACTTTAACAGGCTTCCATTGTAGGGAAAACAGTGGTAGGTAAATAAGGATCCAGCAATTCGGCTGTCATCTGCTGTTTTAATTTTCCCTGCCACTTGGAGACTAAATTTCTAGCAGAGATCTGAGCAATTTCCATTCTCAGGTATCAATAAACCAAGCAAACAGCAGTGAGGATCTCCTGCATCCTGCTCTTTGGGAAGCTTTCTCCAAAGTGCTTTGAGAAACAGTGGTGACTCACAGGGACAACCATATCTTGTTGACAATAGTGGTGATACACATACAGATACATTGCTTGTCTCAATGTGATGGACGGTAAAAAGGGAGAAATGTAATCATCTCCTCCCCCCACACTAGATAGCTGTAATCAATGATTAGGTTTAAGTGTTCTGTCAATTCGGTGGAGTCAACTTAACCCTGTGCATGACTTGGTCAATCTTAGGTTAAATTGAATCCCCTGGAGTTCGGTTGTCTGGATCAATTAGTACCAGTAAGTTAAGAGAATCAACAGGATTTCCTTGAAAGAACTGTGCTTCCAAGGATGCAGCTAGTTGCCTTCCTAGCTCAGTCTGTCTGGAATAAAAATAAATAGAGTTGGAGATTGGATTAGAGTTGGAGAAATAGAGTGGAGCACTGGGAGACTATGCCAATTTTATTCAGAAGCTACCAGGAGAGGCCAAACCAAGAGAAATGCAAAGCAAGGAAGAGAAGTGGAGGGAAGGTGCTTTCAGGGCAGTCAAGGCCCCCCAAAATGAGGCAGCCAGGAAATGTATATAGGGAGTCATGGTGGCCAAAGACGAGAAGAGAGGGTATGTGCCTCCATTGGCTTGAAATGATCCCACCCACCATGGGTCATCTGACTTTGCCACCAACAAAAGGGTGGTGAAACGCATCAGATTTTACACACTTTGCAACTGCTGCTTGAAGTTGTATGTCTTAAAGGGGAAGATATT
Source organism: Ptyas mucosa (assembly GCA_012654045.1). Classification (NCBI taxonomy): domain Eukaryota; kingdom Metazoa; phylum Chordata; class Lepidosauria; order Squamata; family Colubridae; genus Ptyas; species Ptyas mucosa. The sequence goes on from WNWU01000007.1 coordinate 27,934,540, forward strand.
TATTTATTTATTTATTTATTTATTTATTTATTTATTTATTTATATTTTTATACCACCCTTCTCCAGCAGGACTCAGGATGGTGAACAGCCGAGATAAAACATAACATATAAAATTTAAAAAACAGTTTAAAAGACATTAAATAATTTTGGCCCAACAATTTAAAACAACCCAGTTAAAACCAATTTCAAATTAAAACTGAAAGGATGGGATCAAGCCAGCCCGGCTAGATGGAATAAATGTGTTTTCAGGGCCCGACGAAAAGTCCAGAGGTCTGGTATCATGCGTATCTCTGGGGGTAGGTCGTTCCAGAGGGCAGGGGCTGCCACAGAGAAGGCTCTCCCCCTGGGGGTCGCCAGCCGACATAGTCTGGCCAACGGCACCCTGAGGAGGCCCTCTCTGTGCGAGTGAACTGGCCGTTGGGAGGCTATTGGCAGCAGAAGGCGGTCTCATAGATACCTCGTCCCTAAGCCATGGAGCACTTTAAAGGTGGTCACCAACACCTTGAAGCACACCGGAAGACCACCGGAAGCCAGTGCAGCTCGCGCAGGAGAGGTGTCACATGGGAGCGCCCCGTCGCTCCCATAATCCCTCGCGCAGCCGCATTCTGGACCAACTGGAGGCTCCGGCTGCACCCCAAGGGGAGCCCCATGTAGAGAGCATTGCAGTAGTCCAGGCGGGACTACTGTAGAATAGCTAAGGGTGACCTAAGGTTGCCTTATCATAAATTGAAGATGAGATGAAGGCAATATCATGGGGACAAAGTAGAAAAAATGTCATAACAAGGCATCCTTACACTGTGTTTGAGTATAAGTGGGAAAAAGTTCTTTTCAATCAAGGAAGTATTTCAGTTCGCTCACAGGGGTGAGCTGGAAACGGATTTCTTTTTTTCATTTTACATTGAAATGAAGGTCAAAAATAAAGGGCTGGATGAATGCAAACTTCTTGGCCCACTAATCTTCAACAATGTGGCCCATTATATTGTACTCCATTAGCCATGTGGGGCTCTTAGGAGGAAAGTCCCTTTATCTCTCTCCCAACAAAGTTTAAGAATAATGCCCTCTAAATGTTCTGAACTTTATTAAAGTCCTAATTCTGAGAACAGTTCATATTTATCCTTGAAAGAATTAACATTTGCGTTACATTGTGTTTGACAGGTTTTTTTCCCCACAGAAAAGAGTCATATTCCCTTCAAGTTCATAATTTCTTCTTAAAACTACCCCAAATCTGTCAAGCAGGTAAGTATTCCTTACATTAACCTCAAAATAATGATTGTTTATGTAGTACAGTAGTGCCAGGACAGATAGGGATATTTCTATACCCAATGATGGATGTCTACCCCAAGGAATTTACAGTCTTTAGCAAAAGAAAGGGAAAAGGGGTGAATATGACACTCTCTGCCCCAGGGAAGCTATGAATTTCATTTTGCTTGGAAACCAAAGAGAAAGAAAAAGGTGGCTAGACTTTAAAGTAAAGATAAAGGTTCCCCTCACACATATGTGTTAATCGTTCCAGACTCTAGGGGGCGGTGCTCATCTTCGTTTCAAAGCCGAAGAGCCAGCTGTCCAAAGACGTCTCCATGGTCATGTGGCCGGCATAACTAAATGGCAAAAGCACACAGAACGCTGTTACCTTCCCACCAAAGGTGGTCCCTATTTTTCTACTTGCATTTTTTACGTACTTTCAAACTGCTAGGTTGGCAGAAGCTGGGACAAGTAATGGGAGCTCACCCCGTTACATGGCACTAGGGATTTGAACCGCTGAACTGCCGACCTTTCGATCAACAAGCTCAGCATCTTAGCCACTGAGCCACCGCGTCCAGATTTTAATTCAAGCTATTCTTCTTGCCAAAGGTCAGAAACAAGGGAGATTCCATGAAGTCATTTCTGCAGCTACATGCCATTCTACAGTTTTGTTGCCCTTAAATTTGGAGCCTGTTCTGCCCCAGCTACGGAACCCAAGAAATGTAGCACAAACAAAACTCCGAACAACTCTGAAAAAACACAGTCTTTTTCAAATGCAGGCTATTACTAAAAATGTCCTTAACAGCCTGCCAGAAATTCCAAAAATTAGATAAAGGCTTACAATAGTTGGCAATTAGCCCAGGTTTGCAAGGAAAAATCACTCTCAAATGTTCAACGAATGACCAGACGAACACATGTTGTTTCCTGCAATGTTTGCCAACTGTGTGCAAACTTAAATAGGCTAAGGGAGTGGCCAATTAGCCCCAAGCCTTACTCTCGAGGAGACCTCCTCCTGAGTAACCACTCCTGCTTTTTGGCAGCTCTGCGTGCTCGTGCATTGAGAAGAGGCTCCTCCACTTCACTCTATTCACTTGAAGGAGCTTCTGGAGAATCTGAAGGCCTTGGCTGAATCTCTGCCTCTCGCACCACATCTTCTTCAGCCTCCTCATTGTCTGACTCGAGCGCTGGCTTCACAGGCTGCTGGCGCGACACCACACCAGCCTCCTCGTCATCAGGATCAACCACAATTTGCCCAGACCTCTGGCGAGCCACAACAGAGCCTATTCCTCTTTAGCAAATTTGGTATGTTACACAAAAGTTGCAGCAAATTCATGAACTTGTATAGAATGCTAGTTAATGCACAAAATGTAAGACTTGGAAATGCTGGCAAAAAAGTGGTGGGCGCATCTCATCTATTATGGAGGAGTGAAAGGTTTGTCAAAAAAATGTGAAATTGCTTGTGTGTAAGAGGGTACTTCTGCCCATCTTGTATCTGGAAGTGTGAATTGGGCATCTCCTGAAAAATTTAAGTTGAAGTGGGAATGTGGTCCTCAAGTAGTGTATGTGGTAAAGCAAGAAGAGACGGGATTAAGAATGAATGGATGTTGAATGAATGTGGATTGATTACAAAAATGAGTGGGTGGTATGAAAAAAATCGGACAAATAGAATGAATGAGAGTCATATTGTTAAGCAAATATGTAAAGGAGGAGTGAGTGGACTGAAATTAATGGGAAGGCCAAGGAAATGATGATTGGATGCAGTTGATGAGAGCCTCAGAAGCAGAGAAAAGTATGAAGAACAAAAAATAGTGTATGCATAGGGTGGAAGCAAGGTTGAACAAGTACATGAATGGTATAATTGTAAACTAGCTTTAATTATGTCTCGTTTTATTTTCCTTATTGCCTGCATTTATTTTCTTTGGCTGATTATTCCATATTCCATTTCTGTGATCTGCATAAAGCTTATTTATTTATTTATTTATTTATTCATTCATTCATTCATTTATTCATTTATTTATTTTATTAGACTTATATGCCGCCCTATCTCCAACGGACTCAGGGCGGCTCACAACAATAAAACCACAATCCACTATGCAAGTTAAAATGCCTAATTAAATCAGATACAATTAAAAACCCATAAAAACCCCCATCAATCCAGGCTGGGGGACTCAAATAACCAATTCGCGGCGAGAGGTGCGAAGGTCAGGGGCCAGCTGAAGCCCCAAGGGAAGTTGATTCCAGTGGGTGGGCATGCCCACAGATAAGGCCCTACCCCTGGAGGCTGCCGGCCGACATTGTCTCGCCGATGGCATCCTGAGCAGGCCCTCCCTATGGGCGCGAACCAGGCGATGGGATGTTGTTGCTGGCTGCAGGTGGTCCACCAAATATCCTGGCCCTAAGCCATGTAGGGCTCTATAGGTCATCACCAGCACTTTGAATCTCACCCGGAGGGCAACCGGTAAATAATGCAGGTCGCGCAGGAGGGGTGTTACATGGGAGTATCGGGATTCTCCCATCACAACCAGTTTGGCCGCATTTTGCACCAGCTGAAGCCTCTGAGTTGTCCTCAATGGCAGTCCCATGTAGAAAGCGTTATAGTAGTCAATACGGGAGATGACTAGCGCATGGGTATCTGTGCGTAGGGCATCCCGGTCCAGGTAGAGGCGCAACTGGCACACCAGACAGATCTGGGCATATGTCTCCCTGGTCACGGTCGTTATATGATCTTCTAAACTCAACCGTGAGTCCACAGTTGCTTATTCTTCCTTCAATTCCTATAATTTTTAATTTCATCCCTTGTCTTTCACGGCAAGAATAGATGTAGATCTCCTGCAATACACTGCAATTATGGTGATAAAAGTCTGTTTGCAATCTGGCTTTCATTGGCAGATTAATACATCTGAGGCATGTAAGAATTCCACATGTAGAGAACTTCATGAAGTCCCACACTGCAGTAGCTTCATCTGCAGTCAATATATATTCTTATTTATAATTCAGGACTTTGCCTTAGCTTTGAAAGCATATCTCCTCTATTTTTCTTTTTTACTTGTGTTCTTTATATCAAAAGTGGCGTGTGCCTCTTTTTTTATTATCATGAACCAATAAAATCACAGTTAAAAACCCATTTCTTGGCTACGTTCAGGTCACACTGAATTTTCTCCCAGCTTCTAGCCTTATCCCTCGTTTTTAAACCTTTTGAAATTAGCCTTAATACATTGTATAAAGCACCACCGTTTCTCTATTCAAGACAAGGGAGCTGAGAAGAAAGCAGAACTTTCTGAGAAATGGATTCCGTGTTCATATTTCAGAAGTGATAAAAGACACTTTAATTTTTAATTGTTAAGTCTCTCCTGGAGAAGGGACAGTAGATGGAATGGAAAAATGAAACAAACAAACAAAGTCAACAGATATTCTGCTGAGATGTTTTACCATTCAAGGTAGCTGGAGAAGAAATGGAAATTGGCAAGGTGGCACGCCATACAGAGCGACAGTTGTACTTTTCCTTCTTTGTGCTCTGAAACATAAAGCTGCTGTCATGACAACAGTAATTCCAAAACTACAGGTGTGTGCGTGCGAGTGTGCGTGTGTATATGTGATGTCAAAACCTTACTGGAGTGCAATGGTGCTATTGTTACAAGAATAGGAACAAAGCCTAGAGCCTCATGACTTGTGGACAGAATGAAGAATGCATTGGATCAGCGAAAAGGCGGGTGGAGTAAGGAGGTAGGTGAATACTTACAGAGTTGTGCTATGTAGCAACTTACTCACTGCAGCAGGGAGTGAGGTGGGGAATCTGATTATGTTGAGGGCTAAGGGAGCTGATTAGATGCCAGGCAGACCTGATGGATGCTTTATTAGATTCAAATGATTGACCCTATCGGTGATCTAGTGGAGTTATGGAATAACAGAACTTTGTGGGCACATGATAATCGTTCTATGCCCCTTTTCAGAGCCATCATGCTCCATGTGTTGTGTATCTTTTTAAATATTTTTTTTATTTATTTTTCATTTTTAAAAAAATATAAACATTTCATCTCTCCTTAAGCAGTGTTTCATCTAGGTACAAATATTTCTGTGCAACATCCTTTCGCATATTATATACATTGAACCAGGAGTGAAATCTATTTACTTTCCTTACCAGTTCAGAAGTGCATGCGCCGCACGCGTTACATGCGCACGCAGACCTTCTGCGCATGCGCAGAAGATAAAAGACACATTACTTCCTGGTTAAAACCAGGAAGTAATGACACCCAGGCGGGTGGGCAGAGCTTCGCTCGACAATTGCTACAGTATCGCTGAACCACTGGCCAAGATCGCTACCGGTTCAGGCAATCCGGTTTAATCCGGGAGCATTTCACCCCTGCATTGAACAATTATACCTTGTGTAACTCTTCATTTCCTTCATAATGTATCTTCTAATAATTTTTATTTATTTATTTATTTATATTTATATGCCGCCCTTCTCCGGAGACTCAGAGCGGCTTACAATGCATTAAGCAATAGCCTTCATACTTTTGTATATTTTATACAAAGTCAGCTTATTGCCCCCACAAACCGGGTCCTCATTTTACCCGGTTAGAAAGGATGGAAGGCTGAGTCGACCTTGAGTCTGGTGAGAATTGAACTCACAGTAATTGCAGGCAGCTGGATGTTAAATGCTGCCTTAGTAGAGGCATTAGCCTCCTACGCCACTCGGGCTTACAATAGTAACATTAAACATAGTTATTCTCATCATACTCATATTATCAATTTATTCTTATCTCTATCTTAATATATTTTTTATTCTTATTGTCTTCTCCCTTTATTTCCAATTTCCTTTTTTCCCCTCTAATCATTGATACAATGCTTCCCATATCATATAATAATCAGTTTGTTCTTTCTCTTTAATTGCTAGTATTAGTCTATTCATTTCTGCACATTCTAATATTTTCCTAATCACCTTCTCTTCAGTAGGAATCTCTTCACCTTTCCAATATTGTGCAAATACAATTCCAGCTGCTGTTAATACATGAATAATTAAATATATATTTTCTTTGTTATAAGTTTCAGGTAAGATCCGCAACAAGAATATTTCTGGTTTAAACTCAATACGTCGTTTTATCATCTTTTCCAACCATATCTTTATATTTGTCCAATACTTCTTTGCTTCTCCACATGTCCACCACATATGATAATAAGATCCAGGTATCTGGTGGCACTTCCAACATTTAGCTGATTTTTCTTTAAACATCTTTGGCAACCTCGCTGGTGGAAGATGCCATCTATAAAAAGAATTATATAAATTCTCTTTATATGCAGTTGACATCGTTAATTTATAATTCCTATCCCACATGTGTTGTGTATTGTGTATGCTCCACGTATAATAGCTGATAAAACATAAGACCAAGATGGCTTGAATAACTGTGGCAGAAATTTATGGAAGAATCCATTGGACACAGTATCAATACCATCATAAATCACATGCTGTGGCTATTGGAGAGAAGAGGAAAATGAATTTATTTTTATTTATTTACCTATCACGTTTAGAAACTGCCCACCTCCCTCGGAAAGTAATATAGAGAATTAATCAATGAACACCTTTTGCAGTTGTTGGGGAAATGATGTGGCCCATTGGCACCTTAGTAACATTTGAGCTTTGCTGTGAGCAACTTTTACAGTTCTTCGCAAATAAATTCACTCAGATTCACACTGAACTTGGTGTCAAAATATGTATTAGGTATCCAGGCCACCATGCGATAGTGTGTGTTTGAATCACACAATAGTGTGTGTGTGTGTGTGTTTGAATCAGCTTTTCTCCCAAAGAAGTAGGGCCTTGGAGTTGTTCACACTATTATTTGCCCCTTAGATCCTGTATTGGTTTGGCTTCTAAAGGCTGCTAAACTTTTCACTCTGACAATTATTTTTGAGATAATCAACACATCTTTTCAGCAGGTGGAGTTTCCCAAGGCTTAATTTAAAATGTTCATATTAGTGTACAAAGTCTAAAAGGATTTAGGCCTAAATTATCTGCAAAATCTCTAATACTCCATGATCTCAATGCAACAACTGGATAGTTTAACATCAACTCCTGCACTTTTTTTTTGTAAGGTTGGTATCCATTTTGTGGAATAATGTGTTATTGAATTTGAATCTGCCCCCTTCTTATTAAACCTTGGGAGTAGGTTTAAAAGCTTAACGTATTTAGAAGTTTTAGCATTTAACTTTATCTTTGTTTTCAGATCTTAAGCAGTTTTAGAATTCTACAGTACATGTCCTACACAGTTTTCTGCCAGCAAGCCGCTGCTATTGCAATGAGAGCTGATAGGCAGGCAGGCAAGCAGGCAGAATATTCTAGAATATTTATCATGAATATATAGAATACATCAATAGCCAACCACTCTGCACCCTTTGTTACCACAGTAACCAATGAGCAAGCATCAGATTGGCAGCTAAAAATGAAAATCACTGCAACCAGTGGTTAATTATGGCACAGCAGCGACCATATGCAACAAGTGGGAATGATAGTTTGCTTATCCAACACCAACAAAAATTAAGATTAATCTTCCCCTTCCAAATAAATCTCTCGCTGGCTCCCTTGAACCTGGCAAGTTGTTCTGCCTTCTATTTCATTCTTCCCATTTTAAGCAATACTTTTTCAATGCAATTTTGTAATTTTCCCTTCTCCCTTGATGCATGACACACTTTATAGATTGCCTCAATGCAGTCATAAAAATTATGCTTGGAATCTTTAAATTGGAAGAGGATTGAGACTTTTACTTGTCCCATTTTTAGCAGCTTCATTGGATTCTATTATATTTTAATAGAAATGTTTAAAAATAGACTTACTGTTTTCAGTGATTGTCTCTACTATCTGGGAATGGAATAATTTAGTATATGCATAAATGAATTGCTCTTTTTCTTCATCAGGAAGAGTTAGAAAGCGAGGTTGAGTAATGTCAATTTTATATTCCTGGGTCCAAAATGAATCTTCTTTCTGGTCCCTTGGAAAGAAAACATATGCTACTCTATGCATTTCTGTCTCATATGCCACTGGCTATCCTCTCCTTTGGGAATATTTTTCTCCAGGGAGTATTCTTTGTTCATATGAGAAGGTCTTGAATGAATTCAGGGTCTAATAATAAGGACCCACTCCTGGCATACATTCTTCAATATATATATAGAAAAACAGGTCACAATTAATCGTTATTTTCTCTCACTTTTATTTAGGCAGAATTCTATAGATCTTCTCCAGTGTCAAGCTTAGAATTCTTCACTTCAAACTCTAGCCCAATTTTAGAATGCAAATACTGTACATGTACAATAAAGAAAGGTATTGCCAAAAACTAAACCAGTTTATTAGTATTATTTTTTAATGAAAATTCAAACATTTATGTATTTATTGTTTATTTATTGGTTCGATTTATATGCCGCCCTTCTCTGGAGACTCAGGGCAGCTTACAATGCGTTAAGCAATAGCCTTCATACTTTTTATATATACCTGCTTAGTAGGGCTTTTGGCCCTACTTTTTTATACAAAGTCAGCTTATTGCCCCCACAAGCCAGGTCCTCATTTTACCTACCTCGGATGGATGGAAGGCTGAGTCAATCTTGAGCCTGGTGAGATTTGAACTCGCAGTAATTGCAGGCAGCTGGCAGCTAAGTGCTAGTTAACAGCACTTTAGTCCACTGCACCACCAAGGCTCTTGGTAAATAACAAGATAGAGCATTGGAGGATCAGTTCAAAGATTTGACTAGCTGGTATAGTGGGACATATGTCACATCATCCCCTCTCCATCAAAGTGCACAATATCCAAAAGTAGTCAAATTATTTTGACACCTGAAGCAGAAGATCTTCAAACTGGTAATAGAAACATTAAAAAAAATTGTAGTTCTATTACAATACCCACTGGCAGTTGACTCATTCTACTCAATCCTTTTTAACATCTACATATAACTCCCAGGAATGGTCATCTGATGGCATGTGGTGTCATCATCATCAACAACAATAATAGGGTGATGATATCCAGTTAAGTGTCTCCAACCCCAGTCAATCACTTAGTAACAGAAGACAGGAATAAGGATCTGTTTTATTGATATGAAATATTGATCTGGATCCAGATCTGGATCTGGAAGGGAGACAAAAGGCTGAAGCAGAACCCAAGCAACTTAGAGTTGCTGTGTACATTGGGGTTCTTCATGGATGCCAAACTTTGTATGGATAAACCATGCCTGTGTAGAAGCAGGTCCACAATTTGGGAGTTCTTCTAGACTCATGGAACCTGTTTAAGCAGCAGACAGAAGCTATGGCTAGAAGAACCTTTGACCAGCTTTAATTGATGCATCACTTGCCAACTTATCTGGTGCAGGAAGAGCTGATTAGAGTAACTTGTGTCTCCATATTAAACTACTTCAATGCATTTTATATGGGACTGCCTTTAAAGATTGTACAGAAGCCACAAGTAGTCCAAAATGCTGTGGCCCACGGGTTAACTGGTATACAAGGCTGGGTGTAAATTTGTATGAGTGTGTGCATACACACACACACACACACATGTACACATAGATACATACATATACACACCAATACTACTGTGCCTCTACTTGTGTTCCTTACATAATTTAAAGTGCTGTTTTTAATCTATAAAATCCATTAATGATTGGCAACTGGGTATATTCAGGGCCACCTCCTCCTCAATGAATAAGGCCAACCTAATAGATTGTTCAGGGAGAAATTGTTTATAGTCCTAGGCTTCTCGGAGTTGAGGAAACTCAAAACGTGGAGATGGAGCATTGCTTTGGAATAATCTCATGGTGAAGATCGGACTGCCTTCTATCAATAATATATACAGTATATTGTCAAGGATCTTGACGGACTTGAACATTGGGTGCTACCTAACAAAATGAAATTCAATGATGAAAAAAGTAAGGTTCTACATTTAGGCAAGAAAAACAAAATGCACAGGTACAGTATAGGTGGTACCTTGTTCAATAGAAGTAACTGTGAGAGGGATCTTGGACTCCTAGTGGACAATCATTTAAATATGAGCCAGCCATGTGCTGCAGCTGCCAGAAAAGCCAACACAGTTCTAGGCTGCATAAACACAGGGTGAGAATCAAGATCACATGAAGTGTTAATACCACTTTATAATGCCTTGGTAAGGCTACACTTGAAATACTACGTTCAGTTTTGGTCGCCATGATGTAAAAAAGATGTGGAGACTCTAGAAAGAGTGCAGAGAAGAGGAACAAAGAAGATTAGGGAACTGGAGGCTAAAACATATGAAGAACGGTTGCAGGAATTGAATATGTCTAGTTTAATGAAAAGAAGGACTAGGGGAGACATGATAGCAGTGTTCCAATATCTCACGGGCTGCCACAAAGAAGAGGGAGTCAAGCTATTCTCCAAAGCACTTGAGGGTAGAACAAGAAGCAATGGGTGGAAACTAATCAAGGAGAGAAGCAACTTAGAACTAAGGAGAAATTTCCTGACAATTAGAACAATTAATCAGTGGAACAACTTGCCTGCAGAAGTTGTGAATGCTCCAACACTGGAAGTTTTTAAGAAGATGTGGATAACTATTTGTCTGAAGTGGTGTAGGGTTTCCTGCCTAAGCAGGGGGTTGGACTAGAAGACCTCCAAGGTCCCTTCCAACTCTGTTATTCTAAATTCTAAATTCTATTATTTTTGTTGTTGAACCATGTGAGGATTTTTTAATTTAGTTATTTAGTGGTAAATTTTATTTGCATCATGGAGCCACTGAGAATTGCCAGACTGTGATAAAACAAAGTCTAACTTAAGCTAAATAAATAAAATTTACAAAAGCCTGAGATTTCTTTTCCCCAGACTTCTCCTTTATTGACTGTGCCCTGCTCTCAACTGTCTATTCTGTTTTTAGTTTGGTAACTCAAGTTGGAGAATTACTAGTTGCCCTTCAAATTCTTTACCAAAACCTATTTTTAATTACTCGGTTGCCATTTATATTCAATAGACAAGTGCTAGGGAAAGTGCTTAACTGATTCACTTCTGCATCTGACTCTCTGGCTATTTTTGCATTAGCTAAACAGATTTTGGGGTGGAAGAAAGATAAATTTAAAAGGATTGAGAATTGGTAGGAAAGAATTACAGATTGCTTTGACCTATTGATTTATTCCTGAAGGTGTTTACATTTCAAAGAGATGTATAGTTCCACTCTATAAAAAAAAAAAAGCAGTGTAGTTCTAGCCCCACTCAATTAGGTGAATATGCGTTAAAAGAGCCAGTACAGAAAGGGGCAGTGGGGGCTTAACACTGCTCCCTTCCCCATTTCGTGCAACTTCCCTACTTATAATGGCTCTGTGCTGAACATGGGCCTTTGAACTAGTGCCAGACAGAGGCAACCTCGTGCATTTATTCCTGCCAATTTTCATTCACTCTCATGAAAAATAGTTTACTTTCAACTTATTTCAAAGGAGAAGAGAATTTCAGAAAAAATCCTAATGGCTGGCTGCTCTTATGGCGTTTATTTAGTTGCAGGCCAAAGGATGTGCAAACTTTGCTTGTGTTTTGCTTTCACTGGACTCATTCTCTTATCTCTCCAACTGCATCACAAATATCCCCAGGAACTATTTTTTGTATGACATGTCTTCATGGTGTTACTTCATCGACCTTCCCCCCAGCTCACAGCTGACATAGCTTAGAGTTGTCTTTTTAGTTGTTCCCATTTGAAAGTAGCAGTTTTTCCTCCTTCCAGACACAATTTTCGTTATGGTTGAGAGAATTACAAAGTACTCCAAGAGGAACCAAAAGGACAAATGGAATTCTATGGGAATGAGAATGGGTTTTTGCAAAATATCGCAGGCGCAGAATAGATTCTACATTCCTTCATTTTTATCAGGAAATAGGGAGAAACTTCTCCCCTGTGCCAAGAAGCTGTTGGAAAGTGGATCAGAAGTATCAAGAAAACCTCACTATTATTTACTAATAAAGGGGGTTCAAATGCATTTAGCCAGTTTCCAGAGTTCTGTAACCTAATCTTTCTTTTCCTTGCAGTAAATCTATTAATAAGACTCATTCAGAATCTACATTTCTTGGTAACCAGCAGCCATTAAGGGCTTAGCAGGATTTTTTTGTGCGGTTGCTGCTAAATTTAGTTTATTAATAAAACTTATATTCTCAGAAGTCTATAGCTTACAGACTAAGAATGTGAGTGCTCTGCTGCATTCATCGGGGAGCTGTGAAATGAAACATGGGGCCTTCTGTAAATTTATCAGCAGATCACTGCATTGTGTAAACAGTCCTGAACTCCATATGTGTTGTGGACTGAAAGCTGAATCAACTGGCAGAAATCTATTATGCATTGTGCCCTTCCTAGTTTTGGAATACACCTACCATCTGTCAGCATTAAAGGTCTACTTTGCTAGCCATTATTACTCATGACAGCACATCAGGGAGCTGCATCCAAAGGAACATTGTTCTGTAGCAACTCTAGGCAGAAACTCATTTATACATTTGAAGATTACTTGCCTTGAGTGCAACTAGTACCCAACATGAGACAGAACTAATACCATTCTATTCCCAGTTGGAAGAAGGGGAACATGAGGTAGTGCTTCTTTGGAAAGAGAATAGGGCACCAACCAGTCGTGGGTTGCTATCGGTTCGCCCCGGTTTGAGTGAGCTGGTAGCGGCGATGGTGAGGTGAGAACAAACCGGTTCACTCCACCGTCAGCTGGGCCCTCCTGCCCGCCCCTGCGTTATACCTATCTATATTTGTTCGTTTTTAGCCTAGCTGATAGGAGATGCAGAGCAGATTGCCACACCTCAGCCGTTCTGAAATGCAATGCACTTGCACGGAGCGCAAGTTTGGCATGCGTGTGAGCAAAGCGAGCACATACACGCAAAGTGCATACGCGAAGCAAAGCAGTGAAACCCACCACTGGCACCAACCCTGCTATTGTAGAAGCACCAAAGCAGAAGCCATGTTGAATGGCTCATGGCTGATTAGTATAGTAAGAGCCACAGTGGCGCAGTGGTTAGAATGCAGTACTGCAGGCTACTTCTGCTGATCACCAGCTGCCAGGAGTTTGGTACTTTGGGTCTCACCGGCTCAAGGTTGACTCAGACTTATATCCTTCCGAGGTCAGTAAAATGAGGACCCAGATTGTTGGGGGCAATATGCTGACTCTGTAAACCGCTTAGAGAGGGCTGTAAAGCACTGTGAAGCAGTATATAAGTCTCAGTGCTATTGCTATACTGCTAAAATTATATTCCTGAGTGTGTGTCATCATGCTCCTAATTGCAGGAAATGTAGAGGATACTGTGTAAGGAGATGAAGGGTAGAACCACTGAAGCCAGAAAGCATGGCAAAGTAGACATCAACATACCTACTTGCATCCATTCTTCTACCCATAGATAGAATATGATGGTCCATTGAAGGTGTGCCATGCTATAGCACTGGCTGTTGTCAGTTGTCTAGGACCATCTCTGCTCTGTCCATCATAAACACCAGGAATACAGCATCTGCAGGTAGCATGGTTGTATTTTTTTCCAATTACCTCTAGTATGGAACAGTCCTACTTTCAAGGGCCAATTTTCAATGGAGAGAAAGCAGAGTAATATTTGGGGGATGTCTGAACCATCAAGGGAACCATCAAGAGGATATACAATATCCTCCCTTGGTCTCTGGAACTGTTGCCTAAGTAATAGATGCAGGACTGCACCTCCCACACAAACAGTCTGAGGTTCCTACATCACTATCTCTTCCTGGAATGACTTTGTAACAAGGGTTGGACGAGGGGTGAAATCCAGCAGATTCTGACAGGTTCTGGAGAACCGGTAGAGGAAATTTTGAGTAGTTCGGAGAACCGCTGGTGGAAAATTTAAGTGGGATGGGAATGGAGATTTTGCAATATTCTTCCCCCAGGAGAGGGAAGGGAATGGGGATTTTGCAGTAGCCTTCCCCTGGAGTGGGGTGGGAATGGAGATTTTGCAGTATCCTTCCCCTGGAGTGGGAAGGGAATGGAGATTTTGCCATATCCTTCCCCTGCCATGCCCACCAAGCCACACAACACCCACTAAGCCAAACCCACAGAACCGGTAGTAAAAAAAAATTGGATTTCACCATTGGGTTGGACCTTCCCTTGACCAGGTTTTTTTCACACCTGGCCTTTGCCTTGGAGAATACTTTGACGTTCTGTCTCATTTGATGTCCAAAATGCTGTCAGAGTTTGTTCTGTTACTGTAGAAATGAAGATGAAGGAAATTAACCACACAATTGAAAACTAATTAAGAATAAAGATTTCACAAAAGCCTAAAGATTTCACAACAACCTTGTTGGAAGCCCCTATTTGCATTCTGTACTAAGTTACTGCAGCAGCCCCAAAGGAGTTTTCCATCCATATGTCTTTTGCAGGACTCATTAACAATCTAAGATAACTGCTGTGATTATGACTAATTCTGTCAAGGCTTTGGTAGGATCCAAAGTTCACTGCTCTTCAGGTTGATCATTAACCAAATCATAATAGTCTTCAGAAAGGGATAATACACACATCTGAGGAGCAACCAGTAGCTCATGCCTGCTGTACTACAGGCAATACAAAAACCATATGTCACAACAATTAAGGATAGAAATAGTTCTACATCACGGGTGTCAAACTTGTAGTGTCACGTTGCCATCACACGACGTATCATGATGGTTTTTTCCCCTTTGTGGAGCTGGGGTGGGCGTGGCCTTTGTGTGACACATCTGGCCTGTGGGCCGCCAGTTTGACACCCCTGTTCTACATCATTGTAGAGGTCACCTACTAAGCCTCAGAAGATAGAATGAAATACACCAGGTGTTTGATAGATGAACTTGATTAAAAGTGGTTGCAGCACATAACAGATATACATGTGAATGGGTTTTGTGTGTGCGTGGATAAAAGATAGATAGATAGATAGATAGATAGATAGATAGATAGATAGATGGATGGATGGATGGATGGATGGATG
>WNWU01000007.1:27960526-27977350 GCA_012654045.1 Ptyas mucosa
CCCCCCCCCCCCCACACACACACACACCAAGCCATGCCCATAGAACCGGTAGTAACAAATTTTACATTTCACCCCTGATATTAACCATGATTAACAGGAGACACAGTTACGATGTATCCAAATAGAACAGGGCTGTTGTCTATTATTCTTAGATGTAATGTACAGTGCTGATTATAAAAGATTTAAGTATCACTGACAGCACCATTTACATGAATCTCCTTGTCTTATTGAGTTGTAAGGCTGTGTGTGTGTCAGGTGCCATTATCATTCTTCTTGCGCTGCTTCTAAATAGACAGGAAGGTTCTTCCATCTAAGAAAAAACTAGCGCCACTGTATGAGGTTACCCATCCTTTCCTCCATACTACAGAGGTAATCTATGGATTGAGCTATGGATTGAGAGCTGGTCATGGCCAGCCATTTGAATGCTTTCAAAAATGAACTAAACAATTGCATGGTGGACTAGTTCAGGGGCCTCCAACTCTGGCCACTTTAAGACTTGTGGACTTTGCTGGCTGAGGAATTCTGGGAGCTGAAGTCCAGAATTTTATTCTGAAACCATCCAAGAACAGAAGTCATGTAAAATCTGTTGGCCTTTGCCATTTGTTTCTATGTATAGTAGTATCTTGGTGGAAATCAGATGACTAAATTAACATTAATTAGTTTAATGGACCAGTTCTTCATGAGGATTTTGATTGTTTATTTTTAAGGACAATAAAAATGTGTGGGTTTTACAAAACAAGCCTGTTATTATCTCTTAAGAAGAGAAGAAGAAAAGAAAGAGTCCAAAAATGGAGACTGCCTAGAACAGGGGTCTCCAACCTTGGCCACTTTAAGACTTGTGGACTTTGTTGGCTGAAGAAATCTGGGAGTTGAAGTCCACAAGTCTTAAAGTGGCCAAGGTTGGAGACCTCTGGATTAGTTGATCAGTGGCTTTCTGTTTACCTGTTGCTGAATCACAGGCAACATGCTTTAAATACCAACCGGGAAGCAACACAGAAGGAGAGTATCACCCTCCTTTCCACACTTGCAAGTTCCTCAAATGTATCTGATCAGATACATGTGCTGGATTACATGAACCGTGGTACTAGTTGAGCAGGGGGTTATTGGTTTTTAAAATCATGTACATGTTTATTATGAAGCCATAATACTTACAATGGAGCCTCATGACTGTAATGTAGGATCAGGTAATGCAGGTAAAGTACTGGTATCGTATTTTTACCAATAACAGTTTAAGGCTAACATTAATAGCAATAACATGTTGAGTAGAGGTAGCCCTCAACTTACAACTATTTCTTTAGCAACCATTCAGTATTACAACAATATTGAAAAAAGTGACTTAAGACCAGTCCTCACGATTATAATTGTTGCAGCATCCCCATGGTCACATGATCAAAATTTGGATGTTTGATAACCAACATGGATTTTGCAGCATCCCAGGGTCGTGTGATTGTCATTTGTAACTTTCCCAGCTGGCTAGCAAAGTCAAAGGGGGAGGGAGATTCAGTTAACAAACTCATGATTCATTTTACAGCTGGAATGATTTGTTTATCAATCATGGCAAAAGAAGGTCATAACACTGGGCATGACTCATTTAATAACTGCTTTACTTAGCAACAGAAATTGTGGTTGTGGTTGTAGGGCGGGGACTACTTGTAGGGTACTGTTGCTTCCTCTTCATTTACCTAGTACAGGGGTCTGCAACCTTAAGCACTCAAAGAGCCATTTGGACCCATTTCCCATAGAAAAGAAAACACCGGGAGCAGGGGTGCGTTCTAAATTTTTTTACTACCGGTTCTGTGGGCGTCGCTTATTTTGTGGGTGTGGTTTGATGGTCATGTGACAATTCTTTAGGATTTGGCAGCATTACTGGTCTACCAGGCTTTTAACTGCTTGCAGAGCCGTACCTGTCTACCCATTTGTTTTTAGAGCACACTGGTCTATCACCACACTGCCTTTTACGACTGATCAGCTGTAGGGTGGCCCTTTGAAGTGCCGCGGCAAGAGTTTAAACAGTTTTTTTCCTTCTAGCCGATCAGCTGGGTCTCGGGAGGCAGCGAATAGATTGGGGACGGGGCCAGGCAGAGGTGGTATTTACCGGTTTTCTGAACTACTCAAAATTTCCACTACCGGTTCGCAAGAATCACAAGAGAACTGGTAGCAAGCCACCACTGACCGGAAGCCACAAAACCTGGGTGGGTGTGGCCAACTCGATGTCACTCACTTCCACCAGTCACATGACACCCCCCCCCAGCCACACCTACCCAGCAGGTCATTAGGGCAGAGAACCAGTTGTTAAAAAACACCGGGAACCACAAAACCCTTTTGACATATCTCTCTCCCCCCTCCTTCCCCCCTCTCTCTCTGTATTCCTCTGTCTCTGCCCTGGCTGCTTCTCCATCCCCTGCTGTCACCCTTACCTTCTCAGGCCAGGCGACGAGTGACTGGGAGGGGAGGGGAGGGGTGGGGTCAGCCAGTGGTGGGATCACCCGACAGGTGCCACAACAGAGGGCCCAAAGAGCCACATGTGGCTCCGGAGCCGCAGATTGCTGACCCCTGACCTAGTAGAAAACAAGGAAGAACATCCTTTATCTGGTGGGAAAAGACAATACTGTCCTTATTTTGTTCTTTCCTTCAATCAAAGGTAAGGAACTTCAGATTTTGGTATGGGTAGAAAAGTGTCAATAGCTCCCATTGTGCTTGGCGAAGGTATTTCAATCAAAATAGAAGGACTCTGAGCGGTGCCTTCAGTAAAACCATCGTCTGTAGTATGTTCTGTTTGTACAAGTAGAGATATTAAACAGTGTCTAGATTGAGCCAAGAGGAAGGAAGATTAAAAATGAAGCAGATGATAACACGTCAGGGAAATCTAGTGGTTGGGAAGGGGAATTGTAAAGTCTATAATTCTCACATGCCAGCAGAAGAGGGCTCTCGTGGGCTTTTTATGCCGCCAAGAAGAGATTTTACTCTTTATTTCCCATGGCAACATTTCCAAGGCATAAATCAAACACAAATGAATAACCTTTGATTTATCATTCCTAATAGAGAACTACATCATATTGATATGTCATCGCATTTCAGCACTGGCTATTATGATGCCAATCATCATGTAATTTTCCTTTATTTTGTAATTGGCAATGAAGATGTTCAGTCCTATTCAGTCCAATTAGACTTCCTTGTTATTTTCATGGTATCTGAGGGCAGACCTGCTACTACCGTTTCTAGCACTTTCTAATCATAGTCATTTCCTTAAGAGACTCTGAAAGGTCACCTTGGTTACAGCAAGGTGAGAAAAATAACAAAGGAGGCAAATAGTATAGCACATGGCATCGTCTAAATAATCTAGAGATATATGTATGTACATGCTACACACTCTTGCATTTGAATCGCAAGATAATATCTTCCAACACTGTTGTGAAGGGCAAGGGGAATAACAGCTGCATAGGAAAGCTGTTATCCTATCACTCTCTTCCTGCCAGATCGATTTTCAGCACTGACAAAAGAAGTGTGTGGGTTTTTTGAAAAAAAAATCTCCATATAACGCACAGATCGGAATATGCTTGCTTGGTTCATGCAAGCATGCTTAGCTAAAACTCAGCACCTGCATTTGCATAACATGTGAAGCCTGAATACTTTTAACTTGGGTTAGTTTCTATGGTTTCACACAATGAATTGTTCAGACTCAGAATATCTGAGTATTGAGTATTGGAGTGTGAGTATTGGAGTGAATGAGATAATACAAAATTATCCGCTACAACGTACCACTTATCAATGACTACTTCAGCTTCAACTGCAATAATACATGGGCATATACTGTAATAGATACAAACTCAAGATAAACTGCCCCAAATTCGATTGCAGAAAATACGACTTCAGCAAGAGTGGTCAATGCCTGGAATGCACTACCTGACTCTGTTGTTACATCCTCAAACCCCCATAACTTTAACCTTAAATTGTCTACTGTTGACCTCACCCCATTCTTAAGAGGTCTGTAAGGGGCGTGCATAAGGGCACAAGCGTGCCTTCCATCCCTGTCCTGTTGTTCCCATTTATTCGTACGCATTTCCTGTGTTCATATCCATGTTTATACTTGTTCCTGTTATCTCGTACATGTTTGATTAAACACATCAATCAATCAATCATCAATCTTGGTATATACACAGCCATGGAGAACTAAAGTCAAGTGCTCTGACTTTTACCAATTGTGACCCCCCCCCCAATATTTTTCCTAAAGGTGCATCCTATATAAAACTGAGGAGGAAATGATTAAAGGATAAATAAAAGTTTTTGGATTAAAGTGTAAAACTCAGCTGGGCATCCTTGTGAACAACAGAGTTCAAGACAACTTCATCTGAGCATTTTCAAGTTATGAAATGATCTTTCCCAAACTGAGTGTAAGGCATAGTTTCTTTATTCTTTTGAGAACAACTGAGCCTTGGATAGTACAGTGGTCTAAAGCACCCTGTTATTAACATCAGCTGCCTGCAATTATTGCAGGTTCGAATCTCACCAAGGCTCAAGGTTGACTCAGCCTTCCATCCTTTCTAAGGTAGGTGAAATGAGGACCCAGTTTGTGGGTTAATAAGCTGACTTTGTATAAATATACAAAAGTATGAAGGCTATTGCTTAGCGCATTGTAAGCCGCCCTGAGTCTCCGGAGAAGGGCGGCATATAAATCAAATTTTAAAAAATAAATAAAAAAAACCAAGCTGCAATCAATGATGTTGTTTCCTTTGGAAACAAAAGGCACACATATTACCTGGGTTCAGGTATCACACACTGGCTGCATGCGTGCAACACACTGAAGCTCAAACAAGCTCACCACATTTAGCCTATCATGCTATGTAAATTCATCTGCACACTTTGTTTTGGTTCAGCATTGCATACAAATGGAATAATAGAGGGGGGGAAAGAGTTAATGTCTAAGTCATGGTTTGTTTTAATATAGTGTGGGGTTTTTGAATATACAATGGTGGTCTGATTCCTGCATAATGTATTTAAAATAAACAATAGTCAAAACAAACAAAAACCTCATTAGGGTTTTGCAGAATGTACAACCTTAGCTACTGATCGAGTTGTCCTATTTTCCTAATGTATCCTCTGAATATCTAGCTATATCTGGGACTGTCCTGGGGATTTCTCCAAGGTCTGGAGAACATATTTATATGTTTACATATGGATATATATATTTTTTTAAAAAAAATATTTTTAAACAAACAAAACATAAAACCTCCATCATCCATTACAATTGCAAACAGTGTGTCGATCGGTTACAAATCCCTTGTGCTTCATTTTACAAATTATGTTTCTCATATTATCAACCTAGTATATATCTTTATATCATTATCCCCTTTTCTCATTTATCTAGCAATGGCATTATTATTTCCAAAAAAAAATAATTGTTTTCACATATTATATTGTAACATTCGTTTTATGTTTCATATTTCACCTCCATATTTTAGTGTATAATATGGATATAATTTTTGAGGGTATAGTTTTTGAGACCTAATTTGGTACAATGGACTAGAAACCAGGAGACCATGTGCCATTGTCCTCCCTTCCATAGGGAAACCAGCTAGGTGATTTTGGGCCAGTCACTCTCAGTCCAACCCACTTTACAAGGTATAGGTAGTCCTCGACAGGGGTGGGCTGCTGGGGGTTCGCAGGGGTTCAGGAGAACCTCTAGCTAATATTTTGTGCAATTCGGAGAACCCCCAAATCCCTCTCCTGGCTGGCCCTGCCCTGCCCATCCCTCCCCTCCCCCCCCCAGGAGTCCCCACATGGCCCATTTTGGATACAGGTAAGTGCAGGGTGCACATGGAGACTTGGGGAGGGCAAAAAACAGGCCTACCGGAAGGTCGGGAAGGTCGGAAACGGGCCCGTTTCTGGCCTCCAGAGGGCCTCTGGAGCCTGGGGAGGCTGTTTTCGCCCTCCCAGAGGGTCAAAGAAAGCCTCTGGAGCCTGGGGAGGGCAAAAATGCCCCCCCCCTGTGGTGCAGGCGGCCAACTAGGCCACACCCACCATGGACACGTCCACCCAGCAACTAGGCAGAGAATCCCTTGCTAAAATTTTTGAAGCCCAGCCCTGGTCCTTGACTTACAACCATTCATTGAGTGACTATTTGAATTTACAACAGCACTGAGAAAAGTAACTTGTGACCGTTTTTCACACTTAGGACAATTACATCATTCCAGTGGTGGGTTGCCCCCGGTTTGCACTGGTTCTATAGAACCGGTAGTAAAACCGGCGGGAGACTCCACCCACCGACCGCGACGTCATCAAAATGCTTCCCCGCTGCAAACCGGTAGTAAAGGTAAGTAGAACCCACCCCTGCATCATTCCCATGGTCACATGATCAAAATTTGGATACTTGGCAACTGGTTCATATTCATGATGGTTGCAATGTCCTGGAATCATGTGATCCCCTTTTGTGATCTTCCGACAAGCAAAGTCAATGCAGAAGCCAGTTTCACTTAACAACGGTGTTACTAGCTTAAAAACTACAATGATTCACTTAACAACAGTGGCAAGAAAAGGCGTAAAATGGAGCAAAACTCACTTAACAACTGTGTTGCTTAGCAACAGAAATTTTGAGCTCAGTTGTGGTCATAAGTTGAGGACTACCTGTAGTTGTGGTGAGGAAAATGGGAGGAAGGGTCATTATGTACTTCTCTCGGGTTGCAAAAACTGAAATTGGGATATAAATTCAACAGATAAAATATATTTTATCTACCATCTCCATAATCCTTTGAAAGCCTTCCCAGCTTGGGCTCATTATGATGTTGGAATAGAGTTTATGATGGTCCTTGAAATTTAAACATATTTGAGGAGAGTGCTAGGCTGTGGGATTGTCTTTAATTAATGCTTGCAGGCAAATCCTTTTTTATTTAAAAAATTGCAAAGAATAAACACTCATCTCTTTTACCGTGCTTCTTATTCCCACCTTACTAACACAAAAGTCTGGGAAATTCTGGGATGCGCTTCTCCCAGAAGAGTTGTTTTCCTTCAATGATATGCAAGAGTAATATAAAAATCTCTGTGGACAGATTAGGTCCCAATTCAAGATGCAAATGCTTGAAAATATCAATTCTTAAGACCTGAAGCCATTTGCCTAGAGCTGGACTGCCAGCATTCCCTATGCTTGAATGGAGATGAGAACAACCTGGAATAAACCCAAGAGAAAATCTCTGAAGGCCAATTTCATGCCCTGCCTACCCAGGAAACATGCAGCAAGCAAGCAATAAACTGAGAAAGCACATGTGGAAAGCAACCCTTAATGTGGTATCTCAGAGAATGAATGGCCTGAGTTCTGTGCTGAAACACAATAGCCCAACACTACAGGAGAGATGGGGCAACATTGCTCCCCAGGGTATAGAATCATAGGGCTGGAAAGGACCTCAAAAGGTCTTCTAGTCCAACCCCTGCTTAAGGCAGGAGTCTTACACCCTCCAAGTCAAATGGTTGTCCAATCTATTTTTGAAAACCTCAACAATCCCAGGAGGCAAGGTCTTCCATTGATTAATCCCGTCTGGACTATGTAATGCTCTCTACATGGGGCTCCCCTTGAAGAGCACTCGGAGGCTCCAACTGGTCCAGAATGAGGCCACGCAGGTGATTATGGGAGCGACATGGCGCACCCATGTAACACCTCTCCTGCGCGAGCTGCACTGGCTCCCGGTGGTCTTCCGTGTACGATTCAAGGTGCTGGCTACCATCTTTAAAGTGCTCCATGGCTTAGGACCTGGGTACTTATGAGATCGCCTTCTGCCACCGATAGCCTCCCACCGGCCAATACGCTCCCACAGAGAGGGACTTCTTAGGGTGCCGTCGGTCAAAAAATGTTGACTGGTGACCCCCGGGGGAGAGCCTTCTCTGTGGGGGCACCTGCCCTCTGGAATGAATTGCCCCCAGAGATACGTATGATTCCCGACCTACGTACCTTTCGCCATGCCCTTAAGACTTTATTGTTTCAACAGGCTGGGCTGGCTTAAAAAACGAATTTTAATGGGTGTTTTAGTTTTTTTAATATAAGGGCCAAATTATTTAATATATTTTAAATTGTTTTTAAATTTTATGGATATATGTTGTTTTATTGTGGCTGTGCACCGCCCTGAGTCCCTCGGGAGAAGGGCGGTATAAAAATTTAAATAATAAATAATAAATAAATAAAATTGCACTGATTGTCAAAAAAGTATGACCAGATATTGATAAATCCACCCTCAGAGCCTGAGTCATAGCTGCAGGGTTCAGCCAGACTATGTGGTCATCCCATCACAGCTCTTCTTCATAGCTACACCTATACTGTTTATATATATATATATACTAGTTATATTCTGCCTTATCCCAAGAACCTATGAGACTAATTCTCTTTCTTATAACTGGAATGGGCAAGATATGTCTTTGGAAAGGAAAAAAGTGAGCACAATAAGAACTCACGATTTGTGCTAATCCCAGTTTATTTTGTTGTTGTTGAGCCACGGTGGCGCAGTGGTTAGAGTGCAGTGCTGCTGACTGCCGGCTGACTGCAATTTGGCAGTTCAAATCTCACTAGGCTCAAGGTTGACTCAGCCTTCTATCTTTCCGAGGTGGGTAAAATAAGGACCCAAATTGTTGGGGGCAATATGCTGACTCTGTAAACACCCTAGAGAGGGCTGTAAAGCACTGTAAAGCAGTATATAAGTCTACATGCTATTGTTCAGTCGCTAAGTCATGTCCAACCCTTTGCAACCCCATGGTCCACAGCATGACAGCATCCACCACTGTCGTCCACTATCTCCCGGAATTTGCCCAAATTCATGTTTGTTGTGTCCAGTTTGTTGATGGATTATTGACTATTCCAGAATCAGTTGGACTTACACAACACACAAACTTGTAGACAGTACATTCATGGCAATATTGAATGCAATCTGTTTTTCTATATAATTAAGTTTTGATTTACAATTGTAATGGAGCCTGGCCATTATGGTATTTAGTTGTGACGGTTGTAAAGTAGGTCACAAGTCTGACCTGATTTTTTTTTATCTATTCTTGTAGAGTTAATTAAGAGAACCCACTGTTTGCTATGGGATGCTTTTGCAAAAAAAAAAAGAAGTAAATATCATTTTTGGTAAAACAGGTGTAAATCAGTCATGTGACTCAGTGGTGGGATTCAAAAAATTTTACTTCTGGTTCTGTGGGCGTGGTTTGGTGGGCGTGGCAGGGAAAGGATACTGTAAAATCTCCATTCCCTCCCCACTCCAGGGGAAGGTTATTGCAAAATCCCCATTTCCTCCCGATCAGCTGGGACTCAGGAAGCAGAGAATAGATGGGGACGGGGTCAGCCAGAGGTGGTATTTACCGGTTCTCCAGAATCGGTCAGAACCTGCTGAATACCACCTCTGATGTGACTGCTGGATGTTACAAATGCACCCAAAGTGCAGTCACATGACTTCAGGTGGGGGCAACTGTTGGAATTTCAGAATTGGGTCCTAAGTGTCTTTTGGGGTTTCAACAATTGCTAAGGGACTGATTGCAAATTGAGAATTGCCCGTATGCTGTAATTTGGATTTGCTATAATCCAAAATATTATAAATCAACTTCATGATTTATAATCCAAAAGCTGCAGACATGAGCTTTCTGATTTGAGGAACAATGCACTTATTTCTTGATTAATGGCAATAATTTTACTTTAAATTTAAACAGAAGCTTAGCATTTTCAAAATAGAACACAAACCTTGTACAATAGGATAATATTAGCTGCATTTGTACAGTGCATTTAGTTTGCTTTTTAAATTAATTTATCTTCTAGATTTACATTTTATGCTGAGCCATTAATGACTAAGTTGGGTTTGCCTATAAAAAGCTCAGTAACAGTTTCACAAATGCAGCAATTAGGTTGGTAATTAATCTGGTCAAACCTGTTGTGTGAACACAGCCATGATGTTGCAATGGGTGTGGGTGTGAAAATCAACAGCGAAAGTCATTTTTTTCACAAGTAGTTGCAACATCTTAGCGTACCCTCCACCCCACATCACTCTGGGAATATAAAGCTGGTCTTCATTAATTATTTTGGCAGAGTGATGCATAAACGCCTTATAACTGCTTATCTCATGGAATATCTCATTATTGAATAATGAATGAATAATGCAATAATAGGATGGTTCAATAATCTCATTGGAGGAGGCAATACCCAACTTTGCTCCGAACTAATGAGTAGAGGGGTTCCCTGTTTCGTAGTTCAGCTCTCAAAGTTCTATAGCAACCCCACCCCCATTAAACCCTGGCTAGAAACCAGCTCTTTTGAGGTAGCTAGTATGGATACTGAGGGACGAAGTGGCTCAGTGGCTAAGACGCTGAGCTTGTCGATCGAAAGGTCGGCAATTCAGAATAGAATAGAATCCTTTATTGACCAAGTGTGACTGGACACACAAGGAATTTCTCTTGGTGCATATGCTCTTGGTGTACATAAAAGAAAAGATATATCGTCAAGAATCATAAGGTACAACACTTAATGATAGTCATAGGGAACAAATAAGCAATCAAATCGTATTAAGAAACAGTCAATATAAATCGTAAGGATACCAGCAAGAAGGTTACAATTATATAGTCATAAGTGGGAGGAGATGGGTGATAGGAACGATAAGAAGATTAATAGTAATGCAGACTATTCAGTGGTTTGAATTCCTAGTGTCGCGTAATGGGGTGAGCTCCCGTTACTTGTCCCAGCTTCTGTCAACCTAGCAGTTCTAAAGCACGTAAAAAATGCAAACAGAAAAATAGGGACCATCTTTGGTGGGAACAGTGTTCTCTGCACCTTTGGCATTTAGTCATGCCGACCACATGACCATGGAGACGTCTTCGGACAGTGCTGGCTGTTCGGCTTTGAAACGGAGATGAGCACCATCCCCTAGAGTCGAGAACAACTAGCACATATGTGCGAGGGGGAACCTTTACCTTTAGTATGGATACACAAAACACAATAAAAAGAATGAGGGTTACTAGTATAGGCAAAGATGCGTTTTTCCTGATTCTATTTCTCATATTAAAAAGGTAACTATAATTTCACTTGTCTTTATTCCACTTGGAGAATCTGGATGAGTATATTATGTCCCATAATTCCTTGTCTGAATAGAGAATGGGGTTTTTTTTCCACAGCAAAAAAATAAAATAAAAATTGCTTTGTAGAACTGAGTACAACAAGAGCATTGATGGCCACTTGCTTTGAGGGCTCACAAAGGACAGAGAGAATTGATGAAGGAGGAACCCACCCAAGCAGGAACAGCTGGAGAGAAAGAGCAGCAGAGGAGCCATTGTTCCCTTTTGCAGTGAGTTTTCCAGAAGCATCTTGTTGACCGTTTTAAGAGCAACAACCTGGACTTGACTAAAGAGCTCTTGTTATGCACTTTTTGGTCAAAGGAAGCCTTTCGGGCTGGGGGGGGGAGGAATTGAGATAATTGTGCCCCCCCCCAACCCCGCCCATGACAATCAAAGCAAGATTTGGTGTTTGAAATGACCCAAATTGATCGATATTTTTCACCGTCAGCCATAAATCATTGAAAAAAATGTTTGTTTGTTTTTTGGACAGCTGTTAGGAAGATTATGAAAGTCTTCTTCCGTAGAATAATCTGCCTGTTTGCGTGCCATTCTTAACGATTTAAGAAACCCGGGCAGAATTCCTCATCTGGGCTATTGATCTTCGAGCCTTTTTATAATTTCTCTCTCCTTCTGGACTCCTGGCAAGGCTGCAACGCGGGATCATTCTCAGCCGTCTAAGCTGGCAGAGGCGCCGGCAGCCCACCAGCCAGCG
The DNA here is from genome assembly GCA_012654045.1 of Ptyas mucosa. Lineage (NCBI taxonomy): Eukaryota > Metazoa > Chordata > Lepidosauria > Squamata > Colubridae > Ptyas > Ptyas mucosa. The sequence continues at coordinate 27,972,309 of WNWU01000007.1, forward strand.
AGCACGGCCGCCACCTCCTGGACCGCCGCGTCCAAGGGCTGCTCTTTTTCTCCCACCCACCCCGTCCCCTCCCCTCCCTCTCCTCCCCTCCTCCGTCTGCGCCCGTCCTCCGAAAGGCTTCATTGTCTCTCTAGCAAGCGATCCCCGCCCCGCCGCGCGTTGAAAGCGGGCATGAACTAACCATCCCCAACCACGCTGGGGCTACGTGTCTTTCCGGTCCAATCTCCTGCGGCGAGGAAACAAGATGGATGCGTGAATAAAAGTTCAATCAAAGGCATCGCCGGAGAGGCTGCGCGTCGGCTGGAGATGGGAACGAGCACGCGAAAAGGAGGGAGGGAGGGACGGGGAAAGGTGGGGGGGGGGGAGAGAGAGAGGAGCCTCGAACGGGGAGAGATTCGCCCGTTGGCACGTCAATAATGTTATAAAAAGCTCCGATTTTCCGCACTGCATCTAAGCTGACGCCATTGCTACAGGGCGATCGTTTTACGTCGTCGGTTTGAAGGCGAGATTTGGTCTCTAATCTCTTACCCTTCTCCTTGCTTCGCGATTGCCGTTTGGAAATTGCCGAGCTCTCGGGAAACGCGTGAGAAAGATAAACGTTAACCCTTGGTGGCAACTGGAGGAATCGCTTAAGAAGTGTGTGGCTCTCACATGAGCTCAGAATTGTTTAGTTTTGCGCCATGCCTGATGTTTCTCCTTAAAGAACCGGACATTTCGGAATTGGCACCTGCAGTATAAATTAGCATTGTGGGTATATTTATGTCCTTTCCTGCAGCATCCCACTACTATTAAGTTTAATTAACATAGAGAAATTGGAGTTTATTTACTTCAACTGCAGGAACTGGGTATGTCTAGTTTAATGAAAAGAAGGACTAGGGGAGACATGATAGCAATGTTCCAATATCTCAGGGGCGGCCACAAAGAAGAGGGAGTCAAGCTATTCTCCAAAGCACCTGAGGGCAGGATAAGAAGCAATGGGTGGAAACTAATCAAGAAGAGAAGCAACTTAGAATTAAGGAGAAATTTCCTGACAGAACAATTAATCAGTGGAACAGTTTGCCTGCAGAAGTTGTGAATGCTCCAACACTGGAAATTTTTAAGAAGATGTTGGATAACCAATTGTCTGAAGTGGTGTAGGGTTTCCTGCCTAAGCAGGGGTTGGACTAAAAGACCTCCAAGGTCCCTTCCAACTCTGTTATTCTAGTCTACTCCACTGTCTAAATTAATCAAGTAATGTCTTTTTAAAGACATGCTACTGGTCTTTCTTTGCTTCAGCAATTCTTTCTCAGAAGGTGTGTTAAATGTACAATGCGTCCATATCATGTACAAAGTCCACACAATAAAAAAAACCTAATCATAAAACATAGAAGTTTGGAAATTGTGCATAATCTGGAGAAAGAAGATAAAGAGAAATCCATCATTCTTGATTATGACATTAGAAGCTATTGTGTTGTAATGAAGAGTAATAGTAGGTAATTCAGGAGAGAAAATAGGTGTATATGTAACCTGATGAGTTCAATAACAGAAAAGGTACAGCATCCAGTCCTGGTGTCAAGATATGTCAGTTTCACTTCTCATAATTCCCCAACCAACTTGGCCATTGCAATCAATTTTGGAAGTCTGTGCCTTTGGTAGGTATTTATGTTGGGAAAGCTAGTGGATAAAGTTAGGGAATATAAAGGTTATCAGTGGTCAGTAACATTGTTAAGTTTAAATCCCAGCTAAAGGTCAAAGAATGATAGTGACTCATTGCTCAGTGACTCTGGGCAGTTGTGGTCTTTAGCAGGGCAATTATCAGTTTCCTTCCACCTGCAACTTGTGTTCAGTTGAAGATCATCAGTCTGTACCATTCAATATCAGATGTTTTGTTGGGCTACACTTAAGTTTGGTGGGCAAGTTGGTACCGTAATTGCATCATTGTAATTTGTTTAGAATCCATCTATTAAGCACACCCAGCCACGGGGTTATTTTAGTTAATTATGGTTTAATTTGTCATGATCCCACATGTTTTGTGAATAAAAAGTATATCTTTTGTTGGAGGATGATAAATAGGAAGAAGCTAACCCTACATTTTCGTGACTTCCATTGCTCTGCTTAGCTATTCCCGACACATACTGAATACTTAATCATTTTCAATACATTTGGATCCATCTATATAACACGAAAACTCTTTTATCTGTTTGTAACCTTCAATTGGGTGAAATGGTGCATCATAAGGCAACATTTCTTTTGAATCAAGGTATCTCAAATGGGCTAACTTAGAGAATGTGTCCAAAATCTGGAACCTATTACTCCCAAGGGGTTGAAATTTGGAAATGCCATGGCCCCGTGGTGCTGCTACATTCAGTCATGTTTACATGATAGTGTTAATACCACTTTATAATGCCTTGGTAAGGCCACACTTGGAATATTGCAAGTGTTTTGCTTGCCACAATGTAAAAAAGATGTTGAGACTCTAGAAAGAGTGCAGAGAAGAGCAACAAAGATGATTAGGGGACTGGAGGCTAAAACATACGAAGAACAGTTGCAGGAACTGGGTATGTCTAGTTTGATGAAAAGGGGAACTAGGGGAGACATGATAGCAGTGTTCCAATATCTCAGGGGCTGCCACAAAGAAGAAGGAGCAAAGCTATTCCCCAAAGCACCTGAGGGTAGAACAAGAAGCAGTGGGTGTAAACTAATCAAGGAGAGAAGCAACTTAGAACCAAGGAGAAATTTCCTGACAGAACAATTAATCAGTGGAACAACTTGCCTGCAGAAGTTATGAATGCTCAAACACTGGAAATTTTTAAGAAGATGCTGGATAACCATTTGTCTGAAGTGGTGTAGGGTTTCCTGTCTGGGTAGGGGACAGGACTAGAAGACCTCCAAGGTCCCTTCCATCTCTGTTATTCTAATAGTGATGATCATCATTTCCAATGCTAGGTGCCAGCTTCCTACAAGGAAAATCAGTGGAGAAGCTAGCAGGAAGTCAGAATCAGTCGCTCCAATTCCCACTGATTTTGTCTGTCAATGGTCATTCTTTTTCTCTGTCTAGGTAAGGAACTATCTCTGAAATGACCCAATTGGTCACAATTGTTTCCAGTCCCAACCTAGCACAAAACTCTCAATGCTACTGTTAAAAGTAGTATTTAGCTTCCAGCTGCCTGCAATTACTGCGAGTTCAATTTTCACCAGGCTCAAGGTTGACTCAGCCTTCCATCCTTTCTAAGGTAGGTAAAATGAGGACCCGGTTTGTGGGGGCAATAAGCTGATTTTGTATAAAATATACAAAAGTATGAAGGCTATTGCTTAACGCATTGTAAGCTACCCTGAGTCTCCGGAGAAGGGCAGCATATAAATCAAAATAAAAAAAATAAAAAATAGAATTGACGGAGAATGATAACTTCCTCTATATACTGGTGTGTTTTCAATCCCAATGAATTAAGTTCTGTACATACCACTGCCTTCTGCAACTTGAAGAATTAGGTAAGGTAAACTAGGAACAAAATTGCATCTTTTGTTGGTGAGGGAAAAACCTCATTTCATAGCAAACAGGCATCTCAGCTAGGATTGGGCTCCCTCTACTGCCACATTGAAACCGCATATTCATCCTCCTTTCAGAGATATTTTAAAACGTATATTCTGAATTCGGACAGCATGCATACCAAGTACTTTTGTGTACTTTAATTTTGTGCCCAATTTTCTCCTGATTGTCTTCCTTGGATGGATGGAGGATTTTTCCTCTGTCTTTTGCTGCCATTTGGGTCCCACCTCCTAATTTCCTGTCTCTTCGATAAAATTGTGAGAAAAAGTTTTTCCTCCTGGTGGGATTTGACAGGGAGTGCTGCCCTTGGTAGCAAGACGTGAATCAAATAAGAAATCACTTTCTTTTATTCAGCCCAGCAGTTGGAAAGGTTGGCATGCTGTGATTAGCGCTTTGTTTAGAGTGCTAGAGTAATGGAGCTTGCAGTCCTGTCACAGGAACAATCACCAAGATGAGGAAGTTCACAGAGAGACATTTATGTTAATACCCCTGAGACATCAGTGGGTGGCAAAGGGGAAACGGAGCTTCATACTACCATTCTTTGCCTATCAGACTCATCTTTTGTGAACGTGTTTCCTATTCTCCGTTTTCCTACCCCAGCAGAAGTCAAAGCCATTAGTCTCCTCATCTCTCTGCACGGAAAGTTGGTCATTTGAATTTATGACTATTATTAAAGCAAGATCTCTGCCAGAAATATTAGTTGTAGTTTCTCCCTAGGAAGAGAATAATATAATATAGAACAAAACACTCATAAAACTTGCAGCAAAGCCTGACATGGATTTGTCCCACTTAAATATTATGTGTTCCACTAAAGTGTGGGCAGCATACCAAATTACACAGAAAGACGGGTATGTAGCTTGGTAGTGTTGTGGCTCCAACCCCCGAACCCATCGTATCGGAGGAAGAAGGCTCCGAACATGAAGGAGAGGAGCTGGCCAGGCCTCCCTCCCCTGGCCCCTCCTCTCTGACAATTCCTCAGGTGTCGGCCAAAGGAGAGGAGATTGGCCAGGAGCCAGGTGTCTTCGATCGGTCGGAGAGTGATGAGGGAGACAAGTTGTGGCTGGACCCACGTCAGCGTCGGCGTGCTAAACGATCACAGCAGAGGAGGAGGTGTGCCAGGGATTAAGCTGAGTCACTGGACCACACCCCACAGGCTATATAAAGGAGGGAGGTGGCCGTTTAGATTCTGTGATGGAAAAAGTTAATTCTTGCAAGGTCCTTTGGTGCAAAGCCTCAGTCTGCTGAAGGATAGTGAATTGGACTGTTTTTTTCCCAGCCGGTGTGTATTGCATTTGTTATCTGGTGGAGGAACACCCCCCTTCTTGTTATAGTAAAGAACTTGGCAGCCGGTTCCCGTAGAGCTGCCAAGCCTCTGATAACGGACCGTTTGTGTGTGCCAATTATTTAACCCTCAACTGTCTGTGTGGGTTTGTGCGTGTGGAGGACGGGGACAGAACAGGTTACATGTGTCCTTTCCTTTCCTTTCCTTTCCTTTCCTTTCCTTTCCTTTCCTTTC